>SRSI01000007.1:0-727194 GCA_005656395.1 Strongyloides papillosus
GAATCTCTCAATGCATTACAGAGCCAAAATCGTATGGGATTCCAAATTCGTCAACAGTACCTGCTGCTCTTGAAATAAATTGCGATTCAGTTCCTGGAACAATGTTTTCTGTTTTGATATTAACATATAAATCTCTGTCTGATCTTGCTTGCTGATGGTATACTCCTAAAGCATGGGCTGTTTCATGTTGAATGACTCCAGTCCATCCACATCCACTACCAATACTAACTTCTTGCGGAGCATTGGTATAAGCTTCACCAATGTATGAAGAGCAACCACCACCTTTATAGTATCTTAAACCGGATTTGCCGGTAATTGGAGTTTCACTTTTAATAAAACGAATGCATGTTTCACTTTCTAAACCGTTCAAGGCTATTTTTACTGAAAGCTCATCTACACCAGTATCAACATAGTATGGTATTGGTGAAGTCCACATTTTATTACTATCTTTAATAATAGAACGTTTTCCTCTCCTTGATTTTTTGGCTCTACTTTTGTTAAATTATATTAGACCAAATATAAATATAATTTATTTTATCCTTCAATAACCAAGGCCTAAAAAATATACAATAGACCAATCCAATATAAAACTTACCTTGGTATTGGTTAGTAATTTACTGACCATTCAGTAAAAAACATACTCTTTTATACCAAGGTATCATCAAAATAAAGCTAACACGTCATACATGTTTTTTAAACATGACATGCACAACATAAAACAGAAATAATATCATAAGAAATAAATAATTAGTAATTTAATTAATCTAAAAGTTTTGAGCACAGAGCTTTACCCAATTCTGCAATAGTCATATCCGTAATGTTCAGAGGTTTCAATATAGCAGCAACTTTAGAAACTGCCAAATCCTTAGCTAAAGCATCAGCTCCCTTATTTAATACAGACATTTTGCCACTATAGTGAAGTACATCAGGCTTCAAAGTCCTCATGCCTATCCTGATAAAATCCAATTTCTCCCATAATTTCTGATGAACTTGTTTAGGGTTACGTGCATAAGATTTCAGCTTACTTATTTCACTTGCACCTTCTACAACATAGATATTATCAGACAATATCACACAATTCTTATCTTTAAATTCTTCCATCAATAGATGAGCTGCAATCATAGCCACCAATTCCATTTTGTCTGAAGTAGCTTCTTTAAACATATTACTAGCCCTATACAACTGCACAGCGTTTTCCTTTATCAACCAACGAATTATACCAATACCATGATGCTCACTTTTTTTAGAATTATTTGCACTTCCATCTACTGCATAAATAACTTCATAATCCTTACATAAAGCATCGACATCATCATCATTTACAACTTTTCTTTCTACAAGATTCATATTAGACATACTTTCATCGAAGAATTGATCATTTATAGCTAATGATTCATTTCTTTTCCTATCATTGCAAGATTTATTATCATTAACCAACAGATCTGTACCCTGAACATCTTTCATAAGAAGTTTATCCAATTCTTTACCATTATAAGATTCAGTTGAAGATGACAATTGGTCAATTTTATCATCCAATTCTTTTTCATTAAGAGATCCATTTATAGACAAAATTTCATCCATTTTATCATCAACTTTCTCCTCCTCATTTAACGTCAAATCAATTGATGTTGAACTCGGAGGGTCACCAAACAATTCAACAATTTCCCACATCTCATCATCATCAGTGGGTTCCTCCTCCACACTAGCATTTTCTTTTACATAGTCAATTGAAATAAAGTATTCCTTACCATCATCGACCCTTACATGAGCAATTCTTTTACCTAAATAACCAACCAGCTTTCCTTCCTCAAATTTACGTGCTAGTTTTCCTCTAGGTTTGAACCAAACATTTCTTTCTTTACTTAACAACTGATAACGGGTTTCTTCATGTGGTCTTGGTTTCCTGAATCCTAAAGCGTAAAATCTCTGAGCTCGCTTCTTTGAAGCATTAATAGCAGCTACACTCATTACTAGGCATTCATTAATATTACTTGAGATAGATTTAAATTTATCCATTTTTCTCCTCAAGATACCAATATGACGTTCTACCAACCCATTTGATTCACTGTGATATATTGGTGAATTCAACTTCGTTGTAACAATATTTGATATTCTTTTTTCATTCAACCAATTTACCAGTTCTGTAGAGTTAAGGGTGGGTTCATTATCCACAACAATGTATTGAAACGGGTGTTGCATAAAGATTCCGTTGAGACATTCAATTACCGATTTAGTTGATTTTACCTTCAACTTCCAAGCCCATACGTAATTGGAAAATGCATCCACAAGTACCAGAATCCTCATTCCTTCATACATCATTATATCTAGGTGCCCTCTATGTCTGGGGTATTCTGCCTGAAACCATCTGTATGATTTAGCTTTGGACGGTTTGTTCCTACTATTACTTTGACATATTTTACATTCAGTATAAATTTGATTATATACAGGTCCACTCCCAATACACACATACTTCTCACTCATTTCCTCCTTCATCATTACAGCACATGTGTGAGTTTTAACATGCCACTCATATGCTTTACGTTTCAAATATTCCTTCGATACAATAGGTTTGTTGTCAAATACAATAACTCCTTCTTGCATTTCAATCAGATCTGTACCATTTCTTAATAAAGCTGGTAACTTCTTCATACCCATACCTGTCTGATCTATCCATGATTCCAAAATCATGTTTATCAAGGGGTTATCTTTCTGATCTTCTAGCAATTCCCCATGTTCATATGCAGACATGTAACTTGGAAGATTATTTGTTTCCAGATATCTTATTTTACTTAACTTAACTTTAGTATTATCATTAACCACTTTAACTTTCACACCCGATAAGATAATAGGAACAGCAAACTTCATGACTCTCCTGGACATGTCACTTCGATTCAAAACATCATCTCGTAAAATCCATTCAATAGCAGTTGATTTAGTTATGATACTCAACTCATGACCATAACCGTGATAATGTTTTATCGCATTTTCAAGTGCTAATAATTCCAATTCACATTTGTTATAATTTCTTTCAGAGTTAGATAAGGTCTTCTCAATAACCTGTACAATTTTCTTAACATCTTTCATCACATAAACCTCCGTATCTACAGTTTCCGGATGTAAATCAAAATCAGCCACCTCAAAAATCAAAATGTCATTCTTTTCTGGAATGTACAAGGTTCTCGTCTCCTTCAGGTTGGACTGTATCTCCTTCCAAGTTTCTTCTAATAACTCTCTCTCCGGAAGTGCATTTCTCTTACTTGCAATCCTCTTTATCAACATGGCAATATCTTTAATATATGCCCTGCAATATTGAAGCTTACCAATAGAAGTTTGAAGCTCACTTACACTTCTAGGAACTTTAAGACTCTGCAACTCCACGAGTTTCTTGTTTTCAATAGACATTCCTAAACGTGAGAATGTTTGTCCCAGAAAATCCATCGACTTCATCTGAAATTGACATTTCTCGAGGTTGATGGGCAGGTTATACTTTGAACATAATCGAATAAATTTCACCCAACTCATCACCTGATTTTCCTTCTTTCCAACAAAAGCCAAATCATCAACATAATTGATAACTAAAGTTTTATCCAATTCAAATTCATCCAATAATTGTCTTAACTTGTTAGTATATATCGCAGACGAAGACTTGTAACCAAATTGAAGTCTAGGCGATATGTAGTCTCCCAAATGAGTGTTTATACCAGAAATCCACTGTTTATCCTCCATGACTTTAAAACTTTTAAAAGCATTACACAGATCTGCTTTTCCAACAGTTTCATTCTCACTCATTGACCATAAACATTGTACTTCATACTTAGACGGTAGTTTACATTCAACTTCGATCATGTGCTGATTTATGTAACGAGCATCAACACATGGCCTATATTCATCATCATTTTTCTTCACCATTGAGATTGGTGATGTCATCTTAGCAGTAACAGTTTGATACAATCTTTTCGCCACTAGTTCATTATTAATTTCCTTTGACAATGCCAACTTCTCTTCATTGTTCATCTTATAATGCTGAAAGTGCTTGGGTACCAATTTGTCATCCATAGGTACATCCACCACCACCTCAGGTTCTAAATACACAGAACTGTAAAGTTTTGAATTCAAACACAGCTCAGTATATACACGTTCATCAAAATCTTTAGCTTCACCAAGTTTCTTTATGATCCTACTAGACTTTAACATCTTTTCCTTCATCAACGTAGTAATATCAATTTCCAACTTCATGCAGTCATTGGCACATATTACCGGATCGTTAATTCTTGCAAAATACACCTCAATGGAAGAACTAACTTGGGTGAGAATAGACATAGCATTAACTTCAGCTCTATGTGTTATCTCGACATCTCTTCCAGCAATATCCTGAGCCATGATAGAGAACGGCCTAGCAACATGCTTGAAATACTTGACATGTTCCACTGGGAGTGTTGTTTTAGCAGCACCAGTATCAATCAGACAAACAACATCCTTCCCATCTAACCTAACTGCAGTCTCTATCATTACATGATCTAATTCAGGTGGGTAGTATAGACTTCCAAGACCCACTTTAGTACCTTCAGGTTTCTCAAATCGCTTTGGACAGCCGCGACTTGTATGACCTTTCTCATTACACGTGTAGCAGGTAAGACTTGCAATCCATTCCGACTTTGACAAGCGATCCGTCTTACTCCTAGCTACTCTTTGCTCTTCAGCATTACTTGGGCCACGTGTACTTGTAACAGCAGGTTTACTCCTCTCATATACCATATTTCCTCTCCTTTCCTCAAATCCAGGATGGTTTCTCCTTGGTACAGGTGAGCGATCCCTCAAGTACGTTTCCCACTTCCTCAACATTTGTTGTACATCAATTTCATCATCTCGCAGGCATCTGGCTACCTTATCCGGGAGACTCATGAATATCTTCTGCTTAACTAATATCCGCGCCTCTGTCTCCTCCATCATACTCAGCAGCCTCGTGATCCTTTGATGATACTTCTTAACCGTTTCATCTGGTAATTTGCTCGCCCTGTGAAACTCCAAACGTCTGTCTGCTTCACGTACTTCGACAAGATTTTGGTGTTGACGGCAAAATTCTTCAATAACGTCTTCATCTACCTCATTAAGCTTGGTTCCTCTTCCCAAACATTGAGCCTTATATACTCTACGTGTCTCCATGTCTTGGTGTTTATAAAAGTACGCACCAAACGAAATGTCATTACTATCTCCTTCACATAAGTACTGCTCATAGATATATTCAAAATACGGCATTTCATCCTCATAATCAGCAATACTTACAGTCACCGGTTGAGCCCCCATGTTAAATTATATTAGACCAAATATAAATATAATTTATTTTATCCTTCAATAACCAAGGCCTAAAAAATATACAATAGACCAATCCAATATAAAACTTACCTTGGTATTGGTTAGTAATTTACTGACCATTCAGTAAAAAACATACTCTTTTATACCAAGGTATCATCAAAATAAAGCTAACACGTCATACATGTTTTTTAAACATGACAACTTTCAATATCGCTAAGATCAATTTTCTTTTTTTCAGCTTGTTCTACTATGCCATCGACAATTTCATTTATTTGTTCCTCAGTGAGAATGATATCACCTTGATATAAATCTTCATTTTCCATTGGTGATTCAACTACTACCTCAGTGTCTTCATCTTTAGTTTCATTTCTGTCTTTAAGTCCCATCAATCTTCTTTGTAATTTGTTTAATCGTTTCAGTCCATTAAGAGTATCGTTAAAATTTTTTTGGGATTTATCAGATAAACTTTTTCTTGTTTGATTTCTTATCTCAAAGCGGCGTCTCTAAAATTTATGTTTTAAAATAATTATAAGAATAAAAAACTTACACCTTCAATTAAGAAAGCTACAAGAATGAGAAGAATAAATTCTTTAATAAAATGCATTTTTCAACTTTACTCTTCCTAAAAAACTCTCTTGATTTATATAAAATTTTATTCAACCAATTGCCATCTGATCAAACAAAACATATTTCATTTTATTAATATTATAACTAGTTTAAATATTGCGTTAATTATTAGAATTTTTTGTACAAAAGAAATTAAAGTATACTAAACAATTATTTGTGTGTTTTGTGTGGTGGATATTATACTTCATTCATTAAATTTGTGGTAATTTTTTATGTACTAAATTTAAAAGACATAGTCAACAATTATATTCTGTTTTTATTAAACATTTTAAACTTTGATATTTTCACAGACTTATAAATTTATTTGATGTTTGTTTATAAGGTTATGTGCATTTTAAACAATCAAAGTACAAGATTTTTTTTTATCAAAATTTATTATCAATTTAAACTTTTAAAAAATATAAAAGTAATCATTTTTGATCAACTTTATTTTTCAAATAATACATTATTGGATGTAAGTTAATTGATCTAGTACCATCTTAATGAATTAAGGCCAAAATTTCACCAATTATTATTATTTTATATGTTTAAACTTTACAAAAATTAATTCCATTGGCTAATTAATTATTTTGGTACTTAATTTCAAAACCCTTACTAGAACACAGAAATTTTTTTCTGTCATTTTTTTAACAAAAAGAGCAAATTTGTCAAATAGGACTCAGAAAAGACATAGGAATGCATTTTTTAGAAAATTGTAATGTATGTATAAATTTTTGAATTTTTTCAAATAGTTATCTAAGGTATTTCTGTATGTGCTTTTGCATTTCTTTTTATTAAAAACATATACACATTAAAAGCAGTTTTAAAATTCATATTTTTGCTAATTTTTGTCACAGACATTTAAAAAATGACATTAATTTCGACAAAAAATTTTTTCTGTGAATAACAAGAACCGTTATTGACGAGATTTATGATAATAACATTAACCGGACTTGATACTTAGATGTATTAATTTAATAATAGAATTCTATTGCAGTGGTAAATTGCATTGTTTGTAAAGTAGTATTTGTTTACAAAAATTGACTCCCACACAATGTAGATTTAGATCCCACATAGTTTTTACAATTTGTAGTATAGAAACCATATTGATATCTACAAATACCACAATAATTTGGATTTGATACTCATCGTTTAAACATTTAATTATCGTTTTACATATTGAGTCAAATTTTATAAAAGTAATTAATTTAATTTCATCAAATGAAAGCATCTTTCATTGATAGATTGTCTTGCCAAACTTTCTCTCCAATGTAACAGTAGTTTGAACTTCATTTCTTGAAAAATCATATCTTTCATAGTGTATTAGAGAAAGAAAATCATGTTTTGTTCTCTATTCACTAGTAGTACTCATTATTTTTGAAGTGAATTGTGATTCATTTTTTACAATAATATCCTTTATTTAAACATTAATATACAGTATCTATCTCATTTTTCTTATTAGTGGTATCTCTTAATGCATATGCTGTTTTATGTTGTTAAACGCCATTCTATCCATCTACTTGTTTTTCGGTCAGAATAATATCATTTTCATATAAATCTTGATTTACCCTTGAATATTAGGTCAACATCTCAGTTTTTTGCTTATTAATTTTATTTTTGTCTATAAGCACTATCAATCTTTTTCGTGGTCTGTTTTAATGTTTCAATCTGTTAACAGTATAATCAAAATTTTCCTAAGATTCACCAGATAAAGTTTTCTAGCTTCGTCTCTTATTTCAGAGCAACAGCTTTTAAATTTATGTTTAAAAATAGTTAGATAGGAAAATAACTACACCTACATTTGTGACAGTACTGAGATTAAGAAGAATAAATTCTTTCAAAATATACATTTTAAAAATTATAGTCTTTAAACTGTATTCCTCAAATAATTTCTCATAATGTATACAATATCTTAGTTTGTCATTTACCAAAGGTTAATCACCATATAAGCTATTTTAATAAAACTTTGATTGGTTTAAATACTATAAAAGTACGTTAATCTTTTTTTAAAAGTTCCATAGTTAATAAAAAATATTGGATCTTTCAAATATTATATTTTTTCCTTGATGTAATAAAAATAAAGCAGTTTAATTTCATGTACTTTATTGAAACGACATGTCAAATAAATAAATATTTTCCTGGTATAATCAAACATTTGGAACTTTACCAATATCATAAGTACTTTATGATAATTTTATTGTATTTATAACAACATTAAAAAGTGAAAATGTATGCACGCTGGCAATTTTAATTTAATTTCTGTATGTTATGATTTCTATTATTTTAGAAAATAGTTTCAAAAACCAAAGCCATGGTATTTTATTAAACGAAAATGCATTTTTTAGTATTTATTTGTACCAAAATTATAATTTATTTAAATGTTATAGTTCTAAAAAAATGAAAACTTTAAGTATAATATTTAAAGAAAAAGTTAAAATAAATGTTACAGTAACCTTGATACAAATAATATATTCTTAATGTCTTTTGAAACACTAACTGAATTAAGTGTAAATCTTCTATCTTCATTTATCATTAATGTATTTTGAAACCATTATAGATGAAAAATTATTTGTAAAAAAGTTTAGAAACCTTTAATATATAATAAATTAAATTTTTTATTACATTAATATTATTCTAGTAATTTTTTTTGATATTGCTTATTAGATTACATTATTTTAGAGGAACAAACTAAAACATTGAGAAATGAAAAATTTATTATCAATTTAAAATAAGTAAAAACATTTAGAAAATTATTATTATAAATCAAATTAATTTTTTGAATGAATAGCCTAAGCTCTAACATATGTTAATGTAAATGTATCAGTTGATGAAGAACCAACGTAACGAATTAAGACTGAGTTAGATTCAGATGTTACAGCTTTATTTGTATTACTTCCACAGAAATTGATTCCAGTTGCTGTTTTATCTTTCGTGTATTTTATTTCAAGACTCTTTCCAGAATAACATGGATCATAGTTTGGTAATTTTGTACTAACAACATTAACCTTAATTTTATAATTACTTGTTGTGTTAATGTAGTAGTAACAATCCAATAAACCAGTGATTTTTAATGTTTGTGCGGTGGTTGTTGCAGTTAATTGTTGGGCTCCACAGGCTGTAGATGTACTTGTGGCAAAGTTTTGGCATAAAGTACCAGAGAAACCAAGTGGGCACTTACAAACGGCGCAATTGTTTGGGTTTGTGTAAGCTCCGTTCTGACAAGAGAGTTTTGTAGCACAGGTTGAGTTGCAGTATTGGAAGTTAAGTAATTTCAAATCATTAAATGAAAGTTTAATATATTGTCCCATTGTTTTGTCATACAAAGTATTTTTAGAAGCGATTGTTGGATTACCATTATTTGTAAAATCATATCTTCCATAATGCATACCAGAACCATAATCGTATGCTACTCCATATTCATTTACGCTACCGACGGTTCTTTTAACAAAATTTGATTCTAATCCTGGAATAATATTTGCTGTTTGGATATTAACAAATGAATCTCTGTCTGTTCGTGCTTGTTGATGGTGGACTCCTAAAGCATGGGCTGTTTCATGTTGAATGATTCCATTCCATGCACAACCATTTCCAATACTTATATCTTGTGGAGCATTAGAGTAAATTCTTCCAATGTATGACCAACAACCGCTTCCTAAGTAGTATCTTAAACCAGATTTACCAGATATTGGAGTTGCACTTTTGCTGAAACGAATGCATGTCTCTGATGCTATACCGTTTAATGCTGTTGTAATCAAAGATGCGTTTACACCACTATCAACATAATATGGGATTGGGAAAGTCCATTTGTAATACATATTAGCTGAAACAGCACGTTTCTTTCTTTTTAATATTTGAGCTTTATCTTCAAGATCACTGACATCGATCTTTTCATCTTCAGCCTCTTTGACGATGTCTGATACAATGGATTCTATTTGATTTTCTGTAAGTATAATATCACCTTGATATAAATTTGGATTTCCCATTGGAGTTTCTAATAATACATCAGTATTATCATCATCAGCATCAGTTTCAGTTCTATTTTTAAGTCTCATTAATCTTCTTTGTAATTTATTTAGACGTTTCAATCCACTAACGGTATTGTCAAAGTTTCTTTGAGCTTTATCAGTTAAACTTTTTCTCGTTTCATCTCTGATTTCAAAACGGCGTCTCTTAAGATTTAATTAATTATAATAACAAGGGAAAAAAAAACTTACACCCTCGATCGAGAAAGCAACAAGAAGGATAAGGAAGAATTGTTTAATAAAGTACATTTTTCAAGTATGTCCTTTAAAATAATTCCCACACTTTATATAGTATTTTAATTCCCCACTGACCATCTGATCAAACATGACATAGGCCCTTTTTTCAACGATTTTATTGGTTTAGATACCACGTAACTATTTAACATCATTATCAGAAAAAAAATGTGTAGGCTAAACAATTATTTGTATTCTTTTAAGTCTCATACAATTTAATATCCAGTAAAATTTATAAACATAGACGAAATTTAACATACAATTATTTGTATTCTTTTAAGTATCATACAATTTAATATACAGTAAAATTTATAAACACATACAAAAGTTAACATACAATTGAATATAAATACAATTTTATAAAAGATATCAATAAAAACAGTTAGGAAAAATTAAATTAATAACCATCCTCTATTATTAAAGGAGCACTTTCAACTTCAACATCATCATCCGCCAACGTTAATTTTATTTTCATGTTACCATTCATCAACTTTATTGTACTTATAACGACACGTAGAGGTGAGAATATGTGTAAATTGTGAGATTCCATGAAAGCCTTACCGGATGGGTATTTTTTAGAGTCAACGACAATTGCGGAATCAAAACCATATTTAGGAACAAAAACTTGGACACCATTGTTTTTGACTTTCATTATGTATGAGTCTGTTGTTTCAGTTTTATCTTTGAAGTATAGTAAAGTATTGAGGAAGACTGAAGCTCTACTGGCATATTGAGCATTCTTATGACGGTAATTCATGTTTTCTGTTGCAGACATAACACGTGTTTTATTGGCAAAATCTTTGTGGAATTCTTCAGCTCCAATAATGACACTTAACAAACGGTGAACCATAACATCAGCATACCTACGAATTGGAGATGTAAAATGAGTATACTCTGGAACTGCTAAACCAAAATGTTTATACATCTTCGAGTCAATAGAACCAGCACAGAAGTATAAAGCTTGTGTCATGCATCTGGTTGTACTCATGCGAAGGAGTGTATCAGTCATTGAATCCTCTTTTGTTGCAGCATTCAGAGAGTCGGATAATGTTTTACCAGTCGAGACTTCTAAATGAGCCCCGAGTTGTTCAAAAATCTCTTTAAGTGGTTCAAACATCTTTTCACCGGGTTGTGGATGCCTACGAAGGACAGCAAATTCAGGATAATGTTGAATTAATTTTCTGGCGACTGTACAATTAGCTAATAACATGAATTCTTCAATCATTGACATTGTGGGTACAAAATTCTTCGAGGATACCTTTAATGGTAGACCTGTTGATGGATCAATTTCAAATCGTACCTCTGAGGAGGCTAATGTAAGAGCACCATTCTTTGTTCTTATGTCTTTTAGGACTCTTGAAATTTTCATTAAATTACGCAAACTTTGTGCGATATCACTATTATCGCTTCGATCATCATGCATAGCTTGTGCTTCATGGTAAGTAAACTTTCTTTTTGATTTAATTAATGATTTTTGAAACTTTGGTTCAATATCATTATCAAGAGTTAAATCTTCTTTGAAGTACCAGAATACAGAGAATGCATACCTCTCGAC
Source organism: Strongyloides papillosus (assembly GCA_005656395.1). Lineage (NCBI taxonomy): Eukaryota > Metazoa > Nematoda > Chromadorea > Rhabditida > Strongyloididae > Strongyloides > Strongyloides papillosus. The sequence continues at coordinate 11,731 of SRSI01000007.1, forward strand.
ATCAGGCATAAGTGAACACAAGTCACCGGATAACAATCCTGGTAACATATCAATTCTTCGATCACAAAGATAGACAGATGTAGATCTTAACTGTGCTTCTCTATCAATAGCTGTACCAGGTTTAACAAACGCAGTTACATCAGCAATATGAACACCAACTTCATAACGTTGCTTATCCTCAATCCACCGACAATGTAAAGCATCATCAATATCAGTACAACCATCTGGATCAACAGAACAAACAAGTAAATCTCTGATATCAACACGTCCATTTTCAAGATTTGGAACCCATGGTAATTTTGGTAAACAAGCATTAACTTGTTCTGAAAATGGAAGATAAGGAATGTCATGCTCTAGTAATATAACTTCATTCTCAACATTGACATCACCAGCATTACCAATCATTCTTACATAATGGCCAATGGGGTAACGCGAATTTGAAGGCCAGTCGTCAACTTTAACGATGATTCTTTTACCACAAATTTCATCATACCTTTTGACCCGAACTCTAATCTTTGGGTATGATGGATCAGCAGGCAAGAATAAACAGTTTTCTCCATTTCCGGTTCTTGGCATTAATACACCACAAAGACTTCTCCATGATCTTGATTTAACACCAATAACTTGTCCACTACAAACTTTTTCTTCCTCCTCAATTTTTATTTTCTTTACTACTGGAGCATCAAGTAATTCTTCGGCTTTTGCATCATCCTCCTTCAATTCATCGGATACATCAATTACTATATTATTATCAGGAGCAGACCATTGATCCTGGGGAAGAATTCTATAAAATACAACATCCTTGTTACAGGCACGGTTAATGTTATCTCTTCCTTTAAATAAAATACGTTCATCATCAGTAATATTTATCCATCCTTCATCCTTATTTTCTTTTGACAATTCAAATGTTCCTTGTCTAATTTCACCTTTCCTAATACCATCTTCTAATTCCTCTGTTTCATAGTATGGGGGATACATATAATCATCAACATTTAAAACTTCTAAAGCCTTTAATCTATCCTTCAAATCATCACCACCAATAACGGCTTCTCCATACTCATTGATAGTATAGCAATCACTGTATTCTTCTCTTATTTTTAAACAATTATCCGCAGACGCACATAGTATGATAGGACGAATTTTTATGTTACTCTCATTCCAATGAGATTTCAAATAATTAGCCACTCTGATAATTAAAGGATTGTACCTAATACTCATTTTCTTTCCAGCTGGAAGTGATATATAAGTATGTTCACAAATATCATCCAAAATTTCAAATACTCTAGAATCTTCCTTAAGGCATTCCGCAACAACTTGTCTTCCAGCCTTACGATGAATCTTCATCAACTCCTCAACTTGAGAATGACAAAACACAACATTGTCAATTCCTTGAAAATCAACCAAATCATATGCACTAACAAATAAATCTTGATCAAAAATTAGTACATGAGGATCTTCAACCAATGAATTTACTCCAGCATTAAATTCAGGCTCTAAACATGGTTTAGCGGCATCAGTATCACAATAAATATTTGCTTTCCTGCATGTTGGACAATCCTTTAATCCACAAATAATTTTTTCTCTCAAAAATTTCTCTGTAACTTTCTAGAAACGATACAAGAATAATGTTGATTAATAATAATGAACTTACCACACGAAATCTCTGACTTCCAGAAAGAAGATGAAGTGTCTTATTTACACGTGTTGAAAAAGCACCATGATTTCTAATATTCAGATTAACATTTGAACAATACATTTCTTCTTTCTACAACAAAATTATTAAAACAAATGCTTTATATTTTATATTTTAAATATAGAGACAAAACTCCAAAGGTATTCTGTGTAAGTGATAACGCGTAAGAAAATGCACAATTTTAAATACAAAATATTTATCACTATAAATGTACAAAGTTATTATTATTTAAATATTATTATTTCAATAAGTTATGAGTGAAAAAGAATCATTAAAAAATTGTAATCTAACATCAAGTATGCTCCATTTGTTATTCGGTATGTCAAGCATCTGAATCCTATTTGTTCCCTTTATTTCATCAATAGCCCCTCCAAGAACGTATAAACTGTTATTGTAAAATAGTGATCTAGCTCCGTAAATTGGTATCGGGAGTGAAGGTAAAGTTTTCCAGCAGTTGTTACGTAGATCATATAAATGACATTCATTCCTGGAGACATTTGAGTACCCACCACATACATAAATACTATCACCATTTCTACAGGATGTTGATAAGTATCTTCCTGTAGGTATTTTTCCTAATTGTTTAATTTTACCCTCCCTTGGGTCATAACGTCGGATTAGGGCAGATAATCCTCCTGGAGTCAAATATATAGCATTCTTTGCTACAATTGCATCAAACCCGTGGTCTTTTACAGTTTCTGTTCCTTTGCCCTTGAACCATCTCATTTTTTCAAGTGAAAATCTTATATTTTCAGTAAGTAAAAGAAATATTTTAACTTACTTTTCTGTTACAGCAACAGTCCTACTGCCTTGTTTTCCTCCAAAAGCATATATTGTGTTATCAATAATACAACTTGCAAATGAAAATCTTGGGGCTGCCATTTTGTATGGGAGAGTTGTAATTGTCTTATTTGAAATATCATACTTCAAAAAGGCACTAGATACTTGGCCTTCCATTAATTTATCATAGCCACCGAAAATATAGGCATGATTTGATACCCGTTCACACCTGTGATGTTGCAGATATTGTTCCGTTTCACCAACTTTCTCAATAGTGTGAGTTTCTGAATCGAAAACGTATATATCCTTCTTCCTTTTTGATCCTCCAACTTAAAATAAGTTTTAGAAAATAATTATTATCCTAAAACTTACACATTAATGCTCTGGGGAAACATTCACCATTCTTCAATACATTGTTAACAATAGGTGTTTGTTTCTGGCTAACCCTTGTAACAACAGTACTCCATGAATCATTAATAATAGAATCTATTTGTTCTCTAACGGTTGCCTCCAAATCTGTGTTAATATCATCCTTCACGTCACTCATCAAAGTAAGTTTATCAAATATGTAACTTGCAATTACATCACACTCATAAATGTCATCTTTAGTTAAAATTTTCTCTTGAATGTATTTTGCTGAAATTTTCTCCCAATTTAAAAGTGAAACTATATTAACCCAATTAAATTTCCTCCTGTCTGCGTCATGTTTGGCCCATCTTAGGGCAATCTCTAACAGTGATTCCTGTAGATCTTCTTTTAGTGCCAACTTCCTGAACAGAATTTGTAGTTCTGTGAAAGACATTTGTTCAAAATGTATATCAGCTTTACGGGCCTCCTCAAACTGTAAGAGAAAAGATATTTTTTTAAATTAAATTGTAAAAGAAAAATTACCCAAATTTTTGTTCCAATTGTTGAAACGACAATATCTTGAAAGTTTGTTAGCCCATCTTTAATACATCTCCTCAACAATAAAACATAATACTTTGGATGTAAATCATGAAGAACATAAGACAACAGTGTAATCTAAAATAATGTAATTACCTTACACATGGGAAAACGTTACCTCTAAATCATGAAGATGGAATTTTGAATAAATATTTAATAAATTCCAAAATGTCCTCTCAGAGATTTCGAAATTTCCATTGTTATAAATATAATCGAGATAAACCTCAAAATCCTCCTCATTTACACCTGTGAGTGTATAGTCATCTGAAAATATTATAGTAATATTTAAAACTACAAAACACCACCTACTGATATTTTGTCCACTTTTGAAAAGTTCATGGAAAAAGTGATTGTTACTGGCAAGGATAATTTTTGATAAGGCAAATGATTTGTTGTTAACCCTTATTGTTATGTCGGAGAATAAATTATTTTTACGATAAAATTTTAGGAGTGGGAACATTTTGTGTGAATAGAAGTCTGTAGTGTTTTATTTTCTGATATTTAGCTTTGGGAAAACATTCGTTCTAAGATGTAATTGGGATTTGGGTTGTTAAGATAAGGTGTGCAAGGTGGAGAAATGTGGTAGAATTTTTGATCAAATAAATGTTATGGTGAATCATAATCTTTGGGTTTGTTAAGTCAACATCATAAGTAAACATTCATTTTCACATGTTTGAAACGTTATTTTAGATAGGATTTTTTATTTTTTTAAGAAATAAAATTTGAAAATAAGCCTTCTAGAATATTTTTTCAATAATATCATTACAATTTACCACATGGTTGATAGACCTTATGTAACTATGAATGATGAATATATGTTAATATTTTTATTTAAAAAATATATGTAAAAATGACATTTTTAACAATTCACCCTATGATAAAATGTTAACTTTGTGTTTTTTGAAACAAAATCAAACATTATGGTTATATTTAAAATTTTTATTAAATAGTATATAAGTTAATAAAAATTAAAAACTTTATATAACGATTAAAAAAATGTTCTATAGTAATTTAAAATTTCTATTTCTACTATTACTAATTATTAACATTCTTGAAACATTATTAGGTGCTTCAAGAAGGAAAACAGATGGACGAACGAGAAATGATGCTGACAATGCTCCAGATAATCTTGTGCTATTAAATTTAAAAAGATTTTTATTTTTAAGAAGACCGACTACTACACCACCACAACAAGTAACATATAGAAGAACTCCTCTAACAACTAAAACTACTTCATCAACTAGAGCTCCTACAACAACTAGTGCTCCTTCAACGACTAGTGCCCCTCCAACAACAACTGTTCCTCCAACAACTCAAAATCCAAGAACAACCACAAAAATACCTACAACAATAGCGACAACATCTTTACCACCTACAACTACGTTTCAAACAATGAAAAAAGGTAAGGGAAAAGAAAAAAAACCTAAGGTAGCTAAGGCGCCACAACTCAAACCAACTAAAACTTCGAGAACTACCACATCAACAACTTCAACTACCACTACGGAACCACCACCAACAGAATACATAAATTTTTATTAACTTGAAGAAGGTACTTTAAGATTTTATAGTTAAAAAAAAAGAAATAATTAAACCAAATTTTCTTTATTTATTGAATTAAATTCTATAAAAAAAGACATAACTTTTATTTTTCGATAAATCAAGAACTTTCATAAAAAAAAGAATACTATTTGTATAATTGATTAATTTTAAAATAATTCCTTTTTAATTTAAACATTCTTTTTTTTTCTTGATTTTTAAAAATGTAATAAATTTACTCCACAATTAAATATTTACATTTTTTGAAATTAGTACATATTTTTGCTTTGATAATCATCTAATAGAATGCATTTGGAAATTTCTGTAACTTTGAATTTATTTTGATTGGATAAGTTATAAGAAAATTATTACCTACATAAAAATTTAGTTTTGTCATGAAAATGTAAATTAAGATAAAACCCAAAATATTATAATAAGACAAAAAAAATATTCAAATTAAAGTACTAATGAAATATGTATTTCGATTTCAAATCTTTAATATCCATTACCTAAATGTTTACCTTTCATTTTATTTTTAGAATTTGATAAAAATTGATTATTTAAACAATTTCATTGTTAAATATAATTTGATTTTTGGGTTTTATATGAATACTGATAGAAAAGAACATTATTTTTAATAAAAGTAAAAGACTTCCTCGTTATAGATTAACCTCTATATAATAAAAGATGTGGAATTTAAGTTTCTAAAAAGGGTAACTTGAAACAGTGGGAATTCATAGAAAAGTTTGATAATTTTAAATCAAAAGAAATGTCATATGATAATTAAAGATTTTCTAAAGCAGAACATCTTTATTTAAAAAATATTGTTTTTTCTTTCACCTAGATATAAAAATTACTGTCAAACATACTAACGAAAAATAAACTATTTATTTGATGAAATATATGATTTCTAGATATTTTATAATAAAATTAAATCTTACAAACAAAAAAGTATTCTTTTTCAAATCATTATCCCTTTTATCAAAAAATTGATTAATTCAAGGTACCTGTGGAAAATAAACATTTTTATAAAATTATTTAAAAAAATATAGGCGCAAACATCGTTTTAAACAACTCAGTTAACAAAATAATTGTTGTACTTTGTGTTTTTAGTGTATAATCAAAAACTATATTTAAATTAATGGTTCGCATTAAGTAGTATATAAATTAATAAAATATAAAAATTTTAACAAAATATTAATTTTAAAAAATGAATTTTTTTGACTTAAAATATCTATTATTAATATTGCTAATTATTAGTATTCTTGAAACATTCTCGGATGCTAAAAAAAGTAAAAAAAAAGAGAAAAATAAATCTAAAAAAAGTAAGAAGAATAAAAAAAACTCTAGCGGTATTCCTAGTCAACATAATATTATCAGATTTCCAACAAGAACAACAGGAACTACACAACAAACTACTCATAGTCCTGTACAGACAACTACACGTCAACTAACAACAGCAGCTTCAATAACAACGTCAGCTCCAACACCAGCAGCTACACGAAGAACATCACCTCCGACAACACCGACTACACAAACAACACCAAATCCAACGACACCAGCTCCAACAATTCTAACATCAGCAACACAAAAATCTACTGCTAAAACTGCAAGAAAGAAGAGTAAAAATACTAAAAAGAATAAAAAACCTAAAACATCAACTAGGACTACAACAGAAAGACCCACAACAACTCCACCTACAACAAAAACATCTAAAACAACAAATAAACCGAAAACTAAAGGACCTAAACCAACAAAAAAACCTAATCCACCAAAAACTTCTAAAACAACTAATCAAAGACCTACTACAACACAAGGACCAACAGATTACTTCAACGCTTATTAAATGTAAGAAGATGTTTTCAATTTTTTTAGTTGAAAGAATGACCAATAGACATACTAAATTTTATACTTTCAGTTTCCCATCTTATTTTTGAAAATGTATAGTTTTTACATTTCAACAAATCAAAGAATTTTCATTAAAGAGGAATACTATTTGTATAGTTGATTTATTTAAAAAAATCTAATTTTTATTTAAAACAAAGTATTTTCTTGTGTTTTGTGAAATGTAGAAAATTTATCCTATAATTTAAAATAAAATTTTTTTATATTTGCATTTATCTTTCCCAAATCAATATTTTAAAGAAGGATTTGACAGCTTCTTGTAATTGTTAATTTATTTCAAGCAAATAAATATTAACAAATTAAAATGCTTCCAAGATCAATCTATTTTTTTTAAATAAAACCAAGAGTAGAAATTTTAACGGGACAAAAGTATAATAACCAAATTAATGTAATAGTAGAACATTTTTTAATTTTAAATATATAATGTTCAATAATACAAAATTTCATTTTTTTATTCTTACATTTCTGTGGAAATTGTTTATATTTAGGATAGCTTTATGATTAACCAAATCTCGGTTTTTGGCTTCATAACATCATAACAAAAAAAGAATGTTATATTTCAAAAAAGTAGTGGGATTTTTGATGATAAGTTAAATATTGGAACACATTGTATAAAAATGGAATAAATCTCAATTTCTAGGAAAACACAATTTGAACAGTAAAAATTTTTTAATTATTTAAATAGTATTTTTAAAAACATTAACGATAAAAAAAGTTTAGTATAAAAGATTTAAACGATCAATAAAACAAATAGCTTATAATTTACTGATAATTAACATTTAAAAGTATAAAAATTAAGGTTATCATTGTTGTGAAAAGTGATCCATTATTTTTAAAATGAAATCTGCGATTTAAAGTTATTGGATAAAAATTAATTTCCAAATGCTACGTAACTATATTTTTACAATATTTTCATCTTAATTAACCAAATGTTTGGTAAAATTAACGCAATTATTGATCGTAAATATTGTTTATCATTTTATTAAAAAAATACTTGTAATAGTGGTATATTAAATAAATCATTAAAAGAAACAACATCGTACTTTGTGTTTTTAGTTTATAATGAAAAAACTACATATAAATTAATGGTTCACATTAAATAGTATATAAATTAATAAAATACAAAAAATTTAACGTTGTATTAATTTTAAAGAATGATTTTTTTAATTTAGAGTATCTATTACTAATATCGCTAAATATTTGTATTCTTGTGACATCATCGGATGGTAAAAAATAGAAAGAGAGGTAGATTAAAAAGAATCAGCAGCCGTAGTATAAATAACTTTTATAGTAATGATAAGAAACATTCTTACGAAGATCCTAAACAGTATAATATAAGAAGATTTACAACAAGAACACTAAGAATTACACAAAAACCATAATCACAAAATCCACCACCTGTCGCTACTCAAATACTTTTAACAACATCCAGACCTTAATGTTCAACATTAGTATCTAAAACTTTACCAACAACACTAGCTCCAGCAACTACATCAGCAGCAACAACACAATCTTCAGCTTCTAGACGTAAAGGAAAGAATCATTCTAATAATAATAATAAGCTGAAAAGAACAAAAAAAAACAAAAATAATACAACAATCAAAAACAACATGACAACCTAGTACAACAAAAGAATCTAGTGGAAAAAAAAACCTGGTGGAAGAAAGAAACCTAATGCACCAAAAAAATCCACATGATGTATTCAAAATCCCACTACAGGACTAACAGATTTCATCAACTCTTATACCAAAGAAGATGTTTTCAAATTTTCTAGTTAAAAAAATAATTTATGGATATGCCATATTTTATACTTTCAGTTCCCATACTATTTAAAGGATGACATAATTTTTGCATTTAAATAAATCAAAGTATTTTTATTAAAAAAGAATTATTGTTTGTATAATTGATTAATTTGAAAATAGTTCTTTTTTAATTCAAATATTTTTTTTTCTTGGTTTTTAAAAGTGTAATAAATTTATTCCAGAATTAAATATTAACATCTTTTAAAATCAATACAGATTTTTGTTTTTACAATTATCTAAAAAGGAGAATTTGACAATTTTCGTAATTATTAATAAACTTTTATTGAATAATTACTAAGAAAATTATTACATATATAATAATTTTAGTTTGTTATAAAAGTACAAATTGCGACAAAACCCGAAATGTTATAATGGGACAAAAATAAACTATTCGAATCAAAGTATTAATGAAATATGTTTTTCGATTTTAAATCTTTAATATCCGTTATCTAAAAGATTTACCTTTCATTTTATTTCTATAATTTAATAAAAAAAATTGCTGTTTAAACACTTTCATTGTTAAATAAAATTTGATTTTTGAGTTTTATATGAATATTAAATGTAAAGAGTATTCTTTTTAAAAAGGTGATATAATTTCTCGTGATAGAGTAACACTTTATATAATAATGGTAAGATATTTAAGCTTCTAGAAAAAAACAACTTTATGAATGTAAATTCATAAAAATTTTTGGTATTTTTAAATCAAAAAAAATTTTATAAAATAATTAATGATTTTTTATGGCAGAACATCTTTATTTAAAAAATATCGTTTTTTCTTCCACTTGGTTATAAAAATCACAATAGAACATATTTTATGAAAATTAGACTATTTATTTGTTGAAATATGTTATGTTGGAATAATTAAAGATGAAATATAATTTAATAAACAAAAAAAAGTATTTTTTTTCTGAGTTTTATTATTCTCTTATCAAACAATTGATTAATTTAAAATACTAATAAAAATAAACATTTTTCATAGAATTATTAGAAAGTTCATAGGTGGGAACGTCGTTTTAAACAACTAAATTAACAAAACAATTGTTGTACTTTGATTTATAACTATAAAATCAAAAACTATATTTAAATTAATAGTTAACATTAAAAAGTATATAAATTAATTAAAAATTTAACATGATATTGACTTTCAAAAAATGAATGTTTTTAATTTAAAGTATTTATTATTATTATTACTAACTATAAGCATTCTTGTTACATTATCGGATGCTAAAAAAACTAAAAGAAAAAATAAACCAAAGAAACCTAGTAGAAGTAGTAGAAATAACTTAAGAATTAGTGATAAGAATTATTCTTATCAAAATCCTATGCAGTATAATATAAGAAGATTTATTACAAGAACCCCAACTACTAGGTCCTCACTACAAGCATCTTCTCCTGCACCTCTTACTACTCATGGACCTAGAACAACACGTAGACCCTCACAAACAACATTAGCACCGGTAACTTCACCACAAACATCACCTTCAACAACACCACCTCCAACAACAATAGCTTCAATAACACCAACTCCAACTCCAACAACACCAACTTCAACAACACCACCCCCAACAACAACAGCTTCAACAACACCAACTCTAACAACAATAGCTTCAACAACACTAGCTCCAACAACTAAATCAGCGGCAACAACACAATCTTCTACTAAAAAAGGTAACAAAAAGAATACCTCTAAGAATAATAGCTCTAAAGGAACAAAAAAGCCTAAAGCAACAAAACAAACCATGTCATCTAAACAAAATCCCACAACAACAGCAGGACCAACAGAGTATGTCAATGATTATAATTAAGACGATGTTTCAAAATTTTCTAGTTCAAAAAATAACCAATGGATATACTAAATCTTATACTTTCAGTTTCCCATATTATTAAAAAAGAGACATAATTTTTACATTTCAACAAACCAAAGCACTTTTATTGAGGGAGAATACTATTTGTATATTTGATTAGTTTTAAAAATAAAATCTAATTTTTATTCAAAACAAAGTAATTTCTTGTTTTTGTGAAACGTAGAAAATTTGTTCTATAATTTAAAATAGAATTTTTTTATGCTAGCATTTATCTATCCATATGCAATATCTAAAAAGAATGATTTAACAAATTATAAAGTTTTTAAGATAAACCTAATTTTTTTGAAAATATGGTTAACAGGGGAAATTTTAACAGGACAAAAGTAAAATAATCAAAATAATGCAATAATAAAACACATTTTTATTTTTAATTATATGATACCCTTTAATGCAAAGTTTACTCTTTTCATTTTTACATTTCTAAAAAAAATTCTTTATTTAGGATAATTTTATAATCAATTAAAACTTGGTTTTTGGATTTATATGATCGTGCCAAAAAATAATGTTATATTCCAAAAAATTAGTCAAATTTTGATGATAGAGTAAATACTGAAACACATTGTATAAAAATGAATGAAATATAAACTTCTAAGGAAAAATTATTAGAAGAATAGAAATTTATCAATTATTAAAATAATATTTTAAATAATGTCCAGTAAAAAAGTTAAACATAAATGACGGAGTAAATCGAATATCTTATTAATAATTTATTGATAATTACCATTTAAAAATATCAAAAAATTTAAGTTATTTTTGGGGTGGAGAAAGGTCCATTATTCTTACAATAAAATTTCCGAATTAAAGTTATTTGATAAAAATAAACTTCAAAATACTACATAAGGATATTTTTATAATATATTCATTTTAACTTAACAAATATTTGGTGAAATTCACGTAATTATTAATAATAAGTATTTTTTATTGTTTTATCAAAAAAAATGCTTGTAATAGCAATGTATTAGATAAGTAATACAACAAAACAACATCGTACATTGTGTTTTTAGCGTATGATCAAAAATTTTTTTAAATTGATAGTTCACATTACTTAGTATGTAAATCTATAAAGTATTAGAAATTTAACATGGTATCAATTTTTAGATAATAAATTTCTTTGAATTTAAAGTATCTATCATTGATACTTTAATCATTAGTATTCTTATGACATTATCAGATGCTAAAAAAAATAGGTGGGTCAAAAAGATTCAGAAGCCGTAGTAGAAATAACTCTTATAGTAATGATAAGAAACACTCTTACGAATATCTTAAACAATATAATATAAAAAGATGTTTAACAAGAAAATTAGGAATTACACAAAAACCACAAACACAACATCTTCCACCTGTTGCTTCTTAAATACCTTTAACAACTACCACACTTCAACCTGCAACATTAGTATCGAAACCTTCACCAACAACTACGTTAATAGCAACAGCACAATCTTCTACTTCTAAATGTAAAGGAAAAAATCTTTCTAAAAATAATAAGCCTAAAAGAACAAAAAAAACTAAAAACTACACAACAATCTAAAACAACACAACAACCTAGTACAACAAAAAAATCTTGTGGAAAAAATAAACCGGTTGAAGAAAAAAAATCTACACCAAATAATCCATCTTATACTACAACATCAGGACCAACAAATTACGTCAATTTTTATAACTAATGGGATGTTTTCAATTTTTCTAGTTGAAAAAAAAACCAATGGATATGCTACATTTTATGCTTTCAGTTTCTCATAATGCCTAAAAAATGACATAATTTTACATTTCAACAAATCCAAACACTTTTATTAAAGAAGAATACTATATGTGCAATTGAATAATTTTATGATAATTTTTTTTAATCCAAATATTTTTTTTCTTGGTTGTTAAAAATATAAAAAATTTACTATGCAATCAAATATTAACATTTTTTAAAATCAGTACATATTTTTGTCTTCATAACCGTTTTAAAGAGAGTATTTGATAATTTATGTAATTACTAATTAATTTTAATGAAACTAATAATAAGAAAATTATCACTTATATAATAATTTAATTTTGTGATGAAATTATATGTTAAGACAAAAATCGAAATATTATACAAAAATAAATAGTAAGGATTTGTCTTCCAACGAATCCTTTTAAATTGTTAATTTTATGTGTTTAAATATAACCTTTACCAGTTATATTTTTATTTCTTATTTTTGCTCTAATAAAAATTTTCACTCCAACTTCGTCCCATGGAAGCCCCACCTAGTGTGAACCTTCAAACGGAACTGGAGATACTCAAATCCAAATCATTACAAGAATTAAGAGAACTTTGCCCCTATAAATCATTAACCAAAGATCTTATTACTATCATTATGTTAGATGAATACTCTCAACACGACAGACACAAAGAAGTTACAGATCTGGTGCTAGGTCTTGCGACGAATACAGTTCTGCTTACAAGTAATCCCAAAATTACTCATTCTGAAATTTCAACATCGTGTGATTGCAATATCAATAAAATGTCGAATGTTACTATTACTGAAACTCCAACGTTCAATTCAAAATCAATGTCTTTTACTAAGTGGATTTCTCTTTTGGAAACCGAATTCACCGTCAAAAATGTCACTACTGATGAAGCAAAGCTTGCATGGTTGCAACTGAAACTTGGAATTGATAATCTCCAATTGTTACCAACAGTGGTAAGTACAAATATTTATGAACAATATAAGCAAATTATTCAGAACAAATTCCCTGTCGAAATGAGTGAACAAGAACTTCTCGTCCAATACGGCTCTTATCGTGTTAATCTCACCAAGGATGGACTGAAAGACCTGCAAACCTTGACATTGAAGACCTTCCGTGACAGACCTGAAGCTACTCAAGTATCAGAAATGTGCTCCAAGTTGATGTTGGCCGCTAGAACAGATCTGCAACGTTATGTTATTGAATCAGCAAAATCCCTTCCTCTCTCTCAAGCTCTGGATCAAATTTCAAAAACTGTTCCTGACAAATTCAAGCCCATGTCTCATGATCGCTGTAAATTCTGCAACTTCTCTGGACATTCTGAAGAACAATGTCAACGTAAAGCTGCGGGACTTGAAAAGAAGGATTATTTTGCCATCAAACAACAACGACGCAGAGAATCTCCCACCTCCACCAACTCTACCAATTTCACCATCAAGCAGGAAAACTAAGTCACCTGGGGGTGACAGCCCAGGAGGAAAAAAATACTGAAAATTTACAATCGCATAATCTTATCCTTGACACTTCACCTGCCATTGATGATGGTACTTTATCACCGGGAGAGTTTGATGATGCATATCTGGATACTGTTAATAATATCAAAGATGAAATTGAATTTGAGAATGAACTTCCTGTAACCAACATGGAACTGGCGTCTTCCGTTTGTTTTATCAATCAAGCTAGAGTTCTTCTTGATGTTGGTGCCAATGTTAACGTTCTCAATACCTCAACCGCTAAGAAACTTCAAATTTTCGATGCTACTGTCAAAAAGAAAATATTATCGTGTGGAAGTAATCTTGAAACTTACCAAATCAATGCTCCCTTCTCCATCACTTATAAAGGAAAAACTATCACTCCAAAAGGAACTACCGTTACCAAAGATATACCTTATGATTTAATTATGAACATACAAACATGTGGTCTTCTAGGAATATCTATTGATACTGCCAGTAAAAACATCACAATCAACGATCCGTTTAAGAAAGAAATACTTCAGTTGTATCCTAAAGCTGTAGTCAGTGAATCCAATCCTTTAGGTAAATGTACCATTACAGCTCCACCACTCATGTTCAGAGATCTGGAAATGCCAAAGCTAATACGTTATGGTGTCCCTCCGCCTCTAATTCTAGAAGTTCAGAAGGAAATTGATGAAATGATAAGTCTTGATGTATGCAGACTAAATTACAATACCAAATATATCGTACCTATTCGCGTTGTTAGTAAAAGTTCAAAACAACTACGTATCTGTCAAGACTTTCGTGAATTGAATAAGAAATTGTATACTGACTTCTACTGCAGCCCATCTTTCAAAGAACTGTTTATGTCTATGCAATCTTTCTCTTTTGCTTCTCGTATTGATCTTCGTAAAGCCTACTGGCAAATATGCCTTCATCCATCTGATAGAGATAAGTTAGGTTTCTTCTTCAATAGGAAAGTGTATTCATTAAATCGCCTACCTTTCGGATTGTCCTCTTCTCCTGGTATATTTCAGCGTCTCATGGATCAAATACTCTCTAACGTTCCATCTCTGGTATACCAAGATGACATCCTAATCTTGGCTGGCAATTCACGTGATGAACACAAAAATTATGTTTTACAAGCAATACAGTCTCTCCACTCACATGGCCTGGTCATTAATCTTGAAAAGTCAACATTCTTTGATGCACAATGCATATTTCTTGGTTACAAAGTCTCCCCAATAGGAATCTCACCCAATCCTAAACTTATTCAATCATTAAAGGACTTTCATACTCCGAAAACTCCATACCAACTGCGTGCCTTTAGAGGACTCTTCAATTTTCTCTCTCATAACATACCGGACAGTGCCAAGTTATCAATTCACCTGAATGACTTTATCGGAACTTTACCAAAAAGTAGAAAAGAAATTCCTATACCTGAAAATGTACAACAAGATATATTAGCTATGAAAGATAGTATGTCTCGTATTGTTACCCTTGGTTTCCCTGATTTTTCAAAAGATTTCCTGTTAATGTGTGATGCCTCAAACACAGGTTATGGTTATATTTTAATGCAATCTCATGCACCAATCAATACATATCTGAATCCAAAACAACTATATCCCATTGCTGTACATTCTCGTTCATGGGATGCTTTGGCCCGTTCTGCTACTCCTACTTACTATGAACTCAAATCCATCAGCCGTTCACTTACCTTTTTTTCTCCACTTATTAGATATAGTCGTATTCACGTATTTACTGACCACAAGAATCTTCTCCGCATTATTATGGATGGATCTCTACCCATATATCAGAAGTACATCTTTAATATTTGCAATTTCAACTGTGTCATCAAGTTTATTGAAGGACATAACAACCCTGTGGCTGATGCTCTTAGTCGTTCACCTCTAGATGGGAGCCAAGATACAGTCAACTGCATCTCCAAGAATGAGGAAATAGACATTGATGATCTATACCAATCCTTTCATGTCAATACAGGGCATTTATCACTTATCAAAGTCAAAGAATCATTAATGCAAGCAATTACCAAAAATCATCCGAAATTACGTGTAGCCAGAAGAATACTGAAACAGGTAGCCTCCAAAATAAGTCAATGTCAAGCATGTAGATCCAACAACGTCATTCCACGAAAGAAAGATAGTAATGATGAATATAAAGTCACAAAACCAATGGAGCTTTTATGTCTTGATCTGTCCAAGTACCAAAACACCAATATACTATGTGTGGTTGATAGATACTCTAAATACAAGTTCTTCTTTGAATTAAAATCAACTACAGGTGATCAAATCGTTAAAATTATCAAATCAAAAATAGTAGATGTCTATGGACTTCCACAAAGATTAAGAAGTGATAATGCTAGAAATCTCATAGAAGGACCTGTAGCACAGTACTGTAAAGAACAATTCATTCTCCAAGAATCAGCCATAAGATATCGACATACCACCAACCAAATTGTAGAAAGAGCCTTTAGAACACTGTTTGAAATGATGAGAAAGATGCCTAAGGTTAGAGGTCCATTTTCTGAGAATTTGAAGATAGCCAGCTTTAGGATTAACAATATAAAGAATGATAAAGGTATCTCTCCAGCTGAACTATTTCTCAACTTCATGCCTCGCACGTTACAGGATAATAAGTACAACATCCAAAGCCAATACAATGTCCAGGATATGCGAGCTCTCTATGAACTTTTACATTCCTTAGAAAAGTTGCCAAAAGAAATCGTCATCAAAGACTTCGATCCCAAGAAAACTAAGGCCGAAAATCGTAATATCACGTTAAAAAATGAATTCAAACCTATCAATCGTACTGCCGTTAAGACTAGTGGAGGAAAATATGTCAATAAGTTTGAAGTTCTGTCTAGATCTAAGAAGTGGGCCACTGGGGACACTCATAAAGATAAGGACAGTAAGGATTTGTCTTCCAACGAATCCTTTTAAATTGTTAATTTTATGTGTTTAAATATAACCTTTACCAGTTATATTTTTATTTCTTATTTTTGCTCTAATAAAAATTTTCACTTAAATTATTCAAATTAAAGTGTCAATGAAATACATATTTTGATTTCAAATTTTCAATACCTCTTATCTAAAAGTTTACCTTTCATTTTATTCTTAAAATTTAAAAAAAAATTAATTGTTTAAATAATTTGATTGTTAAATAAAATTTGATTTTTGGGTTTTATATGTATACAAAATGAGAAGAATATTTTTGTTAATAGAAATAATAGAATTTCCTGTGATATAATAACACATGATATAATAATTGATAAGAAACTTATGTTTCCAGAGAAAGGTGACTTAAACAGTAGAAATTTATAAGCAAATTTAATGTTTAAAAATCAGAAGGAACTTTATAGAATCATTAAAGGTTTCTTAAAAAACAACAATGTATTTAAAGTTATTTTTTTTTCTCCCTTTAGATATAAAAATTACTATTTAACTCATTAAAGAAAAAGCAACTATGCGTTTAATGAAATATATAATTTTCAAATATTTTATGATAAAATTTAATTTCGTTAATTAAACAAAAGTATTTTTTTAATTTTTACTACTGTTTATCAAATAATTGATTTATTCAAAGTACTAGTGAAAAATAAATATTTTTTTTTAAAATTACTAGAAGATATAAAGGTAGGAACATAGTTTTAAACAACCCAGTTGACAAAACAATTGTTGTACTTTGTGTTAAAACTATAAAATTAAAAACTATGTTTAAGTTAATAGTTCACATTAAAGAGTATATAAATTAATAAAATTTTAAAAATTTCACATGATAATAATTTTTAGAGAATGAATTTTCTTAATTTAAAGTGCCTATTATTAATATTGCTGATTACTAGTGTTCTCGAGACTCTATCGGACGCTAGAAGAAAAAAAAGAATTAAGCTAAAGAGGTCTAATAAAAGTAGTAGAAAAAACACTAAAAAAAATGATGAGAAACTCTCTAACGAAAATCCTATACAATACAATATAAAAAGATTTATAACAAGAACATCAAGGACTACGCAAGTACAACAGACACCCACTCGTGTGCCCCTCACTACTCAAAGAGTTGTACGCACATTTAATGCTACCCCAAAACACACACCTCAACAAACAACATTAACAACAAAACAAGCTCCAACAACACAAACTCTAGCAACACAAACTGCAACTACACAAAGTACAATAACACAAGCTCCAACAACACAAACTGCAACTACACAAAATACAACAACACAAGCTACAACAACACCAGCTCCAACAACTCAAATTTCAACAACAAAATCTTCTGGTGCTAAAACTACAAAAAATAAAAGCAAAGGTTCTGGTGGTAAGAAAAAATCTAAAACAAGTAGTTCTACAACAAATAAACCTACGACAACGAGAACCAAAACAAAAAGACCAAATGGACCTAATGTTACAAAAGTTTCTAAACCAAATAATCCATCTTCCGCTGCACCACCAGGACCAACAGATTACTTCAACTCTTATAACTAAGAAGATATTTTCAAACATTCTTGTTGAAAAAATAATTAATGTATCTACTAAATTTTACGCCTTCAGTTTCTCATATTATCTATGAAAGGGCACAATTTTTTACATTTCAACAAATCAAAGAACTTTTATTAAAGAGAAATACTAATTGTATAATTCATTGATTTTTTAAAAAAATCCAATTTTTATTCAAAACTATGTATTTTCTTGTGTTTTTCAAAATGTAGAATATTTATCCCATAATTAAAAAGTAAAATTTTTTTAATAGCATTTCACCTTTTCTTATTTAACAACTTAAATAATAATTTAACAACTTTATATAATTGTTTATTTATTTCGAACAAATAAATTTTAACAAATGATAACGTTTTTTATGATTTACTTAATTTTTTTGAAATAAAACTAACAGTAAAAATTTTAACGGCCAAAAGTAAAATAATCAGATTAATGTATTAGTAAAACATATTAGAAATATATAATATCCTTTAGTACAAAGTTTACTTTCCTTATTTTTACATTTTTATAGAAGAAAAATTGTTTATTTAGAATAATTTTATATAAACTAAATCTTGGTTTTCGTATTTACGTCATCATAGAAAAAATGATATTATTTTTCAAAAAATTAGTATGGTTTTTAATGATAGGGTAATTATTAAAACACATTGTATGAAAATGAAAAAAATCTCAGTGTCTAAGAAAAGATAATTTAACAATAAAAATTAAATTAGTTACTTAAATAGTATTTTTAAAGACATCTCCAGTAAAAAAATTAAAAATGAAAGTAGGAGTAGATCAATAAAACATATATCTTATTTATAAAATACTAATAATTAACATTTAAAATTAAGAAAAGTTAAATTATCGTTGTCGTAGACATTAGTCTATTGTTCTTGCAATGAAATCAGCGATTTTAAGCTATTGGATAAAGATCAATTTCAAAATACTACGTAAATATATTTTCATAATAAATTCAATTCTATCTACCACATGATTATTAAAATTGATATAATTATTAATAATAAATATTTTTTATTATTTTATTGAAAAAG
Organism: Strongyloides papillosus; assembly: GCA_005656395.1. Lineage (NCBI taxonomy): Eukaryota > Metazoa > Nematoda > Chromadorea > Rhabditida > Strongyloididae > Strongyloides > Strongyloides papillosus. Next base: position 30,975 of record SRSI01000007.1, read on the forward strand.
ATACCTGTAATAACTATGTTTTTAAACAACTCATATAACAAAACAGCATTGTGCTTTGTGTTTTTAGTGTACCATCAAAAAGTATATTTAAATTAATGGCTTACGATAAAAACATTTAAGGAAATTTAATATTAGAAGTTTGTTATTTAATATAATTTTTTATATTACTAGTTATTAATGTTATTGGAATACCATTAATTTATGAGGGAGTGGTAATACAGATGGTTTATCCTATTAAATATACTACCACTGCACCAACAACTACATCAGCGGCCACAACTAGACATTCAAGAAGAAATAGACGAAGAAAAATTAAATATAAATGCTCAGTATTAAAACCTAAGATTCACTATTCGATTAAAAGAAATAAGAAAACTAAAAAACCTAAAAGAACTAAAATATCTAATATTATTAATAGATCTATAGCTATTACAAAGCCTAATAAGATTAATAGGACTAAAAAAACTACTAAAAATTCCAAATTTCATAAAAAGCCAAGAAAATCAAGAGATGGTAGACTTACAATCCCAAAGACCACTTTAATATCATAAAACAACGAAAGGTCACTACATAAATAACTTTAGTTAAAAGAAGATATTTTTAAAAGTTCACAGATGAAAAATCGAAAATTGACAATCTAATTTTCAAGTTTTAGTTTTCCGTTTTATTTAGAAAAATTGATTTTTACATTCCAATAAATCAAACACATTAATTATAAAAAAAGGGTATATATTTTTATGATTGATCAAATTTAAAGAGACATCTTGTATTGATCCAGCTTCTTGTTTTCATGTTCTTGAAAAGTGTAGAAGATTTGTTCCATAATTTAAGATAACATTTTCTAGTGTTGGTATGCATTTATCCTTTTATGGTAATATAGAAGAAATCAATTTAAAAATTTTATAGTTATTAATTTATTTTGAACAAGTAAGTTTCAACAAGATTATCGCGTTCTTAAGATTTATCCAATTTCCCAGTAAAATAAAAGTTCTAATAAAATTTAAAATAAATTTAGTAAAGAAAATATTGTTGTCAGTTGAATGCGATAATAAAATATATGTTTTAACTTTGAATCTTCAATATCTATTATAAAAAAGATTCCCTTTTTTATTTCTACATTTATATAAAAGATTATTTGTTTGCTATTATTTTACCGCCAAACAAAAATTGGTTTTTGGCTTTCATATTGATTGTAAAACAAAAAGAGTCTCATTTTGAAAATTACTAGAATTTTTAATAATCTCTTTAATAAAAAAAGTTTATTATTATAATTAAAATAGATAGATTAATCAAATATGTTATTTCAATTTTAATTGGTAATTGGCATCAAAAATTACCAAGAAACTTGAGATATCTTTGTTGTAAAAAAAAACAACTATTCTTATAGTGAAACATAATTTCTATGTTACAAAACAAAAATCAATTTAAAAATCTTACCCAAAAAAACATATTTAATATTTTTATTGCAAATTATCAAACAACTGATAAATTTAATGTAACTCGGATGGCAAATATTTGCCATAATGTTTTCAGAAAAATATATTTAAAATAATGTTTTAAACAACTAAGTTAACACAACAATTTTGTACTTATTGTTTTTAATGTATAATCAAAAAGCATATTTAAATTAATAGTTTACATCAAAAAGTATAAAAGATAATGAAATATTGAAAGTTTGTTATTTAATATAGTAGTAGTGTAAAAAAATGATTTATTATAATGTAAAATATATTTTTTTAATACTATTAGTTATTAACATTATCGGAAAATCATTAGGTTTTAGAAGAAGACCGCAATGGATAAATAACTGGAGTTATACTTATGATTGTCCATGTAAATATCAAAGTACTCCCCCTCCACGACCACCTCCAATTACAACAACAGCAACAACCACAACAACACCCACAACTACGACAACTACAACAACTACTACTACAACTACTACAACAACTACAACAACACCGACAACCACAACAACACCAACAACTACGACAACTAAAACAGTAGTTACAACTAAACATTCAAGAAGAAAACAACGAATAAAATATATTTGTAAATGCACAGTAATAATACCCAGATATCGTATTTCAATGAAAAGAATTAAAAAGACTGAAAAGCCTAAAAAAACAAAAGGACCAAAAAAAAATAAAAAACCTAATACTATTAAAAGACCTAATAAGACTAATGGGGCTAAAAAAACTACTAAAAAATCTAAATGTACTGTGAAGCCTAAAAAATCAAGAGCTGGTAGACATACAGTCTTAACGGTAACTAAAATACCAGAAACAACAGAAGACCATCACTTAAATTAATCAAGTTAAAAAAGATATTTTCAAATTTCATGTTTGAAAAATCTAAAATTGACAATCTAATTTTTAAGTTTTAGTTTTCCGTTTTCTTTAAAAAAATTAATTTCTACATTTTGATAAATCAAATAGATTCATTTTAAAAATTGCATATATTTGCATAATTAAATAAATCGAAAGAAAAGACTTATCTTTATTTATCTTCTTTTTTTCGGTTTTCTGAGAAATGCAGAAAGTTTATTCCATATTCTAAAATAACATTTTTTAATTTTTGGTATTTTTTTAATCTGTTTATAGTAATATAAAAGGAAGCAGTTGACAATTTTATGATTATTTATTTAATTTGAGCAAATATGTTTAAACGAAATTATTACCTTTTTATATTAATTCAATCTGTCCACAAAATAAAAATTATTAGAACATTTTATATAAATGTGGTAAAAAAAACACCGTTGCTAGTTTAACATAATAACAAGACATATGCTTTGATTCCGAATCTTTAATATCTACTATTAAAAAGTTTCTCTTTTTTATTTTTACATTTATGTAGAATATTGTTAGCCTATTATCATTTTAATGTAAAACAAAAGTTGATTTTTGACATTTACATTAATTGTAAAATAGAAAAAAATTTTATTTTGAAAATTATTATAATTTTTAATGATTGCTTTAATAAAAAAAGTTTACTACAGAAGATAAAATGGATAACTTAATTAAATATCTTATTTATAATTTTATTGGTTGTTGGCACTTAAAATTATTAAGAAACTTAGGTTATCATTGCAAGAAATAAACAATTATTCTTACAGTGGACTATAGTTTTTAAACTACAAGGCGGAAATCAATTTCTGAATGTCACCTTAAAAACATATTTAACATTTGTATTGCAAATTACCAAACAATTGGCAAGTATTATACAACTTCGGACGATAAATTTTTTCCATAAATTTATCATAAAAAATATATCTAAAACAATGTTTTAAGCAATTAAGTTAACACAACAATGTAACATTTAATGTCTTTAGTGCAAAATTTAAAAGTATATTCAAATTAATGCTTTGTTTCAAATAGTATGGAAGTTAATTAAGTTTTGAAAGTTTTTGTAAAATATAGTAAAGCCGAAAAATGCTTCCTTATAGTATATCTTTTTTTTAATGGTAATTTTTAGTGCTCTTTAAACATTATCAAATCCTAGAATAAAAGATCGGTTGGTTGTCGTGGTGGCGTCGTGAAGGATGCTCCGGTAAAAAGGATGTAATAAGATTTCCACCATATGAAAAAATAAAAACTAATTCAATAACACGCCTTGCAACAACTAAAATCACATCAACAACTATATCTCTAACAACAGTACAAACTAAGACAACTATATGTAGATGTTCAGCAAGAAAACCTCCAGTTTTCTAGAGAGTCTAGAAAGCAAGGTAGACGTAGAAGAAGATATTGAAGTGACAGACACCAGTAGACCAATATTTTTGATTACCTCATCATAGCTGGAAACAAAAGATCACATCAACAATTATTAGTTCTAATAGGATGCTTCCTAATTTTATTGTCAAAGAACAAACAAAAGATAAATTAAATTTCAAACTTCTATTTTCCGTTTTATCAAAAAATTGTTTCTACATTATTATCAATCCTATATGTTTTTTAAAAAGGACATTTTCTCAATGGCTAATTTTAAAAGATTCTTACTTTGATTTATCTTTTGGTTTTCCGGCTTTTGAAAGATATAAGATATTGATCTCATTAGTTAATATTTTAACAATGGATTTTCTTTTTGTCAGTATTAAGCGTATTTTTTGGAGCAGATAAAAATTTAATATAACTGTTCCATATAATGTAAGTAAAATAGTCATTATTTTATATAATCATTTGTGAGAAAAATGATCAAGCACAAAAAATATAAAAAAGTATTCAACTACTAGACTTTTAATAAAAATCCAGATTAAAATATATGACGAATGTTTAAGTTACCATTGATTATTTCCGGAAGTTTTCATAATTATTTATATAAAATAATTATTTTATTTTTAAAAGTAGGATAATAATATGCTGTATTAGCATAATGCAAAAATAAATTATTAAAATAATTATAACAACAATTAAATACCGTAGGATATAGACAATAACGGCTTTAGGTATATCACCAATTGTCTAGAAACTTGTTTTTCAAATTTTCAGAAGTTTTTGTTAATTGTTTATAATAATTATAATATTATAAATTTCACAACAATGCCATTAAACAATTATCTAGATGATAACTGAATTATTAACTAATATTATTTAAACAATTATGGCAAATGAAATCTACTTAATGTAAAAATATCAAGAACGTACTAGTAATTATTCCACAAAATTACAATATACCTTTCAAAATATTTATCATTTTTAATTTCTTTATTTACTATAAAAATATGAGTTCCATATTTTGCCAATAAATAATCACGTAATTTTTCTTTATTATTTAGTAATATCATAAGCAACGTTATATCTACTAAATACTTTCAAATTACTATTAAATTATATTTGAAATTTTTAGTTTAATGAACATATTGTTTTTTATTTATTTTACATAAATGTTAGACGTATCTAAACATTTCATTACTTTAAGTTGAGTATAAATTGTTTTATTATTTCATTTATTAAAAATAAAATTAATCTCTTGTTAATTTTTATCTTCTCATGTTAAAATTTGTTTTGATAATAAACTATGTTTATATTTTTTAATATTCTCTGTTTTTTTATTATATTAGGATGTTTGACTTTGAATAATAAGTAAGTTATAAAAATTTTACTCAGACAATTATTTTAATATTTATTGTAGAGTGACAAAATTGAAGCACCATCAATTTCATACTTATCTTCAAATTAAGGATGTATCCATATGACTTATAAATATCTCTTTCGCAAAATTCCTCCCCTTCAATTAATCTTAGGTTTATTGAAATTAACTCATTATATATCTTCATTTGGGTGTTTCCCTATAGCTTATTAATTAATGATAGTATTATAGTGATATAAATATAATAATAGATGATTAAAAAAATCATTTTTTTATTGTTCTTTTTTCAAATGTCTTTGTATCCATTTTGTATTAATTGATATATTTTGAATGAAATATACTACTGAGATATGGTTCTATGCATTGGTAATTATAAATAATAACAATATATTTTAGATAAAAATTTTAATTAAAAGTTAATATGAATTTAACAGAAGATGATGTTTCATTAAAATTGAAGCTTGTATATTTTCATGAATATAATGACCTTGTATTTGGTATCACAGGAATAATTTTAAATTCAATATCATTAGTATTGATATTTAAGAAATCGAAAGAATTTTTTGAAATGTATAGGTATATCCTTACATATTCAACTATTATTCACTTAATATTTTCTTTTTTAATATTAATATGTGGACAGGTAATTATTATAAAAAGTTATAATTATTTTCCACAATTTTTTTAGTTAATCGAAATGAAATCAAAAGATATGATTCTCTTAATGGCAGGTCCATTTAAATATACCGCATCACAGAAAATGGAAATAGTTGCAGGAATATTATTTATAGCATTTATTTATTTAACCATATCAGCTCTACCAATTCCTTTTATTTATAGGTATATAGTTATTGTTAAAAACAAAAATTGGAACAAAAGTAATTTATTCACTTCAATTTTTTTAAGTATACTTATTGTTCTACCTGTTGATATCCTTGGTTATTTTGGTTTTGCAGCTAATTTACTTAAGGATGAATCTAATGTAGAATTTCTTGATAAAAGAATTTGGTTTAATGATGAATTAAATAAATATAGAACATTCCTACGTGCAAAAGGAACAAATATATATTATAGACTAATGATGATCTATGTATTAATTTTCATTTCATCAACTTACATAATAGTATTCTATTGTTCCATGGCTGTTAAGAAAAGTGTAAAAAGAGCCAATGAAGCTTGCATTATAAATGGACAGCATAAATTACACAAAAATTATAATCAAATAGATAATATATTGTTCATTCAAGCATTGATTCCCTTAATTTTTATTTTTATACCTTACTCTTTTTGGTTGATATGTATTTTTTCAAAAGCACTTTTTTTAGAAACATTATCGCCAATTTTGTGGACTCATATATCATGGGTACCAACAATTGAGGCTATTTCTACTATTTTACTAGTTAAAGAATTTAGAATTGTGTTTATAAAATTTTGGAAGGAATATATATGTTTTGGATTTACCAAGAGACAAAGAATTAGAAACTTTCATAACAAATAAAGTTTAGTAAATTATTTTACATATATTTAAATCATCTAACAGCCCGATTAATTTTCAAATTCACATTTTCAGATTGTTCTTGAAAGTTAACTTTTAGTACATAGTGGTAAATAAGGAAGAAAGACTTTATTTTTTGAAAGAAAATTTTGTTAATCATTGTAAATAATCTTAATAGAATAATGGATATCACAAATTACAATCAAAATTGTAGCATTTAGAGAAACCATACGTAAATGATTAAAGGTATTTATGGATTCATTTGATTTAAAGTAAAAAAAATACATTTTGTTGTAAAATTGTTGCAATTTAATTAACTTATGATTATTTATTGTGTATTTGAAAATATCTGTTAGTGGTATGTTCGATTCTTTTGTTGAGTAAATATTCTATAGTTTAAAGAAAATTTAGTAAATCGAAATTATATTAAACTTGTTTGTTATTCATTTAATCACAAGGAGCCAAGACCCAATATAAAGGTGAATAAGGTAATCATGGTAGAATAAATATCAATCTATTACAACAATTATGTTTTTTGCTCTTTGATTTATCTTTTATGAAAGTAATAACTTTTTGTTCAAAAATTTTTTGTTACTATAATTTCTAATAATAAAATTTTTTTTACTAAATGTATATATAAAATTCTATATAAAATTTTTAAAAAATATCCTAACAATTTTAATTATTGTTATCAACAAAATTATTTTAAAGGGTTATGCATAAAAGTATTCACTTGAAGTTTTAGGAATTAAAAGATGTAGATTAAAATAAGACACATTTGATGGCGCTTGAATCCTGATATCAAAGAATCCAAGTTATGTATTCGAAAGAAGTTTTGTTACTAAACATTTGTAAACAATTGTTATTTTTGAAGCTTCCTAGTTATCTTTTACGTTATAGTAGACATAACAAAATAGAAAAGCAGGTAATTGATTACATTGAAATAATAAAAATAGGTATTTAAGTTTTTTGTATTAAAATTATTCATCGCTGCAATAAATCTAAAACTTCATATAGGATGATGTTTATTAAACAAATTCATATGAAACTTATTTCTCGTAAATCACCTGTTATTCACTATTATGGTTTGAAAAATTTAGATTTAGCTGGTTTAAATACCCAAGTAATAATTCGGAGTAGAAGAAATAGTTTTAAAAAACCATACTCTTGACAAAAAATGAAATTGCAAGTGGAAAAATTTTTGATTTTAAAATATAAAGTTCATAACCTTATGATTAAACGATAGAATATGAAATAATGTTATCAACTACATTTCCATTTTGTGTTGAGGAAGAGTCTCGTTCTCAAATAGATGAATTAGGGAAATTGAAGGAACATTGAGATTTCCCCAGGTACAAAAGGGGAATTTATTTGTAAAAACCTCATTCTATTAATTCAACTTCGTTTTAAAGTCAGCTTGTAATTTTGTTGTTATTTTATAGAGTCGTTATCTCTAATGAATATTATAATGTATATTCATGTTTTATCTTGTCATATTTATCGAACGATCTTAAAATATTGGTATAATAAATATCAACTATTTAATGCTTTGATAAAAATTCAAATCTAAATATGTGACGAGTTTTTTGAATTGCTGTTATTATTTGATAAAAAGCTTAAAATTAATTATATAAAGTAATAATTCTTACCTTTTTAAAAATAAAACGGTAATAACATGTTTTTTTGGCATAACATAAAAACAAATTATTTAAAAATTATTACAATGTTTAAATATCATCAGATATGGGTAATAACATTTTTGAATACATCATCTATTGTTTGTAAACTTGTTATTTAAATTTAAAAGATATCTGTTAATCATTAATAATAATCATAATATTATTAATTTCATAACAATGCCATTAAACAATTATCTAGATGGTAACTGAATTATTAACTAATATTATTGTAAACATTATAACGGCAAATAAATTCTACCCAAAGTAAAAGTACCAAAAATGTACTAGTAGTTATCCCAGATAATCACAATACACTTTTCAAAATATTTATCATTTTTAATTTCTTTGTTTAATATAAAATAATTAATTTAATTCTATATTTTGCTAATAAATAATCACGTAGTTTTTCTTTTTATTAAGTAAAGTCATAACAACGTTATATTTATTAAATATTTTAAAGTCACTATAAAATTTATCTTAAAATTTTTAATTTAATGCAATATTGTTTTTTATTTGCTTTATTTAAAATGTTAAACGTTTCTAAAAATTTTACTACTCTTTGTTGAGGAAAAAAATTTTTATTACTTATTTTATTAATTTTTTAATAAAAATAAATTTAATCTTTGTTAATTTTTATCTCTTCATGTTAGAATTTGTTTTGATAATAAATCATATTTATATTTTTTAATGGGCTCTGTTTTTTAATTATAAATGAACTTTTGACAAAAGATGAGTTATAAAAATTTTATTCATAAAATTATTTTAATATTCGTTGTAAAGTGACCAAATTAAAGCATCACATATATAATCTTTATCTCTAAATAAAAGATGTATCCATATAACTCATGAATATCTCTTTCGAAAAATTCTTCCCCCTCATTAAATTTTATGCTTATTGGAATTATCTTATTATACGTCTTCATTTGCGTAATCTTCCTATGATTTATTATTTAATAAAAGTATTATAGTGATATAGCTATAATAATGTATGAATTTAAAAAAAACGTTTTCTTTATTGTGCATTGTTTCAAATGTTTATGCTTATCTATTCATTTTGTATTAATTGGATATATTTTAAATGAAGTGTACTATTGAGATATGGTTTATGTATTTATAATTATAACAATATATTTTAGATAAAAATTCCTACTAAAAGTTAATATGAATTTGACAGAAGATGACGTTTCATTAAAATTGAAGCTTGTATATATTCATGAATATAATGACCTTGTATTTGGTATCACAGGAATAATTTTAAATTCAATATCATTAGTATTGATATTAAAAAAATCAAAAGAATTTTTTGAGATGTATAGGTATATTCTTACATATTCAAATATTATTCACTTGTTACTTTCTTTAATAATATTAATATGTGGACAGGTAATTATTATAAAAAGTATAATTACTTTCTACGATTGTTTTTAGTTTATTGAAATTGAATCAAAAAATATGATTCTCTTAATGGCAGGTCCATTTAAATACACCGCATCAAAAGAAATGGTAACAGTTTTATTTCAACTATTCACGACATTTATTTATTTAACTATATCATCTGTACCAATTCCTTTTATCTATAGATATATAGTTATTGTAAAAAACAAAAATTGGAACAAAAATAATTTATTCACTTCAATTTTATCAAGTATTATTATTATTCTACCTATTAATATCCTTGGTTATTTTGGTTTTGCACCTAATTTACTTGAGGATGATTCTAATGTAGAATATCTTGATAAGAGAATTTGGTTTAATGATGAGTTAAAAAAATATAGAGCATTCCTACGTGCAAAAGGAACAAATATATATTATAGGCTAATGATGATCTATATTTTAATTTTCATTTCGTCAACTTATATTGTAATATTCTATTATTCCATGACTGTTAAGAGAAGAGTGAAAAAAGCCAATAAAGTTTGCGTTATAAATGGACGGCATAAATTACACAAAAATTATAATCAAATAGATAATATATTGTTCATTCAAGCATTGATTCCCTTAATTTTTATTCTTATACCTTATTCCTTTTGGTTGATATGTATTCTTTTAAAAGCATATTTTTTAAAAACATTGTCACCAACGTTATGGATTCATATATCATGGGTACCAACAATTGAGGCTATTTCTACTATTTTACATATTAAAGATTTTAGAATTGTGTTTATAAACTTTTGGAAAAAATATATGTGTTTTGGATTTACCAAGATGCATGGAATTAGAAGCGTCCATAACATATAAAATTTTACAAAATATTTTATATATTAAAATCATCTGATATTCTAACTCTTTTCAAATGAATAATTCAAGAATATTCTTGTTAGTCGACATTTAGTACATGATGGTAAAGAAGGAAGCAAAATAAAAATTTGCTAATCATTGTTAATGATCTTAATATATTAATGAATACTACAGATTAAAACTAAAACTGTGGAATAAGAGGAATAATACATAAAAGAATATAAATATTTATGGATTGATGTGATTGAATGTTCAAAAAAAATATTTTTTTGTAAAATTGTTGTAATTTAATTAACTTGTGGTCATTTATTATATAGTTCAAAATATTTGTTAATGATATGTTCAATTCTTTTTGGTGTTGAATTTTTAGTAGTTCAAGAAAATTTCATTAAATCAAAATTGCATTAAACTTGTTTGTCATTCATTTAATCACGAGGAGCCAAAACCCAGTATAATGGTGAATAAGATAATCGTGATAGAAAAGTATCAATATATAAAAATAAATCATATTTCTACTCTTTGATTTATTGATTATGAAAGTAATAAATATTTGTTTTAGAATATTTTACATTAAAACTTTCTGTATAAAATGAATTTTTTTGTTCAAATGTATAAAAAAATTCTATATGAAATTTTTTAAAAATATTCTAACACTTTTAATTTTTCTTACCAACAAGGTTGCTGTAACGGCTTTTCCAATTTATTATTCAACAGGAGTTTCAGGAACTATATCTTGTAGTATAAATCCAAGTCCAATAGGTGGTGCAATGATTCTAATATCAGAAAAACCAAAAATCCAGATAGAAAGAAAACCTATTGCTGAAGAATTCGTAAAATATGGATCTCGATTTTTTCTTCCAGGATATCTTAAACTTTATAAAACTTGGAGAAAACCCAGTGAGTGATTGTAATGGAAAAATAATTATATATTTTTAAGATCTTTATGTTAAAATTATTCATAATTGTTTTAAATCTAGAATCGCAGCTAAAAAAGTGTTCCTCAAACCAATTCCTCAGAATTTTGTTTACCGTGGCTATAGGATGGTACAATTTTTTGATTTGGGAAATTTAGATTTAGCTGATTTGACTAGCCGATTATTGCTAGATAAAAGAAGAAATACTCTTAAATGGTAGTACTATTATCAAAATATAAAATGCAGTTAAAAAAACTTTGATTTGACATTTACATGTAATTGATATTTTTTTATTTTATTTTTTTTTTATTTTAAATACGTTCTAATCATATATAAATATAGGGAACAATGTTATTAAGAATGAAATTATACTTGTGTCTAATTAAATGAGTAATAGTTAAATTGTTACTATTTTTTCCTACACATCTAGATCTTTTAAAGCAATCAAAGTAAGAATCACGTGGTCTACCAATACGTTTCTTAGTGCCATGAGGATACCAACATAAACATCTTTGAACAATACCATTTTTGTCAAATTTTTGTACATGAATTTAATCTTAAGTTTGGCTAAATGACGATTTAAATTACATATGCCAATCTCCTTATACATATCTTCATTTGACAATTTCTTAAAGGTATTATCTTCCTCTTTAATCAACTATTTATCTTCCGGTATTAATTTTAGTCTGCGAATTATACTACGCTCTACCGATATAAGATTATTCCTTTCAGCTTGTGTTGTAGTCCATAATTGAGCTGCATAACACATGCTTGATCTTATTCTAGTTACAAATAATAATTTCCTAGCCCTTAGTGAAATATTGAGAAATTTTCTAATGCTGTAGAAAGCTTTACAAGCTCTATTTCTAATTTGTTTCAAAAAGCATCTTTTTTCCGTAATAGACATCATTTTTCCTAAATATTCTTTTTTGTTTGAAACTTGCATTTCTGCCAAGTTCAATGGAATATATTTATCCTTTTCATATTGAATTGAAAGCTTCTTGCTCATTAGAATTTTGCATTTATTCATATTTAATTCCATACCCATAGGTTGACAAGCTCTAATAAATTTGTCCACCATTAAGCTCAAATCATTCCAACTATTGGCTAGTAAACACGTATCATCTGCGAAGCACAAATTAGGTACTTTACTGCCTGTTATGTTCACACCGTACTTAAAAACCATATTATTATTCATAAAGGCATTTCTCATAGCCATTTCTAAATTGAAGTTGTATAATAGCGGACTAATTGGACAACCCTGCCGAATACCTCTTGATGGATAAATAGTAATATCACTTCCATATTCTGGATTTATTATACATTTGATGTTTATATTTAAATCTTTTAAAATCAGTATTAAAGATTTTCCTATACCAATTTTATTAAGATTATACCAAATATATTCTTTATATACCAAATCATACGCTTTTCGAAAATCTAGTAACGCTGTTAGTAAATTTAATTTATATGTATGATGAGTATGAAATATGCTTTCCAAACATGCTATTGCATCACTACAACTGTAATTTGGTCTGAACCTAAATTGTGTTTCTGATATTTCATCTAATATTTTCTTTTGAATTCTGTTTAAAATCATTTTAGCATATATTTTGTACCCATGACTACATATACTAAGAGGTCTATATGATGATAAGCAATCTTTATTCCCTTTCTTCTTATACAAAAAAGACATTTTACAGTCTTCCACTCAGATGGATGTTTAACCTGTTTTAAGCACATGTTGCAAATTAGAGTGAAATATCTTATAGCTTTGTTACCCAGACATCTTAGATCATAGGCGTTTAGTCCATCAACGCCTTTCATCTTATTTTTACCGCAGCTATATATAGCAGCTTTTGTTTCTGATTCTAGAAAAGATAACGTTATGTCATTATTCATAAATTTCTTAATTTCTAATTTTTCCAGTCTTTTTTTTATCTTCGGGTTTAATTAGGTATAGGTCCTTCAGATACTTATTGATATTAGGTTGTTGCAAAAGTTCTGTCGTATTTTTTACAAAATTTTTAATGTTTGTAATTTTAATAAGAAGTATGTCTAATTTACAATATATTATCGAATATAATCTACAACTAGTCTCCATTTATTAGCCATCTTATCGTTTCCAGATGTGAAGAATTTTCCATTCTTTTTGAAGAAAGTTTCAAAAAAACCAACATTTGCCTCACCAACTTTAATGAAGTACCTACCGTCTTAGAAGTTATGTAGAGATAAGAGCAGGTAGTGATTAGATAGAGAAACATCTGGAGAATATGTTGTGTGCGAGAGTAATTCATAACTTCTCTTATCCAGAATTTTTCGAGTCTTCAATGTCACATGTCGTTATCTTAAAGAACAACATTTTTGCCATTTTCCGAATTTCATAATTTTTTCAAGATTTTTTTGTTTAATTTTAATAGAATTTTACAATAGAAGTTATTAAAGTAGTTTAGAAATCATAGAATCTCAAAAAATCTTCATTCGAAGCTGAAGCCATACAAATGCATGCTTCATTTCCGAGATTCATTTCTTTGTCTTGAAACTTTGAAAACGATCTTAACATAGTTACCGCATCTACTACATCTTCTTCTAATGCTCCACATAAATTTTTAAAATCATCAGTTGTCAATTGTCTTAGTTGGAGCTCTTAGAAAATACAGTGTTAAAAATGACTTCTGACCACATCCACTTTTAGCAAAAGAAAATGTAGCATAGACGGTGTAACAAATTGTGATTATACGAATTTTAAAGTTAAGAAGTGGCACTATCTAATTATTATAATAGCTTAATTTTATATCAATTGTAATCATATTTTTTTGATGATTAAAAATGATCATAGAAAATACGACAGAACTTTTGCAACAACCTAATATTTTCAACTTTCACTGGTAGTGCTTTCTTTCCTTCGAAACTCTAAATACACTTTTAATTTTCTTGTTATTTTCTAGGGCTTCTTTGATTCTATCATGTACGAGTGAGTTTCATTCATCTTTAATTGTTTGTCTTATTAATTTATTAATCAGACGAATTTCTATTAAAATCTTGACTTTACTTTCTTTTTTATCTTCATTGTTATCACTGTACGATAGAGAGTTTAGTAATTTTCTTCTATTACTAAATAAGGACTTAACATGTTCTGACTATCTTGTACTAGGAAGTTGTTTCTCCACTTTAACTAACTTTGTTACTCTTTTAATTTCATTAATAAACTTTGAATATTCTTTTTCGACATTCTTCAACTCATTTGATGAGATTATTAATTCTTTTTCACCTACTTCACTCAGTGATTTTTCATAGTTAATGTTGTAATGTAGTACTTTTTTCTGAAGACATCTAGATTTTTTAGTGTAGTCACAGAGTTTCTTTGGAAATGTAATTGTCGCTTTTACTAATCTGTGATCACTAACCGTCGCATCAAATTTCTTATGGCTCCATGTTTCTACATCTGTAAAAATCCTTTTCATGTTGCATAAAAAGTAGTCTAGTTGTTTAACACAGAGTCTACCCTTAATATTGTCTTCAATGCTTTGGGGTTTTATCCATGAAAACTTCTTTCACCAACGTTTCTTAAAAAATGAGTTGACTATGCTTATTCTATTTTGAGTGCAGAAATTTATCGATCGCTCTCCGTTATCATTTAGTTCATCATATGAATACCTCCCCTTTATTTTTGGTATTATTTGGCTATCAATTGTTCCATTAAAATCACCTGCCAAGATTGTTACTGTTGACATTTGTCTTACTTTAGCATATAATGAGTGTAATTGTAGATAAAATTCATCTTTATCTATATCATCATAGCAATTTGTTGGCGCATAGACTGCAATAATGCCTAGAGATTTCCTTTTATCAATATTTACTATCATGTAGCTTAATCTAAAGTTAATATGTTCAATAACTTTAATATGCTTTATGATGTTTTCATTGGAAATTGCAAATCCCACACCACCAACACACTTTTTACTACTTTTACCACATGAAATTATAGAATTTTCACACTTCTTCGAAATGCCTTCTTTCACTTTGGTTTCGGTAATTATAGTAATGTCAATCTTGTTGTGACACAGTTCCTCCATAAGGTTATTTCTTATTGGATAAGCCTTAATACCTCTTATATTGATTGTTGCTAAGTTTAAAGTCATCATTATTTACAAATAATAATTGTCATCAAAATTTTTCCCGGAAAAAATAGTATCAATTTTCAATCTCGAATCAAATATATTACACCACTAATATAGTTTTCACCTATATAACATCTACGATTAGCTCCTTAGCTGTTAGAAATTACCACAATCAGCTTAGTATCGGAGGATTCTCAACTACAGTAAATAATAGATGTTTTATTTATTGTATTCTTTTAAAAATAAGAGAGAAATATAAAAACCATCTCTCACTAGCTAGTCAAAGGAGAGAATACATGTAATTGATATATTAAGTAAACGATATCACATAGATTACTGTTTTCAACTTCATTGGCATTTTGTATTATTTTTTTAAGGATTTATTTCTGACGCTAATGCAAACAAAAAATAATTTTATAAACCAATCTATTTGCAACTTGTAAAATTTTAAATGACGTGTTCCACGTCAATTTGATGTCAACTGCTATTATATAAACAAAATTTCCAACCTTATTGCATTAATTTCTTAAAACTTTCTCAAAACAATTTTTGTCATCCTTTTTTTTACCAATTTGTTACTAAATAATATTTTTTTAGAACTTGCTAACAATCTAATTAATAAGGAAAGTAGGGAAAGTTTCATTACCATTATTATATTTATTTGTAAGTTAATATGTTTATATACTTATATTGTTTCACACAAAAATTTTGTGTGACACAATTTTTAATAAAATATATGACGTTTTCAAATTTAATAAAAATTTGTTTTATTCAAAAAAATCTCTTGATTTTATGATAATTCTACTTTTGTTTAAAAATTTTGAATAGCCAATGTTATTATAAGAAACAAGAGACGTTATAGTGACAAAAACATATATAAAATTCTTAATAGTGACATGTTATATTTTTACATTTAAACCGATCTTAATGAACACAAAAAACAAAGTATGATTTGTTTTTAGAACAATTATATAATTTTCAACCTATGTCACTATTAGTAGAAACAAAATACAGTCAACTCTCTCTATTAGAAACACCTGTATAAGAAACCACAATCTAAGGTCCCAAAACTGAAATTAAATTTTCATACATTTTTGGTTTTCTATAAGAAACAAAAAAAATCGTTGTTAGAAACTGTCTTCCTATAAGAAACCATGTAGATGATATTCTTAACATAAAATTGCTTTTTTATTTGTTGAAAAAGGTGTTAAAAATCAAAAATCGTTTCCATTTCAATAGAAATATCTATTATTTACACAATTTAGTCACATAATAGTTGATGATATAGAAACAAATAATTTAACAGGATGTAATGTAGATCAAGACATATGCTTAGAAGATGAACCAATATATAATGATCCAGAAATTATTGTTTCATCAATTGATGAAGTTAAAAAAATTTTAATGTACTAAAGCAATATTCAATATTACATGATAAATCTTCTTTAAAAGAACCAGTTTAAAAATTTCAAGATAAAACATATCTCATGAAACAATCATTACCTTCTAACTTTTTCACCTAAATAAAGTCAAATTAGGATGAAATTATATTGAATCATTTTCAATTGCTTAATCTGGTAAGTTATTTTTATTATAAACATCTAATGTATAGAATTTTAGTTTTTTTAGTGTTATTACTACATATAAGAGCTTTTAATATAGTAAATCTCTATAAGAAACCTCTAGTACATTCTCTATAAGAGACTACTAAATTTCTCGATCCCAGTATGTTTCCTATAGGGGGAGTTGACTGTATTTATAAGTTAAAGTTTTAGAATTTAAAAAAAAACTTTTTGTTTAGAACATCCTCCTCAGTTAGACATGGCAGCATCATTTTTTTACAAGATCCAGTTGAACATTGTTTTCAATTTCCTCAATGGCATTATCACCATCATCATCACCCTCCTTCATCTGTATATCATCAGCTACCCGAATTTGAGAAAATATAATTGTTCTATGATCTTCAATTGTTTGATGTTCTTAAAACATTTTTTGTCACAAAAATACTTTAAAATATAAATCAAATGCTAATATAAACAAGCTAATTATATAAATTAGAATAAAAGGCTAATTTTTATGTTATTTTAATACTTTCAAGATATTTGATTAAGATATAAAATTTATTTATGTTTGTAGAAGTTATTTATTTATGTTTGTAAATGTTATTTTTTTATGTTTATAAATGTTATTTATTTATGTTTATTTTTTAAAATTACCAAGGTTTCTATATTTCTAACTTATTGTGTTACAAAAAAATTTTTTACATATTATTTATTAAATTTTAAAAATGTTTTATTAAATTTTGTATATTGTTATAGAAAAAAAATTTATCGCTGTTTGTGACAAAAAAATACCCATGTTTTTTTAATAGTGACTGTCACTATTGCTTGTGACATATAGATTTTTTTTGAATTTTAAAATTTTTGTCACTATTAGTTTTTGTGTGTTAATAGGACCTTGAGTGTCTCAATAAAATTTTTACTGTCTTATTAATAATATTTTTTATGTCTATTTAATTATTCTTTTATAGTTTGGAACCAATGAATAAAATTTACTCTAAAGTTACTTTTTTCAACATATGAGAAGTTAAAAATTTTTTTTAAAAAATAAAAATTTACCTAAAACCCGTTTTGTGAGTCAATCAGACATTCGAGATACAACTTAAAATTTTAACCCTCCCCTCTCATTTTTATTTCATTAATAGAAAAAGCAACTAAAATAATGTATCTTGGCAAATTTATTCGGCCTGAAACTTAGAGATACAGAAGCTACAGAGACTTAAAGTCGGAAAAATTGATTTTTACAAGTTTGCGGTAAATAGATTTTTTTGAAAACAAATAATGTTTTTAGAAGTAATTTTTTGTAAAAAAAAGAATGAGCATACCTTCGGCTTCATAAATTTACGTCTTTATTAGTTTTTATAATTTTTTTTAGTTTTTTTAATTTTTGAGTACAAAAATCAGAAAAGCGCACGTTCTCATTATGCTCATTCGATTTCTCACGTAATTCTACAGTTAATATCATGAAAAAAAAATAAAAAGTGTAGATCATTGTGCTCCTGAATTTCAGTATAAAAATCAGAAAATCTCATGTTTTCACTATGCTCATTCGTTTTTTCTTAAAAAATTACCCCTAGAAACAATACTTATTTTTGAAAAATCTGTTTACCAGTATCTTATAAAAATCAATTTTTCCGAATTTGTATCACTGCAGCTGCTGTATCTTAAAGTTTCAAGCCGAATAAATTTACCAACATAAATTATTTTAGCCCCCCTTTTTATTAATAAAGTAAAAATGGGAGGTAGAATTTTAGGTTGTATCCAATTTTTAAAAAATGTTCGATTTACTCAAAAAACGGGATTTAAAAATCATATTTAAAAAATTAAAAATGATCTTTTTTAAATAATTTTTAATATTTATAGTTATTTTTATCTATAAAGCTATTAAAACTGTGAAATATTAATAGGAAGAAAAAGTTACAATACTAATAGAGCCTTTTATTAGTAAGAAATATTACAACAAACGGAGTCGGAAAGTTAATAAAATTAATTAATGTTTCAAATGAATTATTGATGAGAAAAGTTTATTTATATATATTCTTTTGTCATCATTTTTCGTGTTACTAAACATATTCATTATATGCTTATATAAAACTGAAGTAGAAGAGATTCCTATATATTAGGTTGGGGAATAAATAATGGCTGCAAAATGTTATTGCAACTTTCTGCTTTAAAAAATTAAAATAAAAAATTTCATATTAGAATAGTTTTCATGAGAAATGTAGAGAGACTTGTCCTGATAATTTTTTGCATATTATCTTAGTTTTTAAATTAATTTTAAAGAAAGTTATATCCGATCTTAATGATGTTGTCAAAAAAGGAATTACGGGTAATTTTCTTACATGAGTTCAAACATGGACGTAATAAAGTTGAAACATATCGAAATATAGTGAATGCATAGGGGGAAGGGTCAACTTCTGAACGCTCTTTGCGTCGGTGGTTTGAGAAATTCCAAGGGGTTAATTTTGATCTCAATAATGAGGAGGGTAAAAGAGGGCTCTTTACTATCAATACTCAGAATTAATGGGAGATTGAAGAGTTAAATCTAAATCAGTGACTAACAAAATTGAAATATATTGATAGAAGCTTGAGAAAATGAATAAAAAACTAAAAAAATCAATCGGCTTTAAAAATAGGAATAATCTAATATTATAGGACGACAAGATAAGATGCCATTTTTTAAAACTAATATTAAAAAACTTGGTGAATTGAAATATGGGGCTGTATCTCACCCTCCATACTCCTCTGATCTCTTTCTTACAATTTCCGATTTGTTTGAGCATTTGGATGTATTTTTTAAGGATAAATTGTTTAAGAAACAGGAGCTGGCAGAAAGCGATTTCAGTGACTTTTATTAGATTCAACAGTCCTGAATCTTATAAAACGGGGATTCAAAAGCTGTTAGAACGTTGAGAGAAATGTGTAGATTCAAACGGGTATTATTTCGATAAATTTATTTAACATAAACTTAAATAAATGTTGTTTTAATTCATTTTTTCTGTCCACGGTCATTATTTATTCCTCAACCTTATATCAGCGATTTTATTTGATTTAAAAAGTACTTCAAAAATATGTTTTTTTTATGAAATCGTGATAATTTAATTTGCTTATGATCACTTATTTTATAGTTAAAAATATTTGTTAATGATATTTTCGATTCTTTTGATAAATGAATAATTTGTAGTCTAAAAAAATGTTTGGTAAATTAAAATTTTATCTATTTTTTTTTGTCATTTATTATTGAATAGGTGTCAAAAACCAAAATAATTATAAAAAAGCAATCTCAATTAAAAAAATATCGTTGTATAATAATAATCATATACACAAAAGATTTTTTTTATCATTTTATAAACTAATTTTATCAAAAAGCAAATCATTTTTATCTAATAATGTACCATTTTAAAATTTCATTAAAATTTTTAAATATTTTTAATTTTTTAACTTTTATAAATGTTGTCATAGTTTTATTAAAGTTTTCTCTAACATTTGAAAATTTGTTGCACACAAACTGTTAGAAATTTAAATGTTAGTATATACTTTATTTAACAGAGTAAAAACAATAATAAAATATGGTTACAAACGTAGGTATATATATACTTAAAACCAATCAATCACATCACAAACAAAATAAAAAACTCTATTAAAAATAAGTAAAATACAAGAAAAAAATAATAAAATAATACAAATTTAGTAGAAATATGCAAAATTAATAAAATAGTCCGAATAATGATAAAGTAATCTTTATTTTTTTAGAAGAGCCCGTGTTTTGATGAAATTTTGTTTTTGTGTACTTTTTTGCCCTTTTATTTTTCTTTTATGAAAAAAATAAATATTTGTTTTTAAATATTTAACATGATCTTTTTCAATATAAAATGATTTTTTTTATTGAATGCGTATAAAAAATTTGACATGGTATCTTTTAAAACTATTTTAATATTTTTAATTATTTTCATCTATAAAATTGTTGAAGCTCGTTTTCGATCTGTTTATTCTGTTGGAATTTCAGGAAAATTAATATGCAGTCTACGCAAAACTATATCAAATTCTGCTCTAGTTACAATATCGAAGAATCCACATGTTTACGTAGAAACGAATCCTATTGCTAAATCATACTTTAGTTACGGTCGGTTTTTTAACCTTATAGGATATTTAAAATTTTTCAGACCTCGTCGTAAACCTAGTAAGTAATAGTATTATAAAGTCATATTACTTTTATAGATGTATATCTTAAAATTATTCATGATTGTTATGGATCTAGAGGTTCAAGGAAAAGAATGCTGGTTATAACCATTCCAAGTAATTATTTAAGAAAGGGATACGGAATACTAAAATTATATCAATTGTATACTGTAGATTTAGCGCGCATGCAAGGACAATCATTATATGGGAGTGTAAGAAATAGCCTTAAAGAGTAGTACTTCTAAAAAATAGAAAAAATACTGAAAATTTAAGATTTTATACTAAAAAATTCTTAAAATTTTTAATTAAATGACGCAATGTGAAATATTGTTCCCAGCTACATTGACATTTTGTATTGTTTCTTTGAGAAGTTATTTCTGACGCAAATGCGATTAAAAAATAATTTTACAAGAATAAATTAACTACAATTTTGAAATTTTATCAATTTTAAATAAAAATTATTTATAAATATTAGAATGTTCAATTGAGAATGTCGGTTTTTAGAATATCAAATTTTGATTGATGATAATTTTCTTATACGTCTACGTATTGCTACAAGATATATACCATCTTGTAGAGCAAATTGAGGACTATCAATGTTATTTTTTTTGCATTTTGTTCGCAATTATTAAAAAGTTGTCATTCCTCAAAAAAGAAGTTACGTCACAAATGGATTTCCGATCAATTTACTTGTACGAGTTCAAACTTAGCCAAACAGCAGCCAAAACTTTAAGAAAAATTAATGAAGCATTTGGCCAAGAATCTACTAACAAACGAACCATATATCGTTGGTTCCAGAAATTTCGCAATGGAAATATAAGTCTTCAAAGAAAGGAGAATTCGCGTGGAGTAAATATTCTTGAGAACGAAAAATTAAAAAAAATGGTGGAACGTAATCCAACAACGACTGTTCTGGAGCTCGCGGGGGAATTGGGCGTCAGTGTTGGAACTGTATTCAACCGCTTAGAAGCCATAAATATGAAAAAAAAATGGATTTCATAATAGCCCATGAATTAACTTCCGACCAATGTTTAAGGAGGATGAAAACTTGTTATTCTTTAATTCTCAAGAACAAGAATGACCTATTTTAAATTAGAATTACAACGTGTGATGAAAAATAAATCATGTTTGACAATTGTAGGAGGTCCTCGCAATGGGTAGGTAAAAATGAAAGCCCTAAAAACTTTCCAGAACTCAAGAATTAAAATAAGAAAGTAATGCTAACTATTTGGTAGAATTATGATGAAATCATTCATCATAAGTTTCTAAACCCTGGAGAAACTATGACTGCAGACCGATACTGTGAGTAATTGAAAGAAATGCACCAGAAATTATCGGTTCTAAAGCCTGCATTAATTAACAGAAGAGGTCTAATATTACTCCATGATAATGTTAAACCTCACGTTTCAAAAACCACGGTGTAGAAGCTTAACGAATTGGAATATGAAACTCTGTCACACTCTCCTTATTCATCGGACTTATCTCCAACAGATTATCATTTATTCAAGGAATTTGAGCTTCATTTGCGGCAGAAGTAATTCACTAAATCAGATGATCTGAAAATGACGTCTTGGAGTTTTTGGATTCTAGAGAGCCGAGTTTTTTTCAAATGGCATAAATTAACTTGTATCACGTTGGTAACAATATGCTTATTTTAACGGTATCTATTTCAAATAAAAATATTAATTTTTGACTGAGTTATGACATTTTAAAATTGACTGTCAAAAAGAGACATTTTCAATTGAACAACTAATATAAAACTGAAGTATAAGAGATTCCTATATATAAATATGTTAGAACGTGTTTTGTTAATGTTATGTATCTAAAAAACTATGCATTTTGAAAAGAAACTTTTCTCTTGCTCAAATAGTTGTAGAATATTTATTTGATTTTTATCTTAAAGAACAGGTTAGAAATTTAAAAAACCTAATAAGTTAGCAAATTAAATACTTTATAATTTTGTTTAAGTGGCTTATATGTTAAAATTTTTCATAATTATTCATTTAAAAATTCAACGTGTAAAAAAAGTGTTTACAAAAAAACTATTGACAACTTATGAATCAAAACAAAAGAATAATAAGTTTATATTATACAGTAGTTTTGAGATGTCCAAAAAAATGTATGAGGGTCAACTTGTCAAAAGAAAATTTTCAACATAGTAATGAAGGAACTGTAATAAAATGAATGAATAAATTCCAAATAAGAGAACAACAGTATGTTAATATCATCAAAGCCATTCAATTTATAAAGTATAGATATTGTTTTGTATAGTGATTATTATTAATATTAAGTGTTAATTATAATATTTGTTAATTATGTGATTATAGGTACGAGATCACAAATAAAAATATTTTACTTAGTTTTTAAAAAAAATAAATATGAAAAAAAATTTTATGTCTCTTCTTTTATAATATGAATTTTTAATTTATTACCATTAAATTAAATAATGATATAATAAAATTTATTTATCTGTGTCCTGAAACTAAAACATTAACGTCATTACAAACATTAAGAAACAATTAAATATTTTAATATAAGATAAAATATATTTTACTACGTTCTACCAAGTATCAACGTAACGTATTTTATTGTCAAGACATCAGAATTTTTTTTTTATATTGTTTATTTTATCACCTCGAATAACTGTTTTCTTAGTTTTTTTCCCATTTAAGCATAAATGAAAAATATTTTAAGTGATGTTCCCATCACGAAACAATCAAAATAAGGAGAAAAGTTAAAGGATTGTTCGGGAATTTTCTAGATGATTGGGATAAGCTTTATATATACAGTAAATTGTCATCATTTTTTCATTATTCCCAAAACTTTAATTTATTGTATTTCATAATTATTGTATCATCATTTTTGTCACCCTATTTCCTAGTTATTAATGTTTAATTTAATTATAGGGGTTAAACTATTTTATTAATTATTATATGTCAGTATAGGAGTGCCTGACTCTATTTAAAAATTAATTAGCATAAATATAGTAAGTAATTGTAACTTTAATTTCTTTATTGTATCCTTTTACCTCAGGCGCTATATTTTAAAATTATATTCTACATTTCTTAATTTACCTAATAAACGTTGTTGTAAATTCGGATAGCTTGCCACCAATAAAAAAATTTTACTTTAGCAAAAGTGAATTATTACATTTAAAGATTCAAAAGAAAATCGATATTATACTAGAAATATAAATTCATCAAAAGCAATACTAACAGAGTCATTTTTAAAAATGATAATGAAGTTGTTATGAATATATTTAGTTAATAGTTTTAGTAATTAAAAGTAATTAAAAATTTTAGACACTTCAATTTGTTAATTTCTTATAAGAAGGAAAAATACTAAAGAAATTTAGAACATTTTTATTAACGATATTATGTATTATTAAAAAACTAAAGGAGCAATTAGAATATAGAGAATTTAATTTATTTAGGCGAAGCACTTGATTTTCTATTGTAAACAAATATTTTTTGGTTTTGGAAACTATAAAAAATTGACATACAAAAAGCAATGAAGTTGTTTGATTTAAAAAGTGTTTCAAATACATTTTTCCGTGTAATCATGATAATTTAACTAGCATATGATCACTAAATATAGCAAAAATATTTGCTAGTGATATAGTCAATTTTTCTAGTTACTGAATTCGCTATAGTTTTAAAAAAAGTTTGGTGAGTCAAAACTGCATAATTTTTGTTTGGTCATTTGTTTTATCATTAGGTGTCAAAAACCAATACAATCTTAAATAAGTTAATTAGAATAGAAATAATATCAACGTATAGTAGTAATCATATCTTTGCTCTTTGATCTATCGATTTTAAAATTAGTAAATATTTACTTTTAAATATATATCATAATAATTTTAAATATAAAAATAATTTTTTTTTCATAAATGAATAAAAAAGTTTAATATGTTATTTTTAAAAACTATTTTAATATTTTTAATTATTTTTATCTGTAATGTTTCTGTAACAGGTTTTTCATCTTTTGTTTATTCAATTGGAATCACAGGAAAATTAAGATGTAGTTTACGCAAAGCTAACTCACATTCTGCTCTAGTTATGTTATCGAAAAACCCACATCTTAACTTTGAAACGAATCCTATTGCTGTATCATATTTTGGTTATGATCGATCTTTTAATCTTATAGGACATTTTAAGAATTATAAACTTTGGAAAAAACCTAGTAAGTAATTATATTGTTAAAATAATAATATATCTTTAAGAAATTTATGTCAAAATTATTCATACTTGTTTTATATCTAGTTATAAAATAAAAAAGGTATATGTAGAGCAAATTCCTGGATTTTACGTGAGTAGAGGATATGGAGTACCACATGTTTTAAAACTTCATACTTTAGAACTAGCGAAATTAAAGGCACGAGTACTATATGCAAGTAAAAAAAAGATTCTTTAAGAGTAGTACTTCTATAAGAATAGAATAAATGTTAACGTTTTTTGATTTTGAACCAACAAGTCTTTAAAGCTTTGATTAAATAATGCAATATGAAATATTGTTCTCAGCTACATTGACATTTTGTATTGTTTCCTTAAGAAGTTATTTCTGATGCAAAAACGAATAAACAATAATTTTACAAAAATAAATTACCTACAATTTTGAAATTTTATCAATTCCAAATAAAAAGATGTCTATATATACTAAAAATTTTGTTTTATGTCCTTTGATTCTCATTATATTGAAGTTCAAACATTTATTTACCAACATTCCATTTAATAAACTATAGTATATAAGTGAATTATTTTTTAAAAATTTTAAAGGTTTTAAAATGATGGTTTTAAAATTTTTTATTGTATTTATGGTTTATTTCATCCATAATATTTCGGGAAATCGTTTTTCATATTTTTTATATAAAACTGGAGTTATAGGAACTCCAATATGTAAATATGCTGATAGGAGCTCTATTACAGTTTACATATCTGAAAAGCCACATCTTCGGAAAGAGAAGAAACCTATAGCCTGGACAATTGCACAATATCAGAGTTCATTCTTTCTCAAAGGTGTCGTTAGAAGGTGGAAACAACCTCGTAAGTGCATATAAAAAAATTATAAATTTGTTTTAAAGGTCTTTATGTCAAAATTTTTCACAGTTGTTCGAAAGTACCTTCTCCATGTGAAAAAATGTTTATGAAAACAATTCCTTCACAATATATCGCGCCAAGTAGAAAAGTAGTAAGTATGTTTAATCTTGGAACTGTTGAATTATCTTCTAAGTCATCTATGGGAGAAACTTGTCAAAAAAGATTAAGTTTTTAAAATATAAATTTTTTTTACTAAACAATAAAGTATAGAAAATAAAAACTTTCATATTTTACTTCTAAAATTTCCAAACTATTGGCTTTATATTGTTAAACAAATTAATGACTGCAATTTACTACCTTTAAATACTAAATTTTAAAATTACTTTATAGGTAAATAAGAAACATTTTTTTAAAAATAAATTGTGAAATATTTTCAAAAGTATCACAATTTTGTAATCATTAGTTAAGTATTAACATTAATTATTGTGTAAAAAATAATTAAAACAAAATATATAAAAAAAGCGATTTACACAAAAAAATGTTAAAGCGGAATACTTTAACATGCGTGATCAAAATTATCTGATTAAAAGATAACTTGCTGTAAAAATTTTCCATAGCAAGATTAGAAGATTATCAATACCTTTATTTTTATTGTTTTATATACTAACTACTTATGTAGAATATATTAAATCATATAATGTTTAAATATTCTATAAATGTAAAAAAAATTATTAAATAAAATCAAATGCACTTTTTAATTTATCTAAATAAAAAAGTGATTTCAATGTTGTTGAAATTTAATTACTAAGCTATTGGAAGACAAAAAAATAAATTAAAAATGATGTTCTCTTATTATCGGTTCTTTTTTTTAAATAATATATTTAAAGATTAAATATTTATAGGATAATTATCAAATGATATTTTAAATACTTGAGGGGATTTTATTTCCAGAATATCGAGGTAAAATAGTAATAAATGATAGTTTCTAATACAATAATAGCATTATTATTATCTTTGCTTCTAAAATTGTTGGAACCTATTACTATTTGCTAAATAACGTACTGAATTTATAGAAACTTTTTCATATCAATTTCGTAGTAAAATATTTTGATACTGTCTTCATATATGAAAAGTGATATATTTCAAAAGAAATAAGACTCATTGTTGGTAAAGCTGAAGAATTTGGAGTGCTATTTTATCTTGTTGAATGCGTTAAAGGTTTAAAAATACCTGGTAAATAAATAGATAAAAAAATTTGTTTATTTAAGATTTATCTATTACAATTACTCAAAAGTATTTATATTTAAAACCACATTGAGTAAGAATTCTCGTTGAAAAAATTCCTCCAAAGATGTTATTAATTTGAAGTATTTGTAAAATATTTAGTCTTGAACATATTGATTTACTTATTTCACCAACACACAAAATAGATTGTTGTTGAGGAAGTAGAAGTTAAATTTCGCTTTATTTCGTAACATCAATAAAACAACTTGTAACAACTATTGATATTCACACATTGTTATTAATGTATGAAATATACTTTTTAAAGCTATTTTTAGATGATTAAAAAAAGAACTTTTGAATTTTATAAATACAATAATTGTCATTAACTCATTTTTTTAATGTTCAAGATACATTTTGCTATATACATTTTCTTTTGTTGAAAATACAATTTTTGTTTATTTTTTCACAGTTTTCTAGAGTTTAATAAGTCATTAACATGCAAAAACATAGTATACTTACTTTATCTTTTTCTATGGAACAAATTCCTAGAATTTCAGATATTTTTGAAAGAATTTTTGTTAAATAAATTTATAAAAGTTATGTAATTGTAATTTATATTGAAATATTGGATTATTATAATAAGTAAAGTTAGTATTTATATTTTATAAAAGTTTTACTGTAAAACTAGAATATAACGAATAGTTCCTGATACATTATTATATATTAAAAACTACTTACTAATGACATTTATAAATATTTAATGAGTAAATACTTTATTGTTTCTAAAAATGTTCATTTTATAAAATAAATTACTAATACTTTTCAATGCATTTTATAAAAAACGATTTCTGAAATTTAGATATTTAACAATAAGAAAGATACTTGAGTATATATAAATTCATTTTTTTTGATCCTTGGTTATTATTATACTAAAGCTTAAATATTTGTATAATAATATTTTACATGATATCTTTCAGTATTTAAATGAATTTTATTTTATATACATTAAAAACATATATTTATAAATCATACTTTATGGAGCCTGGTAAAAATTAATAACTATTTTTACTTCTAACATTGTTTAAAGTGATTTTTCATACTCTACGTATAAAATTGGAGTTTTGAGGACAGCTAGATGTATATATAAAATTATAGGTATTGTTACTGTTTTTTAAATAAAAAATTGCATACTCGGAAAAAAGGAAACCTTTTACTAGTACAGTTGTAAAATGTGGGCGATCGTTTTACCTCATAAGAATTGTTAGCGTATGGATTGCGATAGGTAGGTAAATAAATTTATATTTGATATTAATTTTTTTTTAAAAGTATCTATCTTTATATTACTAATTGTCGTTCAAAAGTAAAACACATTGAAAAAAGGACTCATTAGAAAATTACTTTAGAATCTATTACCAAATTTGAAACAATTTTAATTAAAATGCTTAGTCTTTGAACAATTGAATTATCTGACCAGAAACCATATAAAGCAAGTTGTAGGAGAAGAAGTAGAGTTTCTATCTTTTAACATTCTTTTATAGCACTAAATAACTTGTAACAATCATTAATATTCATTCATTGTTATTAATGTATGAAACATACTTTATAAACCTATTTTTAAATAGTTAAAATAAAATAAAACTTTTGTTTTTTTAAAGTAGCAATAATTTTCAGTAATTTTTTTAACTAATGTTTAAAATACATTTACTTTACTTATTTCTAAATTAAGTGAAGATTTATTTAATGCTTAACTATAAAGAGATTTCTGGAACGTAAAAGATCATTAACATTTAGGACCAAATACACTTGCATTGTTTTGTGTTATAAAAGCATTTTCTAAAGAATTTAGAAACTATTGGATTTTAATTGGTTAAAGAAGATTGCTATTAAGAATTATTTTTCTCATATCAAAATAAATAACTCATCAGTAGTATTATTATAAGTGATAAAATTTGTTGTAAATTTATTTTTTTTATTAACAAAATAATAGTAGATATAAATTTACTAATTATTATTTATAAAAAAAGGGGATAATGGAAGATTTTTTCTCTATATTTGCAGGATATAACGAAAAAGTAATATTAATTATTTACACATATATAAATACAGAGTTGTTAGATTGTTTAAATTTTTTTAAAAAGTATCGGAATTTGCTATTACAATGTCAACTATTAATAATAATCAATGGGTAAAGTATAATTAATCTAAAACTTATCAAAAAAAAAGAAAAAAATAGTATAATAATAAATAAAGGCTAAATAGTTTTATATAATCTGGATTTTCAGATTTAAAAGGTGCTGCATAAGTTCAATTACAAAATTACATCGTTTTTAATAACTATCGATTTATTATTATATATTTAAAGCTATTTGATTATGATATAGTAAATTATTTAATAAACATATACTTTATTAGTTCCAAAAAAGTTCATTTTTTCAAATTATGTTAGAATCACCACATTTTATGTATTTAATAAAAAAATGTTTTTAACGATATTACAATTTAGGTACTCAAAATTGAAACAGATATCGAAATATATTTTAAATTATATTTATTGTTTTTTGATTCTTCTTACACACAATTTTAAATATTTATTTTTTTTATATTTTACATTATAGTTTTCAATATTTAAGTGAATATATTTCAAAAATATTAAAATTTTTCATTCTAAATGATATTTGTTAGAAGTCTACTAACATTAACAATTATTTTTGTCTCTAACATTGTTGAAACACGTTTTCCGTTTAATTCGTATGAAACTGCAGTTACAGGGATTCCAAAATGTGGATTTGTCACAAATGGTTTTGCTTCCATTTTCATAACTGAAGATTCACGTAGCGCGAGAAGAAGTAGGCCTATAGCTGGTACAATTGCAAGATATGGAAAAGCATTTTATATTTTTGCTAGTATTAGAAAATTTTGGAGAACTCGTAAGTGAATAAAGTTAAAAAATTATAAATTTTTTATAAGGCTTATTTATAACTATTGCTCATAAATGTACAAAAAGGGGACACGACTGCGATCAAGTTATCGTCAGAGAAATTCCTCGAAGATTTATTGTTAAAGAAGGACAATATTTAAACGTTTTTATGCTTAGTGTATTTGAATTATCTACTTTACAACCAGATAAAAAAAATTGTATTAAAAATAGAAGAGGTTCTTTGTTGCCATTGCTTCAAATGCCAGAAACTCGTCTTTAACAACCGATGGTGTTTCTACATTGTTATTGATGTATGACATATACTTTTTAAAAACATTTTTGAATAATTAAAAATAAAACACTACTTTTTTTTTAAATAACAATAAGTATCGTAAACTCATTTAGATAGTGTAGAAAATTATCCAACTATATTTATTTTTTGGTAGATTTAGATATATTCAATTCTTATTTATACGTCGTTTTCTAGGAGGTAGTAAGACAATAACTTGTAGAAACCCAACGTACTACTTTATTGTATAATAATATTGAATTAAGTTTTAGAAAATTTGTGTACCGTTTGAATTGAATTTGTTTAATATGATTATTATTACAAGAAACCATTTATATTATAATCAAAAATCGTAAATGTAGCCTTTTGATCTTTAGTAAGATGTAAAAAAGATATTAATTCCTTTTTATCAATATGATAGATGAAGTTTAAAATTTAAACAAACATTATAGACAAGGAATTTTATAAATGTAAATTTGCAGTTAAAATTTAAAAAGATGCACTTTTATTATAAAAATAAAGTAAGTCAGTGTAAGCTATATAATAATATAGCTTTTATTGAGAAATTATATGAAACTACGACAATTTTAATTGAACCCCAGGATTTTAGAGTTATCTACATCAAATATGCTACATCTTAGTAAAATTTGCTACATCTTATGACATTTTGCGCCATCTTTGTCATTTTTGCTACATCTTTTTGACCTATTTGCGACATCTTTGTACAATTTGCGCTATCTTTTTTACCAATTTGCGACATCTTTGTACAATTTGCACTATCTTTTTTACCAATTTGCGCCATCTTTGTCACTTTTGCTACATCTTTTTTACCAATTTGCGCCATCTTTGTCATTTTTGCTACATCTTTTGACCAATTTGCGCCATCTTTGTCACTTTTGCTACATCTTTTTTACCAATTTGCGCCATCTTTGTCATTTTTGCTACATCTTTTGACCAATTTGCGCTATCTTTTTTATCAATTTGCGCCATCTTTGTCATTTTTGCTACATCTTTTGACCAATTTGCGCTATCTTTGTCACTTTTGCTACATCTTTTTTACCAATTTGCGCTATCTTTGTCATTTTTGCTACATCTTTTGACCAATTTGCGCTATCTTTGTCATTTTTGCGCTATCTTTTTTATCAATTTGCGCCATCTTTGTCATTTTTGCTACATCTTTTGACCAATTTGCGCTATCTTTGTCATTTTTGCGCTATCTTTTTTATCAATTTGCGCCATCTTTGTCATTTTTGCTACATCTTTTGACCAATTTGCACTATCTTTGTCATTTTTGCGACATCTTTTTTACCAATTTGCGCTATCTTTGTCATTTTTGCTACATCTTTTTTACTAATTTGCGCTATCTTTGTCATTTTTGCTACATCTTTTTTACCAATTTGCGCCATCTTTGTACATTTTGCGACATCTTTTTTTCCAATTTGCACCATGTAATTCCATTATTTAATAATTTGTATTGTAATTTTTATTATTATTCATTTAATTGGAATTAATAATTTATAAACTCTAAAAAATCGTCCAATATAAAATGATATGTATAAAAAACAAAATACAATAAGGTAGATAAAAGCTTTTATTATATAGATATACATTATTAAGTCATGTGACAAAAAACTTAATGCAACATTCTTAGTGATCACACCATCCTTTGTTATTACGTTTACGTGATTTTTTTTGTGATGGATTGACAGGAATAATTAAGTTATTATAATTACTTTTTTCGTTTTCACTCACAAAAAATGAATGTGAACAATATTTATGATTTCTATATATTGAACAGTCACAATATTGTATGTGATTTTTTGTCTTATCAATGCGTTCAATAGTTAACATTGTTGAAATATTAACAGATTTAATAAATACATCGTATTCATCTAACGTAAAAGTAGAATTAGTATTTGTATATTTACTTATATTTTCATCAATAACATTTAAATCACAGACGTTTTTAGGAAATAAATAAATAACTTGAGATCCAAAGACTTTTTTTACGTATTGCTTTTTATAAGCATATTCTTCTGCTTTTTTTTAAAATCGGTAATTAAGCTTGTAGATCTTTGTATATCAATTATCTTTTCTGAATTAATCGATACATACCCCAATAAAGCGTATAATGAATCATTTAGAGGAAGACGTTTGTAATCACTAAAACGTTTTAGAAAACTGTTCAGACCCTCTGTACCATTATTAGTAGACATTCCGTATAAATATTTTGAATAAATTATCATATTTTCATTGTTTTTTAAAAAAAATTCTTTTAGAATGTATGAATGGAACTCTTCTAGATGATTTTGCTCATCTTTATTAGTTACACCATTGATAAAATTTTTAAAATTCTTGATAAGCGATATAGCACAATCTCTATTAACAGCATTGCAAAAACAATTAACGAATAATTTAGCTTGCGATTGGTAAAATGGAGATAATGATTTAAATGTTTTGTGCTTAAATACGCTAGTTTTAAAGTGAAAAATACATCCACCACTCAAAAATTTATTATATCGATTGTTCGAAATATCCGTTGAACCACCACCATTGGAAAGTAAAGTATAACAGTTAGCAAAATCGGCTACCATAATTCTTAAATTTTGGCTAACTTTATATACATTATGTAGTGCATAAAATATGTGGTCTAATGCATCAAAACTTTCATTTGTGGCAATTATTATTCCTGCTGGAATGTAGCTATCACCATGTCGAACAACAATTTGAATAGTTTTCATATCAGTGTCACTTATTTTAAAAGTAGCATCAATAGAAAATATAGTTTTACTTTGTAAAATTTTCATAAGTGTTGGAGTTGAAAAAAAGATAGAGAAGCATGATCTTGAAACTGTTTCATGAAACATAAAAGAATAACAATATGGCTTATGATCGTTAAATTCTGATACCAAAAAGTCTTTCATTTTTTTACTATCAATCAAAATTTTACTTGATTTTGAAACATTTCCACTTTCCAACATATCACATCTCTCATTTTCAATTTCGATAAAATCATCATACCTATTAATAATATTTTCATAATTATTTTGGGTAGAGCAATCGTAAATATAGGCTGGATTAATTTCATTAGGATTTGTTTCTTCACCCACAGGAATAAAATTTATGCCGTCTTTGTTACATTTTTTTTCATTAATTTCATTGATAAGATGAAATGGGATAAATTTTTTACAAAAAATCATCAGATCACAAAAAGTAAGAAGACTACATGAAGGATCATTAACTTCTTGTTTATGCTTAACATATTTAATTTTATTTCTTATTTGTCTTACACTGTAATTTTTTGGCAATTGAACATCTTCATTTTCTCTTCCCAACTTTACAATTTTACTTAATGGTAAATTAGTTTCTTTTCTTAAACTAGTAACAAAATTTAATTGGGTTGAGCTTAAGCAACATTTCTTCGCTTTATGAAAATACGTGTCTTCAGAAATACCATCATGTAAATGTGGCTCAATGTCTGATACAAACTCACAATATACCTCCTTTATATTTGAAATAGTCGAAAATTGTAGATCAGTACTTTGATTTTCTGCCAAAGAAACATGTTTTTTTAAAAGAATTTTATATTTACAGTCAGAACTTTTTCGACAGATTAAAATAGCACTAATAACATTTCCATCTTTATCTTTTGTTACTTTGTTAATTCTCATGTTTTGATTATCATAATTTTCTAAAAATTCCTCATATGATTCATAGCTTCTGCAATTACTCATCAAAAGGTATTTCGTTTCATTTTTCTATACTGATAAGTTGAAATAATTCTTGGGGGACTACTACATATTGAAGAAGAACCATTACTTGAAGTACGATCAGAAGAGTTTAAGCTATTTTCTTTATTACTACGATTATCAGTACTATTTTTAGGATTCAAGAAACGATCTATAATATTTTTATAAAATGGTGAATTTTCATTATTTCCATTTGATATATTGTTTAATGACTCATTTAAATTTGCTAAAATATGGTAAAATCCATTTAACACAAAATTATAATTATGCTTACATTGTAAAGTATTACTAGGATTTTCTGTTATATCATAACCCCTAAAAATGCTATCTTTTTGGACTTGAACTTGATCTATCTTTTGAACAGATGGTACCAAAGCTCTTTCTAAAAAACTAAATAGTAATATAAATTTAAATTACTATAATTACCGTTTTCATCATTTGAAATTTCATTAGATCGTATAGAAGAGCAATTATGACTTAAGAGATCACCACAGCTAGTTGATTTTTTTTAAATAGGTTTCTTACAAATAGTTTTTCCTATAATTTTATTTTTAATACCTTTTGGTCTTCCTCGCTTGTTTTTAACAACATTTTGACTATTTTTAATAGTATCAGTAGATTTAGGAAGCATTTTATAACAAGCAAAAATAAAAATATAATAATAATAGCAAAAATTTTTTAAAGAAATATATTAATTTCATCAAAATCAAGTAATACACTTTGTGACAAAAAAGCGATGAAATAGTTATTCTTTATACCATTACAATAACAGTATAATGCTATAGCCTTTAACTGTCATTTAGAAAAAACATCAAGAAGAGTCGTTAATATCAAGAATCATTTTTATTTTATAATTGACTAACAATAATTATAAGAAAAAGTTATAAAACTATGATTACAAATAACGTTATATTTTAAATATGAAATGCATTATATTTTATTTAAAAAGAAGAAATGTAATGTGTTTTTTACTAAGCAAAATTAAAGTATTTATATTACATTAATTATGTAAAAAGATAAAAAAATTTAAAGTTATTAAAATTAAACATATGTTTTTATTGTGTGATTAACAAAAAAAAAAATAGAAAAGTTCCATTTTATTTTTATAATATTTTTTTACTGTTTAACATATCTAAATTATGTTGAAGAATAATTATTTAATATGAAAGATATATGTCGCAAAAATATATTAAAGATAGCGCAAATTGGTCAAAAGATGTAGCAAAAATGACAAAGATGGCGCAAATTGGTAAAAAAGATAGCGCAAAATGTCATAAGATGTAGCAAATTTTACAAAGATGTAGCATATTTGATGTAGTTGACTGTCAAATTCCATTTTCCATTTTAATTTCATCAATAATAGCAATTGACTGATATTAAAGAATAAAGAAAAACAAACACATATCATTAAAATTTTTTTAATATATACAATAAATATTGCGCAAAATAGTCATTATTAAAAACCTTGTTAGATTTAGATAGAGTTACCAAGAGTAAGGTAATTTGATAATGTTTTTTAATATTGATTCTTGTTTTTATAGTTTTTTAAATTACTAATAAATTTCCTTAACCATTAACAGTTAGTATGAATTTAAACAGAAATGATAAAAAATGGGTAAATCGATTAGTTGAATATAATTGATAAAAATATAAAAAAAATATAGTTAAAAACCAAGAAATGTTGTTGGTGTGACGGTGAAGATGAAAGATAGGTGGAATAAGACGAGCTTTAGTAAACTTTTATTTAAACAAATACAAAAAGAAACAAACATAATCAGGTGTAAGCCTACCTAGAAAAATATCAGATAAAATACAAAACAAGAAAACTCGTACAACTAAAACACAATAAAATAATTGTTAAAATTAGTTTTAACTACAACCATAAAATTAATTAATAATTAAATTTAAAAATTAAAATATACATCGCTATTCCAACCCATACATTCCAATTTTCGCCGAATATCAATAATATCCTTAATTATGCAAATCCTAAAGTCTGGATTGAAGAGAGATCTACAATCAAAATCTACATATATTTATCCATATGTACAAGTATTTAAATTATTTTAGAAGTATAAAAACTAGACAATCTAACACAAATTACATTACAGTGAATAAAAACTAAATAACTTAATATAATATAGCAACACCATTTTCAAATTTAATGAATGCTAAAAAAAAGTTCTGTCGTAAAATTAGATCATTATCGATAATTACTGGTTTATTCATATAAATCTGAAGGTATTTATTTATTATATGCAAAATATTTAATAAATATATAGTATCAATATAAAATAATTAAAGAGAAGTAAATTAGAGTTACATTTTTAATGCATTTAATAAAAAATGATTTTTGAGATTTTTAAACTAAAATACTCAACAATATAAAAACATAGAAATATATTTAAACTATACATATTGCTTTTTGATTCTTTTTACAAAGAAGTTTAAATATTTATTTTCTAATATTTTACATGATAATTTTCAATATATAAGTGAATTTTATTTCAAAAATATTAAATGGTACTATTCTAAATGGTAATTTTTGGAACACTAGTGGCATTTGTAATTATTTTTATCTCTAAAAATGTTGAAACTCGTTTACCGTATTATTCTATATATGAAATTGGAGTTAAAGGGACTTTTAAATGTGAGAATCAAAGAGTAGGTTTCGCAACCGTTCTAGTAAGCGAAAGAGCAGTTGATGCAAGAATAGATAGGCCTATTACTGGTACAGTGGGAAAGTACATGAAGCCATTTTATCTTATTGGAAGTGTTAAGAGCTTTAGCACACCTGGTAAGTGAATAAATATTAAAAAAAATTATAATTTTATTTAAAAGTACTTTATGCCACTGTTCTTCATAATTGTTTAAGTATTAATCCACAATGTACGAGATTGCTAGTTACAAAAATTCCTCAAAAATATATCATTCGGACTGGACAACGTTTAAACTTATTTGATCTTGGAATCGTTAATTTAGGTCTTCAAGCATCAAACAGAACAAATTGTAGTAGGAGAAGAAATAGTGCACTTCCATTATTTCCTGTCCTAACATAAGACATTTTGTAACGATGGTTGATATTCATAAATTATTATGAGTATTTGAAAATGAATTTCTAAAAAAAATTTTAAATAAATAAATAAAGAATTAATGTTTTAAAAATAGCAATAATTTCTTATAAAATAATTTACTAGTAGTGAAATATATTTACTTTATCCATTTTTCATAGAGTAACGATTCATTAAATGTTTGTTAACGCTCATAGAAGGCATTGACTCCGAGAATACATAAATACAATGAATTTTAAATTATTTATGTCATATTATCAAATACCATTTTTATTTGTTAAAGTTATATTGAAATAAAGTTTATTTATAAAAATTGCTATTGTTTGCTATAGAAGATAACAACTTCTTAAAAAAGCTGATATGTTTATTTACACAACTTTTTCTAGAGCTTTATAAGTTATTATCTCGTAGGAAACTAATACAATGTTTTTATTGTAACTCTAAGAAAAATCTCTGAAAACATTATAGTTATCTAAGGGAATGTTATTTACGCTAAGAAAAGCATATCTATTAATAATAGCATAGATTACATATGAATACTAAAAACTAATAAAATGACTATTACAATAAAGTGTAGGGATTTTACACCAACTAAATTAAACTGTTTTAACTTTTATTGAAGCAAAAAATTTGTTTAATAAAATGTTAACTATTCTAAATAATTCTATTTAGTAATAAGTACTTAATAGCTACAAAATTATAATGTTTATAATGAAATTATACTTAGGAATGAAAAATTTATAGACAAAAGATGCACACAAAAATATTAGTAAAATGTCTAAGCAGCAAGCATGAATTTCATTCTTAATTCAACATCTATATAACTATTAATTTGTGCCTGACATCCAAAATTCATATCAAACCACTATCTTTTTTTTAACTGTTATGATATTAATTATCTGTTTTTCACAAAGTACAACTAGCATGAAATTTAAAAATATAGATATAAAAAGAATAAATTTATGTAAAAACAAAGTATTTTAGCGCAATCTGATAACAACTCTCTGAAACAAAATTCATTGTAAAATAATTTATTGCAAAATTAGATCATTGAAAATAGTTTCTGATTTATTGTTATATATTAAAAACTATTTATTAATGATATGTTAAATTGTTTAGTAAGTACTATGTTGTTTTTAAAAAAGTTCATTAAATTAAAATAAATTAAACCTGCTTTTTAATGCATTTAATAAAAAAATAATTTCTGCAGTTTTGAAATTTATATATTCATCAACAAAAAAGATATCGAAATATATTTAAAATGTTATTTGTTGTTCTTTGATTATTTTTACAGAAGAGTTTAAATATTTATTCTCTAACACTTTATATGATAATTTTTCAATATTTAAGTGAAATTCTTTACCAAAATATTAAAATGAAACACTTCTAAATGATAGTTTTTGGAGCATTAATAACATTTATAATTATTTTTATCTCTGAAATTGTTGAAACTCAGTATTTATATAAAATATATAACAAGTATGAAGCTGTAGTTATGGGGATTCCTGTATGTAGGTATCGTACAAAAGGTTTTCTGATCGTTTCTATAACCGAAAAATCATATGACCGTAAAAGAAAGATACCCGTCGCTGGTACTGTTGGATATTATAATGAAGCATTTTATCTTATTGGAAGTATTAAAAAAAAGAAAAAGCCACGTAAGTGAATTAATAAAAAAATTATATATTGTATTTAAAAGATCTTTATCTTAAAATTACACACCAATGTTCAAGAACTAGAATGACCTGTACGACATTATTTATTAGAGAAATTCCTGAAAAAAAAATTACTGGACCCAGAGAAGATATAAAAATATATAATCTTGGAATGTTTGATTTGTCTAAACAACCATTACGTGATTCTATTTGTCGTAGAAGAGGAAGAAATATTGCTCCTTTAGATATCACTGAAAAAGAAAATGACTTATAACGATTATTAACATTCTTACATTATTATCGATGTACGAAATACATTTTATAAAAATATTTTAAAATAATTAAAAATAAAAATTGATTGTCATTAACAGAGTCTTTAGTGATTAAAATTGACTAACTATTTATATCTCGCATTTAGTGAAAATTCATTCAATATTCATCTATACTAAGTTTTAGGGAGTCTTAAATGTTAATAAACTGAGAAACCTATTACATCTTTTTATTCTGAATTACTAAAGTTTTAAGAAATTAAAGTACTGTTGAAATTTACTTTCTTAAATATGATTTTAACTACCGTAATATCCTTTCATATTGAAATTATTAATTCTGGTAAAACAGTGAAATATTTAAGCAGTGTAGATAGATAATAATACTGGAGGTAGAAAATTTTATTTAAAATAAATAAGAGATACAAAGATAGAAACGGAGCCTGAAAAACATATTAATTATAATAAATTATTTAACTTATAGATAATCAAATTGAATTATTTTAAAATGACCATTAGTCATTTATATATTCACATTTGTCATCGTTTTTGTATTTCATCTTTATA
Source organism: Strongyloides papillosus (assembly GCA_005656395.1). Classification (NCBI taxonomy): domain Eukaryota; kingdom Metazoa; phylum Nematoda; class Chromadorea; order Rhabditida; family Strongyloididae; genus Strongyloides; species Strongyloides papillosus. The sequence continues at coordinate 71,025 of SRSI01000007.1, forward strand.
TTTTACTAAAGTTTTATAAGTGACAAGTTATAAGTCTTTCTTATTTATTGTTGGTATAACAAAGAAATAAAATTTATTTAATAATGCTAAAAATAAAACGATGTTGGAAGATTTTTTAATAGTGAAAAGATAAAACTATAAAATAAATACATGGAAACTATATAATTACAGTTTTATTTAAAATTAGTATATTTAAGCTAAGATAAAAATTTTTTACTAATTATAATAGAGATTGTAGATAAACAATAAACTTAATAAAGTGATTAAAAGGATAAAATCGATAAGATAAAAAGATGCATATTTCGATTGTTGATCATTTTTAGAATTTCAAAATGTATAGCCTAATTTTATCTACTTAAAAAAATTTATTAACTTTAACGCTGTTGTAAATGTGATTGATCCTTATCAATCATATTACAGACATAAATGCACATAGAAAATCATTACTTACCATAAGGCTTGTATCCGGATAAAGGTAAGTAATAATTTTCTGTGTAATCAAATATAGTGTCTCTAATTTTAGCTTTTTTTCTGTCAAAAAATATATAATATAAAAGATTATGTACTACAAACACAAAACATAAAAGTAAAAAAAATAAATAAGATAATTGAATGTTAAATAAATTATCTTCACAGAATAAGGAAATAGTTCCCTGGTTTAAATATAAATTAAAAAAAATCTATTGTAAAATTATGAAATTACCAATAGTTTCGGTTATATTATTGTCTATATAAGACTATTTACTAAAAAAATGTTAATTCTTTTTTGATCAAAAACTTTATAGCGCCTAAAAAATTCACTAAATAACAATAAATTAAATCTGTTTTTTATAATGTAATTAAAAAAAAATGATTTCTACAATTTATATATTCAGTAGTAAAAAGGATAGTAAAATATATTTAAAATTATATTTATTGCTCTTTTATTTTTTTACAATAAAGTTCAAATATTTATTTATATTTTACATGATAGTTTTCAATTATTAAGAGAAAGTTATTCAAAGATATCAAAATAGAACATTTTCAATCAATACATTTCGAAACATTAATAATAATTTTTATCTTTAGAAGTATTGAAACCCCCATTTTTGTATCCTAAATATGAAATTAGCGATCAGGTTATTCTTACCGTTTTATATCCAAAAAGTTACATAGTTAAAAGAAAAAAAATCCTTGCTAAAGTGTGTGAAAAATAAAATTAATAATTTTTTTCCTTAAATTGCTAGAAATTTAAGAAACTCGAGTAGGTAAATATATTGCACAAACCATAATTTTATTTTTAAAATCTTTTTGTAAAAAATTTTCATAAGTATTTATAGACTAAATCACTTTGTTAAAAAATTTTTTTAAACAATTCCTTGGCAATTTATCCTCTAAAAAAAAGTCTAGTAAAATTCTGTAATCTTCGAACCTCCACATTATCTATCTAAATTTCAGAACAAACAATTTTTAAAGAAAAAAATTAATAAAAATATAATACATAAAAGAATAGCTTTCAAAAATGAAAAACCATCATTTTTAAATAGAAAGATTTAAATATGTATTTAAAACCATATTTTGTGTTTATATATTTTCTTAAAAAAAGTTTAAATATTTATTTATTGATATTAAACATGATATTCTTCTATATTTAAAGAAACATTTTTTTATAATTAGTGAAATATACCATTCCTAAATGTTAGTTTTTAAAACAATAATATTAGTCATAGTTATTTTTACCCCTAAGATTATTGAAACAAATATTTTATATAAAACATATGAAGTTGGAATTTTAGGAATTCCTTTGTGTAAAAAAGTTGCTACAGGTTTTGTTGTTGTTTATTTATCCGAAAAGCCGCATATTCAGAAGGAATGGAAACCTATTGCTCGAACAGTTATTGAATATGGACGTCAATTTGTTCTTATTAGAAAGGTTAAAAGTTTGAAAAAGCGGCCTAGTAAGTAGATATAATTAAAAAATTCTAAATTTATTTTGAAGAACTTTATGTGAAAATTTTTTTTAGTTGTACGAAAAAAAAGTATGTCCGAGAGAAAATGTACATGCAACAAATTCCTTCAAAGTATATTCGTCCGTATAGAAAATATAACTATTATTTTAATCTTGGATATATTGACATGTCTAGTCAACCATCAGTAAGTGTAAGCCACAGTAGAAGAGAAAGTTTTTGGTTATAAATTTATTTACAAAAAAATAAAATATGAAAAATAAAATGTTTATTTTCTAATTTTTTAGTTCTGTATCTTTGATTTAAAAGCATCATACTAAATAAAAATTTCATTTCTTTTGTAATTTTGAATAATTACTATTTATTTAAAAGTTTATTATGATGATATACAAAAAAATTAGTTCACATGATATCCTTCAGTGATTAAGCATTTTTATTTTCTATAAAATAAAATGAAACATTTCTAAATGGTATTTTTAAAAACAACAGTAACATTTATAATTATTTTTATCTCTAAAATTATTGAAATTCTATTCTATGAATTTTTTTCAAATGTAGTTTTAAGAACATTTGTATGTAAACATTTTTAAATAGCTTTTGTTACTGTTTTCATAACAACAAAGCATACATTTAGAAGAAAAAGCTATAAGATAAATGTTATAGAACATTGATGGAAATATATATTCGTTTTGAAGTTTTAGGTATTTGAAAAAAGACTTGTAGCTAAATTATATTAAAAAATTATCATAATAAAAAATTTTCATAAAGCATACTTCTTAAAAATTGACTTTTCAACTTTTAAGATGTATAAAATATTTTGGAGTTGGAATTATTGAGATGTCTGCACAGCCATTATAAAATTACTTATCTGGAGAAAATAAGTTTTTAAATATATATTATTTTATAGAAAAAATAGAATAAATAAAAGAAATATAAAGTTTTCAAACTCATTATCGGTTGTCTAAGATTTAGACTTGACAATGTCGCATAAAATAATGATTCTGATTACTTTATTGTTATTAATTGAAATTTATATACAACAAAAATAAAAGCACTTTATTAATAACTAAAGAGTTTATAAGTAAAAGATAAAACTTAATAAAGTAATCGATAGAAAACTTTTTTTTTATCGATTGTTTATGCTTTTGTTGGAAATTGATTATCGATTAATTTTTGTTTTGGTATTATATTTTATTAAATAACATAAACTGTAATAAGATAGAAATATATAACATATTATAAAATTATTTTTGGACTATAAATGTTAATAAACAGACCGTACACCTCAAAATATTAATATGTTATATAAAGCGTATACAATCAATATCTGACTAAAATAAATTGATATAAAATTGCAATTAAAGAATTCTATCACAAAATTAAGATATTTTAAAAAAATTTATAATTTATTATTATATATCTAAAACTATTTGCTCAACATTTATTAATTTATTTGTTATGTAAATATTTTGAGATGTTCAAACAAAATTTATCTAACAAAAATAAATTAATTCTCATTTTTATTCTGTTTGATAAAAATGTGATCCCTAGGATGTTGAAATTAAATATTCATCTATTAAAAATGTAAAGATATATTTAAAATCATGTTCTTTAAATTCTTGTTTTTTTTAAAAAAGTTTAAATATTCACTAACTACATTTTTGCTATATTTTTAAACATAAAAAGAAGTTTTACCGAAATTATTTAAAGACTTTTAAATGATAATGTAAAAAATTCTTTTGATATCTATAATTATTTACATCATAAAGTTACTGAAATACTCTTTCGTTTCAATAATCATCTGCTTAGTGTTTAAGGAGTTATAAAATGTAGTTTAAAGAAATTCTAATGAAATCCTGCCTTAGTTCTGATATTTGAAAAACGGCAAAATAAAAATGATAAAAATTCTGCTGTATCTAATGTAAAACTAGAAAGTTTATTTCATCATATAGGTAATCTTAGAATATATATGAAATGGAGAAAACCTGGTAAGTGATTATACTAAAAAAACAATAATATACATTCTTGAACTTTATGTTAAAATCGTTTATACTTGTTTTATATCTAAAATTAAACGTCGAAAAATATTTATTTAAGAATTTCCTTCAAACTTTGTGGAACGTGGATATCGAACATTAAAATTTTTTAATATGGGGAAAATAGATTTAGTTCAAACAAGAGGAATTATACTACACGATAAAAAAAGACGAAAACGTTGCTTTTAAACAATAACAGTTACAACAACAAAAAAGAATAAATATAGGACTAGGAAGATTTTTAATTTTACATTTCCGAATCACTTAATGTATAAATTAAATAGCTTTAAATAATTATTGATTTCGATGTTTTTTCTTTTTGTAATATTATTTCCCTAGAAAATGTGTTTCTAACAAAATTATAATTAGACAAAAATTCAAGGTAGTAAACTAACTACATATTTTGTATATTATTAATTTGAAATAGAAAGAATATAAATATGTATTTGTAATTATCTTTTTTTGTTCTTTGATTTTTCTTTCATCAAGGTTTAAAGATTTTATTTGTTAATATGTTAACGGATAACTCTGAATATATAAATAAATTTTTTATCATTTTAAAAGTATTACAATGATATATTTTAATATAATTATTTTTAAAACGTTAATATTATTTTTAGTTATTCCTATTTATGTGATTAGTAAATATCATTTCCCACTTATTCCTTATGTAACTGGAATTAGAATAAAACTAAATTGTACATATTCGGAATTAGTATTCGCTACTGTATACATATCTGAAAAGCCACATATTTCTAAAGAAAAGCATCCTATTGCAAAAAAATTTTCAATCTATGGTTTTAGATTTTCATTAATTGGAGCACTTAGAAGAATAAAAAGACCACGTAAGTAAATGTACCAAAAATAAACAATTTTTTAAAGGCCTTTTTGTTAAAATATTTCATAAATGTTCCAAAAAATGGCTTCCTATCGATTTAATGATGATCAAAGAAATTCCCGGTAATTTTATTTACCGAGGCAGAAAGTTAAGAAGTCTTTATAATCTTGGACAAGTAGAGTTGTCTAAACGTCCCAGATCATTAAGTTATGAATAATTAGAAAATGAAGAGAAAGATTGTTTAATTAAAAATTACTTTAAATAAAAAAATTTATGTAGCAATATAAAAAATAATTTTTTTTGTTCTCACTATTGAAAATCTCTTAACTATTAAAATAGTGATATCCCATAAATTAAATTTTTATTCATTATCCCTTTTCATTATAATTATATGAAAGTGATTATTTTTAAAGTAGATAGTCAAACAAAATTATGTTTTTACTTAGAATTTTCCTATTCTTTATAATATGACATTTATTTTTTGTTGTAAAATTATTCAAAAGTATTATATAATGTTTAATTACATATGAGTAAATTGAAACTATAAAAATTATAAAAATTAACCAAAAATGATTTTAACTTGCGACACGTCAGATCACCACTGGTTTATATGGAAATTTATAACAAGTTATAAAGCCTATTTTGCATTTTTCGACATCTGTCTTAACACTATAATATACAACAATGTGGAATAAACTTACTTTGTATTATATATAATAATGTATAAAAATGCAAAATAAAATTTTGGTTTAATTGATAATACTGACTATGAATTAATGTATAGAAGTACAAAAAAATGCAAAATAGACATTGAACAGTGTATAAAAAAGCAAAATATAAATATAAGAGGTTAATGCAATTGATAAATTGTTTTATATAGTTCTATTGATATTATTAAATATATTTTAATAGTGAATGTATAATTAATTTATATTTTAATGAAGTTACACAAATTTCCATGCTGAAAATTATGTATATACTTTATTTTAAATTTGCAGCAATAGCAATAATAAATTAGTAATTTTTAACAATAAATATATTGATAAATTAAAAGAACATTTTTATATACAAAGGTGGAAATTATTATAAAATTTTTTTTATTAAAATAGCAAACATTAAATTCAAAAAATAAACAATTAAAATATAAATCACACTTTATGACCTAATTGCATTGTGTTTGGATTGTACTTTTCTTTTTCTTAAATTACTGATCGTTGTTGATAGTGATTTGGCTTTTTCATTTAAACATGGCAGGAATAGTGTTAATGTTTTCAATAACACTCAGAAAAAGAAGAGTGCAATAGAAAAAATTATTTTGAATGAAAATACAATAGCTTCCAAAACTTTATTCAATTCAAATGTCTTCAAATGAAAATAGCCAACAGCTAATGATATTGTAATTCCAAATACAAACAGAAATACAGCTCCAATACAAATGTAAAATTTGTATTTCTGTAATGTATGTCCAAACCATTCAGTAGACAATTTTATAAATAGAAAAATCATTCAAAATGTTGTCTAAAAATTCTTATTTACGACTAGCTAACAATAATTTCTACAATATTGAGAAACATAAGAAATTTATATACAGTAAACAACATGAATCTGCTGCAGAATTTCTTTCATTCATATTCAATCAACTTCAAAGCCCTACTCCAGACTTAATGGAATATCTTAATTATAAAGAAGAAAATAGTCTGATCTGCGAACACTGTTAAACTAGCAGAATAATAAATGAATTTGAAGCACCCATTTTGAATATAAATATTAATGATATCAATAACAAGAAGAAAATGAACAATGCAATAAAAGAAATGTTGGAATATGAAATAGAAAGTGTTGCTCGTAATTGCCTACTATGCAACAAATTTCAGAAAACATGACTAAAAAACGAGTTATAAGAAAATATCCAAAATATCTTTTTGTGGAACTAACAAAAAATATCATGGATAAAGATCATAAAAATATAAACATTGACTTCATATCTTCAAAAGATTTTTTGTATTTAAATGAATTTTTCACACCAAATACGCCGTATAAGTTGAAAGGATTTATTGCATATACAAGATTTGAAAGTAGAACAGAGCATTACGTGACTTATATACGTTATGAAGATAAGTGGCATTGTCTTAATGATAGTTAAAAGCCTGCAGTAGTAAAAGAAAACAAATTGCTTACGAAAAAATATACTATTTTGCTTTATGAAATGATTTAAATAAAGAGAAATTACTTATTTTTTTTATGATAGTTAAATATAAATTTTATTCTACTTTGATTTTTATAATAAATATTATTTCTTTATTCAAAAATATAATTTTTCTTATTTTTTTTATTGTTTGTTATATTAAATTAAAGATAATGTCTTTATATAACATTAATATACATTTGTATCATAAAAAATTGCAATCTTTAAAAATTCGCATCATTTTTAAATTTCATGTTATTGCATAATTCATATATAACAAAAAGGTTATATATGCTAAGAAGCTAAGAAAATGTGCCATAACTACAAGATTAATTCAGTTAACAAACATTACAATACAAAATACTCATTGTTAATACACATTTTACCAATGTCGAAAAATACAAAATAGCTAGTGATAAGTTGAAGGGTCGTCAACTAAAATAAGATATACAGTACACACAAAAACTAATAGTGACAAAAATTTAAAAAAAATCTATATATCACAAGCAATAGTGACAGTCACTATTAAAAAAACATGGGTATTTTTTTGTCACAAACAGCGATAAATTTTTTTTCTATAACAATATGCAAAATTTAATAAAACATTTTTAAAATTTAATAAATAATATGTAAAAAAAACTTTTTTGTGACATAATAGGTTAGAAATATAGAAACCTTGGTAATTTTAAAAAATAAACATTAATAAATAACATTTATAAACATAAAAAAATAACATTTACAAACATAAATAAATAACTTCTACAAACATAAATAAATTTTATATCTTAATCAAATATCTTGAAAGTATTAAAATAAAATAAAAATTACCTTTTATTCTAATTCATATAATTAGCTTGCTTATATTAGCATTTGATTTATATTTTAAAGTATTTTTGTGACAAAAAATGTTTGAAGAACATCAAACAATTAAAGATCATAGAACAATTATATATTCTCAAATTCGGGTAGCTGAGAATATACAGATGGAGAAGGGTGATGATGATGGTGATAATGCCATTGAAGAAATTGAAAATAGTGTTCAACTGGATCTTGTAAAAAAATGATGCTTCCATGTCTAACTGAGGAGGATGTTCTAAACAAAAAGTTTTTTTTAAATTCTAAATCGTTAACTTATAAATATATTTATATTTGATTTACTTTAACATTTTTTACTTAAAAAAACATATATTGTTTCTACTAATAGTAGCATAGGTTGAAAATTATATCATTGTTTTAAAAACAAATCATACTTTGTTTTTTGTGTTCATTAAGATCGGTTTAAATGTAAAAATATAACATGTCACTATTAAGAATTTTATATATATTTTTGTCACTATAACGTCTCTTGTTTCTTATAATTACATTGGTTATTCAAAATTTTTAAACAAAAGTAGAATTATCATAAAATCAAGAGATTTTTTTTGAATAAAACAAATTTTTATTAAATTTGAAAACGTCATATATTTTATTAAAAATTGTGTCACAAAAAATTTTTGTGTGTAGACTCTCGATTATTCAAATATGGATTAACTGAATGAGAAATGTTTTACAAAAATTTACAAATTTAAAATTTTATACATAAAAAATATTTAAATAATTACTTAAAGCAAAGAGATGCTCTCTTTGTACGTGTATAAATTATAAAAAGTACTTATTTTATAAAAAAATCTTTAAAATGTCGATTTTTTTTGAATTACTAAGACAGATAATATAATAAGAAATTTAAAAAATTTAACGTAAAAAAAAGCAATCAAATTTAGATTTAAAAAAGGGGATTTTTTAAGGCTAAATAATTATATTTTTTTGCTTATTTTCTAAAATATTGATATTTAATATTTAGATCGATATGTAATGAGTTATTTTTAATATAGAAATTATAAATTTATTTTTTTATTCATTTTTGATTATCCGAAATTTTAGTTATCCGAACTACTCTTGGCCCCGAGGGGTTTAGATAACTGAGAGTCTACTGTAATTATATTTAATTATTTTTTAACAAAAAAAATAGTGATAATAAAAAATTTAATAACGGTTAAAAAACTATATATTATTATTAATTTTTACCCCCATTATTAATAATCATTGTTACTAGAAGTTTCCTCCATCTTCTCTAAAGACGTTGCTGTTGGAAGCTGTTGTTTTAGTATCCTCAACTCACCAAATAGCTTCTGCAATGGCGCCATAGCATCAGTTATTTTGCAAGTAATATTTGTAGTACACTCGTCTATTGGGTCATAATTCATTATTTGTTCTTTTAATGTTTGAGTAGTTCGAATTACTTTAGTAAATTTATAATGTGTCCATGATGGTTGTTGTTTTTAGGATTTCATCTTCGCAAATTTCTTGATCCGAAGAAATAACAAGGTTTTACAATTCTTCATTGGTGATAACTTCAAGAATATCATCAAAATGTTCATTTAATTCACCTTCTGTCACATTATCAAATCCCTCTCCACCTATATTTCTGGCAGTTTGGATAATTGCTGTTATCTGATCATTAATGTCATTGGTGTCTTGGGAATTACAGACAACATCACTCAACAATTTCTTCCACCATGTAGCTTTCATTCTAGGTTTTAAAAAGTTCACTGCTTCTTTGGTCAATATAAATGGGTTTGCAATTGTAAATGATTTTCAGCATTCCATCACTCCAGTGTTATCGGAATTTTCACCCTTAGAACAGATTATATCAAAGACTTGTTTAGTATACGCAAACTTAAAATACCTGATAACTCCTTGATCTAATAGTTGAAGTAGTGCCGTAGTATTTGGTGATAAAAAAAACCACTTCAATATTTTCTTTCATTGATGAAGGAGAATGTCCAGGAGCGTTATCAATCACTAACAACACATTAAATGGTAACTCTTAACCCATCAAGTAATTCTTTACCTCCTTGATAAGGCATTGATGAAACCATTCAGTAAATAAAACTGTAGTAACCTAAGCTTTAGAATTTGACTGCCAAAATGAGAAAAGGGACATTCGCTTGTCCATGTGTGAGTGAATTGACTTTTCTTTAAAAAACTTACAAAATATGGGAAAGCCCAAAAGCACATTTTTTTATTTTTTACTAAATTATTTTTGATTATACCATTGGATTCACTTCACACACGAACACGCACTTCACAGCGATTTCTATCCTAATTAAATTAAAAAAGAAACGGTGGAAATTAGTTTACCGGTGATTACCCATAGACAAGCGAAATGGCATTTTTGAAAAAAAGGTAAAAATTATGGGTAACCATGGACAAACCAATACCCACCGTCTCGATCTTTATAGAGGAATGTTTTATTAAAATCTTATTAACTGAAATAGGGGAAAACAACTTACGAAATAATTTTTAATATTACTATCTATTTATAAATGCTTTATATTGATTCACGAGTCAAAGTTCATTTATTAATCTCTAGTTATTATTTAAATAGAAAAATCTATTATTTTTGAATATTTCTTTACATAAAACAAAAATATTTCATTCAATTAATGTAATATTTGCTAAGTATAGGTTAAAAAAAGTTGAAATGTTTATCTATACTTTTGTTTTAACATATTTTTTTCAAAATTTTTTCACTATAAAAACCCATAAATTATTATTAGGTTGTTTAGAATGAAATGGCTCTTTTCTGCCCTAATTTTTAAATGCGCATAACTTTACTAAAAATATATATTTTTATTCAAAATAACAACCATTAGAATCTACATATTGTTGCCAACGAGATACAAGCTTATTTATTCTATTTGCATAGAAATCCGGAGTTCTAGATTCAATAAAAGCTTCAAAGGCAGTTTTTAAGTCCTCATCGTTCCTGAAGACTTTCTGCGTTAAGAAGTTGTCAAGATGCTTGAAAAAGTGAAAATCTGTTGGAGCAAGATCAGATGAATATGCGGGATGCGATAGGGTTCCATATCCTAATTGACTCAATTTCTGAAGGGTCTTCTTTGAAACATGAGGTTTTGCGTTATCATGGAGGAGAATTGGCTCTTTTCTATTGATTAAAGCAGACATTTTTTAGAAAATTTTTGATGCATTTCTTCAAGCACTTGACAGTAGGACTCCGAATTAATAGTTTTACCATGTTTCATGAACTTATAATAAATCATTTCTACAGCACATCACCAAACAGTCACAATAACTTTTTTTAGTGTCAATTTGGGTTACGAGAAGTGTTTTGAAGCTTCATCCTTGTCTAACCATTTTTCAGTTCTTTTTCGATTGTCGTACAGAATCCATTTTTCATCACAAGTGATAAGACGACTAAGAAATGGGTCATTTTTGTTCCTCAAAATGAGGGAAGAACAAACCTCATAACGACACATTTTTTGATAGTCGTTTAATTAGTGAGGTACCCATTTGTCGAGCTTTTTTGTCTTTTCTATCTCCTTTAAGTGATTAGAAATGGTTGATTTTGATACATTTAATTCCTCTGCAAATTCTCTAACGGTTGCGCGTGGATTGGCTTCAACAGCTTTCCGTAATTCATCATTATCAATAACAGTCTCAGGTCTCCCACACTCTTCATTTTCGAGGTTCTCACTACCTTCTTTGAATTCTCTAAACAATCTTTTTACAGTAGAAAGAGAGACAAGATCTTCTCCAAAAGTTTCATTAATTTCTTGAGTTGTTTTTGCAGTATTAGTACCGTATTTGAACTCATAAAGCATAATAGCACGAATATCGCGTTTTGACAGCATTGTTTGTTTTTGAAATAAATTGTTGATAAAAAGCTCTCATAGCAATGATATATATCACCGTGTAGAGAAAATTAAGGAGAATCTAACAGTTTGTTTTATTATACCAAAATATAATTAATTGTTTGAAAAAACGGGCGTCAAATAACGCGCATTAAAAAAGGGCCATTTCATTCTGGACAACGTAATATTATCTAATCTATTGAAGAAATGTTATTGTCACAATATACTACAACTTTTTTTCTGTTGATTTTGATTGATTTGACTAGCCAATTATATTTAATTCCATACTGGATACTACTAGTTGAAAGAAATTCATTATTTGAATACAATGATCGACAATATAGAACCATGACAGATTTGGTAGAAGCAGTTTTACATGATAGAAAAGTAAAAGATATTAATAGTGTTTATTTATATAATGTCGGTTTTAAAAAAGGACATGTAGTTACTAAAACTAATGTAAGAACATGTGAATGTATAGCATCATTTCTTGATCCAAAAATTAAATCAAAAACATGTGATATTAAACATCATAATTCTCGCCGAAATATATATAAATGTAATAAACAAATATTCAACAATTTTGATGCAGCACTTGAACATTCATTAAGATATAATTGCCATATTAAATTTGAACCACCTCGTTGTGCACCATCTCCTCCACCAAAATCCTTCTACATTGAAACACTATTTGGTGTAAAATATTTAATGAGAAATCCAGCTACTCAAAGTATATGGAAAAGAGTTTGGTCTACATGTAACGGTAATTGTTTTTTTAATAATGGATTTGCACACACTAAAAATCATGTAAGTTAATTTTTTTTTAATTCTAAACTTTATTATATAGTATCTTAAAGAGCTTAATCAATACAGAGAACTTGTTGGAAGTCCACCTCTAACTATGAGTCCAAAATTAAATGTTGTGGCAAAAACTTGTGCTGAGACTTTAGCTTATAGAAATAAATTAATATCTCAAAAGATGGGGGACTATGATGAAGTTATTGCTTTTGCTAGAGAGGGTTATGGCTTGTATCTAATGAGAATTTTATTTGACGACTTTTATTTTTCGAAGTTTAACTTTAGACGAGGATCAGTCAAACACGGAACCGATTTTTCACGACTATTATATCGCAAGCAACGAATTGTTGGTTTTGGTTTTTCAAGAAATGGTTATGGTACTTTTATTTGCATAAAGTATACATCGGAACCATGGTAGATGCGGAATGTAAAAGTATAAATATAGTTATTAGTAAATTTTTATAAAAAAAGTGTTATAGTAAATTCAATAACATTATTTTAGAAATTTAAACAAATGCGTTATTATGAAAAATAAAGTTACATTACATTAAAAAAGTGATTAGATTTTATATAAAATTTCATCACAAAACTCTGTTTAATTGTATTTTGACTTTTCTGATTTTGTGGAGCTTACTAGAGTAAAAACAGCATTAGTATAGAAATCTTTTATTTGAATAATAGTAAGAGAGATGCGATAACATTTAACAAAAAACAATAATAATAAATTATTAGAATGTTTAATTCCAGAAAAGACAGTAAATTTATAAAATTATTGGCGTATACTATGTAAAAAACAGATCCGTACTAGTTTATCACAAACTTTATTATCACTTAACACAAATTACATAAAATAACACAAAATGACACAAACCCCTAAAATATATAAAAAATATAGTGACATATAAAAAAGAGACAGGTGTTACAAAGAGAACATAAAATAAAATGACTTAAGTTACAAAACATCTTGGTATTTATACTAATTTAGTAGAATATATAAAATTTCAATTTGTACTTTATTTCACTCCTCTATTCTTCAGAAGTTTGTTCTCCAGAATCTTCTCCATTTCTAGGGTGTTCATTACTTGAGGTATTATCAGAAGGTGAGAAACTTCTGATCATAGACTTGTGTGCTACATATGGTCTACCACGGGAGTTAGGCTTCTTTTTATAACAAACACGATATTCATCAGATGATACAACAAAATAGGGACCGTTGTACAAGAATTCAAACTTGTTCTTAGGATTAACACGTTTGACTAAGATTAAATCACCTTTTTCATATCTTTGTGTTTCGTGCGGAGGGTAGGTATGTTTGATCGATAATCTTTTGTTGACCATATTATTAAAACTTTCAGAGTAGGCACATTGAACTCTATAAAGCAGTTCATCTAATTCAACATTCTTATCAATAGAACACGGCATAACTAACTTAATATCAGTGACCAAATTAGGTTGAGATCCAAAGAAAATATGGAAAGGACTAAATTCACCAGTATCATAAGGGGTTGTATTGTAGTTGTAACAACGATATTTCAATATAGCATTCCATTCTTTCAAGTGTATTGGTGTATCCGTATCGTTTAGAAACTTTGAGATCATTGATTCAATTGTGCGGAAAGCTCTTTCAACAATTGATGAAGAAGAATGTATGTATGGTGTACCTTTCTGATGATAGATTCCCATAGCCATACACAGATCTGTAAATTCTTGAGTATAATAGGCAGCACAATCAGATCTTATTACCAACGGTTTACCAAAACGATGAATTAACGTAGCTACACCTTCAGCAACACTAACACAGCTACAATCTTTCAACGGCATACCCATAAGAAAGCGACTACATGCATCCACCATTAATAAAATATATTTGTTACCAGATCTAGATAAATTACTTTGATATGGTCCACTTAAATCAATGTAATAGCATATTCTTGGTTCACTATATCCAATAATCTTCTCACCCCCTCTTTTAGCATAAGACAAATTTCTATATTGACATGGAACACATTTCTTGACAATAGACATTATGATTTGACTTTGTAAAGGATTATACCATCTAGGACGTAAGATTCTTAATAACTTCTGATGATTAAAATGTCCACTTTGATGTATCTTTGAAGCAACAATTTCAAATTTATCCTTAGGAAGATATGGAACCCAGGTCATTTTTCCGTTAACATCAATATTCTTTCCTTTTAATCCTTGAAAATCATCTAACTCATAGTTATTCATAAGTTCATCTTCAGCTTGTATTCTTCTTAGGTCAAATTCACCAACCATGTTTCTTTCTTTAGTACCATAAAGTTGAGAGATATTATTGACAACATTAGCATCTACAGAACGACTTAATAAATCAGCTACCTTATTTAAAGATCCAGGACAATGTACAGCTTTGACATTATATTCAGTCAATTCAGATAACCATGATTCAATCATAGGAGTTAATTCAGGATGATCATCACCATTAATCATACTAACAACAGGTTTATTGTCACAATGAATAATTATATCCATACCAATAAGGCGAGCACGTTGAGATCTAAAGAATAACGTTATTGCATGAAGTTCAAGATGAGTTGAGGATCTTGTTTTAATTTTATGAGAACGTGTCTTCAACCGAAATAATATAGGAACATAACTTAACTTCTTCTTTTGATTGTCATCATTGTTGTTATCATTATCCTCTTCCTGTTTGTCATTCATTTCAACTAATTGAGTCATACAAGCACCATAAGCACATTGTGAAGCATCACTAAATATGTGTACGGGTAAATCAGGATTCAAATGACCAAGTGTAGGAGATTCTAATAATCGACGTTTTGCTTCATTGAATGCCTGTCTTTCAATTTCACCAAATTTAAAAACAGTATCTTTTTCTAATAATCTATACAAAGGACTTAATAATTTAGCATAGCATATAATAAAAGATTGAAAGAAAGCTAAGCATCCAAGAAACGATCGTAATTGTCTAATATTTGAAGGTTCTTGAATCTTTGAGATTGCCAAAGCAGAAGTTTTATCAACTTCTAATCCTTTTGGTGATACACAATATCCAAGAAATCAAACAGATTGAGATAAAAAAGTAGATTTAGATAAGCTTATTTTCAATCCAAATTTATGAAGTTGTTTTAGTACTTCACTGACAACATCTAAATGATGATTTTCATCTAACTTAGAATAAATAAGTCCATCATCGGCATAGAATCTAACTTTATCTTTCATTGAAGCAGTAACTTGATCCATGATTTGAGCAACAATTGAACTTGAATTAATAAATCCTTGTGGAAGTCTAGTAAATTCAAATGTTCCTTCTTCTTCAGTATATAGTCCAAATCTATGACAGTCATCTTGATGTAAAACAAATTGTTGATAACAAGATACTAAATCGATTTTACTAAAATATTGATATTCATGTAAATCTTCAAGCATATTCTTTATATTAGCACAGGGATATCTCCATGGGACAGTAACAGAATTCGTTTTTCTTAAATCTAAAGTAGCTTTGTATCCTTCACTACCAGGTTTCTTTACACATATTAAATTATGTAAATATTGAGTATTTGATTTTCTTATAACACCGGATTCTTTCAATTTGTTGATTAATTGTCGAGCTAATGGTTTCAAATGATTACTCCAATTAAATTTTTTAAATTGATGAGGAAATTCACTTAAATATCTTTGCTTCGGTACAGTAATTGAGCATCTTCCAATATCAGTCTTAGATTGAGAGCACATTGATTTAAATTCAGGAAATCTTCTAACCAGTTCATCTTCAACATTCAAATTACTTTTAGACGGTTCAATTATCAATGAATTTGCACTTTTATAGCTATTCTTCCCCTTAATTTCAATTTCATGACCATTAATACAAACAACATTATTAGAGAGATTGAAAGTTATATCACCAAATTTATTGATACCAGGAGTTCCTATTAATAACTGATAAGCAGGGTCAATAAGAGATTCAGGAAAAACTTGACATTCCAAAACATAAGAATTATTATTAATAGTAACAGCGATTAAAGTTTTACCATGAGATTGACTAACATCACCAAATGTAGATCGAACAGTAGATTCATCAGATAATATAGGAAATCCTTTCTTAGTAACAAGTTCATAACTAATAATGTTTGTATTAGCGCTAGAATCCAACAAAGCATTTACCAAAGTTTCACCAATTTTAACTTCAATGATAGGTAGTACATTTGTACAATTCAACTTCTTTTTACTATCATCAATTACCAACTTATTAGTAACCTTATTTTTCTTACTCAAAATAGGTAACAGTGCAGATTGATCATCCGCCTTGAAGATTTCAGTAACATTAGCGAGATATTGACTATCTTGCGCAGACACATTATTAGCTTTAGACCATGCACGTCTTTCTCTATTATCAAAATTCTTTACTTCACCATTATTAGCGGGAGGAGCAGGCTTGACAACAATAGGGGTACCACCAGTTGGACGAGATTTGCATGAAGAAGAATTGTGACCAGCTTTTCCATATGTAAAACGATTTCCATTAAATTTATCATTTTTAACCTTATCAGATTTTTCTTTTCCAAAGTGCCTTTCACGATTTAAAAGTCCTAATCTTTTTATTTTCTCAGCAGCAGCATCAATAGATCCACCATATTCATCTAAAGCAATTTGAACATGTCTTGGAGCGATATCACATAGTTTGTTTATCATATCAGTACGTTTCTCCTCTTCTTTTCTACTAGTCCAACCAAGACCATGGATCTTCTTTATCTCCTTCACTAAACCATCAATATCATTCTTCCATTTTAAATTTCTCCACTTAGCTATAGCTGTATGTATGAAAGCATCTTCATTGTATTTACGTTCCAAATATGCACATACATTAGTAAAAGTAGGGTCTTCACCATCCATTTCATCTATACAGTCCTTGACATTCCTAGGTAGACATAACTTTAACAATTTTAACTTTCCCTCTTCTGGTTCTTCTATGGCATCCATGTATTCATCAAATTCTTTTCTCCACCGTTTGAAACTTTCTTTAGTAGGGTCAAATTTATCAATATTACTCAACATATTGATAACGATGGCTTGAGCTTCTCTTTTAGCAGCCATTTTTAACGACACAACAAGACTATGACTTTTTCCGCAAAATTTCGCAATAATATAACCGCACAAAATTTCAACACAAATAATTATCACAAGAAGTATCGCCTAATACCAGTAAATTTATAAAATTATTGGCGTATACTATGTAAAAAGCAGATCCGTACTAGTTTATCACAAACTTTATTATCACTTAACACAAATTACATAAAATAACACAAAATGACACAAACCCCTAAAATATATAAAAAATATAGTGACATATAAAAAGAAGACAGGTGTTACAAAGAGAACATAAAATAAAATGACTTAAGTTACAAAACATCTTGGTATTTATACTAATTTAGTAGAATATATAAAATTCCAATTTGTACTTTATTTCACTAGACTACTATTTAATCATATTTCCTGTATACCTTTTTATTGGAAAATTTGGCTTCTATTTACACTCAAATATGAAAACTGTCGTTTTGACAAATACACTATAACCCTCCGATGTAGTGTTAAAAAATAAAATATTCATTTATTTTATTATTAAATGTTACTGTTATTAAATATTCTAAGTATACTCAATTTAAAAAAATTACTATAGTACTTATCATAAATGTCAAATCACTTAAAAACAAAATGAGATATCATTTTTCATAAATCCATATACCTTTATTTATTATTGTTTGTGGTTTTTTTAGGAAATGTATTGTATATTTTAAAAAGCAGATATGTAAGTTGTATTGACTGTATATGGTGTCGAAACGACTTACATACTTGTTATAATAGTTTGCCATGCTTTTTTTAGAAAATGTATATACATTTCTTATAAAATGTACATACTCTGTCAAAACGACATTACCTATACATTTTTTTATAAAAGTGCACATAAATTTCTGTTGTAAATGTGATTGATTTATATCAATCTTATTACAATATAAAAGCGCATAGAAAACCATTACTTACCATAAAGGCTTGTATCCGGATCAGGGTAAGTAATGGTTTTCTTGTAATCAAATATATTGTCTTTGTTTTAGCTCTTTTTCTATCAATAAATATATATAGTAAAGTAGACTATGTATTACAATTTCTTATAACTTACCATACATTTTTTTTAAAAGTGAATCGTTATATTAACATAAATGTATGATCAATCTTAAAAATTAGACTTGATTTTTCTACTAAATTAACTATACTAAATAGTGATTTTATACAGGTCAAAACGAGAACGGGTGAACTCACCAAGTGCGTATATATGCACTATATATAATATGCACATAAATTATGCAATTATTTTAAATGTTATTTATTCAATTTTATATATGCAAAAATAATTAAAACATGGTAAGATAGGTAAAAATATGGCTTTGATAAAAAGTTTCATAAAGTTCTTTATACATTTCATTTTTTATTTTCCATAACACTTTCTTCAGAAACATTAAACTTCCTTCTAGTTTCTCTATTTGAAAGATTTTTATTTACCAAAGATTTTTTAATTTCGTTTATAAGGGTTAATTGCAGCTTTGGTGACATTTAAATTAAATGAAAATTTAAAAAGAAATCATATGTGGAAATTATTTAGGAAAGTATATATGTGAGTTCACCCGAAGCCTATGGGATTATAAAAAGATCAAAAGCACTTGAAATTCAGCCATTTTACTCAATTGTTAAGAAAGATAAAAACAACCGACCAAAGACATTCACTGATCAAAATATTGTTGTACACCAAAGAGTTCGAGTCCCCTTTGACGCAAGAGAGTTAAATCATAAAAAGGTAAAGATAAATTATGAACCTAATACGTTGGCGAAGATTATCCAATCCTTGAGACGATTCACCTATGCTTCTGTTATCGACTTGCAAAAGGGATTCTTTCAAATAAAGCTGAACCCGAAAAATGCTGAAAACTTCAAGGTAGGAGCGACAACATACTTCTATGCACGGCTACCTCAAGAATGCATTAACAGCCCGATCATTTTTCAAAAGAGTATTGAGCTATTATTTGAAGAATTCAGAGAAACGTCAACAAGAGAAAATTTCCAACTTGAAATTTACAAAGGTGACATTATTCTGTTTACCTCAAAAGACGTGGACCACCATTTACGAATTCTGGAGGATATGCTGTCTATAATGAGTGAAAAGGATGCAAAGCTATCAGTGGGTAAGTCTAAATTCCTAAGAAGAGAAATTAAATATTTATCTTAGAAATTTAGCAATGATAGTATAACACCCAGTAATAGTTCGATCTCCAAGCTTGTAAATTCCACTCTACCGGTGAAAAAGAAAAATCTGTAATCAATAGTACAAGCTGCAAACTATTTTCATACTGCCATACCGAATTGGGAGAAATTGACTCGACCACTGTACTAACTGACTAGAGGAAATCTTAACGACAAAATTGACTGGAATAACTAACAACATCTATACAAAGACTTACTGACTGCACTGTTAGAAATACCACCACTTAAAATGATGGATGCATTAAAACCTCTCATTTTGGTTGTTGATGCTTCAAACAAGGCAGTGGATGGTTACTTGTATCATGAAGAAGAAAATAAACGCTATATTTTAGGTCACTTCTATAATGTCCTGGAGCCTACTATCAAAGCACGCAGTCCAAGTTATTTAGAGCTCAAGAGTATAGCAGTAGAAGTAGATAAATTCAAAAATCTGATAGCTGGTTATACTCTTTATATCCACTTCAACCACAAACCCTTAAGCGCCTTACTACACAGCAAACCCATTACCCAACCAAAACACCTTGAATTAATGTCATCCATAAATCAATACGTTACTGAAATAAAATACTCGCCTGGGAGTCAAAAAATTTTCGCAGATCTACTGTCACGACCCAACACCACCTCCAATATCTCTAAATGCTATGCTGTACTTGAAACTACTTCACAGGAAAGAGATGCCATGAGTAAAATTATCATAGAGGACCAAAGTGACCTGAAGGACTTTGATATTGAACTAAAAGGAATGAAATTTAAAAAGGGAGGGGATGGTAAGCTGAAGTTATCATTGTCCAGAAAATGAATCGATCCTGAAACTCATTGAAATGTATCACGAAAAATATGCCCATATTTCCGCAGGAAAAATGGAAGAGTTAATCAAAAAAAGGTACCTGATTCAAAATTTACGAAGACATATCGATGAATACTTGCAAAAATGTATTATTTGTCAGAAGGTTAAAGATGATGAATGTTTAAGACCAGAATTGAAAACAATTCCATACCCAGATGAGACCTGAGAGATTGTAGACAGTGACATTCTAGTCATCCCTCAACACGGGAAAATAATCCAATTTATATGCATCCTATCCAGATTTTGGGTTCTTGTATTACTGGAGAACCTGACTGCCGAAAATACCATAACCATTGCCATTCAAGAAATCTTCTCTAGATTTGGCTCTCCTAAAAAATTAATTGTAGACAGAGGCACTAATTACAAGAACACAGAAATAGAAAAAATATGCGACACCCTCAACATCAAATTACATTACTGCACTTCCGACCATAAAACGGGTAACAACATTGCTAAACGCTCCTTCCGAACAATGAGAAGTATACTGATGAAGTTGAAGTGTATATCTAACCATAATGCCACTTTTGATCTGAAACTAGCCATCAACTATGCCGCCTTTATCTATAACATATTAGTAAACGATACCAAAAAAAGGACTCCTTTCCAAGTAATGTTTGGTAGAGAACCAAATAATATCGATATAATAGGAATGGAAATTGGACTAAGTGAAAACATCACCATTGAAAAAATAAGGATGTTAAGAACTTCAGCTAGAACCACTTCCGAAATATTGAGACAAAAACAAAACCAACGATTGAATGAGTCTCGGGGTGATAACGAATTGAAAGTATGAAGTAAAGTATTCATTAAATCCCATCCTGCCAACAAACTTCAACTTCCATTCCAAGGCCCATGCATTGTCAGAAAAATTGTTGATGATACATGCCATATATTTATTGAAGGAAAGCCTGGTAGACCATTAATAAGAAATAAAGCACAGTTGAAACTCTTCCAAGATGAAGAAACTTCTGAAGATTCTGATAATTCGGCTTCAACAGCAGAGAATCCGGATAACTTAATTTTAACAACGGAGGAGTAAGAGTTCCTCTCTTGCAACGAAAAAAGAGAAGGAACACTTGGAATTTAAATTAACAAAATCACTTAAATTAATGAAGAAATCACCAATCTACCTTCTCCTCTTTTTCTATACGTTAATTTTATATCCCCATCTTATTTTTAATGGTTCTTTATATTTTATATATGTTTCATTTTATAGGATATAATCCAAAAGTTTTAATAAAAATTTACTATATATTACCATAAAAATATGAGTAGATTGAAAGGAGTTATATGCAGTAAAACTTTTATGGCAACTTTGTTGACACCCTGTATAATACCAATATATTGTAAAGTAATTAGTTCATTTAAATGAAGTTTATAAGTTACTCGTGTTACCTATTTATTAAAAGATGTTGGAAGACACCACAGATAGAGAAACGTAGAAACTTTATTTTACCTAACCCTTATAATGTAATGATCATTCATGATTAAAAGAATTGTCAATGTCATTTTAAACTGTATAAAATGATTTCTTTTTTATGCACTAGTAAGAACTAAAAGTTCTTTTAATTAGAATTTGGTAAAATGCTTTCGTGTGCGATACTTTTCTTTGTCTCCAGGATATATAAATATATGTGATTTTAAAATGTGTTCATTTCATATTTTTTATATCTTTGTGTTCGCCTAGCACAATTTTAATTTCTGTGTTATTTTAGATAAGTCTCTAGTTATTGTCTAAATGATTGTCTTGCTAAATTTTAGTATTTTAATTTTGTAAAAATAGTAAGTTATCATTTATTGTAATTTTAAAATAATTAACTGTATTAGGTGGCCACTATTTTTAAGTTAATAATACTACCTACTTTGATTGTGTGTTTTTTGTGTTAATAAAGTTCTTTGTGATAAAGTCTCATCTTCTACACAACACTCCAGAAAAATACATACTTAAAAATTTTACTCTCTGATCATATATATTAGTTATTTTCATTATTTTTAAAACTGATTATCATTTTACCAACATAATTTTATTACTTTAGCATAACTTTCAAAGATAAGAAATAAATTGATGTATGACTGTGATTTTTTAAATAGCTAAAATAATAACAGTACCAAAAATCCTAGTTTTTTGTAAAAATATACTTTTATTATGAATTCATTTTATGCACACGTAAAAGTATGAAAATAAATTTTGCGCACTCAAAAGTATGAAAATAAATTTTGATTTTTATATTGTCAGTCTACTTGGCATAATAAAAGTATATTGCCGTCCCAGGCACTTGAATGCTTTTTCGCTTGTGATTGAACAACAGTTGTAGCAAATATTTCTTTTAAATTATTTACATTTTTGTTATTTTAATTGTTAGAAAATTTTCAGTGAAAAAGGCTCTCATTATTTGATATGAAGTCATATTTTTCTGTAGTTTCCGATAAATATTTAAATGCCTGCGACGGCAATATACTTTTATTATGCCAAGTAGACTGATAATATAAAAATCAAAATTTATTTTCATACTTTTGAGTGCGCAAAATTTATTTTCATACTTTTACGTGTGCATAAAATGAATTCATAATAAAAGTATATTTTTACCAAAAACTAGGATTTTTGGTACTTTTATTTATTTTCATAATTTTTAGTGACAGTAAGTTAAAAATCTACAAACTTTATAATGAAAAATGTTTCTATTGTAAATAGTCAAATTAACAGTTTACAGGTACATCTTTTTAATCATGATATTTAATAATTTTAATACCACTTAAATCAAAATTTAATATTTAAAAAAAATAGTAAAAATTTAAAAATTATAAATTTACAATGAGAATAAGAAGATAATTTGCAAAAGTTTCTCTTATTGGGTTTAAATTTTTAAAAATATACGTTAAAAACTGTAAAAGTTAATGTCTAAAGCCTTAAAATTTAAAGATTTTGAATTTTTTTTAAAGAGAAACTTGTTTTTAATATTATTGTAACGAAAAACCTTCTGGAAATGCCAAAAAAACCACGATTTTTTATCTATATTGTAACAGATTTATTTAATACATAATGACACACATACATATCAAATTTGTATGTATGTGTGTGTTAAATTTATTTCTAAATTGCGGCCCAGCCATTAATTGTGGAAATTGCAATTTTTTGGCACTTTAGCTTCAATTTTCTTCACTTTAGAGAAGCTTTTTTGAAATTTTCTTTTTAAATTATGGTACTCCATGTTGGAATCTACCTCTATACAAAATTTTAGGATTAAATTCTGAAATTAAAGGGGTCAAAAATACTAACGTTGCATTTTTCGTTTCTTGCATACATCTACGAGTCATAATAAAAGTATATTTAAAAAACAAAAATCGCGCGTATTTCTCTTGTTATAACTTTTTAGTAGTTTTCAAATCGCGGATACGGAGGGCCGACTGTATATAAAATCTTATGTTCAAAACTTTCATAAACAGTATTCAAAGGTATACTATTGTTTGAGAAGAAAATTCACTGATTTTCACTCCGAAATTAACTACGCATTAATGATGAATACATATGTTGATTTTTATCCATACACTGCTTTATCAGCACCACCACCAAAAAGGTTGTTTATTGTGACGCTAGCAGACACAAAGTGGTATTTAAAAATCCATCACTCATCATAATTAGAATAAAATTTGGCACAACTGTAATGGTGGTTATTTTTTCCAAAATAATTTTGAATACACCAAAAAACATGTAAGTTATTTTTTGATATATTTTTAATTGATTACCCAGTTTTTGGATGAGATCAACCGCTATAGATCAATTTTTGGACACAATTCACTTAGAATTTCAAATAGATTGTGTGCTTTAGCACAGTATCGATCTGAATTAATGAATGAAGATAATAAATTACTTCCTGATCGTGACAAACAGAGTAATGAAATTATTTTTTATACACCATACGGTTATGGAATGTATGCAATAAAAATTTTATTTGATGATACATATTTTTCACATAAGAAATTAAATCGTAAAGCTGCAGAAGTAGGAAATAGGTTTGCTGGATTATTGAGCTATGATCAACAATATGTTGGATTTGGTTTGTCAAGAAGTGCCAGTGGTACTTATGCCTGCATAAAGCATTCTTCAAAACCATAGTAGAAATAGCGAATTAATAATTATTATAAACAATTACATTTTATTTGAAAAATTGTTACAGTTAATTCATAGACATAATTTTATAAAATCGAATAAATAGATTATTTAAATAAAATATTTCTTATTATATAGGAAAAAATTACTAGCTTTTTGAATTAGTTATATTTTTAAATATCAGTTGAATTTTCAATAAAATATTTTTCATATTCGAAAGAAAATTTTCACTAATTTCAATTTTGTTTATCTGTCGACGCATAGTAATTTTTTTTTAAAGTTTATTTTTATCAATCGTGGTAATTTGCAAAATATTTTCAAAACCAAGGCTCCACACTATAAACGAATGAAGTAAGATCTTTCTAAAAAAATATTTTATCAAAATCTTATAATCTAAAATAGCAGAAAACAATTTATAAATTAATTTTTGATATTAATATCTGCTCACCAAAATTTCTATATCGATTACGATGTAAAGTTCATTTATCAACCTTTAATTATTACTTACAAATTAAAAAAATTAACATATTTCAGCATTTTCGATGCATAAAATAGTGTTTTTAATAAAACAATAACATTTCATATTGCTTAATAAAATGTTTATCAACGCCAAGTTAAAAAAAATGAAATATTTGTCTATACTTTTATTTTAAAATATTTTTACTATACTTTTTCTGCTATAAAAAGACATAGATAATTATTATCTAATTTATCAAGAAAATGCTATTATCACATTATACTATAATTTCTATTTTGTTTATTTTTATTAACCTAACTAACCAATTGTATTTATTTCCATATTGGACAAAATTGAAAGAAAGAGGTTCAAAGTATCAATATAATGGCCGCAATTTTCCATCTTTGGTTGAAATGATACAAAGAATATTACAAGACTGTAAAAAAAAAAATCCATGGGATATTTGTATATATAACGTTGGCACTATTAAAGGATATACAGTTACAAAAAATAAAGCTAAAACATGTCAAAACATAATGTCATTTCTTGATCCAACTCAGAGATTGATCACATATGTAATACAGTCTAATCACAATTATCCAAATACATATAAATGTTGGAAAACAATATTTCACAGATTTGAGGATGCTCTTGATTTTTCACTACGGAGTTATTGTTATATTAAATTTACCCCACCTACTATTACTAAACCACCACTAGCTCAAAAGAAATTCTGTGTTGAAACATATTATCGTACATTATGTTATATAAGAAATCCAGTCACTTACGATATATGGAAAGCAGTTTGGCGTTATTGCAATGGCGGTTGCTACTATAAAAATAATTTTAATTCTGCTAGAAAACATGTAAGTTAATTTATAAAAACTTAAAGAACTGTTATATAGTATTATGAGGAAATAAATCTTTATAGACAAATTATTGGATGCCCACCTATTAAACTATATGGAAAATTAAATGTTATGGCCCAGCATCATGCCGATACAATGGCTAAAAGGAATAAATTAATTCCAGATAAAAATAGGGATTATGATGAATTAAATGTTTTTGCTAAATTTGGTCATGGCATATATCTAATGAAATTGATATTTGATAGTATTTACTTTGCAAGACCAGATTATTATCAATTAAATCCAAAACAAACTGATATTGAAAGATTATTGAGTTGTAAACAGAATCTTATTGGGTTTGGTATGGCAAAAAATGGCCATGGAGCTTATATTACCATAAAATTTACTTCTGAGCCTTGGTAAAAAATAGTTCAAAAATTAAGCATGGTAAATAATTAATTTCATAAAAGAACGCTAAAGGCTAATTCATAATTATTATTTGATAAAGCTTGTATCACAATGAAAAATAATCTAACTCATCAGATAGAATTTACTTTTATTTCAAAAATTTAGCTTTTTCTACAATAAAATATTTTCTTGCAGTTGAAAATGATTTTTTTTATTTAATTCAGTATAATTATCAACATTGTTTGGATGATGACATTTATTAAGTATAAATATCGTCCTTTTGATTACTTTGATTATATTTTGTATCTTTCGCTAGAATAAAGTCATTGTTTTTTTATATATTTGTTACTAACAACTAAACATTGCGCCCCCGGATTCAAAAATTTTTAAAATAAGTTCTTGTCCATGTCCACGAATGTACGCAAATTACCTTAGAGTACTGGGTTCAGGGTTAGAGGAAAAGGATTTCTACCGGGTAATTCTTGACAATGTTCCTGAGAATTTTAGAGCTGAAATTGTCAGAGATGCAATGGAGAAACCTGATGGCCTGATGATGGATCCTGAGTATTTATTGGGTATAGTGGAAAAATGTTGTGCAGAAAGGGAGGAACTAGAGCCTATTTTATTATCGGTTGATAGGTTGATGACCTTGAAGTTTAAAGAAGGGAAAAATGCTTACACGAATTTACTTAACGAAATTACCTTGAGGTCGCATTTTATTGGTAATAAAGAAATAAAAGAATATGTGATCGTAATGCTGTTCATGTTTTTGTTACCTACGAAAGATAAAGTTGATGTAGATAGTAACAAGTTATGGACATTAGCAAAGGCTAAAGAGTATGCGGTAAAAGCTAATGTCGCAGATAAATACAAGTACAGCATTAAGAAGAAAGATATTCCAAAGAGTGAAGCTCAAAGTAGCACAGAAAAAAGGGAAAAAGAAGCTGCAAAGAGAGAAGTGTCGAATAAAAGATTGTTGGTAGAAGAAGAAGCTTGTCAAGCAGAAGTTTTTATAAATGGAGTGGAGAAAGTTACATGTCATTTAGATTCTGGAGCTGGTGCAAACTCTATTGGTGTCAGCTATGTTACACAAAGCATTTTGGATGATTTAAAGAAGGATGACATTGTTGTCTTTAAGGATGCACATGGTCGTCAAGTTTCAAGTTTAGGTTATTTTGAATCTCAAATTGAATTTGATGAATTGCCGGACTGTAAATATAGTGTAAAGATGCATGTGAATCCAGAAAGCTCCGATGTGTTATTGGGATTTCCTTTTTTAAAGAAAAATAAAATTAATATCTTCGATATAAGTAAGTCTATAAGAGATGATTCACAATTAGGAGACAAAAAGTTTGTAAAAGGTATTGAATTTGATATGTCTTTGCCTGGAGTCGAAAAGTTTTTGGCTGAAGAAAAGTCAGCAGTGTTGACAGATGATGTTGAAAGAGGAAATGTCTTAGTTGCTGAAGTTAATTTGGTAGATTTCAGACCTAAGTTGATGAGAGAAACTAAGGTTCCTGATGATATAAAAGATGAGGTAATTTCTGTTTTTAAAGAGTATTGTGATAAAGGTTTTTGGGAAAAAATTGATGATAAGTTAAATGTAAGGAACACGATTGGAGTAGTGTTTAATAGAAGAGAAAACAAAAAAGTAAGACCTTGCTTGAATTTAGTATACATAAATCAATTTGCCGAAGAAATAACTATGCCCAAGTTGCCACAAATCGCGGATATTGTAAGAGATGGGAAATTTAAAGTTTTAAGTATTGGTGATATTGATAAAGCGTTTTTCAGGGTTTCCTTGAAAGGTAATATTTTAGATCATTTAGTAGTGGCAACTAATGTTGGCTGGTATAGGGTGAAAGTGTTGCCGTTTGGTTTTAAAAATTCTCCTGCAATATTTTACTCTTTGATAATGGAAAGGTTAGAACATTTGGGTGTAAGACTATATCTATATATGGATGATTTTATTCTGTTATCTGATAAAGACTCACATGACAAAGATCTATTATCAGTTCTACAAGTTTTCAGGGATCTGAACATAAAATTATCGGTAAATAAATGTAAATTTGGTACTACAACTGGTCACTTCATTGGTTGGGGAATAAATAGCGGTATTGAGATACCAGAAACAGAAATTGATAGGTTGTACTCTCTCCCTTGTCCGAATACGAAAGAAGAATTGAAAAGTACTCTTGCAAAATATCAATATAGAGCTCAATGTATACCTCAATATTCAAAGTTTGCTGCTCCGTTACATAAATATACAGGTGCTGTACGATTTGATAAAAGTAAAGTTCAAAACTTATATGAGAAGTTGAGGGAGTCTATTAAAGAAAATGTGAAGTTATATCCTATTGAAGAGGAAGCTAAACATATTAAGGTTATTGTTGAGGCAAACGATTTTGCAATATGGTATTCTTCGTTCGTGGTATATGATAAGAAGGAGAAATTGTTTGATGTTGGTTCTTGTACATTAAAAGAACATGAAAGAAATTATTTGTATCAATCAAAATTGTTGCTATGCCTGAATGAATGTTTGAAGAAGCAGTCTTATCTTTACTCGATGTACAATATAGTTTGTATAAGTAATGTTAAGAATCTTGATGAGGTTGTTTTTCCAATACCAGTAGTAGCAAAGAATACTCATCAGCGCTTGTGTATGAAATTGTTGAAATATAATATTTCTTTTGAGAAAAGTGATAAAGGTGCGGTTGGGTTAAAATTTTTACAGGTAGCGAATATAGACTGGATAAAACAATTGATCGGGAATCAACAAGATGATTTTACTATATTTTTAGTTAGTACTAAAGATTCTCTGGACGATTGGCCAATCTCAGAAAGGCCGAAATTCTTTAAAGATGTTACTAGTAAGGATATTAGTATATTTGATTCATTGGTATTGGTAAAAGGCAGATTGATTATACCAAATCAGGTTGTAGAATCAGTTGTAAGAAGAATGCACAGTGAACATAGATCAGGTTCAGCGATGGTGAAAGAAGCTAAGCGTTACATTTGGTTCGACAACTTGGAAAAGTTATTGATGAATGAGTATAAAAAATGTAATACATGTATGGAATTAATGAGAAATCGTAGAGTTGCTGTATCGTCATGGCCTACGGCTGAATCACCTATGGAAAGGTTCCATGCGGACGTTTTTGAATACGCAAGAAAGAAAGTGATGTTAGTGGTGGATAGTTACAGTTCGTTTGTTATTTTAAGATTAATCAAGGATTTATCTAGTAATTCAACAATAAAAGTCTTTGATAGCATATTTGGTACTTATTCAAAGCCGTCTGTGATAGTTTGTGATAATGCGTCAAACTTTGCTTGTCATGTGGTTATGGAATATTTTGTTGACAATGGAATTTATCCAGCTTATTCAGTACCAAGACATAGTCAAAGTAATGAATTCGCTGAAGTGGCGGTAAGAATTGTGAAGCAGTATTTAAAGTCAAAGGAAGTTAAAACTATTAATGAAAATGTTCTGGACGCTGCCATGGTGTTTGTAAATGGTAGAACAATGGAAGATAAAGAAAATGGTACACTAACTACACCGGCTGAAAAATTTTTTAATATTAAGTTATCGATGGAAAAAATTTTAGACAAGTACCAATATAATCCAGAGCCACTAAAATGCAATTTCTGGGTAAAAATAGATAAAAAATCAAAATGGATTAAAGGTGTGGCATTAGAAAGAATCAGTAAATCAGTGTATAAAATACAAGTTGATAATAAGATATATGTTAGAAAGGATGATATGGTAAGACTGGTTAATGATAATCTAATCGTGCAACCGGAAGATAGTGAAGAGTCAGATAGTCTGAGATCATCATTGGTATGTGAAGATATCGCAGATGAAATGTTTAGTTTGACTTTGGAAGCTAGAGACATGCAACAACAAATGAATGAATACTTAGGAGGTACGGGAAACAGATCGACTTTGGTAAAGAATATAGAAAACAACAAAGTTGTCCAAGAATTTATAGTCGTACCGGAAAAGTTCTGTGTTGAATTGGAAGTAGATTATCAGAAGTGTGTAAAGAAATTAGACAATGTGTTGGTAATTTCATCAGACGGTTCTTGTGAAAAAGAAAGAGGTTATGGTGTCGGAGTATATAGAGACAACAGGTGTGTACATGAACATTCAGGAAGGTTAGGCAATAATAGTAGTGCACAATTGTGTGAAATGTTTGCTTTTGCAAAAGGTTTGGAGTTAGCCTTGTATCACAAGAAACCAGATGAAATAGTGGTCATGGTATCAGATTCAGGTTATGTTTGTAATTTGTTTTCGGAACAAATCTGTGCTATAAGAAAGACTGACTACATGAAAAGTTCAGGAAAAACTTTGGTGCACAGAGAATTAATAAGAAAGGCTGATGAAATAATAAATAAGCTTGAAAATTTATATATTATTCAAGCTAAAGGACATGCTGGTATAAGGGTGAATGAAAAAGCTGATGAACTGGCAAAAAAGGGAGCTAAGTTAAATCCAAAATTTGTGGAAAAAATTTGATATGATCTAATTATTTCCAAGAGAGGATGTTTGGATGATGACATTTATTAAGTATAAATATCGTCCTTTTGATTACTTTGATTATATTTTGTATCTTTCGCTAGAATAAAGTCATTGTTTTTTTATATATTTGTTACTAACAACTAAACAAACGTATAATAATTTTTTAAACTTTTTTAACCAATCAAAAGATAATTAATTGTTATCTTGGACGCCGAGAAGGTCTCTCCAAGTATTAACTAATTATGTGAATGTGGATGAGCGAGTCATTTGTCTATTATCTCAAAACACGTACAATATGTAATATATTTAATATTTCAATTATCTTTAAATTTCAATATAACATTAATGATCAATTTTATAGGTAAAAATATCATATCATAGTTGAATATAACAAAATCATTATAATATGTTATTCTTTTAAAATGTAATAAGAATGTTTTTTCAATTTATAATATATAGTATAATTTAATTAAGAATTGTATACCAATTAGTAATGTAATATTTATTTATCTATTCATTCTTGGCACTTACAAAATTTTAATATATTTCAATATTGTTTGATGAAAAATAGCGATTTACATTTTGAAAATTTTTCATATATCTAAACAAAATGATTGCTAAACAAAGATTATAAAATAATTTAAAATATTTACTTATACTTTTTTTTTATATTTTAATGTATTTGTATAAAAAATTTATTATAAATACTCATAAATTAACATTATTTATTCTATCAATGAAATGTTAATATTTCATAATATAACAATTTTTATTTTATTTATTCTAATTAATTTTACTCATCAATTAGTAGTAGTTCCGTATCGTCTAAGATTGTCTAACAAACGTGTACGTTTTGAGTATAATGGGCATTTATATAAAACAGTGAATGGTCTTATAGCAACATTTTTATTCAAGACAGGAATAAAAAATCCTATGGACGTATGTATATACAATGCTGGTTTTATATTAAAAAAAAATTTTATTTATTCTCAATCATCGAAATGTGAAACTATAATGCATCATCTTGATCGAAGTTTTAAGCCAAAAAAATTTTATGTCAAATATACTTACACTCAAATTTTATATTATTGCGATAAGAATGTTTTTCTCCATTTCGAGTCTGCACTTGCATTTTCATTGAAAAGACATTGTTTTATTTACTTTAATCTACCAAGAAGAACAAAAAGCATTAGATAGAAAATTTAATATCTATCAGAAAATAACAGTAAATTTTTTATTCATTACTATAGATAAAGTGCTACAATTTTTTTAACATTATTATAAAAGTATTGTGTAATACATAATCTACTTATATTATATATTTATTGAAAAAGAACTAAAATAAAACAGAAAAAAATGACAAGAAAACCATTACTTACCTTGATTCGGACACAAGCCTTTATTGTAAGTAATGGGTTTCTATGCGTTTTTATATCTGTATAATGATTGATATCAATCAATCACATTTACAACATATTGATAAACGTTTTTGTTTTTAAATAGGAATTTTAAAAACCGAGACTTTTTAAAAACTTCCAAATTTACTATAAACTATTTGGAAAAAATAAATCTTTATTGAAACAGTGTAAAAAAACACTTCTTTATATGTAAAACTAATTATTTCGGCAAATAAATTAACTGAGGTAGTGATTAAATTTGAAAAATTAATACATAATTCAATAGAGTCTTTAAATATATTACATGGTTAAGTTCTTTCTACTTGTGACATATAAAAGTAAAATTTATTTTATTTGTCACTACCCCTATAAGTATACACAAAGTTAGTACATTACAAAAACACCTGTTAATAACAATGACAATTTCAAAATGACTTTATCCTTATAAAGCAGTATATCATTTTTATTAAAGCGACGCTTTCACATAAATAATAAAATTAATTAATGATGTTTATTTTAAAATTCTAATCGAAGTTCGTCGATTTAAAAAAGATTATACACAATTAAATAATAATCAATAGTTTCAAGAATTTAGCAAAAAGAAAAAAATAATGGCATTTATATAAAAATTTAATTCCAAATCAATGTAGAAATAATAAATTAATAATTAAATGTAATAAAATATAAATTAACATAAGAAAATGATTGTAGTTTGTTCATAAACATTTTTATATAAATTCAAATAAATACTTTGTTCCAATATATCAAAATTCTTCTATACATTTAAAGATATTATTCATAATCAAAATTGAAAATATTTTTATATCTTAAATTAATATCAATTAACTATTCAAATACTTTTTCCAAAAATAAGAAATACTTTAATAGGTAGTTATTTAAGTTTCAATCCTGTAAATAAAAACATTTACCATATAATTTTCAATTGAATTTCCAGCTTTATAAAAAAAATTTGGGACACAAACTTTGGTATAGATATAATCATTTTTGAAAAAAATCTTTATATGTTGTAAAAAAATTTTCTACATTTAATTTTACTTTTCTATCATAACGTATTAATTTCTTCTAAATGCATTGCATAGTAGTTATTAGATGAAACAAAATTTTTATAGAAGATTATTTTATTGAAAAATTAGATATTAAAATGGTAGAAAAATGTATGAATATATCTATGATATTAGCACTATTTTTACCAGATATTTGTACCAGCTATGAATGCAATATTTATTTTCATTGGAAAAAATTAATGTTTTTAAACATTTTTTTATGCAGGAAAACAATTTAAAAGATAACTACTACATCCTGATTGCTAAAATAATTGTTTAACAAAGATTAAAAAATAATTAGATTATTTATCTACACTTTTGCAATTTTTCAATTAAAAAATTTACAATAAAAATAGATATAAATAATTAACAGTGATTTTATCATAAAATAATGTTAATATCACATTATGTAATAATTTCTATTCTGTTTGTTCTGATTAATTTAACTAGCCAGCTGGTATTACTTCCTTATAGAATTAAATTAAATAATCGAACCCTTCTTTGAATATAAGGGCCATGGTTATATAAATTTAGTCCAAATGGTTAGAAGCATTATAAAAGAATTACAAGTAGAAAATTTTGATGATTACTGTATTATATATTCGATTTGATTTTCTAAAAAAAGAAAAATTAATTAAAACTAATAGTACGTTTGTGATAGCTTAAAATCATATCTTAGTCAAAAATATGCACCAATAAAATATGATATAATACGCCTTAACGGTTCTAAGACAAATGCATATCAATTTGGCACTAAAGCATTTCTAAATTTTCAGTTAGCTGTTGAATGTTTATTGAAGACATACTGTTATATTCAGTTTGAAAAGAATAATAATCAATCATCATCTGCTCCAAAGAATTTCTGTCTCATTACGTTATTTGGTGCAAAATGTTATCGGAAAATTATTAATACTTTTCATATGTGGAAACAAATTTGGTCCAATTGTGGTAGTGATTGTTATTATTATAACAATTTTGCAAATACTAAAAAGAGAGTAAGCTATTCTTTAAATATTTTAAATTTATTGTATAGTATTTCAAAGAGATCAATTATTATAGAAAACTTAATATTTATCCACTACTTGCTACAAATGAAAAATTAATTGTTTTAGCACAGATGCGTGCTGAAGTGATGGCTAATTATCAAAAAATTATACCTGACAAAAGTAAAATTTTTGAGGGGGTTATTGTTTCTAGTGAACAAGGTATAGGTATGTATTTAGTGAAAATTCTATTTGATGATGCATATTTTCGCAATAAAGATATTAACCTACTTTTGCCAACAAAAACAAATTTTGAACGATTAATGTCTAGGTACCAACGACATATTGGAATTCGTATAGGAAATAAAGATAAAACTGTTTACGTTCGTATAAAGGTTACACCAAAATCAATGTAGAACAAACAAATTAGAAGTTTAATGTGATATATATCTAATTTGGCATAAACATTTAATGCAGTTAAATCATAGGCGTGACTCTATGAATATCTGTAAATCTGTATTTAGTAAAAAAATTCCGCAAATATGATGATCAGAAAAAATATTTATCCACTAAGTTTAATATATTTTTATTTCCAAAACTTTTGCTAAATTTGTTATTGAATATTTTTTTTCAAAATGGGAGTGACTATAATATCTAGTTATTTTAGTTTCAGCTTTGTAAATAAAAAAATTTACCATCTACTCATAATTTAAGTTGTCAATTTCATCCTTATATTATTTATTTTGCCACATAAAAATTGTAACTTGATTATTTATTTTCTGAAATAATATTTTATTCTTGAAAAAGGAGAATTTTTAAATTAATTTATAATTACTTCTTATTACGTCAAATAATTTCATAGAACGTTCTTGAATGGTTTAGACAATAAAAATTCAATCCAATAATGAGAAGGAACAAAATCTTTCATAGATAGATGTTTTATTAAAATATAAATTTGCTTACTTGCATTTTAAAAATGGTATTTTTTTATATAATAGTTTAAAAATTATTCAGATTTCTAAACAAAATACATAATAAACAAAGATTAAAAAAATAATTTTAAAGTTTACTTGCACTTTTACTTTAAAACATTTGTATAAAAATCCTTTCATTATAAAAAGCTATAAATGATTGATACTTTATTTTATAAAAAATAATGTTGTTATCACATTATATAGTAATTTTTATGCTGTTTATTTTAATTAATTTAGCTTATCAATTGATATTGGTTCCGTACCGGAAAATAATAAAAGAAAAAACTTATCTCTTTGAATATAAAGGTCATGGCTATAGAACTATGGTCGAAATGGTGAGAAGGATTGTAAAAGATAAAGAATTAGATGATATTGATAATATTTGTATATATTATGTTGGTTTTCTAGAACATAAAAAATTTACTAAAATTAATGTACAAACTTGCGAAGGTGTAAAATCATTTCTGTATCCACATTGTAAACCAATCAAATATAACGTAACACATCCTAATAATCATAAGCCAAATATATACCTATGTGGTCATAAGGCTTTTACAAATTTTGAACTTGCTCTTGAATATTCGTTAAAATTTAATTGTTATATTAAATTTGGAAAAGATGTCACTCACATATTACCTGCTCCAAAGAAATTCTGTGTTATGACAGTATATAGTAAACTATGTTATGTAAAAAATTGGAACAGTTATCATATATGGAAAACAGTTTGGTCTAATTGTGACAATGATTGTTACTACTACAAAAAATTTGCACACACTAAAAAAAGAGTAAGTTAACTTTCTATGTCCTTTTAAAATTATTATATAGTATTTGGATGAGATCAATTATTATAGGAAATCTGTTGGAAATTCAGCTCATGTTTTATATATAAAATTGGTTATTTTGGCTCAGAAGCGGGCTGATTTAATGGCTAAATATGGATACTTAATGCCTGATCCAAGGAAATACTACGATGAACTCATTGCTTCTAGTGAATATGGTCATGGAATTTATTTAATAAAGATTCTTTATGACGATGTTTGGTTTCACAATTCAAATTTCAATCGAATTTCAGCAAAAAAAAGAGAAATGGCGCGATTATTGTCTAGCAACCAAAAGCATATTGGAATTGGTATAGCAAAGAAAGGTAAAGCTGTTTATGTATGCATAAAGTTTACGCCAAAATTAATATAAAAGAATAAAATTAAAAATTATTTATGATATATAAAAACGTTATTTCAAAGGATTTGATGTGGTTAACATGTTCACTAATCTATAAGTTTAGATAAATCATTTATTTGGTAAAATAAATTTCTGCAACGTGGTTATTAAAAAAATTATTTGCTCATTAAATTAAATATATTTTTACTTTCAAAACTTCACAAAATTTGTTATTAAATACTCTTTCTCAAGAATGGAATAATTATAATATATAGTTATTTAAGTTTCAGCTTTGTAAATAAAAAGATTTACCATATAAAAATGATTTAAATTTCCAAGTTGATCATAAATTAACTTAATTTGTGACAAAAAAGGTTTAAACTTGATTAATTAAGTTCTAAAATAGTGTTTTGTTATTAAAATAATTTTTAATTATTCGCGACTTTCAAAACGTGATGATTTTTTTGGTGTATATTCTTGACCAATCATCAAACTAAATAGAATATTTTAAAAAGAACATTCTGTTAAAATATTAGCCCAAAAAATAGTAGGAAAATATTTTTTTTGAATACATCTATGATATTATTATCATTGCGATCAGAATTTTATATGGAATACGTATAAAATATTTATTTATTATGATTGTTAAAACAGTTAACATATTTCACGAAGAATACCCATATTAAAATTATCTAAATTACTAGATAATCGATTTGTTAAACATATTTTGAATTTATAATTTATATGTTTATTTATACTTTTGCTTCATCATATTTTAATTTAAATGTTTCCACATTATAAAAAGACATGAAATATTATTATTAATAACATCAGAAAAAAATGTTATTATCATATTATGTAATATTTTTTACTCTGTTTATTTTAATTATTTTAACTAATCAAATAATAATAATTCCATACTTGATTAATTTATCACACACACAATACAATATTGAATATAAAGGCCGCAATTATAGTTCTGTGGCATCATTGGTAAAAAAAATTTTAAAAGAAAAATATATTCAACATTTTGAGGATGTTTGTCTATACAATGCAGGCTACAGAAAAAGAGGAAAAGTTATTAAAACTCTCGAAAATACTTGTTATAGCATATTACCATTTATTTATCAACATTATAGTCATACAAAAATTGAAGTTATGTATCCTTATAGTTATCACGAAGATGTGTACACTTGTGGCATTTATGTCGCATACAAATTTCAGGCTATTCTTGATTTTGCATTGAAAAAACATTGCCTTATAGAATTTAAACCTCGTGGTCTAAAACCAATGTCTCCACCAGCCAGTTGCTGTATTTATACATTGTATGGTAAAAGATGTCATATGAAAAATTCAATTCCTCCTAGTTACTGGAAAAAAATTTGGTCTAATTGTAATAGTGAATGCTACTATTCTAATAATTTTTTAACTACAGAAAAAAATGTAAGTTAGTTTCCAAACTTATTAGGTATATAAATAGTATTTGCGAGAGATAAATCATTATAGAAAAATTTTTGAGAATAACCCCCTATATTGGAATATGAAATTATCTGGACTAGCACAAAATCGTGCTTCTTATATGGCTAAACGTAAAAAATTATTACCTGACCCAAGCAAAACGTATGATGAATTAATTGCTTATGCTCCCTCAGCTAATGGTATCTATCTAATAAATTTGCTATACGAAGAAGCACTATTTGAGAATAGTAAAATTAACAAATTATCACCAAGAAAAAAGGAAATGGCACGTTTATTGACCTCTTATCAGCATTATATTGGATTTGGCATGGCAAAAAATGGTAATTCAGTTTATATTTGTATAAAATTTACTTCAAAGTCAATGTAGAAGAAGCAGATTAGAAGTAAAAATGTAAAATATTTTTATTTTAATTCCTATGCTTAATTCATAAAAAATATTTATGAGTTTAAGTATAAACTTCAATTAACAAAATAAAGTTCTTCAACATATTAAAATGCAAAATACTTATTTGTTTCTAAATTCAGTGTGTTTTTATTTCCAAAAATTAATAACCTTCATATTTATGTTTTAGTTTTGTAAAAAAGAAGATTCACCATCTTAATTTCATTTGAGTTTCAAGCTTTGTCTTAGACTGTTTAGTTTATTAAACTAGTATGCAATTAATGAAATCATTCCTAAAATAATATTTTGTTATTAAAAACTTTTAATAACGTGTATGCCAGGTGACTCGTTTAATTGCTTCTCAGATTTCTACATTAATAACTTTTTTTATTATTGAGAAACAGATGAGATATCATATTCATTTATAGCCGAGAAGTATACTACTAATTCTTATAAGTTCTATGTAGAAATCTAGATTTTAAGTAGATTTTTGGATCTTCACATAAAGTATATTTCGAAAAATCAAATTAATATAACTTTATCTACATATTCTTGAAAAATCATGGTGATATAAGTTCACTAACAATATTCTGTCATTTAATATTTAAATTCTTAAAAAATTTAATAGATATAATGCAGACGTCTTGAGGAAAACGTGAAAAATGAAGGTTAGTAAATTATTTTTATTATAATTGGTTAGTAAGTTAGATGTAGAGATTGTCAATAAAATAAATTTCTAATTCAGACATATTGTATGGGAGTCGTTTCTAGAACTATTTAAGCTTGTAGACTAAGTTGTAGGATCTCATAGAGAATTAGTAGGTAAGAAATAGAAAGCGATATTAAAGCAACATATTCTATATAAAGTTAATTTTAGGTGATTTAGAAGTATTTTGAGTTTGTTAAGCAAAATTTGTTATTACGTAGTAGATTTTTAAACGCCAGTGGTAGAATTTGTCAATAAGGAAAACAGTATTATCAAAATAACAAATATTCTAGTAAAATGTAGATAAGAATTAACGTTTTTAGTATTAAAAAATTACAATAATATTTTTCTATGTAAAAAAATTTCATTGTTTTGAATTTAATAAATTCATCTAAAATACACAGGTACATAACTCTGATAAACTAATCCAGATTTCTATGTGGAACTTGTACAAAGTAAATTCGTTGGCTACAAAATTGAAATAATATTTATTTATTATTATTAAAATAGTTAACATATTTCATGTAGAATAACGATATTAAGTTTCTCCAAATTTCTAGAAAATTTCTAGAAAATTAGATTGTTAAACATATGTTGACTTTATAATTTACGTGTTTACTTGCACTTTTGCTTCCATTATTTCTAGATTAAAACCTTTCCGATATAAAAAGACATAAATTATTATTTATTACATTAAAAAATGTATATATCATATTACGAAATATTATTTATTCTGATTGTTCTAATTACTTTAACTCATCAAATATTATTAGCTCCATATTTGATAAAATTACTTAAATCAAAATCTCTTTTCGAGTACAAAACCGTTACATATAGTAATATAACATTAATGGTAAAAAGAATTCTAAAAGAAAAATATACAGATAAAATCGAAGAGGTTTGTATTTATAATTCTGGTCATAGAAAAAGAAACATGATTGTTAAAGTTATTGTACCAAAATGTGAAAGTATATTACCATATGTTTATCAACATTATAGTTCTACAAAAATTGATGTCATAAATCCTAGTACTTATGGAGAAGACGTATATTCTTGCAACAATAGAATTTTCTACGATTTTGAGAGTGCTCTTGACTATGCATTGAAAACACGTAACTATATTACATTTAATCCACGCGGTGGCAGTCCAATACCTCCACTAGGAGATTTCTGTATTTTGACAAGATATGGTAAATTATGTCAAATGAAAAATTCACCCCTTCCCAATCACTGGAAAAAGATTTGGTCTAATTGTAATAGTGATTGCTATTTTTATAAAAATTTTATCGTCGCAAAAAAAAATGTAAGTTAACTTTAAAAGTTATTAATTTTATAAATAGTATTTGGAAGAGATTAATTTCAACAGAAAAATTTACAAAGATTTGCCTCTAACTTTAAATGCAAAATTATCTGAACTAGCCCAAAGATGTGCTAATTTAATGGCAAAATTAAAACGTTTAAGGTCCGAGCAAACGAAAAACATTAATGAAATAGTTGCTTATGCTCCTAATGCTAATGGTATGTATTTAATGAAACTATTATTTGAAGATTCGTATTATGTGAATCGTAACACTAATAAAATATTACCGAAAAACAGTAAAATAGGACAATTATTGTCTCCTAAACAAAGATTTATTGGAATTGGTATGACTAAGGAAGGTAGTGGAGTTTTTATTTGCTTAAAATATACTTCAATGCGAGTTTAGAAGAATCAGATTAAACACATAAAATCGAATCCTTCTCTCACGAAGGATGTTATGTAAAACTATTTTTTTTGTACATATATTTTCGTAGGTCTCATTTTTGCATATACAAAATTCTACAAAATAAAGTATATTTTATTATTCTTTGTATATACAGTTAATATGATAGATAACTATTTTAAAATAATATGCTCATATCAAAAATTATTAAATGCATATAACATTCGTTTTTAAAATCACTAAACAAAAAATTATGAGCGGAAACACTGCTTTCATTTTTTTTACATAATTTATTTGTCTAATAATGGACATGAAAAAAATAGTAAAATTTACTAAGTTTTTTAAAATATTAAATACATTTAAATTTGATAAATTTCTTTATTTCGTGTGTTTTTGGAATATACACTTAAAAATGAAAACTGTTGTTTTGACAAATACACTATAACCCTCCGATGTAGTGTTAAGATAATAAAATATTCATTTATTTTATTATTAAAGTTACTGTTATTAAATATTCTAAGTATACTCAATTTAAAAAAATTACTATAGTACTTGTCATAAATGTCAAATCACTTAAAAACAAAATGAGATATCATTTTTCATAAATCCATATACCTTTATTTATTATTGTTTGTGGTTTTTTCTGGAAATGTATTGTATATTTTAAAAAGCAGATATATAAGTTGTATTGACTGTATATGGTGTCGAAACGACTTACATATTTGTTATAATAGTTTGCCATGCTTTTTTTAGAAAATGTATATACATTTCTTATAAAATGTACATACTCTGTCAAAACGACATTACCTATACATTTTTTTATAAAAGTGCACATAAATTTCTTATAACTTACCATACATTTTTTTAAAAGTGAATCGTTATATTAACATAAATGTATGATCAATCTTAAAAATTAGACTTGATTTTTCTATTAAATTAACTATACTAAATAGTGATTTTATACAGGTTAAAACGACTGGCACAATAAAATAGTGCCAAAAATTCAACATTTCAACAGAAATTGTCGATCTATTACATTTTTCATAAAATATACGAAAGGTCGTAAATTATAAATGCTAAAATAATAAATTTAACATGTAATATGTCTGTTTTTACAATTAATACTGTTTTTAAGTGATGTTTTATTCTTTTTAAATATTATTGCATTTTTTTATATTAATTTAATCTATTTTTCAACAAAAATATTTATAAATTAACAAAATTTAATAACGTGAGTAATTTTTAAAACTTTTAAGTGATTAAAAGTAATTTTTTTTAAACAATAGGTATTTATTTTGTTATCTTAATAATTATAAAAATTTTAAAATAACTATTATTTACAATTTTATTAAATTTTAGTATGCAAATTACAAAAGAAATGTTTCAAAAGATTGTACAAGTCTAAAATAATAATATCCATATTTTATTTCTTTTGATGTATAATTATCGTCTATAACAATCATAATTAATTAGTTTTACCTTTCTCAAACTCTTATAGTAGTTAAGGTTCACATTTAAAATATTTTTCTTCCTTTTTGAATCTTTCGTAAGTCATTCTCAAAAATCATAGGGGTTTCACTTTATCACTAGTAATTTTAAAAAGATTCATATACATTTTTATAAAAAATATATATCAATTTACAAATATAAGTATGTATTTTGCATTGATTATATATAATTTCTTATAAAAAAACAACCATACAATTTAAAAAATGTATAGTAAATATCGTTTAGAAATGTCTATACATTTTATACAAAAATGTATAACAAGTAATAAAAAAAGTATGTATGTCGTTTCGACTGTATGTACATTTTTAAAAAAATGCTATAAAATTTCGAAAAATGTTTGGTACTTTCTTTAGGATATGTCTATGCATTTTTTTATAAAAATATATAGCAATTTCTAAAAGAAGGTATGTTTGTCGTTTTGACTGTATGTACATTTTCTTTAAAAAAGTCATACATTTTACGAAAAATATATGGCATTTCTTGAAAAATTGATACATATTTTATATATATAATGTGAGTCCAATTAACAATAAGATAATTGGTAGTCGAAATAACAGAATTCTGCATTATAACCCTTGATTCCACAATTTCTGTCAAAACAACAGTTTTAAATTTTGAGTGTAATCTTCAATAAATGTATTTTTTTGACTTAAAATAATGTAGTAAAGTTATTTATATTTTAACCGATGAAAGTATAATAAATAGAAAGATAGATTTTGCTTTTTTTATCTTCAATATCAACTGTATCATCTTCAGTGATGTGGAGCCATTTATCTGGAATGACACCATATACTCATCAACAACATCGCCTTGAATAGCAATTTTATCGGCTCCTGTTACACTACTAAAACAGACTAACTTGAATGTAAAGAACTTTGTTGCTACTTTAAAATCAATTTTATAAGTGTAAAGGAACGGGATTCCTATGTGGAATTTAGGGGTATAAAATCTTAGAAAAATCATCACATTATTATTATTGTATTTTCTCACTTTAACTGACGTCATCATTTTTGTAATAAAATATATTTCTAACCCTGTGTTGGATTTACAATAAGTACTAAGATTTGTAACAGTTGTTGTATATCTATTTGTTTCTCCTGAAGCTCTATATGCAGAACTGTTTTTGGTTCATCCACAGCAACACTTAATTCTTATACGTCCACGTTTCTGATGCCTATTTTTCTCAAGTACATCATTATTTTTTATCACAATTCCTTCTACATATTTTACAACCTCTTGACTTGATTGTGTAGAATAATTTTTTTATATTATACTCATAATACTCAAATAGCATTGCACATTCTGAAAAATTATTACTAAAAACTTAAAAAACTTTAAACTTAACTGAACGATAGACAAATTCCAAAGAATATGTTGGGTTATTTTCCTTAACTTCAGTCATATTTAATAAGTAAAAGGTAAAATTAAAAAGCTATTTCTTGAGATATAAAACTTACCATACCTGGATTACTCCAATTGTCTTGTCATTTAAAAAAATTTATTTTATCCTGATTACCTATATAATGGTCAATTATTCTAAAAAAGCTTACCCAACTTCTATTTATGTCATAGAATCTTCTCTAGAAATTATAATATTCTTTAATAACAGTACATTTCATTGAATTTATCAACCGCGTTGGTTACTTTGATTAAATAAAATTTCATGTTTGAAGAAAAAAAAGGTTTAATTTTATTTAACAAAACGAAGGGTCACCTGTTAAATAATCATAAAATAACTATTCCTTCGTTTTTTATTATAATATGTAAAAA
Organism: Strongyloides papillosus; assembly: GCA_005656395.1. Lineage (NCBI taxonomy): Eukaryota > Metazoa > Nematoda > Chromadorea > Rhabditida > Strongyloididae > Strongyloides > Strongyloides papillosus. The sequence goes on from SRSI01000007.1 coordinate 115,145, forward strand.
CAAAATAACGTTATGTTTTTTATAAATTTTAGTATTCAATTTCTTTTAAATTAGACATAACAAATAAAAGAGAATTGTATGTATTTTATATGCTAGTAAATTATTATTTTGATTATTAAAACATTGTATACTTCCAGTAAAATAATATTTGTTAAAAATAGAAATAATGTGTTTTTGTAAAAAAATAATTAGCATTTCTTATCATTTTGAGGGTATTTTTATTTATTCTTGAATACATTTTTTGTTTATTTTTATATATTTAATTTGGAGAAATGGTCATAGTATTTCGTTGCTTTTTTAAAGAATCTTTTAAACACATAAAATTAATAATTTTTATTTTTTTTGTTTATGTAAATAACGAAAAAAGTACTAGCAAAATATTAAAAATATATATATTACTTAAACCCACATCATATGTATCGTAGACGAAGGATTTGATTTTATGTGATATGATCTCATACAGGTTTATTAAGTAAGAATTATCAATAAGACAACATATCTTATATAAAGATAGTTCTAGGTGATTTAGAATTAATTTGAGTTTATCAATCAAAATTTATTATTCAGTAGCAGATTGTTACAGTTCAGTAGTACAATTTGTCTACAAGAAAGACTAAATTCTCAGGATAATAAACAGTTTAGTATTATGTAAAAAAGAAGCTAAGATTTTAATATTAAAAAATTACAATAATAACTTTTATGTAGAAAAGTTGCATTAACTTGAATCCATTAAATTTACCTTAAATGTGCAGATCTACAACTCTGGTAAAATAACACAGGTTTTTATATGGCAACTATAAAGGATAAAAAGCATATATGTTGACAATAAAATTAAAATAATATTTATTTACTATCATTATTAAATCAGTTAGCATATTTTATTTGGAATAACGATATTAAAATTCTACAAATTTGTAGATAATAAATTTATTGAACATGTGTTAAATCAATAATTTAAGTATTTACTTATACTTTTTTTTTTGTTTTTTGATTAAAACGTTTTTACTATAAAAAGACATAAATTATTATTATTTGTTAACCAAAAAATGGTAATATTACATTACGAAATAATTTTTACTTTAATTGTTCTTATTACTTCGACTAACCAAATATTATTAGTTCCATATTTAGTAAAATTAGCTAAACCAAATTCACTTTTTGAATACAAAGGTCATACCTATAGTAGTATAACATCGATGGTAAAAAGTATTCTAAAAGAAAAATTTATAGATAAAATTGAAGATGTTTGTATTTATAATGCTGGTAGAAGAGTAGAAAATACGATTGTTAAAATTATTGTACCAATTTGTCAAAGTATATTACCATTTGCCTATCAGCACTATGGTTCCACTGAAGTTGATGTCATATATCCTAAAAGTTATCGAGATGACGTATATTATTGCGGTTATAGAATCTTCTACGATTTTGAGAGTGCTCTTGATTATGCATTGAAAACACGTAGCTATATCACATTTAATCCACGTGGTGGCAATCCAATAGCTCCACTAAGAGATTTCTGTATCTTGACGACACATGGTAGAATATGTCAAATGAAAAATTCACCTCTTCCGAATTACTGGAAAAAAATTTGGTCTAATTGTAATAGTGATTGCTATTTTTATAAAAATTTTATCATCGCAAAAAAAATTGTAAGTTAACTTTAGAACTTATTAATTTCATTATTAGTATTTGCATGAAATTAATTCATATAGAAAGCTTTTTAAAAGTTTGCCTTTAAATTTGAATACGAAATTATTTGGACTAGCCCAAAAATGTGCTAATTTAATGGCAAAATTAAAACGTTTAAAGTGTGTGAAAATGAAAAACATCGATGAAATAACTGCTTATGCTCCTAACGCTAATGGTATGTATTTAATGAAACTATTATTTGAAGATTCTTATTATGTGGATCGTTATACTAATAAAATATTACTAAAAAGTAATGAAATGGGACGATTATTGTCTCCTAAACAAAAATTTATCGGAATTGGTATGACAAAGAAAGGTAATGGAGTATTTATTTGCTTAAAATATACTTCAATTAAAATATAGAGAAATCAGATTAAAATGAATAAATATATTAAATAAAAATTTTTTTATTTAAATTGCTATACTTAATTTGTGAACATTATTTAAAAGTTTAGGCAAATCATTTTGTTTAGTAGAATAATGTTCTCCAATATATTGAATAAAAAGAATAATTTATTAAATTTGGCGTATTTTTATTTACACAAATTAAACTAAATTTGACATTGATTTTTTTCATAAAATCAAGCAAATTTAATTTTTAATTTTTAGCTTTGTAAATAAAAAAATCTACCACTCTACTGAATTAAAATTTTCAAACTTTGCCTAAGACAATAAAATTTATGGGACAAAATATGCAATTTTTGAGATCATTTCTGACATATCACTATGTCATTCAAATAAAAACTATCAATTACACGTTTATATACAGATTTAGCAGTTTTTTTAACCACATTCGTGGGCAATAATTAGATAAAATAGAATTTTGCAGAAATTATTTTAACAAAATACTAATTAACAAAATAACAGAAATAAATTTTATAGTAATATCTATAATATAAGCGTCATTTTATATTGACTATGAATATGATATTTATTTAATAATTATTATTAAGCAAGATAGTATATATTAATATCATTTTTTTATCTAGAAAATGATATAAAAATCATCTTATTTACTTGGCAAATTGTTTACAAAAACCATAAATTAAAAAAACAATTTTTTATTGCATTTACCTATACTTAATAATATTTTAACTGTAAAATTTTCGATATATAAATCCACTAATTATTACTGTTGACATACTCAAAAAGATGTTAGTAGCGTATTACACGATCAGTATTATTATATTTATTCTAATTGCTTCAACTACCCAATTAATAGTAATTCCATACCTAATAAGGCTAAAAAATAAAAATAAATTAGTTGAATACAAAGGCTATGTTTACAAAAGTTTATCAGATTTAGTAAAGCGTATTCTTAAAGAACAATTTCCAGAAACCATTGAAGGTATTTGCATTTATAATGCTGGTCTGAAAAAAGGAGAACAAATCTATAAAATTTTTTCATTTACATGTGAAAGTATACTAAAATATCGTTATCCACACTATGGGTCCATTGAATATGAAGTTATGTATCCTAATAGTGTTCGGCAAAATGCGTACTACTGTGGCAAAGACGTTGCATACAATTTTCCGACAATTATTGACTATGCACTTAAAAACCATTGCTATATCCAATTCCGACCACGTCATTTCAGACCAACACCACCACCACTACAGTTTTGTGTCTCTACGTTACATGGTAGATTGTGTCTAGAGAGAACTTCAACAGCTTCTCAATACTGGCAAAATCTTTGGTCTGATTGCGATAGAAAATGTTTTTACGGAAACAATTTTGTTCGTCCAAGATTGAAAGTAAGTTGATTTTTAAGCTTTTTAAATGTAAATTATTAGTATCTATTAGAGTTAAATTACTACAGAAAGGGTTTATGGAAGAAACCTCTATTTCTGAGTGAGAAATTAAGTCTTTCGGCAACCGCTCGAGCTGAAAAAATGGTTAAAAGTAAAAGGATATTACCTAATTCAAAGAAAGATGAAACTGAATTGGCTTTTTATGCTCCAGGTGTTTATGGGATTTATATACCGAGGATTATACTTGAAAATTTATTTGAAAAGAACAGTATTTCAAAAAAGGAATCATCACACAAAAAAACGTTTTCAATATTATTTGACGGTAATCATAGATATATAGGAATGGGATTTGCAAAAAGAGGTAACGGTGCTTACATTTGCATAAAGCTTTCTAAAAGCTTAGAAGAATAAAATTAAATAAGCCTTTAATTTAATGTGATACATAATAACTTTTTATATAAATTGTTATTCTTAATTCACAAATATTATTTTACGAGTTAAATCAAGCTTTTACTCGATAAAATAAGATTTTACAATAATTTAAGTAAAATTATTTACTTTTTAACCAAAATCTACTTTTGTTCAGGAAATTCAGCTTAGCTTACAATCAAATATTCCTTTTTCATGATTAGAGTCGGTTTTGTGCTTATTTATGTTTTAATTTATAAAAAAATTCAACATTCTCACTGGATTCGATTACCATCATTCTCATAAATTGAGTTGTCACAAAGAGTTCGGAAATTGACATTTTATTTCTAAAATAAAATTATGTTATTTAAAAAAAACTTGTAATTAAACATAGCTATTGAAATGTAATGCATTATTTTTCACCTACTTGATCATTCATTAGACAAAACAGAATCTATACAGAAACATTATTTTAATGAATTATTAATTGTAAAAATTGTAGAAAGCAATTTTTTGAATATATATACGATTTTGTATCATTTAAATCGAAATTTTTTGTTGAATATGAATAAAATATTTACCTATTTTTATTAAAACATACTAACATATTTCAACATTTTTATGAAACGACGATATGTGAATCACTAAAATTGTATGATGAAGAGTTTGTTAATGAATAGGTTAATAAAATAATTTAAGTGTTTGTTTACATTTTATCTTTATTATATTTTAATTGAGAAACTTTCGATATATAAATCCATAAATCATTACTATTGATTTAATTAAAAAGATGCTATTAGCATATTACACGATCAGTTTTATTCTGTTTATTTTAATTGCTTCAACTACCCAATTAATAGTAATTCCATACCTAACAAGGCTTAAAAATGGACATAAATGTGCTGAATACAAAGGCAATTTATATAGAGATTTTCAAGAAATGATAAAACGTATTCTTACTGAGAAATTTTCAGAAGGCATTGAAAGTATTTGTCTTTATAATGCAGGTTTTAAAAGTGGAAGACAAATTCTAAAAATTTATTCACCTAAATGTAAAAGTTTACTAAAATATCGTTATCCACATTATGGGTCCATTGATTATGATGTTATATCCCCTAATAGTCTACGACAAAATGTGTACTACTGTGGCAATGATGTCACATACAATTTTAAGGCTATTCTTGATTATGCATTAAAAAAAAATTGTTTTATTGAATTTAAACCACATCGTTTCAGACCTACACCACCACCATTACAGTTTTGTATTTATACACTATACGGTAGATTATGTCTAATGAGAACTTCACAACCTTCTTATTACTGGCAAAGGCTTTGGTCTGGTTGTGATAAAGAATATTTTTACAGCAATAATTTCACTAATGTGAGGTTGAAAGTAAGTTAATTTTTAAAAATCTTTAAATGCATTATTAGTATCTAATAGATTTTAATTATCATAGAAAACTATTGCGGATGAAAACTTTATGCTTGAGTTCCAAATTAGGTCTTTCAGCAACCGCTCGAGCTAGGGAAATGGCCAGAAGAAAAACGTTACTACGAAATTCAAGTAAAGCTGAAACTGAGTTGGCTTTTTATGCTCCAAATGGTTATGGCATCTATGTACCAAGAATTACATTTGAAAGTTTATTTGATAAGAACGGTATTTCAAAAAAGGTATTATCACACAAAAAGATTTTATCAGTATTATTTAATGGTAATTATGAATATATAGGATTTGGATTTGCAAAAAGAGGTAACGGTGCTTACATTTGCATAAAGCTTTCTAAAAGTTTAGAGGAATAAAATTAAATAAGCCTTTAATTTAATGTGATAAATAATAACTTTTTGAATAAATTGTTATTCATATTCCACAAATATTATCTTGTGAGTTAAAGCAAACCTTTACTCGAAAAAATAAGATTTTACAATAATTTAAATAAAATTATTTACTTTTCAATTATAATGTACTTGTGTTTCCAGAAAATCAGCTCAGCTTATAATCATATTTTCTTTTTTTATAATTAGAGCAGCTTTGTATTTATCTATGCTTCAGTTCATAAAAAAATTTACCCTCTTTAACCACATTGAATTACTATAATTTCCATAAATCAATTTGTGACACAACGCTTACAGATTGATAATTAATTTCTAAAATAATTTTATGTCATTGAAAAAAAACTTATAATTACACGTAGTTATTGAAACGTAACAAATTTTTTTGCACATACTTGACCAATCATTAGATAAAATAGAATCTATACAGAAACATTTTTTGTTGAAATTCTAATTGTAAAAAATGCAGGAAACAATTTTATTGAATGCATCTATTATTTAGTATCATTTTAATCATTTTTTATATAGAATATGGATAAAATATTTACTTAATATTATTAAATATATTAACATTTTTTATATAGAACGACGGTGTTGAAATTAATAAAATTGATTAATAAAGAGTTTGCTAATGAACAGATTAATAAAATAATTTAAGTATTTATGTACACTTTATTATATTTTAGTTAAAATTTTTAACTATAAAAAGGCATAGATTATTGTTATTTATTTAATCAGAAAAATGTTGTTATCATTTTATACAATAAGTTTTATTCTGCTTGTTCTAATTGTTTCAACTACCCAATTAATTGTACTTTCATACTTGATAAAAGTAAGAAATAGAAATTTATATAATGAATATAAAGGTCGTGAATTTACCAAAATAAAAGATATGGTAAATTTTATGCTAAAAGAAAAATTTCCAGAAGGTGTTGAAAATATTTGTATTTATAATGTTGGATACAAGCAAGGTAGAAAAATTATAAAGAATTACAACGAAAATTGTAAAAGTGTATTGCGATATATTTATCCACATTATAGTGACATTGAATATAATGTTACGTATCCTTATAGTTATCGGAAAGATGTATACACCTGTGGAAGTGATGTTGCTTACAAATTTCAAGCTATTCTTGATTACGCAGTAAAAAAAAATTGTTTTATACGACTTAAACAGCGTGGCATTAAGCCAACACCTCCACCTTTGATTATATGTGTTTATACGTTAAATGGTAAAAAATGTCAATTAAAAGATCCAAGCATTTCAAGTTATTGGAAAAGAATTTGGTCTGATTGTAATATTGACTGTTATTTTAGCCTCAATTATGCAATAGCGAGAATTAAAGTAAGTTTTTTTTATATAATTCAAAAATTCATTATATAGTATTTGATGGAGATTAACCACTATAGAAAGACTTTGAGAAAAGAACCCTTACTTCTTAGCAAGAAATTGAATATTTTAGCAACAAGGAGAGTTGAGTCAATAGCTCTAGGTAAATGGTTTACACCAGATTTGCGTAAGGACTATCATGATATGGTTGCTTATGCTTCAAATGGTTATGCAATCTATTTATTAAAAATTCTATTTGATAATGCTTATAATAATAAGCATATCTCAAAAAGCCAATCTTTGAAAAATAAAGATTTCATGCTATTAATGAGTAGTAGCTTTAAATATGTTGGATTTGGCTTTTCAAAAATATCTGACAATGTTTATGTTTGTATAAAAGTTTCTAAAAATGAAGCTTAATATAACAAAGTACTAAATGAATACGATAACAATAATTTTTTCCATAAAAATATATTATACTCAATTCACAAAAATTATTTTATGAATTAAAGTAAACTTTTTTATTTGATAAACTAAAGTTCAGCAATAATATAATTGGATTTATTCATTTTTTCATTTGAGTGTACATCCATAGAGAATTTTTCCATATCATTTAGGCATTTTTTATTAAAATTCTCCTAATAACATTGAATTAAAAAATAAAATATTAATAGCTTTCACACATTACTTTGATATTTTATTCTTACTTTCAAAACAGATAAAAACCTTTAACTGTACTTTAGAAGAATGATATGATGAATCATACTTCTAATTGACAAATGAGTCGCTTGAATCATCATATCAAAAAAATTGAGGAAATGATTATTACTACATATTGAATGATAAAAAGTTTGTCATGTGATATTAAAAAAAGAAGATAAATATATAGTTTTCCTATATAAACAAAACACCCAAATTATTAATAATTTTAAAAAAATGCAACAAATTAAATGAAAAAAAGCTTCAACAACATTTTCAGATATCAAAATAAAAACAATATTTTTAATTGGAAGAGTAAATAATATAAAAAACAAAAAAAAATAATTGAAATTTAAGCTAAAAAATTAATGGTCTAATAAATCTACCTAGTACTATCAAATAAATATGTAAAACTTTCTCTTTTACCAAAAAAAGGTATATAAAAGTAATATGTTAATAAAATACCAGTTTTGCGTGTAAATTATTATTCATTCCTTTGTATGAATGAATATCTATCAGTTCACAATTACAAAAATTGATATTTAAATCCAACTACATTACATAAATATTTTGCTGATAAAATTTACTGTCAATTAAATTCATTTTTTTAAAAATCCAAATAATCTAATTTTATAATGTCTATTATTATGAATAGAAATTATAAATTATTATCTTATTTACTAATTTTTTCTATAATCTCCCTCCAATATCTATATTTTCAAATACATTTTATATATACACTAAAAGACATAAAAAACATATTTTTGTATATCTTTCTATTTATTGTCATTCTCCTCAAACTCATTTTGGAACCATTTATTATTTTAATGAAAAAATGGAATAACAATCTTATAAATATAATTTTAAATACAAATTATACGATAATTATATTTGGTTTTATATTATCATTCTCATTTATACTGATTTGGATACCATTCTCTAGTTCATTACATTATCCTTTTCTAATTCAAAAATTTTTATCTCTCCTAATCTTTGAACTTTCACATTCCATCATTAGCAAAATGGTCCTCCAAAAGATATCTAAGGAGTATTGTGATGTTGAACCATCAAAAATTATTATGTATTTTGAGATTATACAAATAATAATTTCCATTTTTGTTACCTTTACATTAACAGCACCCGTAAAAGATTATGTTAGGGAAAAATTTTATGATACTTATAAATTAAATCCTATTTACATAGCAATAACTTCATTACTCATCCATACAATAGGATATATTTTTTGGAATCTTGGTGAAAAAGATAATAAAAATCAATCAACTAAAATGAAAGACATTTTTAAAGTAGCAGTTAAAAAAATATTCCACAAACCAATTAAAGAAATTGTAAAAGTTAAAGAAAAAATTGGAATTTCAAGAAGAAGGCATTATTTCTTATTTTGTTTAGCATTCTTTGTACGACGCCTTAGAATATCAACAAATTATTTTTTCTTAATTTTTTATACACAAATTCTAACAAAAAATTTATTCTCTCTCTCTTATTATATATTTGTAATATGTTGTTTAGTTAATAGTTCTATTATATATATTTTAACAAGTAAATACCTTTTATCAGTAGATTGTATAACTCTAAATTCTTTATTCGGTCTTTTATCCCTCGCCAATATGTTAATTGTTATATTTTTTCAAATAAAATCTTCAAATGGTCTTATGATATATCTCTTTATGGAAAACTTATTTTCACGGTCCTTCCTCGATACAATATATACAACATTTTTTCAAAGAGCTGGAAAAGGCAATCAACAAAATAAAATTATAAGGTTTGATAAAGTAAAAGGAATTATTGAAAGTAGTAATAATAAAAGTCATAACGTTAAAGAATACAAATTGTCTTTGACTTTTGCTAGGATATTAACAAATCCTGCCGACCTACTTGGTGTATTGTTAATCCTTTTATATTTATCACAAACTCACTTTTCTGTAGGTTATTTATGTACATTAGAAAAACAAAGATTATCATTTATTTCATTGATGCGTGTGAATTTTTTTTTATTATTTACTCTTTTTCAGAAATATCAAAAAGTTGTTGGTGATTATGAAAGCAAATGTCCACTTGTGTCACTGAAAGTAACTAATTCAACTTATGCTAATATATTTAAAGACCATGTTTTAAGGAATGTCACATTTATTGAAGTTAATGATAATAGCGGAGATAAATTAGGAGATTGGTCTTATAATCCCACAAAACATCTAATAAATGATTCAAAGAAAAATGAAGTTTTGATTCTAAAAGACAATCCAAGTGATGATATAGTATATTTAAATGAGCCAGATGAGGAAGATTTTAATCCAAAAAATCCTAAAAGTATAGACAATGAGGAAGAAATAGAAAATAGGAAAGAAATTACAAAATTGTTAAATGATATTTCAAATAAAGATGATGGTAAAGAAGAGGATTCGGAAAATGAAAAACTACTATCAATATCCTTAATCCATAAGTATAAATTTACTTTTGAATTTTGCAGGAAATTATCTGATATTTTTCTGACAATCTCTTTATCTGTGACATTTATTACATCATTTCTAGAATTACTAATAATGTTTGCTATTCAATACCTTTGTTGAAGTTAATAAATTCTAATATATAAATCGAATTTTTAAAGCATATACTTTATCTTATTCGTCATTGTATAAATTACTATTTTTTACACCTTATCATTGTAACACAATTTCACCCGTTATAATAGATATTTTCAACATGCTCAAGTATGAAAATGGCAGAATAAAGTTATTACTTACTAAATTTTTTTAACAAATTATTTAATATTCGCTAACACAAGATACACATATATGTAAATTAAATATATTTGTTGTTGGAATAAAAAAAATTCAATATTTATATCTTCTTTTTTATAATTTTATTATACTCTTCCATTTATTAGATAGATTTGTAAGATAGTTTTAGTTTTAAAGTCTAATCAACCTTAACCAAATTTTGAGAAATAAAAGTTCCGAAAGTTATAGTGTACTTATAGTAGCAAAAAAATATATAAAAAAATATGTAACTTTAATTGAAGGGGACAAAGCTTAAGTTTTTAATTACCTAAAAAATATACTCATCTTCTCGCTAAATGAATGCTAAAAAGTTTTCACATTTTTTTGCTTTAAGATTAATCTTAATACTTTAATTTTTTATAAATTCCAATAAACAAATAACTGCCAATTCATGTTTAATCTTCTTCTAGTAACAATTAAAAACCTTTTTAAAAAAACAAAATGTAATTTTTGCCATTTCAACGTTATTATTTTAATATGTATTTATTTATAAATTTTTTGGTTAAAGGTTAAAAGTTGCTTTTAAAATAATTTTATGGGACTCCCAAAAATTGGAACCGCTATTTAATAGAAATCTTTTTTAGTTCATTTTTACTAATTTCTTCCTTCCAGACACTTTCACTCTCTCTCATCTAAAATTCATTCTAGTGGTAGTAAATTTTTATCACCAATTTTTGATTCCTTTTTAATGTTAATTTAATTTTTTATCTTACTATCATGATGTTGTTTACAATTAGATAATATGTATCTTAACCAATATGACTTTTTTCCCCTTAACATTTTAATTTTTTATTATTTTTTTCAACAATGAAATTTCTTTTTAATCATAATGATATATTATGGGATATGTCTAAATTAGCTTAATATGATATTTTAATGGGTTCATTACATTAATTTCATATAATTTATTGGCGCTGTTTATGAAATAGTTATATGACTTTCATTATTATTTTCATTTCTATAGAATTTGTTTTATGTATCTACTAGAGTAGAAAAAATAAATTATTTTCAATCAGATAAAAAAAAGTTTGCTTTTTATCTTTCAAGATTTTTGATGTTCTTGAAAGTTGTTTATTAAGTTTTAGCAAATTTATGGCAATATTTTTATGCTCTAATAATTTTTTTTTATTATTTAAGATACTATTATTTATTTTTATATTTTTTAAACCCAAAAAAACAATTTTGATTTAAAGAGGCTAATAAGTTTTTTTGAACTTTCTTGATAATAATAAATAACAAGATCTTTATTTTTAAACTAAATTTTTATTCTTCCAGTTAAATGTTTTGATTCTACCAAATTGAATGATGTGTGTAATTTATATTTTCGAAAGATATTTTTCAATAAAAAAGGTCATATCTTTTTGAAAAGTTATCAAATACTTTATCAATACCAATTGATGGGGAGCTAATTAAATGGAATATATAAAAGACCATAAAAATAAAATTTTTTCATATGATAAACAGTTTTTATATCTATTAAAGTATATATCTTTATTAATTCTTACATCTACAAAATTATACTCTTACAAATTCATTTTTCCCTTAAAATATAAATTAAAGGAAAAAATACATTATCATATATTTTTCCAGCATCATTTCACTCTCTCCCTCTTTATAACTTTTTTTTCTGGGAGAGGGAATAAATCTAATGACAATACAAATTAAATTTATCCTTATCACAAATATACTTTTACAGCATTTTTACTGTTAATTTTATTCAAATTAAAGCTATTAAAACTTTAGTAAAATTACATAGATACACATGTATCTATAATCATCATTAAAAATTTATCTCCTTTATTTTAACTCTTAAAATTACCCTTAATAGAATGTTTTATAAAATTTGTTAAAATACTCATTAGAAAATACATTTTATTACCAATTCATCGGTGGTGTGTCAAAAATAAAAAGAAGAATATAGAAATATTATTAATATAAATAATTCTTATTTAAATATATAGAAATATTATAAGAAATATTATAATAATAGTGATTTTGTTTTAAAATTTTTTTATTTACACATGTATTACATATTTATTTTTATTTGTATATCTTTTTAAATTATGCCATTCATTCTTCTTACTATTACATGGAGATATAAAAGATTTTTTGGAGAAAGTCTTCATTAATAATAAGTATTATGGATAGCTAAAGGAAATAATGATACTTTACACAGTTCTTTCGAAAGATATCTAAATAAATATTATTTTAAATAATATTAAACTTTTTTTATTAGATATTGATATAAGAGGTGGAACAGATGATGTTTTAGGAAAAAGTTTAATAAATTTATAAAATTAAGAAATTATTTTCAAATCCTTTTTATTACTTCCTTTTTCCAAAGTTTACTCTAAACTTTAGATAGTACATTTTTTACTGTTCTATGATAATTTTTATAATTAAGTTATTCTTTTCTTACTCTATTGTATAAAAACTTTATTGGTAACTTTTTGCTCAAAAATATCTTGTTTACCTCGTTTTACTTGTATCACTTTTTTAAACAAAGATTATTAAAAATAAATTCTTCTGTTATCTTTGTAAGTCCCAACAAAAGATTGGCATTATCATTGTATAATGACAAACAACATCAAGCTTCAATAGAAAAAAATAAGGAACAGATAAGAAAAACTAAACCATATTTATTTTTTCTCAAATAAATTTGAATTTTTGATAAAACGATAGCTTCATATTTCCCTTTATTTTTCTAGTATATATTAGAAATAAAATAGACAAGAAGATATTATTAATGGAAACATCACATACTTATCTCTTTTAACAAAATAATTTATCTCCTTATCATTTGAGTAAACTTATAGATTATTCCCATGTCTATTTCTTTTTGATCTTGCAATTTTTGTCTCTCTTTAGAGGTATCATTTTTATTTTATTCATTTTTTTTAACTTTTACCATACTTGGATAGATTTTTGCACTTTTGTTACCTTGGATGCATTAGTCAAAAATTAATTGCCTATCTTTTTATCTAATTTTCTACTAATTGATTTATACTTTTAGAGCAATTAAAGTTTCATTTTCTTTGAAATAAAGCTACTTTAATAAAAGTTTAAATAAATAAATTTATCTCCTTTACCGGATGTTGTGTTTTTTACTATTCTCAACTTTCTCGTAAAATAATTAATAATTAATGTTGTGATTTTTGATGAAGATAATAATTTTTTTAAACTAGCCTTACTAAAAATAAATTCAAATATTTTTTTATAACATTTGTTATCCTTCCTAAATCTTATTCGCGTATTTTCTTATAAACATTTCTGTTTCTTTTAATTTAAAAAAAAATTCTTTTTCAGGTTTCTATTTGCTATGGATTTAATTGATAACATAACCAATTCTTTTGATCATGATACTATAATTATTGCTGATGAGAATGGTTATCAAGAGGATTGTAGATATGACGTAAGTATAAAAACATGACAACATCATTATTTACCCTTTTCAGGGAACACACGATCTCCACATAAAAATATACTTCATTGGAGTGTTTGCCTTCTCCATTGCAATAATTTCCTTTTTTTTCAATAGTTTTTTGACAATAGTATTCCAGCTAAATAAAAATTTACGAGTCACAGCTACTTATTATTTTCAAATATTAGCCATATTTGATGTTTTTATGGCATTTAATTATGTTGCATTGATGGTTGTTCCTGTTTATTTTGATAAATTTCAGATATTATGGCTTTATAATATCTTTAATTATTATGTGGTATTTCTTTTAATGGAAGGAAATGTCTCTATTTTTTGCTCGGTCCTCCTTCTTGTTATGGCAACTGCTGAGAGGTGTTTCCTCAATCTCCCTGGATGTCGGGAGATTGGAATTAGTAAATTCATGAAAAATAATAGAAGATTGATAACTGTTTGTGTTATCGGGATATCAATTTTGTATAAAGGCATGACATATTTTGAGTTAGTAAATATTGAGAAAGAAAATTGCACTGATTGGGAGAGGTATGAATTATCACTATCAACTCTTGGTATCAATCCAACATACAATTTTTGGTTCATGTTTTTAACAAGAAACATCGTTGAAAGAATCTTACCTTTCTTTCTCCTTATCATAATGAATTTCATTATCGTTAGGCAACTCAAGAAAGATTCTATGTCAACACTTCGAAAACTTCAGGAGAATTGTTACATCCCAGGATGGAATAGAACATCCCACAAAAAAATGATTAAAGTAATTTTGTTTTCTAGATATTAAAAAGATAAAATTATTTTTTTAATTTCAGGATGCAACAAGAGCACTTGTAGCAATCGTAAGTGTAAATATCTTATGTCAAGCACCCCAAGTTTTTTTAACAACATGGGAAATAATTAATAAAGCATCATTGGAAAGTAATGAACTTCGTACATTCTATTCTTATGCAAACGATACATTAAGTATCTTATGTTTGGTTTCTAGGTATGTTTTTTGAAGTACATAAATTTTTATTGACATAATCCTTGAGATAAATTTTTTTAGTGCTTTAAGATTACCAATTTATTTATCTTCTAATAGACCTATTAGAGTTGCTTCAAAGTCAACAATAGAAAAAATATTTCCATCATGTTTTGGGAAGAAACACCTCCATGACAGTAGTCATAGTGAAACAAGATCAATTGTTATCTCTCACATGGGTAATGGAATAAAAAGCGATATCAAGAATGGAGATGAATCGGTTTTGTTACCTGATTTACCGACACATGACAGTCCTGAGAGTGGTGAAACAACATGTGATATTATTCTACCATCACCTATTGATAAAGTTGACGGTATGCCAACAGTTATACGAAATACGAAAAAAAGTTCCTTCATTAGAGATTTGTCGAAAGATTCCAGTTCCCAATTATTTGTTTAATTTTATTTACTCAATCAAAATAATCTGATTGTTTAATTTTTACCATCTTTTTTAGCATCTCTCAGTTGTGTGTGTATTATGGAAGAGAAGTAATCTATTAATTACATTTTTTAATGTTTAATATTTTTTTACAAAATTTCTTAAGTATATAAAATTAATTATATTATTCTGTAATTGATTATGAAAGATTTCAATGGATAATACTAAATATAAATGAGTTTTAAAATTAACTAAATGTCTTAAAATATTTAATGTTCGGAGATGACGGAATTTAATTCATTGGTATTTGTAAATATTTATTTTATTTCAGTTTAATAATGATTTTACTTGAAATACCACACATTTTTGTAGGCAATCACCAGTATTCTTAAGATTCCACATTTATATAAAATAATCTGGTGACAGGAAATAAAAATTATAAGATATTGTCTGAGATGCCAATCAAACTACAAACATTTAATGTAATCTTTTCCAACAATAATCTAATATTTAATACATTATCAAAAATAAAATCTTTTGCTCAAAACAAATTTCCTTATGTCTAATACATAATATTCCTTATCAAATTGTAATAAAAATAATAAAAAAATTATTTTTATTTCCTCACTATCTTATCATAAACAAGAATCAAATATATTTTACAATGTTATTAAGAATCACTCTCTGGAGAAAGTAATAAAAATTGTATACTTTTTTCATTTAATTCTAAAAAATGTATTTATAGAATAAGAAAACATTACTTTATTCATTGATCATAAAGATTTAAATATTTATCATACTTGTCATGTGTTTTGCACTATTTTCATTATGTTACGTCAATTTGATAAGATGGAAACTGTAAAGTTATTTACAAATTCAATTTAGAAAGAGAGAGTTTCCTCTATTTCTGAAGAGAGTATTATACGAACAAAAATTAAAGATAGTAAATTAAAAATTTAGTGAATTCAAAAGAGAGAGAGAGTCTGAAAAAACATTCTTGGTTGAATAAAATTGCATATATTACGATTTTTTGTCTATTAAAATTTATTTTAATTTAATTGCATTTTAAACATTCAAAACTTTGTAATTTCAAATTTTGATGGTAGACAAGAGATTTGTATGTATTAAAAATGAAGAAAACACATGTGCACTCATATAACAATATTGCATCATATTAATGAAATATAGAAGAAAATAAAAATATTTTACTATTTGCATATCCTTTCAATAAACATCAATTATAACTTTGTTAACAGCTGATATAATAGGAAGTTAATGCGGTATGACGTCTGATTTTTGATAAAAAAAAGAAAACTCCAGATATTATTATTATTTTTTTCAAAAATAACTACATAAAAAGTACTTTCTTTTCATATAAACATATGATTTTAACTGGTTAATAAAATTGAAATATAATTTGAAAAGTTCTATCTTCAGACACCATACATCATTAGAAGTTTTTTGTGTTTTGTAAATTAACATATAAACAGATGTTTAATGCGTTTTTATTGTTTAATTGGATTATAGTGATAAAAAAATTTATAAACTGACAATAATCCTTTTGTCCACAAAAATATTACTATAAACATTTTATTCTCTAAAATAATAAATATTTCAAAATGCGTCTTCATTTTTTTTGTCACCATATCAAAGAACTACCAAATGATTATGAAAAAATTAAAAACTTTTGTTCCCCAACACAAGGAGTATATCATTAAAAATGGACAAAATAGCGTTGAAATTCAAGCACACAAAAGCATTAATGTATTAAACAAAATCAACAAAGAAAACTAATGAAAAACTTCATCTCAGACATTTTTATTTACCATATAAATAAACATAAGATGAAGCAAATTAGTCAGAAGGTAAAAGAAACATAAAAATACAGATGACAATTAGCTTTCAATACCAATACACAAACAATAATGATATACTTCCATAAAAAGACAATAACTTCATTTTATTTATTCTTGAGACTGTCATAAAAAGGATCTCAAACAAACAAATATCCCTATATTTTCACTATCACTTTTTTCACAATTCCATTATTCTTTGTCACTCTCGCTTTCACCATTCACTTTCTATTTTCACTTCAATTCCTATCCATTATTTTATTATTCTTTCGTTTCCCTTCATTCTTTTAAATTTCTATTATCAAGTAAATTTTTAATATTTATTTAACAAAAATTTATAATATTATATAAATATCTTTAAAATAATCATTCCCCTCAAAATTTTTATTCATGTTTTTGTTAGTTTTAAAAGCATACAAACAAAAAAGACTTTTCCTATCCACTTACTTCTACTAAACATATGATTTTTATTTCTCCAACAATATTTATATATAAATAAATATATTATATTATGTTTGTGTGTATGTAATATATATAATTGATATACTATTTTGTCTCACTTTTCCCTTTTCCTTTTTTAATTTGTATTGATAAAAGTAAATGGAATTGAAAAAAAAAGATTTTTTACCTTTTAATCCAAAGATGTGTATAAAAGGACAAAGTATTTACTGCATATATGTATTGGGGAATTAAATTGAAAATATATTTATAAAAAGAAAAAACCCTTTTTGTAGAGATTCTTATCTATACAAATTTACTCCCAAATATAAGTATAAAAGTAAAAATATGGGTATTTTTAAAATGTTTCAAATTTTTACACCAAATTTGAAGGTTAACCATAATATAATATATTATGTTAAAAAATTAAACTTTTTATTTTAAATAATATATGATAGATAGTTATAAACATGTCTTGTTAAAAGAAACATTTAATCAAGGTCTTTTATGTGCATAAAAATAAATTATTGGTAATGTTAAAGGTAATTTGATGGTGTGTACTCAGAAAAGAAATGTGATTTTATTTTGATTAAAGGAAAATTTTTTTGTAGTAAACAGCTTTGGTGCTCTTTGATCATAGTGGAAAAAGCTCATTCAAAGGTTAAGAAAATATATCTCTCTCTTTACAATCATTTTTCACCCCTCTATCTTAATATTAGTTTGTCATCTCTTAATAATGATTAGAAAATTATTATACTTTCAGTGGTGTTTGAGCTCCTATCCGTATTTTTTCACATTCCGCAACTTAATACCTTTTTATTTACTATCTTATTTTTTCTTTTGCATCATCATTTAATAATTATATAACTTTCTTCTCAATTACTTTGGTATTTAAATAACATCCCACTCATAAATAACAACAATTTACACTGATAAAGACTAAAAAATAAGATGAAATCACTTCTAACATTTTAAACATCTTTTTTTTATAACACTACAACAGCTGATTGCAATTGATAATAAAGACATATACACAAAAACTAAATAAGAAAATATACTTTATTTAATGTTTAATATAAATTTTCAATTAAAAGATATAAAATTAAAATATTTCAATATCATAAATTTGTAGATAAAAAAAGTATAATATATATATAATGTGTACAATCTATTGATAATAAATCGAATCTTTGATTTCATAATATTAAAATATATATGATTATATATATGTATAAGGAATAGATAATATAAATTTAAAAAGTTTTCCTTCCGTTCTTAATCAAAATATTCAGTTAATATATTAATGATAAGATAAAAATTGTTAATTGTATCTTTTGATAGGACATTACTCTTATCCATATTCTATAAAATTTGCCGGTCGAAAAAGTTGAAAAAATTATATTCCATACTAATAGTAAAAATAAAGAAAGGTTTAAAGTTAATGTTTGTGATTTTGTCATTTCTTTAATAATTAAAAAAATAAACTTGGTGATCCATTAAAATAATTATTTTCATTTCAAATGGGGAATCTTACTATACTTAGGATAATAAGATTTTCTATTTCAATTATAATCCTTCTTACTTTTTCCTCCATCACTCATACATATATAGTAAGTTTTAAATAGACAATAAGATAATGAAAAAATATACATTAAAAAAAGTATCTACTCGGGTTTCTACATGTATTAAATAAAATAATTATAATTATATATCAAACTAGCGTCGGGTACTATTATATAGAAATATATATATGTATAAAATAATTAATATAGAAAAAAAGTAAATATGTGACAAAAATAAACCATTAGAGTTATAAAATAAGAATCTTAATTATCGTTTTTTCTAATTATAAAAAAATACATTTACATTGAGGAAAAAATGGTAAAGTATGAAAAACCCTAATGGAAAAGTTATATTTTCATATAAACATTTACATGAAAACATAACTTTTATCTATCAAATAACTGTCTATTAGGGGAATTAAAGAAATTGAAAATATATATATAATGAAATTTCAAAAATGAAATTATGTATAAGAAAAAAAAGTAATAAAATACATCAAAGATTTGTCTTTCATAATAATAGGTATATGATCGAAGTTAAATTAATAAGTTTTCAATAAAATAAAATATTATATATATAATAAAAGGAAATATAGAGAATAGTAAAAAAAATCAATGTAAAAAAGAAAGGTGATTGATACAAAAAGTAGTCAGGAGATCATATGAGAGAAGGGTTTCTTTGGCACCTAGCCAATCCATATACATGTTGACAATGATATACAATTTTGAGAGAGATATATAAAAGATAAAAAGAGATAGTAGTTGTTTTTCCTAGACAGTGCTTCTTCTTCTAATATTTTTTTTTAATTTGTATAATATTAAAAATAATAGGTCTTTTTTACAATGATGACAGTTATCCTTTGGGTATCGCCTGTTATCTTATAAATGATAATAATAGTATTAGTAATAATAATAATTGGTTTTTGATATTATTTGATGTTTGATATTTATCTTTAAGGAAAGGAGATAAGGATAAAGTAAAAAAAGTAGTAGTCTTTTGTGAGAGGTTCATAACGTTACATAATATAAAATTACATATCTTCTCATTTTTGATTTTACCTCTTTATACAGAATGTCTTGAAAAATTATTCCATTTTCGATTTCTGTTAAATAATTACAGTGTTCGTTATTAAAAAAGTACATATTGAAACATTCCTATTTCAACTTAACATAATTTTTTATCATTTATCTTTCCTTAGTATTTTTCGTCTGTTTGGAGAATGCCAAGCCGGCAAAGGCACTATTTGTATTTGACATTTGAAAATATCTTCAAAAATTAAAATAGTAATAATAATAATAAAAAAAATAATTGAATAAAATTTTTCTACTTCAAATTATCCATCAATTCTTCCTTTCCAAAATCGTGTTGTTTTTGTTTTCTTACATTATAACACACATCCAACCAAAAACTAAATACATTTTCATTTCATAAATTTTCTTTTTCCTCTCCTCTATTAAATTTTTTTCTCTTTTGTGAATTGTCAAAATATGTTTTGTAATCTTGAGAAAGGAAAGAATATGTAGATATAGTTATAAAAAGAAAAATAAAATTTTGAAAGAACTAGGTATATACGTGAATTAAAAAAAATAATATTATAATATTATAAATGTATACAAATATAACATAAATATAAATATGATCTTGTTATATAAAAAATATTAAAAAATAAAGTAATCCTTTAACCTTTTCGGCATCTTTATGACATATACATCTTTTTTTTAATAGAACAACATTATCTAGACTCTTGGGTTTCTTTTTTTTGAAGAAAAAAAATTAAAAAAATAAATTTTTGAGACTGTGCCTCGACACATATACACATCTTTTTTGATAAAAAAGTATAGTCCATTTTATACCATGTGTATTCCTTTGTAAGCATAAATAAGATTCTGTATAGAGTTGAGAATATAGCTTTAATATTACATAATAATAGATCTTTGATGTTTTGAAAATATAAGAAAATTGCTAATAAATTAAATGATAAAATACAAGTATAGACATGTACATGACAAAATATAAAAGCACTTCTTTTTAGCTACTTCTTGTTTTTTCGAAAAAAACATAATGGTTTTAGATTATCCAATAAAAATAATAGATCTTTGATTCTCCTTTTTGTCCTCGATTGTCATTTACATCTTGGTTTTCATTTATCTTTTTATTTTTTTTTTCATTTAACGTTAAAGAAGAAAAATATATATATTGAGAGATGTCCAAAGAATAATTGTGGTGTTGGATGTTGTTCATCTCACATATGTGTGCTCCTGAGTTTTTGTTTTTTGAATCATCGGGATAATATTATTTAGTTTATCTTATGACTTTAAATATATATAAGTTTGATAAAAAATATTCACTGGTTAAGGTGTTGAAATATATATAATATTGAGAATGAGTCTTCATTCCTAGTTTGATGCATTCGCCAGTTGCTCAAATACTGGCAATCTTTCTGCTCCAAATACACTGCCATAATCGTTTGTAGAGTCATTGTCACTATTTGCAAATGATGAAAATCCATTGTTTGTGAAGGGATTGACTCCAAGTGAGAATTGATCAAATGAGTGCATTCCCCTATTCGATTGTAATTGTTGATTTGGTCCTATTCCCCAAGCATTGAAATCATTTATTAATGGCGTCATTGTTGTCCAATCATAGTTGTACTCACTATCATGTGGATTCTTTCCACGTCCATTTTGTGTGGTTGAGAATGATTGGAAATAATCCTCTTGTTCTAATGGAGGTGAGTATGATCCCAAAGGAGATTCTGATCCAGACTCAGCAGATGATGGAGCGGGACTGTCACCAGATGAACTGCTTCTATTAACTGATGATCCGTTTGTAGTTGTAGTCATATTTCCTAGGTTAATCATCAAATTTGATGAATCTAATTGTGTAATGTTATTATTAGTTGCAGGTATATTTTGTGTACTTATTAAGTTATCTTCATTGTGAATAAAATGACATCTTGGACCATATGGACAATATCCACGTTTATGGTATGATTGACATGCTTCAGTTTTGTATTTTGGATGTCTTGGGATTGGTCTTTTTTCATGTTCTCCGTGAGCATATTGACATCTAAATAACAACAATATGTTACAGTAATAAAATTAATTAAATTTACCTTTCACCATAATTACATCTTCCTGAATCCATCCAACTACGACATAACTCAGTTTTATAAAGTTTAGGATTTTTAGGTACAGCACTACTACTAGATGATGTGGTTGTTTGTGTTCCATTACTAACATTTACTGTTTTATTACCTCCGACAATTGTATTATCAAAAGAAACTTCTAAAAATAAGGTAAAAAAATAATTAATTATAAATAATAAAAACATACTTTGTCTTTCGTTAAAAAGTCTACCATTCTCTCTAGTTTGTTGAAAATTGTCGAAAACGGAAAATGTTCCGGAATCAGGACTACTAGCTGTTCCGTTACCCTCAAAATGATTATAAAAAATATTTTGTGGTGTATTCATGTTTCCTTGTAGTAATTATTATTATATATAGCTATATCTTGATAAAAATATCCTTTATAATAATAGGTAATAGATAAAGATTCCAGTAGAAATAAAAAACTTGAATATTCGTTAGATTTCTTTTCAATTGACAATAATAACACTCTTCTATCTTTTTATTTGAGATAGTATTATAGCTAGAGAGATTTTAATTTTATTGTCTCTATTTGATTATATGTAAGTTAAAATATATTTATAAATATAAATAATATATATTTATAAAATATTTTAAAAATTAAAATAAACTTTAAAATCTTCAAATATATTGAATTTTTTTTTCTTGATTATTATATAAAATAATATATTTTCTTTCCTAGTTTAATCAAGGTATACCGTTGTGTCTTTTCTTAGAGAATGATTAAATAAAAGATCAATGTTAGAATCTCTTAAGTCGTCAGTAGAATTGATGTATGTTGTCTGAAAGTATATATATAAAAAATAATAAAGAAATAAGTTAAAGAAGTAAAAAAAATTTAACATTTTGAAGAGTGTATATAATAATGATATTAGAAGTAGGGGAGCTTGTGGCTGTATGTATGTGATTATATACTTAAAATTCGCGTGGTTGTATATATATAATAATATTATAAAGTATAGATGGGAAGAGGAAGTAGTAGATTCAAAGAAATATATAAATATAAAACATATATAACAAGAAATAAGGGGAGGGCGAGAGTTATCTCTCTTATCAGTAAAAAAATTTTTTGATGGAGACTGGAGCTGATGATGATGTATTGAAAGAGAGAGAGAAAAGAGATTATGTAATAATATATAACATTACTAAAAAGTGATAATATGTATTTAGGTTGAGGAGAAAAACCATTTTGACGGGTAATCAAAAAGATTTTTAAGAAATGAGACAAAATCTTTAAAGATTAAATTTTCTGAATATTTTATAGTAGTAACCTCATGAATGCTTATGATAATAATAAATGATAATAACAAATAGTGTATAAAAAGAGGAGAGGGGGTATAATAGAGTGATAAATTATAGATAAAAGAGATAATAAGTATTTTATAAAAAGATATAATATTATATAAATCATTTTCCTGATGTATATTTTTACTTTGATCGAAATGCCTCATAAAAATTTTTCAAATGAGGGATTAATTTAATAAATGCAATTTAAAATAATATATTTAATTGAAAGGTATGTTTAAAAAAACAATAGTAAATAAACAGGCTTTAGGATAATTACTAACGACAAAGTGATGGAAAATGAAACATATGTGATTTTTGGGTTTTTAGAATGGATAAATTGTATGATAGAATGGTGGAAAAAAATTTAATGTATTCTAGAAACTTGAAATCTTATCAATACTTTATCATAAATAAATATATTAAATCATTAAATCATCCTTCCTTTAAAAATAACAAAAATCATTAAGTAACTTTTTTTGCACACTCTTCTTTAGTTAATAACAAAATTGGAATATAAAGAAATGACTGGTTAAAAAAATTTGTTTTTGATTTAAAAATAAAAAAATTGTAGTTATATTAGTAATAAAAAAATTGTATATATGTATAAAGCTTCCATAAATATGTATATATTCTTATCAGTAGAAGATTACCCTTACATATATATTTGAATGTAATATATATAGTAGTAAAATAATACAAAAAAAATATATACTTAACCCAAAAGAAGTATTTTATATATAATGTTATTTTATTTTTAAAGAAACATTTAAAAACGTGAAAATATTTTGGGACAAGAATGTATGTTTGTCTAAAAGACAAAATATGTATATAAAAATAATGAATGCAAAAAGTAATAGTAATATTTCTTTATTTTATATTTTTTTAGTATATATATAAATATGTTTTGAAGTTTTATTATTAAGATTATATCATATGTTTCTTTTTGAAAGAGGATACATGAAGATATAATATATAATGATATATTTGATGGAGAGAAAAGACAATGATATTTAAAGATTTTTAATAATAATATCATATTTTTATTTATAAAATATATTATTTTTCTTTACTTTTTCAATGAATTGAAAAAAAGAAGGAATTTGATAAAATATATATAATCAAGTAGGTAAAAGTTAAAACATCTTCAATGGTACTTATATAATATTTGAAGGTAAATGTCAAAAAATATACACAAACTATGGTAAATATATAAAAATAAATATTAACAGAATACTAAGAAGAAGAAACTTTTCTTTTATTTTTTTATTATAGAAAAGATTTTATATTCTTCAGAATAGATTGATAAAAAAAGAAAAGTAATTATACATATCAATGAAGTTTACCGTTCTATTATGATAAGTGAGAGTGAAAAAAATTTGTAAATAAAAGGTGAAATTTAACAAAATTTTTTTTGGTAGTAAAGGTAAAATATTCATAGAACTGTTACGGTTGTGGAGCGATTGATAAAATTGATGTTGAAGCAGAAAATGTCGTATATATATAGTATCTTATATCTTATTGAAAAAAAATACTAAACAATTTTGAAATTCATATATGTTTATATATAATATTATTGTTTAGTAATATATTTTTTTCATATATAGTTTCAAAAACGTGTGTGTATATGTGGTGTGTGTGTATGGATGTGGATGTGTTTGTCTACATCAAAAATACTTTAATTTCTAATAGTTTTTTTTTCAATTTATATCATTCTATTTCAAAATATTTTCTTTCCTCAAAAAAAAATACCTAAAAGAGGGTGGGTTTATATTAGTTATGTAATAAAATGAAACATTCTATTTATAATATTACTAATGAAACGTTAAAAATTATTCATGAAATACATATCTGTACTCGTGTATATAATTTCATCTAAAACAAGCTATTTATAAATTGGTTTGATTAGTAGATGAAATTTATGATAAAGTGTATATAATTTGTAATCACGTAATTATACTCTTAACACCCCCCATTTTATTCTAAAAAATTTTTCCTCTATAAAAATTAAAAAAGATTCTTTATACTTAAGAATATTAATTTTTATAATCATTGTTATCTAACTGAAAAAATTTTTTTAATAACATATTCTTATCATGATATCAAAAAAATCTACCACTAAATATATTTTTTTTTTTTTAAATATTACATGAGAAGAAAAAAAAATAATGGAATAGATTAAATATTAATATAAATAACATACCTTTAAAAAAAAATAAAAAAACAAAAAAATGATAGTAAGAGAAAGGACACAGAATGGTTGTTGTTAATATTAAAAGATATAGAATTAATTTTTTTGTTATTTTATTATTATTTTCTTCCCTATTGTAGTGCTTATTTTTACTTTTTTTTCCTTCCTTCCATTTGAAAATAGGCAATATTAAAAATGTTTTGGTGGTTAAAAAACATACCCAAAATGATTGCCTTTTTTATCACTTTTTTATTAAATATATATTAAAATATAAATAACCATTTATACTTTCTCTTTCAAAAGTATTAAAAGGAAGTTTATATGTATATAACGTATTAAATAAAAAAAATTTACAAAACGTAATTTTAATTTAATTATAAAGGACACTCATTTATGAATGATTTGTAAATGCAGCCTAAAAACAAGATATTTTGAATATTTGTCCTTTAAATGACAAGGATTAAATAATATTTATTAATGAGAAGCTATGCATATTAATATACCACTAATTTGCAAACTAACAAGGATAATTTAATGTAATAATTTATTATTATTTAAAAGAATTCATCGGTATTTTTGAAAAAGATTAATGTTATTGATAGATATTATATAAGATAGGAGACAAAGCAACATTAACTTATACTAAATGTCCCATGATCAGGTGATATAAATGTATGTTGTGTAATAATCTATTACAATGTGATTCTTTCTTTTTTTCTATTAATGCCTACTTGTTTTGTTACAACAATGCCGATTGTGTCACAAACAAAAACAGACATTAATCAAAAATTAAATATATTAGAGAGATGTTTTACAGCTAATATTATGCAGGGAAATTGAGAAGGTAACATTTTGAAGTATAAGAAAATATATAATAGAAGTGTAGACGTAGACAATAGTGATAAAAAACAATAAAATGTTATAAATATTTTAAATATAAATACATCAAATGAAAGTAAAATAAGATCTTTTTTATACTTTTGATTTTAGGTAATAGAATGTATGTATTAAAATTTTTAATTGATTACAGGTACGTTTTAAAGAGGAAGAAAGTCTGTAATTCAAAATGATAGTAAAAATATAATAACAATATATATCGAAAAAAGAAAAATTCTATTTCATATCAACATTTCGTATTGAAAAATGATCAGTAAAGTGTACATAACAATAAAATAAAGACTTTTTCCTTAAAATAAATATAGGAACTAAAAATTTTTACTTCATACACAAACATATACACTTTAATACACATAATATTTATCAAACAAAAACCAAAAACTTCCCAGAGGTGGAGATATATTTGTAGACCGGGAGAAGCTTTATGATATTACGCAATGCGCTAACAAAGACACACTAAAATATATAATATATATTAGTATTATGTATATATATAACAAAATCACATTCATCAAATAATTAAAAATCTAGTTTGGTCATTGATAAAGAAACTTCCAATTAACAATTTTTCTATATTATATAATGTTTCACCTTAAACACATCCCCCCTAGTTTTTATGTATTTATTTTATATAAGTAGGAAGCAAAGAATGATCAAGGGGAAGAGACAAAAAGATATGAAAAATGGAGAATAAAGTTGTACATATGCTAATATTTTATAATAGATAGTAAAAATATCGTCTACCTTAATGTTTATTTGAGGGTGGAGATGACAATGACAAGACCTGAAATCTCCCCTCCATACCTTTTTTTTACTTTATTTTTTAAAAAATATAATATAATTATATTTCAATATACTAAAAGTTGTAGGTAGTTTGGTGTAAAAAATGTAATTTAAATATCATTAGCATTTACAAAATAATAAAATAATAGTAAAAAAGAGATGGTGTATAGGAGAAATTTATGTGAAAAATAAATAGTTAAATTTTATTTTGTTGTAATAATAATCATACATACCGGAATATAAAAAAAGAAAAAGGGGAATTGCAACTTTTATAAGGGGGTAATAATTGAAATTTGTTTGTACTTATGAAACGAGTCTCTTTAAATATATAAATATGATATGGAAAGGAGAGAGCGAGTGATGGAGAGATAGACATGTTGATATGAAATTGTATTTTAAAAAAAGGTAAATTATTATAATGGGGTAAAATTAAATTAAAAAATTTTCAAATATAAAATTTTGGAGGACAAATAAGTGTTTAGAGATATAAATATTATAATAATATGATAATAACTTTTACTAACGAAATATAAAATATTTACCATTGTAAAAAAAGAATTAATATTACAAATTAGTTTAGTTATAATGAACATGAAGTACAAAGAATAGGAAAAGGTTTTGGATATTAAAAGAAATATAGTGATTACTTTTTTTGTTGAATATAAAAAAGTTATAATGTATGATGGTTAAAAATGATTTTAAAATATAATAAAAGTGACAGGATGACGTTATATGAGAGGAATAAAAAACATTTCTCATAAGTGGTATTGCTTTTTTGCTTGGGAATAAAATTAGAAACATGATAATAGTGAAAAAGTTATCATAATAATAAATTGTGGTAAAATGTATAATTATGAGAGTTTTTTTCTGTCAAAGTTAATACATATAATAAGTGTTATGATAATAAGTAGTTTAATGGAACCGAATTGTTCATCATAATCTATACATAATACATCGGCAAAATGTGTACTTTGGAGTATTTATAAAATAAGATATATTTATTATCTCTGCATATGATAGTAGTCTTAAAAAAGTGTTAATTTTAATCATATCAAATGTCCTGATATGAATTTTATACTATAGATATATTTTGATAAAGAATCTTTTTAATAACCGTATAGTAGGAGAAGAGTATGTTAATATATGTTTTATTATGATTGTAATGATTTCTATTTTAGATTTACAATCGTAGGTACATCAAATATAATTTATATATAAGATATATAGCCACTATCATCATTAACATTCTCTAAAACTTTTTCGTCATATTTCTTTTTTTTAATATAATGAATAACGACAATTATTTGATAATTACATTTAAAAATTTGAACTCATTTTTTTTGTTTAATTACCAAATTTTTGTTTTTTTATACTAATATTTATTTTATTCAAATTCAATTGTATTATATTAGTGTAATGTGAAATGATTATTTTTACAGGAAATTAAATATCGAGATTATTATCTAAAACTGAAGTTTGCGTTTTTTATTATAATAATATTTGATTATAAAATAAGAAAAACAGGTTAAAAAGTTTTTGAAACTTAATAGTATATATCTTCTTATATTTTATGATAAAGAGTGATATAACAGACACCTTGTGTGAGAAATTTTTCTACACCAAAAGTTGGGTTAAAAAAAACAAGAAAAGAAGGAAAAGTATAGTTTTAAAAGTTTAAAATAAATAGAAATTTTTGTTAGCATTCAAAATGTAATAATAAAAAGGAAAAATATTCCAGTTCCTGTGAATGAGAATATACATAATTTTAAGATAAAAGAAGTGGACATAAGGAAGGTTGACTAAAATATATATTTATATAATATACTGTCATTGATAAAACTTTTAACAGAATAAAAAAATATATATTTTCTGCATTCTTAAACATTCTTTAAATTTTCAAACAAAACTATATTATTATATAATCAGTTGATGAAAAATAGAAGACAAATTCTTTAAATATACAGGAAATGGAATATAAGAATAATCTTATTTTAATTTTTGTCTGTTCTTTGAGATGTATTTAGAAGATAGACAGATAACAAATGATATTAAGATGTATTTTTATTTGATTTATGTTATAAAAGCAAATGCAACATTTCTTTACCACAGGCTTTGTTTAAAAAAATATTATAATGAGAAAAGTTATTTTTTTTGCTATTATATATTTATTTTAAAAATGAATTTAGATAAGGTATCATCCTATAAAACAGGATACCCCTTATAAGTATTAAATTTTATACTATATTTATATAATAAAAAAAAAGATTTCATGAATAATCAAATAAAAATTATTGTTAGGAACACAATCTATACAAATAAAAAGGAAAAGAATATATAAATATACATATTAAAATAATGAGATCTCACAAAAAAAACTAAAAAGTTGTTGAAGCTTATTTAAAAATTAAAGAAAAAGGAAAAAACTTTTTACCATTGTTTGAATAATAAATATAAATAAATTGAAAATGTAAAGATGAATTTATGTATAACTTTATGATAAAGATAAAAATGATTCAGTTTCTATATAATATAAATAGAAAAAAACTTTTAGAAATCTTATAAATATCTAAGATGTAAGATTTCATAATATAAATATTGTTTTGTTTATCTTCTAGGGAATGTGAAACCTCATAGAAAATAAAAATAATTTTGGTAATTAATGTTATAAATATTTCATAAAAATAATCTATGATTCCATAATTGTATGTGGTTAGAAAAAGGAATCGTTTAAAAATCTTATTAGATTAATAAAATGATATAACGATATTTTTGCTTCGTTTTTTGTAAAGATGTCTTAAAAAATAAGACAATTTTTCTTAGAAAAAAAATATTCGTTACGTCATCCTGATAATGAATATTTGGACTAAATATTTAGAATGTATTTATTCTAAATATACCCTTTTATATAAGGAGTATTTGATAAGAAAAAAAATATAATATGTATCTATATATCTTATTTTGGTCAAATAATTGTATTTTGTAACATGATATTTATACATTTTTAAAACCTTAAAGCTCTTTAGATAAATAGACTTTTTTCCTATCTAAAAAAGAATATCTATAAAGAAGGTAGAGGAAATTCACATATACATCGTTTGCTTCATTTTATGATAGCATGTAATAAAAAGTTACTAATATATATTTTAATGAAAAGGCAAACAAATTACTTTTCTTGTTAAGTAATATGGAAGGTGAATGATATAACATAAATTAACTGAAATATTTTTTATTATATTATTTTTGTCTTTTTTTAATGGCTACTGAGCTATCAAATTAAAAAGAAATTTTAAAAATGATATTATTTTCCCTATATATATAGTTTCAGGTAAGCATATGCTATATTTGCTTAAATTTTAACCACAAACTACATTAGTAATAATTTTACTGAAATAAAGTAAATAAATTTAATATTAATTATGTAATAAATGATTTTATGAAAGTGAAAAAGTTTCTAGGTAAATTATGAGGATGTATGAAATTTCACTTTTTTACTCTCACAATATGAAGTTTTTCATATTCCTAATAAAAATAAATATTATGTTTTTTTTATTTATGTTATTACTATAAAAAATGTTAACATCAAAACATAGAAAAGAATTATGTGGATGAAGGATGTAGGGAAGTGAAAAAAATAGATTTGTAAATGGCATTTAATGCCTAATTATACAATAAAATCTTGTTATGAAGTTAATAAAATATATAAAAAAAGGAGGAAATAAAACTTTTAACATAATCTTAATATTATTCTTTTATACTATTAAGACTGAATATAAAAAAATTAAGACAAGATAAAAAACGTTAATATTTTAAAACTTGCTTTTTTAAAAGAGTATAATCATATAAGAAAAGGATGAGAATTATCTCATGAAGTTTTGAGAATATTTTTTAGTTTATACAAAGTTTAATCATTCAAACACATCCAAATGTCCGAGAGATGTTTAATCTTTTATGATACACTCATAAATATACATATATATATATTTATATATGTATAGCGTTTATACCTCTGAAATGAGAGAAATTAATTAGTTTTTATGTATGAAAATAGAAAAATGAATAATTTTTAAGTAAAAATATGTTTTAAGGAAAGAAAAATAAAAGTTTTATTATCACATTTATAAGTATATGTAATGTCCAGTATTGGAGTGCTAGAGGGAGATAGATATTAGAGTTAGTTGAATTTTATGAGGAAAGAGAGAGAGATTGAAGGGATATATAGGAAGATGAAAAAGTAAAAACAGGAGTGAAGGACATAACTGAAAAGAGCTATTTAGTATAAAAGTTGGGGTATATAGGAAGAAACCAAAGAATAAAGTTATTTGATGGACCAGACATTTATTTAAGAGGTCTTCTTCCTTTTTCTTTATGCTTTTGAAAATGTTGTTAAATGTTATAAACTTTCACCAATAATGAGGGTCTTTTGCCAAAAGTTTCTGGTGATTATAAAGTTATGCATTATAACACTATTGAAAAAGTAAATATTATAAATGTTTAAAAGAATTTTGAAAAATACTTTCATTAATGAATCGTATAGTTATCTTCTTCTTTTTTTTCTCCTCTCCAAACTATTTTTCTTTTTACCAAAATAATCTTTTAGAAAAGAAGATAAGAATCCATTCTTATAGTGATGATATCTTTAAGGATTTGTATTCATAATATAAAAGAATATGATAAATAAATTTATATAATTGCTTTCCATAATAAAAATAAAGATAAAAATTAATATATATAAACTTTCTATAATAATTCAATACATCATGAATCTTAACATCAATATCTTATTATTAAAAGTTCCGAAAGAATGGAAGTTTAGATGTCACAAACAATTATCATTTATTGCAGTATGGAAATGGAAAAAAAAATATTATACAATTTATAGGAATAATAATAAAAAAAGGAGAGGAAAACATCATTTGGAAATATTTTGAATAATTTGGTAAAGACATTTTATTATATTTTTTAACAATATTATATCTTTTTTTTGCTTATTACAAAAACATATTAATCAAAATTTTGTTTCTACAACAAAAGAACTCTTATTATTATATTTTTTAAAAACAGGCAAAATAATTTACATATTTTCTCCTAATACTCCTAACAGAAAAAGCAAAACTTTTTTTTATTTCTTTTTTTATGGAGACAAAATAGAAATTAAATTAAAAGATATGTATGTTAATGACTTTACTTCTTGAAATAAGGAGTGAAATTTGATTAAAAAAATACACTAAAATACATTGTTTATATTACATAAAAATCCTCCTAGATATTTTAAATAAAAAAAGAGATAAGAAAAATAAACCAAAGTCTTTAAATATAAATAAGCAAAAAAAACTAAAAAGCAAAATTTTTTTGTTTGCTAAAAAAATATATATGGTACGTTTTTAAAAGCCTATCCTAAGAGATTAAGGAAAGAATTTGGGATTTCAATATTTTGTTTGTTTATGTTGATGAAATAATTTACTATAAATGATTTTATGGTTAAGGAGGAAGAGATTAAGTCATAGTTGGCAAAACAGTTTTTTGATTATTATAAGCATTTTTTAACAAAAATATTTTTTTTTTCTGATTACGTCTAATGCAACTCAAACATACTTATAAACCCCCACCATTTCATTTAAAATTCCCGATAAAATTAAAAAATATAAACTTTCTAGCTAAAAAAAAGTGACAACAAAAAACTTTTTTCATTGCCTCCTCCATCCACAACTTCTATATCTTCTCCATTTACCCATTAATAAACTAGTAGTTAGGAGTAACCAAACAAAAATTATATTTCTAAATAATTTTAGGAGTTTAAGAATTACTGATGAGGGAATATAAAAAAAAGTTTCTTGGTCTCCTTTTTATTATTAGTGATATAGTTTATCAATTTTAAGGAGAGTTGTGGAGTGAAGTTTCATAAATTTGATGAAATAATTTTTACCATCCTATACTAAATTTAGACATATATTTCCTATGGAAATAGGATAATTTTAAGTTAGCAAGGGAAGATAAAAAAGAATGAGTAAAAGTTATTAGTGTTAGGTTGTGTCTGGGATATAAAATTTAATAATATTTTAGTCTTAAAAGTTCTTGGTACTTCAAAGTATTCAATTTTCTTTCTTCTCTTTTTTTTGTTTGAAACATTTTGTCAAAAATTTCAACAATTTTAATTTTATTTGACGATAGGAAAGGGGAATGATAGTGGGAGAAAAAATTTTTAACTTTCATTGCCAAAAACAGACTATAGATATAAACAAAGAAATTTGTTATTTTTCTAGAAATAAAGGAACTGAATAAAAAAATAAGACTTATGGATTCACTTTATATAAAAAAATCTCGATAATTTTTTTTTCTTTCTTAGGATTAACAATCTATCTTCTTAAGTGGGTGATAAAGAAATAATATAGCTTAAGATATGTTTCCATTAAAATAACTTTTTTTTATTACTTTTTATCAGACACATGTCGTTTTAATATATGAATAGTGGTGATGATCGGTAGTGACGCTGTTGTAAAGTTTTGAGGTAGACTAATTACAATGAGTGATATATTAATAATTATGATTGCTATATAAAAAAAGATTATCATGAGACTTTTTGATAAAAAGTAATTTTAAATATGAATCTTCCATAATTGAAATCTTTAATGGATCTTTAAAATATAGAAAAAAAAACTATGATCATAAGGATTAAGATAATAAATTATTTATCATTTCCATAAATAATAAATAAAGTAATATTTATTAAAATGTTCTAATATCTAAGCTACCATTTTATTTTAATAAAAGATAAAAAAGAAGTAAGACTACTTATAACTTCTTTTATTAATGTTAAAAATTTCTGTACGAATATGAGTTTAGATAAGTAGAAAAAATAAGGATAAATTTTTTTATTTTTGTTAACAGTCATTTCAATAAAAACATTCTGCACAAAAATTCCTATTTTATCAGGGTTCATTTTCCCTTATCTTTAATATCCCTTTATTTATCAACTAAAAATATAATAGTTAAAAACTTTTATGCCCCTATTTGTTATAAATTGCTACATGGTAAAAGAATATGTATTAGAAAAGAAACTAAAAAAAATATCATTTATAATGATAGTTAAGGAGAAAAGGAAGAATATATTGGATTTTGTAAAAATGCTAACATTATATAGAAAAATCTTTAAACTAAAAACCTTGATGGGAGGAAAGATTTCATTAAAGTGATAGGAAATGTTAAAAAAGAAGAAGATGATGATAAAAGAAAAAGGAGAGATGGAATCCTTTAAATTTTATTACATATGGAAATGAAAAAAGTAATCTATTATCAGATGGTTAAGAAATATACATATATTACAATGATGTTGGAGATGTGTTAAATAAAAAAGTTAAAGTAATATGAAGATTAAAATAGATAAAGATTATACAAAATTATAGGAAACTGTAATATTTTATATAAATGAAAGTTATAATGAAATAATACTCACACCCTTGCTTCTTCATATTTATTAGTAATGGTATGTGATTTCAACAATAGATAAATAAATATATTATTTTTTATCATAAGTGTAACATATTATCCTCCAATTTCATTTTTGATAGGATGATTATAGAATATATGAAATTTTCTGGATTATGACTATCAAAAATAGAATTAAATATAGAAAAAAAAGCATATAAATATATTTTTTTGAAAAAGTTGAAAAAAAACAAATTAAAAGAGGTTGTTGATGGGAAAAAATATTTTTTTTACTTAAAAGATGGATATCTTTATCAAGCCATTTTTTATTTATAAATGTGTAAATAAAATTAACTATAAGATAAAGGGGGCTACCAAACGTTGGGATGTAAATAGGAAAATTATGGATGATGTGATAATTAAAAAAAATATGTTGTGGGATCATTTTTCAACGTCTCTCGTAAAGGTATTAATTTTCTGGCAATAATACGGATGAATTTTTCTAAAACCTTAAGTAATCGTATGATTCTTTTATATAAGATAATAATAAGTTCTATGATATGATATAATAATTTCATCACATTAAAAGAACATTTCTAACATCATATTTATTTATTACATAAATAATATTCCTCTGGAGTAAATTATGAAGGCAAAAGAATTAAGATTAAACAATAATATATTTATATAATAATGTAGTTGTTAGTGAAAAGAAAATTAGATGTAACTTCAATAAGCAATATATTTTAGAAATTTGATCTATTATTATTAGGAGATACAAGTAATACATATCTTTCTACAAACCGAGATGATAATACTTCTTTTCACGATTGGTTTAGTTGGAGGATGAGTGAAATGGCTATGGTAAACAATTAGGTAGACACAATCATATAAACTACAAGTCTGCACTTTGCCAATTAGTATTTTTATTTTTAAAAATATATTATATATTTATCTTGATAACAATAAAGGAGAGGTATAAAGTGAGAACTATTGGTATGTGTTGTCGTCATCATCATTATCTTGGAAAATACTTGTACTTTTTTTTGAATTTGACAAAAAAATCTACCAATAGAAATTTAGAAGATGTAGATTTATAAAAACAGAAATCTAAGTGAATGATATATATTGTTATTTTACAATTCATATATATGTATCTTATTGTCTTAAGAATTATTTATATTTTGAAAATTCAAAAGTTGTCAGGTATATATATAATAAATCTATATAATATATGTCTTTTTTTATTCTATAATCTCTCTTTGCAATATCTATCTCAATTGCTCCACCAACCTATCATCAATTTGCTTTCACTTTTTAGTATTTCAAATAGGAAAAAATTTTAAAATCTTTCGTCGTCAGGAGGATGATATAAAAAATATGATAAAGCAATTTTAAATAAGTATTATTATGCATTTATGTGCTTTATATTATTACTTATTTTAGCTTTTATTTTGATAGAAAAAGAAAATATTCCGGATAATCTGATTATTGAGACGTTATGAGTAAATTTATTGGAATGAAAATAAAAAAAGAAGAAATAATACTAATAAACAATTTTATTGGAGGATTGGAAAGTCAAAAATTATTATGAAAAATTAGATAATAAATGATGGGAAAACTCTCTCTAATATGTAAAGTTTCAATGATTATTGTGGGAGGTAAACTGAAATAAGAAGTTGAGAATGATAATTAAATATTCTTGAGAAAAGGATGTATATAGTGTTATTGTTATATGTAGTTATAAGTATTTTAAGGTAAAGTTATTAGACACTGAACATTGATCATTTAAACAATAAACAGATGTAATAATTATTATTTCTACTAGCTAAACTATATTCTAACGTGATAAAATGTTTGATTAAATCAAAGACTAATACATATATATTTTAAAATTACTACTATTTTAATAAATAATAATATATTTAGTCATGTGCATATTAAAATTAGTAGGAAAATAATATTAATAGAATAGTATGAAATAAGATATGATAATATAATAATAATTTGATAATACCTATAGAAGGAGTATAAAAAGCTTTTAATTAGTTTGGAGTGGTGGAGTGATTAATGAAAAAAGGTATAAATAGTGATATTAGAAGTATACATAACGGTATATTTAAGAGATGAAGTTTTATAGAATAACTTCTATTATTGGTTTAGGTTTTTGAAGATGACATACAAAATAGATAATAATACATTTTTGATGGAAGAGATTCATTTATTTTTAGTGATATGCATTAAAAAAGAAATGCTTATAATAATATGAAGTGATATAATATGAAAAAAACAAATTATAGTTCGTATAATTAATATTTATCATAAATTACTAATTTAATTAACATAAATTATTATATCATTTGATAATAAGAAATCATTTACAACTAGGAAATGACAAAGTTACAATAGATATTATATATATAATTTTTTTATGATGATACAATTATTATAATTTATAATTGTATTGTCATTTCATTAAAAAATAAAGATAGATAATATGGTGCCTTATGAGAAAGAGAAGTGATAATCAAATTGATATGAAAAAGAGATAAAAAAAATTAAAAATCACTGATATTAAATGAAATATTAAACATTTAAAAGAATAGGTATTTAATAATTTTTGTCATCAATAGATTAGTAAAAATATTTTAATTTTTTATACATTTTCTTATTTTTATAAAAAAAATTCTTAATTTTAAAAATAATATACTAAAAGTCAGTGGGGAGAAGTCTTCAAACCAAAACAGTTGTAAGATTAAGGAGGTGGACGGCGCCATCCTCATTTTAAGTGTACTAATTTATTCAAACAAGTAATTAATGTTTTTCTTCCTACTTCCTTCTTTTCTTCCAGAATCATCATTATTATTATATTTTTAATAGTAAAAATATTTTTTTATTATTATTTAAAAAATCTACCTCTTAATTAACTAAAATTATTCTTCAATGGAGGTGGTGAAAGGGAATTAAAAAATGAGTTGAAATTATTTAATTTAAATTATAATAAAAATTATATTGTAGTTTTTTATATAATTCAAAATTATTATGAAAAGATTATGAATATATTATTTTATAAAACCAATGAAAACAGAAAGTTTTATTTTTGTTATTAAATTATTGCTATTTTAGATATTAACATTTACAAATATAGGGGAAAAGTAAAAAGTTTCCTTAAGAAAATAAAATGAATTTATAATAAATTTAATGTACCTTTTAGTAATATATTTACATTGATATTTTATAATATTTATAATGATAGGAAAATAATATGGTAAGTCGAAAATTTTCACTTTTTCTTGAAAACCTTTTTGATATTGGAATATGTAAGCCTAAAGTCATAATGGTTAAAGAGGAAAGAAAACTTTAATAGGCACTTTGTGTAGTAATAGTAGTATAGTAGTGGATATATGGTTGTTGTACAAGACATCGACTTCACCATTATACACAACACTTTAGAAAAATAGGGAAAAGACTAACATATATGTATATATGTATTATTATTATATAAAAAGGAGGAAAGATGAATTTGGAGTATTATTATTGTATTTGGTCCAGAAATGGAAAGGATTATTTGAAATTTATAAGTCTTTACCAAGAAAGAAGAAGAAGAAAAAGAAATGAAATATTTGGATAAATTTATAAGTTAAAATATTATGAAAAACAAGAGAGAGATATTTACTTCATACTTAATAGCATTAGTTTTAGGGAAGTTATATATAAATCAAAAAAAAATAAAGTTTTCAATAAATAACGTAATATGTCATCATCAGTCATATATCTACATTCAAAAATTTTTATATATTTTTGATAAAACTTTTTTCAACCCTACTCAATAACCACCATAATTTTGAGTAAAATATTTACTAAATTTCTGTTTGATTAATTAGATTCTATAAATAGATAAATAACATTGAAAAATTGTTAGAGTTATAATTGGGAGATTAGATGTTCATTATCATGAGGTTATTTTGAAGAGTTAAAGAAACAAAAAATTAGTTGATCAGGAATGGAAGCCAGGAAAAATATAGATATTTGGTGTACTTTAAGAAGACAGGGATTGTCTCTAACAAAATTAGCACTAATATTTTGGTAAACAAAAAAAAGAGATTGTCAAGGACAAAATCTTAAGTTTTCAAAAAGTATATAAAAATCTTTTTTGTACGGTGTGAATATAATTATTAGGAATGTTAAAAAAATAAGTACATTTTGCTTTGATTTATTTATTCACTTTTCTATTTTTAGATAATATATATACATATGAAGATTTTTATAAATAATATCTTTAATAAGAATAGAAAAAATAAAGTTATCCTCTTATACTTTAAGATGATAATGTGCTAAGAATACAAATCTTTTATAAAGAATGAGGAAATGTTTTAAAAATATTTTAGTTTATAGGATTTTTTTCTTCCTATAATCATATAAAGACATAAAAAGATTTTTAAGGTGAGAAATTTATCAAATGTTAATAACAATAATATTTACACTATTTTAATTCCTACAAAAAATCATTTTTATATATCTAAAAAATGAAATAATAAAGCGGTTGAGAGATAAAAAATAGCAAAATATATTATTAATTTAGGAGAGTTGAAAATGATTAATGGTTAAATTTAGCATAACCAACATCTTATATTTCTCTATCACTCTCCTAATCCATAAAGGTATCATTTTAATTATAAATATATATATAAATATTATATGTATATAATATTAAACAATAAAAATTTAATATCATTAATTTTGACGTTTGGAGATAGAAATGACTTTGGTGTTAATCAACTAAAACATGTAACCATTGATATGAAATATGTATATTTTATATATAGAGACATTTAATATACATATATTATTATTATTAATCCACTGTCTAATAAAAGCAGCTTCATTGGTACGCTGATGGTTTTTGGAAGTATAATTAGGTAATTATATTAATAATAAGATAATATTTTTACATTATATCAATATATACAAGCTTCATTAGGATAAAAAATGATACATAGATGTGTAAATAATTGCCTTTTCTAAATAATATTTAATGGTGTTTTTTTTGATAAAAAATTTTTATAAAAGATATGTATGGAAAAAAAATGTTTAGATTAAATATAATCTTTATAATAACACTTCAATCCATTTGATCAAAAAATGGAATATTGATAAAAGTATTTAAAAAATGTTTCTTTTTATCAAGAAGTATAATATTGATAGGGGGAATGATTGAAAATGTGAATGACATAAATTTGAAAAAAGAAAACAATAAAATTAAAAAAAAAACTTTTATTTAACAAAAAAAAAGCATTAGAACATTGATAATTTTCATGATATCAAAGTTATTATATTATAAATATATATTAGTGATTACAAAAATTAACAAAATATAATATAAAAATGAAAGAGAAATAAAAATCAAGCAATTAGGGGGAGATCTAAAGGTCCTTGACTTTCTCTTTTTTCATTCTAAAAATTAAGAAAGAAAATGAATGAAAGAGAGAGAGGGATGGAGAGAGAAAGTTTTCAAGAAGAAGAGATTGAAAAAGTAGAAAGAATAGAGGTAACAAAACTTGACTCAACTCTAAGGGACAATAAAAAAATAATTGTAGTACAAAAGATATTTATACATTTATAAATATAATATAGTTAGTATTTTAAAAAGTGATCCTACAGCATTAAGGGTGTTTCTAGTTTCAATTAGATGATAACATAATGTATATATATGTGTAATGTGATTGATGTAACGGTATTAAAATTAAATAGCAAAATGATAAGATTAATATTGCAAATATGCAAAGTAACTTTGACATTTTATTATTGTTAAACATTAAAGATCGTATTTGTAATGTTCAAAAATAACAATATTACCCAAAACTCTATTTTTATGTTATGAAATTTTTAAATGTTTTGTTATGATAAAAGATATGCTATTTTTTTATTTATATAAATTTCATATTTATAGCTATTTTAGTACTTCAAGGACAAATAGGAATTTGAGAGGATATTGTTTTCAATTTTTTTAGCTTACTCCATAAAATAAATATGATTTCAAAAAATTTAAAAAAAAAATAAATTAAAAGAGGATTTAAATTTTGGTAAAACATATGTTTTCAAAGAATTATGATTTATATTTTTTATTATTAATTACATATTTTTAAATAGACAAGATTTACAAAAAGATTAATCTATATAAATGTAACAAGAATGGGATTTGTAGGAATATAAATAAATATATTTATGTAATATGGGTTTTGTGCAAGATAATGTGTTGCAGAGTTTTTCTTTATTTTTCTATAAACCCTCTACTTGATTATTTAACATTTTTGTTATTGTATATATTTAATTTAAAAACTGTTTTTAAATATTAGTTGAATAAAAAACATGATTATTTTTAGTATATGTGTTTATGCTGTTTTGGAAATTATATATAGGATATGTGAATGAATATTTAAAAATATTAAAATAATATAAACTAGAATGATAAGAATAATTGAATAAAATGATTATCAAGGGTAAATAGTATTAAAAATTCAATTGTCCATATGTAATGAAGCTTACACTACTTTTTTTTATTAGCTTAAATACTAAATAGGAAGATGATAGGTTAAAAAATAAATAAATATTATGATATGAAATTAGCGTAGGTAATTTTTAATGTAAACGTAACCTTCAAAAATTGTGAATGGATTATATAGAGATATTGTGTTTGTGATTGTAAGGTAAAAGCAGGGATTGTTAAGAATCTAGTTTCTTCTATTATACAGGTCTACATTAAAAATTTTTAGCTTTCAATATGCATCTATGCTACTAAATAATAAAACATAAACAATACTTAAATATATTGCAAAAGCAATTTTTGTTGTTTTGAAGATTTAATAAATATGTTTTCGTCTAGACTAGGAATACATGTATGTATATACTTGAGAGAATATGTCTTTAAGATAATGGTTCTAATATATTTAGAAAAATTCTCTTGCAATATCAATATATAAAAGTATCTTTTTTTATTAATATCATTTAATCACAAAATCCAATACCTTTCTGACCATTTATTTATTAAATTTAACATATGTCTAATAAAATAAAAAATTAATGATTCGAATGATAGGTAGATATTATATAAATGAATTTTTCTTTTTAGAGATAAAAATATATATTTAATGATAAAGAAATTTTTATGGAAAATTATAAATTATCAGTTGTAGAGAAAAAATATAAAGTCCTATAATAGTATTTTTTTTTGATATAAGAAAGTATGTTTATAAAATGGATATGTTCATTAAGCTGTTATTTAGGTATAAAAAAAGCTACTAGTTGTTTTATTATTTAAAGTTATTACTTTCTAATTTTTTACAAAAAAAAGTTAATCATAAATTTTTGTAAACCAAAATACATTTATACTAAATATTTTATTGACAATTTAATCATTCATGGTCTCCTTCAAAATAATGATACAAATATCAAATTATTTTTTCTATCCTATTCAATGAAATTTATCTATTTTTAGTAGAATCATAAATTACATCTAAAAAAATGTAAAACCATACTTTAGGGTACAAAAACATGCACAAATTTGTAAATATTTATCACAAAATTATTATGATAGGAGTAACCTTGAGCCATCAGACGAAATTTCGTTTATCGGTGTTATATTAAAGAAGTTTAATGATATTTGACAAGACAAAAATAAAGCAAACTATAAAATAAATGTGTCTTTTTGATGTAAAAAAAATTTTAAATTGCTTACTTGATAAAAAGGACAATTAAAAGAGTATCAGATTAAATTGATACATCTATATTTCATGGTATTGTAATTGATGGTGGGGTGTATTCGTTTTCATTATTTATTAGAAAATATATAAAATTGTTAAACCGAAAAGAAAAAAAGAGAGAGATAGATAAATTTAATAAATTTAACCTTGATATCAATTAAAAAATAGTAATAAAAAAGTTTTCTTAAAGGGTCTTGTTTTGTGGAAGGAAAGTATCGTTTCTTGAAAGTACATATGTACAGAATACATTTAAAGCCAATAACATCTCTATATATTAGTAGAATTTTAAATACTTATTGAAAGTTTATTTTAGACAAAAAAAGTTGCTAACTAATTTTTCGACATCTCGACATTCAAGAGTGATTTCAGTTAATGGCAATTTACAATTATAATAAGGATATTTTTGAAAGAAAGCATGTTAAAAGAAAATTAAAAATCTTTTTTTTGCCTTAGTACTAGAAGAAGGAAAAAGATTTGTTGATTGATGTAGTTTGAGAATGTTTCCTAACATTATTATTTAACTGAGGGATAAGAAAGTTTTTGAAAATACTTCTTACGTTATCAGATGTAAATGTATAAAAAAATACAAAAACGGCAAAAACAATAAGTAGATTTTTGAAAATTTCTTTGAAAATATTCTAAAATTAGTAATTATTACATGTTTTTTTGTAGGAATTGAAAATTCAAATGTGTTTATGAGTAATTATGACAACTAAAAACAAAAAGATAATGATTTAGGAAGTATTAATATAATATCGAAGTAAGGCAGTTTCTTGGAATATTTACATAACATAAAATGTACTTTTAATATTCACATTATATTCTACAAACACACCATGACTTGAAAAAGAAAAAGTATATGTGATATGTATTAATAAGAGAAGAAGAAAAAGAATAAGTCAAAATTGAGGAGTATTATCTGTTTTGGCAAATAAAAGTTTCTTCCTAATAAATATGACATGTTTCAGTGAAAGTAGTAGCA
Organism: Strongyloides papillosus; assembly: GCA_005656395.1. Taxonomy (NCBI): domain Eukaryota; kingdom Metazoa; phylum Nematoda; class Chromadorea; order Rhabditida; family Strongyloididae; genus Strongyloides; species Strongyloides papillosus. The sequence continues at coordinate 158,799 of SRSI01000007.1, forward strand.
GTAAAAAGTTTTGTGCCATTATATACCTTCGAACTAATATATAAGTTAGAATAAGTAATTGTAAAATGAGTTTATATGTGTGTTAATGGAGTTATAAAAAGAGTCAACAGGAACAGTAAAATTGAAATATGTTACACGTTTTTAAATCTTTTTACAATATCATACTAGGATTGATATAAAATGTGTATATGTAAATGAGATTTTTGTATTAAAAGCAAAAATAATATTTTAACATTTGTTAAGTGGAAATAAAATTTATGTTGACTGAAAGATATATTTAATAATGAAAAATGATAGTAAATTATAGAAGTAAAAAATGAATTGAATGTTTACAACATCTTACTCAGTAAAAATATTAAAATATTTCTATTGTTATTAAAACATCATTTTATTATTCCTGAAATTTATTATTTTTTTTGTAAAGAATTATAGAGGAGGTGTCTACTTGATAATAAAAATTAAATTATCAAGTAAAATATGTTATAATGATCTTATATTAATATAGTCACTTTTGTAGCAAAATTAAAGATAGATATTAGTAAATGTAATTCATTTTTTATTAGATTTTAAAGGAAATATTATTATGATAAAGGATTATTATTAATAGATAAATTTAATTAATCTTTTATCGTATTATATGTATAAATTATGTGAATATTTTAATTTTATGAATTATTCGGTTGATTACTAATATTTCTAAATGTAGGAGTAAATGAAATATTCAAAATTGGTTGGTGCCATTAAATTAATAACTATTTAATTGAATTATTCCCTTTGAAGTTTACCTTTTGAAATGTACAATATATTAGGAAGAGTATTTGTTCCAATATTTTAACAATATTTATCTGAAATGTAATTATTACCTCTTTTTTACCTCTCCTCAATCAATAGAATAATAAAAATATTTTTTCCATTAAACCTTCATAATAGAAAAATGCAATTATTATGTAATAATAATAAAAGGTAAAACATTTTTAATGAAGAAAATATTTTTTGTGTACAAATCAAATTATTGCATTTTGTAATAAAAATTTTATCTTTTAATTTTATTTTTATTGGTATAATAATAATTTTAATACAATTACTCACATTATTAATAGATTTTACATATGTTTCAATGGGTATAGAAAATTTTAATGTCTCGTCTGATATTTTATCTAGAATTAAAAAAGGAACAGGTTATAGTAATTTTTATTAAACTTATTTCTATTTTTACAAGAATTGATAAATTTACGGTAGTTTATGAAATGCAGTTCTCGTAAGATAAACGCATTTAGAAATTGTTAAATAAAAAAACTATTTATTTTTATGTAGGTGTCACCAATCTGTCATCAAATATTTGTTTGTTTTGACCGGAAATTTCACAATAACAATTACACGGATTTTTATTATAATAATTTTATGTTAATGCCGTCGAAAATAAAGAATTGTAATTTTTAAAAAAGAACAGTAAGAAAAATGTTTTATTATCATCCTCGAAAGAATATAAAAATAAACTTAACATAAATTTTTTTCTTTCCGAAATTAGTAGAAAAAAATCACTTTCTAAAATTCTATATATGTCAAAAGAACAATAATTGCAGATTAAATATATTGTAATACTATTTTTGGACTAATTATGAAATTAATGAACCTTTTTTTTAAATAAAAAAATGTTTTATCAATAAATAGATAATACTACGTAAATTGTAACCATATAAAGGTATTAATTTAAATTAAAGTTATACACAAAAAAGGAAGGTATGAAAGTTTATTATCACTTGTTCTCTTGAAAATATATTTTTCAAAGACCTTTATCTTTTTTCAACCTTAAAGTCAAAGAAACTAGATTAAATAGAAGATAATAAGTCTAAAAGTTAACAAGGTATTTATTTCCTATTTTAAAAGAAATAATGTTTTACAACTTTCTTTTGTATAAAAAGATTATTCAATAGGAGTAGAAAAAGCTGTAATTGTCCTTTAAAAGTTTTTTATATGATCTTTTGTAAATTATATTTTGTGTGATGATGTTTGTTTTGATGGTAATTTCAAAATTTCTCTATTTTAGTGACAAATTTGCATAAAATAATATTTGATATATTGAATTTATTCCATTAACCAATTTGAAATACATTAAAACAAAGTCACGTTATAATGAAATTGTTATTGATGATAATATCTCATTGAAGACTCTTTTCTATTTTAAATAAAAATGCATGGTACATAATGCTTTGTAAAATAACTTTTAATTAAATCCAAGAATGATCTTGAAATATATTTTATAAAAGAAGTTGGATCATTTAACGAGAATAATATCACAAAAAAATCATATTTATTAGAAGATTATTCAAGAACACATTTTATAGCTACCTTTATATGTGATTTAATTAGTTTTAAAACTTATACTTAACTTTGGTATTTTCCATAAACAATTTACTATATTTTCTTTAAGTAAACTTTTATTTTCTCATATTTTCATTCAAAATCATTTTTGGAAAAGTTAATTTTTAATGTTAACTGGACTATATTCCTCAACGTTAAAGATCGGCTAGCCAACAACTTATTGGTGAACTTCCACGACAACAGAACAACTTTCTTAAAACTTTATTTCAAATTTATTTTTAGATTACAAGATATAAATATAAAAAAAAGCTTAACATAATAAACATAATTATACGATATTAAGACACATTCAAATTTACCCTTTTCAGGCTTTTTAGCAATTTCCACCTCCTGGCTTGTTAGTAGATTTTAGTTGGCAAAATCAAAATAATCTTCTATTGTAAGATCTTCCTTATTTATAGTCTTATTTATCATCGAATTTGAGGCCGCCGTACCTCCAATTAAATATAAATCATTTGATGATTTACTGAAACACTCAAACACAAATAAGCAAATTTCATTAATACCGAAACGTATATTTATTATAAATTTATAAAAAAATCATCTGTTTTTGCATATTAAAAAAATTGAATTAAGTTTAACAATTATGTACTAGTTACTGAAGTAGCAATGCTAACGATTGATTTTAAAAATTATGTGATTCTTCAAATTTTTTTCTCAGTTCAAATAAATTCACCCGCCATTTGTAATGCAAAATTATTTTGTTAACAAATGTGTTTTTACTTTTTTATCTTGGTCCAAAATTTCTAGAAACTGTTTTTCAAACACTGCATTACTATAAAGTATGTCTATATTTTTTAAGGTGTATTATATATATTTTAGGATCAGCAATATATGATTGTTTATTAAGATGTAATACGGTACAGTAATAGGCGACTTGGTAATTTAATGTGAAATTCATATTATGACTAAATTGACAAGTAAAGATTTAGAACTTTTAAGTAATAGAAGTTTCTAAAATATATAAAGATTTTGATAAGAATTTTATGTTTTAGTATAATTTATTAATTAACTACAAGTATTGTATTTTTTTACATTAAATAAAATAAATTTCGCTTTTTAACAAGTAACGTGTTGAAATGAATTATAGTACAAGTTAAAAGTATGTTTAAATCACTCTTTCATGAACATAAAAATTTAGCAAATTTCATCATTTTATCGTAAAAAGATTATAATGATACAGTGCAATGAAAGATGAAATAACATCACCATAGTTTTAGGTAAACTAAATAGAGTGACTTTTTTCAACTTATTCTGTTCATTGTTTTCTATAGCATTGCTTTAGCATACTATTTTATTATTAGTATTTTTAACTTTGTTTCATAACATTATTTTAATTTCCGTCTATTTCTGGTGTTTTAGAAAATGGATGACAACATCAAAAAACTATTAAGTCAACTATCTGATGAAGAATGTAGGAAACTTTACGAAAGTTTAAGAGAAAGATACAGTCAAGAACGAAACCAAGATTCAAGAAATACTAAGGATAATAATTTTAGAAAAAAGAAAAAGGATGAAGCAGTTTCAATAAACATACTTCAAGAGGTTGAAAATTTGCCATCAGACAATAGGCTATCAGAAAATAAACAAGTTTCAGCTAAGAATACACTTCAAAAAAGGGCATACAGTGCTGGTGATTGTTCCATTTCCCAGATTCAAAAAGCAAATTTAAGCTCCTGTTCAGAACCAAATATGAGAAGACAAAACTCCGGAGAAGTATTTTTTTCAGAATCAAGCAAGAATTCGAGAATAAGGAGAAGAACACTACATTACATTGCTGTTGCGGAATCACAAGACACAGAAGTGGATCAGGAACATGATGGTCCGGAAAATCAAACCAATTCTGAAGTTTTCAGCCCTACGCCTCAAAATAATGAAAACCAGCAATCTCTTATGAACACATCAGAACGGGCAAATATTGAAAAAGAAAAGTTTATGGGAAATTTAAAAACTTTTTGTAGTGGTTACGATCAATCAATTGCAGTAAACGACAAATTTATAGTTGGTCTTTATACAGAAAGGACCAAAAATGGATTATGGCTTCTGACAGAAAATCAGCCTAATTATATTAATCCGTTAGGAAAAATGTTTACAAAAAAGTAACTTTTTGTTTTAATATTATTTTTAATTTATTAATATTGTTTTAGGAGAGGATCAGGATACAATGTATTGAGTAAAACGACAACTTATTGGTGCAGAAATTGTAGGAAATCAAAGAAACCTAACTGGCCATATGGTGACTGTTTAGTTGAACTAAAAATCAAAAACAAACAAATCCAATCGATTTCAGGGACTCACCACGAAAGATGTTGTGAAACATCGTTTAAGCAAATAATGGCGGAGGAATTTTTAAATCACTCAATAGTTTTGGCAAAAAACCCGGTGATAATGCCAAATGTGTCATTTATTTTAGGAGAACAAAGACTATTGTCATTTGCCAGCTATTTTAAATTTGAACTTGAGGAACTAAAAACATATTTTGGAGAATATCACTCAAGAGCTCGTACACTAAGATCTGCTTCTTCAAGAAATGTTCGGAAAAATAAGGATGGAAAGATATCTAATAAAAAGAAACTTTATGATAGTTTTTATAAAATTACTAAATAAGTTAGTTGGGTTATTACGTTAATTCTTAGTTGATTTACTAATGGATTAAGGAAAAGAACCGGAAATAGATTATTACATTTAAGTTTAAGATTGCATAATATTTTAACTTATTATTACTAATAAATGTATTAATATACTTGTTTATTTATTTAGATCATGGATCAACGATCTGACTGCTTAAGTTAGTTCAGTAGATGAATGACATTGAATTACCAACAAAATTCTATATTTTAGGAAAATATTGAAATAATTAATTAATAAATGCTTACATTGTGTAAATTATTTTAAAGTCACAGGTCAAAATAAAATAATATCTCTACAAATAGTGAAATAAAATCATAGTATTAAACATAAATTAATGATTGTAATCTAGGCCTAAGCCAATACTAGTAAATTTACTCAAACTAAAATGTCTTTATAATCTTAATTAAAATATCATACATTTAATGATATATGATAAAGGCATTCAATCATCATCAATAATATGAGGCTTAATACAATTGCTTGAATAAAGTTGTCAATCAAATAAAATAGAATACTTAAATTAATAAAAATTGTGTAATATATTTTACTTTAATGCGTGTTTTAAAACTTTTAGTAAAAATGTAAAAATTGATATGCAGTTACAAATTAAAATAAAGAATAAGTGTATAATTTTTATTTTCAACTGTTACGACAAGAAAATTTGTTAAAAACGTTGATTCTTTATAATTGCAAAAATTTTGATGAAAGAATAACAAACAGTTTTAATATTTCTAACAGTTTGTTCATGTTTATAGTAGTATAAAAGGAAAAAAATTTAGAATTTTAATTAACAATATTTTTTATTTGAAAATGGAAAAAAAAGGCGAGGCACATAATAAGTTGTAATCTTTCATTTTTATGACAATAATTTGCATCTTATTATGCTTCAAATTATTACTACATAATATTTTATTTACATGTAAAAATAATCAAATACAAAAATTTAAATGTTATTTCCAGGTAGTAATAAAAAAAAGATGAATATTTTTTTATTTTTAGAATAAATTTATTATATCATACAATCAACCAAAAATTTTAGTGTAGTTTCATAAAATCTCATAGATAAAGTTCATAGAATCGGAAAAAAAGCTTTAAATGTATACAAAACAAGATGCAATTGAGAGGAATACACAATTGAAATAATAAAAATGATCCATTAATGCATTGGTACAATTGCTTGCCTGATTAATGAAAAGAATGTTTAACACTACTTAAGGGTTAATTTAAAATTTTCAAAAGGTACACCAAAAGAACTGGCTTTAGAGACCAAGGAATGTGACCATGGATAACTGCTGTACTTGAAATTAATTTTTCACAGTATAAAAATATGATTTAAAAGATAAGTAAACATTCGTCTCTAGTTTTGAATGAATTTTTTCAAACTCAAAAATAATTTAAAATTTAAATTATTTTTTACAATTGAATTCTATTCTTGATAAATAAACAATTACCTTTTATAAGAAATTTTGATAGTTATTTTATTATTGAATTTTTTAGAACATCCAAAAAAAGCTTTCAATGCCTTCCTTAGTTCATCACTAAAAATTCAATTTTACATAGATATAAACGTTAATAATCTAACTTACCATGAATAAACAAGAAAATAGAAATCTCCAAAAGATGTTAAATCGAATACCACAATATGAAAAACCTTAGTCATTTGAACAAAAATTTTAATTCCATAATTTACAGCAATAAGTCTAAAAACGAAGAAAGCCTCAACAAAAAATAAAGTTACAAAAGTAAAGATTGAGTATATAATGTAATATAATTCTTTTTTGTATTTATTACCAATTAGATTACGTTTCTTCAATGCTAAAATGGCCATTACGTTAAAAGTACATGTTGCAATGGAAATGGTTCCAAATAAAAAAACTGTATAAAAGATTTGATAATAAATTACATTTTTAGATTTAAATATTGGGATAAAGAATTCAAATAATTCAGAATTTTCGTACCTTGCATTAAAAGGAATATTTCCAAGTCCAATCATTATTGAAAATATGATAAATGATAATAGTATAATATTTATTCTTGATTTTGAAAAATAAAATTTGTAAGAAAAAGGGTATTTAACAGCTATGTATCTATTTATACTAATTAAAAGTGTTATAAAAAACATAAAAGTAGTTTGTTGTGCTGCTAAAATATATGTTAATGTTGCTGTCCAGTCATTGTTTTTAAAAAAATTATTATGAAATCCCCATTTAGGTAATCTATAAAGTATAAAAGTTGTAATAATATAAATAACTTCATTAGTTAATTTACAAACAATTATTGTATAAAATTGTGTGTTAAAAAAAGTATTTTTATTTTTGATTTCTTTTATTATAACATATATTGACAGTATCATCAAAAGTGTTGATGGTATCTTATATATAAGTTGAATAAATTCGACAACCGTAATTACATCAGCCATTTTTAGAATACAAATCTGTATATATTTTTGGAAAAATTTTTCCGTAACTCTGTAAAAATTATTGACACTAAGAGTAATTTTTTTAATATCTTTTAAAAGATAATTACAAAAATACATAACTTAAAAATTAACACGATAATTTAATCTTAAAAGATTTCGCTTAATTAACAGATTAAAGAATTCTAGTTCTATCAAAACAAAACATTTTATCTTGATTTTTGATATAATAAAAATTTTTTAAAAATTACAACCTTATTTTTTTCAAATGCTTTATTTGGGCCAACAGAAAGTTATTAATTTTATGCATCTTAAGTTAAAATTGTATTAATTATTTCAAAATAGTTTTATATTTGCAATTTATTTTCATAAAAGTAAAATTAATTATGAATTAAAATAATTCTATAAAAACATGTTCCTCACTAGAATAAAGAAATAATGATAAAAAGAACTATTTTAGAACAATATTATAGTAGCAAATATTAATTTAAATATTATTAAATTATATTATAATGTATGGTTATTTTATGTACTTATAAGTTGAAATATTTAGTAAAAACAGTCTCTTCTTACGTCTTTAAACATTTATTTCAATTTAAGATAATGTCGTTGTTAAGCCAGAATAATAAAATAATAATATGACATTATTGTTTGCATCGTTTTTTGAAATAAGTTTGCCAATGTTAAATAATAAAGATATTTTTTCAAAGTTTTTTTTTGATAATAATTGAAAAGATTGAATATCTTTTCTATTCTTTTTTAAAACTTTTGTTATAAATATTTCTAAAAATAAAAATATTTATATTATGTAGTTTTTGTTATTTACACTTTTGTTTTTCAAGGATTTCGTGTTATTTTTAGTTTATCTCAAAAGCTTGATATACTGTAAAAATTCATAAAGCAAGATTTATTTTTCATACGCAGAATTTATCGATGAAAAATAATTTGATATTCAAAAACGAACTAATGATATATAAGAATTTATTTTTTAATTGTTTTTTTAAATAAAACACTGGATTGAAGCAGTTAAGCATTGAATAAAGTCTTGTCTGCATATTAAAATTTGGCTCATAGGACACTCAGCTAAAATATTTTTACCGTTTGGTAAAGTGTAACCGTAATTTAATTTTACGGTAAACAAATTTAATAAAAATGACTAAAAGTACAATAATGAGAACATCTTTTAGTTAAATAAAAGGTATTTTACATTAAAGTAATTGGTGGACTTCTTTATTGAGTAAGAAGTTTTCTATAAGAAAAAAACATTCTAAAGTTGATTGTATACTTAATTGTAATTTTTGATCACAATCATTATAAATCATACATTTTTAAGATATTTTCCCTCTTTTTTTTCTAAAACTTGAAGTAATATTCATAATTTTAACATTTAATTTATCATGTATCACTAATTCAAATTAAATTAAATTTGTATGCATATACACAAAATTACACTTTACCAAACGGTAAAAATATTTTAGCTGAGTGTACCCCGAGCCTAAAATTTCTATAATTTCCGACCGTTTCTTCTTCAGGTAAAACTTTATACCTGAAAGACAAAATATATTTATTCCACAAAATATAATATTTTAAACTTTTCAATCGTCCTCGATGATATAATACAAGAGCTAAAAATTTTAAACATGAGAAAACATTACATTAATTAATTAGGACTTACCCTTTGTAATTTATCTAAAATTCACAGATCATAATAAAACAATATCTCCACAAATAGTAAAACAAAATTCTAAATTATTTATAAATTAATGATAGTAATTTAAACCTAATCCTATTACGATTTAATTTACTCAAATCAAAATGTTGTAATTATTTCAATTGAAACATCATATATTTGATAATATATTATATAACAACTGCAACTATAATCAGAAATAAACTCATTACACTGTTTGAGGAAATGAGTCAATCAAATAAAAATAAGGTACAGTGGTCCATCAGTATCCGCAGTTTGAAAATTATTAGAAACAAGAAAATTATAACATAAGGAGGTACGTGCGATTTTTTTTTATTTTATGTATATTAGAGTACAAACTCTGTTTACGATTAAATTTTTTTTTAAAATTAAGCTAACTAAAAGACTACTTTTGTCTACAATTGTAGAAAAAAATATATCTTATCTATAACTGAAAAATATTAACACATGAAAAAATAATAAATACTACGGTTCGCTATTATTCACGGTAGTCTTAGGAACCAATCTACCGCGGATACGGGGAGATTACTGTAATTATATTAAACTAGTATAAATACAGTAAATATTTTACTATATATTTAAAAATATTTCTTTACCGAGAAAATTATCAATACATAAAAATTTAAAAACAGGAGAAAAAGTAAAATTAACATTTATCAACTAGATCAATTTGCAAAAAATTGTATTAAATTGTTTAGTTGCTCTTTAAATGAACTTTAAATTTTTAAAAATTATGGTGTATTAATGAACTCATCCGCTTTGGTGTAAAAGTGGCCAACCAAGTTTTTCTTGTAACAATATAAAAAATAATTTCTTGTTGGAAAAAATTTAGATGACCATCTTTTTTACTAAAGTGGATAAGTTTAGACATATACAAATTATGATATATGAAATGTTTTTTTCTATTGAAATTATTATTAGAAAAAATGAAATATTTACCAATTTTTAACCATTTCACTGCCGGATGACGCATACAAACGTCATAAATAGAATGTTAATGCATAGTGGTAATTTATGCTTTATGTGGGAAATTTTGGAATAATGTTTTTTTTGTTATAAAGTATTTATATGAAAAGAAGGAAAGAGAAAGCAAATTTAAAGAAAAAACACTTACAAATCAAATTTAATAAATTTACAAGGAAAAATTTAATTTTTGGTTTATTTTTTTAAAATCTTACTTAAGAAATATGTTATCAATCCTTTGTTAATTTTTTGCTCTAGTAAAACAGTAACGATTAAATAAACTGTTCTTGTCATGCAATTTTAAAAAGTCATAAAAAAAAACTAATATATATAACCGTTGTGTCACCGAAATTTTATTTAGTTTAGAGTTAATTATTTATTGCTGTGTGTTTATTAAAAATTAATTAGTCTAGTTTAGTTCTGGGAACGCATATAGGATTCTAGTAACGACTATAAGGAGTTAGTAAAAATAATAATTTTGTATAATAGTAAGTAAACGGTAATGAGATTTTTAAAGCAAATAAAATTTTGATGGCTACTATTGTTTTTGTAATCTTATTAATTTTTATAATAAAGATTTCTACTAATTGTGTTTATCACAACACTAAAACTTCTTAAAATTTTTACTCTCTATATAAGAGTTTCTTTCTATTTTACACACAGAAGCGTGGTAATACAAAGAAAAAAATCCTGCTAGCGAAAAGGTTAAGATTTGTTTTTGAGATATGTTTTAATATTAAAAAAAACTGACATAAGAATGTAATTTCCAAAATTTTATTTTATTGATTTCACAAGATTTAAACAATACGTTTTATAAGTTAAATAAGCTGTATGATGCAACATTTCATTTGATAACGATAAGAACTAATATTAGAGAAATATAAGAATTTTTCTTTAAAATATAATCGATTTTTTAAGAAGTTAAAAAAAATTAAGTTTTTTCTTAATTTTCATGTTTTTTCGAAAAAGCCTGCATTTGATCTGTTAAATTTTTAAAACATTCTAATATCAATTAACTTAATATAGTTTATAAACTTTTTAAGAGCATAATATACTAGGAAAATTTAGAAAAACGTTGAAAAATTAGAACTTTATGAATCTAGAACTATATATCAGGTCAATGAGAAACAATTATATGTTGTTTGATTACAAGGGAACATAATAGAGAATTTGTATTCCATGAATAAAGAAAGCTATTACTGTAAAAATTTATACAGTTTTACATGGACATCCTGTACAGTAGATATTTATTAGTATTTTTAATTTTTAAAATCTATTGTTAATAATATGTTAGAAATAAATTTTCTTAATGAAAATGTTTATAACATTTCTCAAGATCGCCTTTTGAAAAGAATCATGAAACATATAGTGTGAAAAAAGCTGTTTTGTGAAATAAAAATAATATTTCAAAAACTTTACAAAGCAGACAAAAAATTATTATCACTATATCAGAAGTCTATATGTCGCGACACCCTTTATTTTAATTGAAATTCAAAAATATATTTTCACAGAGCAAATAAAAAATGTCTGATATTAAAAATTTCGTACATTAAAAATAAATAAAAACAATCTATTAAAATAGTAGATGATATATGAACTGATATGTAAAAGTAAAGTGATTTGTAGATTTTTTTCGCCGTAATAATCAAAATATTTTTTTAAAACAAAAGTATAATTATATTAGAAGCTTTGATAGCAATCTGAAAAATTAAAAAAGATGTCCTTGAAAAGTGCAATCTTTTTTATTGAAAAAATTGAAACAGGTGAAAAAAAATACGCCATTGATTTTTGATTTAATTATCTATAAAAGAAAGAAATTTCGAAGAACATTATTCAATTAAAACAATTTTCTCTCAAATGCTTTACTCAAAATCAATTTTAATATTTTCTTTATTCCTTTTAGTAGGTACTATATCTACTTATCACCTAAAAAATTCCGATCAAGATAATTTGGCTAACCATGATAATTTAAATCATGAATATAGAGCTATAATTAGTAATGATGTTAATAAACTTCCAAGTCAAAATTTTCAAAAAGAAAGTAAGACAGATGTTGTTCTAAGAGAAAAAAGACAGGCAGAAAGAGTTAGAGCAAGACGTGAAAGACAACGAAAAGAAAGAATGAGAAGAAGAAAACTACAACAGGAAAGATTGCGCCGTCAAAGACAAAACCAAAAAATGAATCGTTTGAGACAACAAAGAAAAAGACAAGAGCAACAAAAAAAACGTCGAGAAAGAGAACGTAAAGAAATTGCTCGTAGAAGAAGACAACGAAGAATGCGTCAAGAGGCAGAAAGAAGAAGAAGAAGGTTAGAAAGAATACGTCAAGAACAAGAACGTCAAAGAATAGAGGAGGAAAGAAGACGCTCATCAACAACAACTACCACAAGAGCAAGAACAACAACCAGAAGAACAACAAGAAGAACAACTACAGTTAGAGTAACTACTACTAGACCACCAACAACTACTGAAAGCCATGTTACAACAACTACTGTAGGTCAGTTAGTAACTACAGCTGAAAGTAATGCAACAACATCATCTGAAAAACAAACAATATCAACTAAAAAACAAACACAGGTAACATCTACAGGTAAATCAGACACAACAAATAAAGAACCAACACAGGCAAAATCTACTGGTAAATCAGACATAACATCAAAAGATAACACAGACACAACACCTAATGCATCTTCTCCTACAAGATCTGGTTCTGCACTAGGAGCTATGTCTGAGGATGAAAGAGAACTTTACGATGAAGAAAAAACTGAGAAGGAAGAAGATGATGGATATGATGAAGAGTACAGTGACGATACAGAAGATGACGAAGACGATGCAGACAATAATGATGGTACGGAAGATGATAAAAACGAAGCAGACGATGAAGACTATAATGATGGTACGGAAGACTATGAAGAAAATGAAGATAATGGATACGTAACACAAGATGATGAATAAAACAATAAAAGCGTTACAAAAGGCAATGAAAACATAAATTTTAATAGTTTTTGATTATGAAGAAGAAGTTGACTATGTTATTCGATAAACTAACAACCTCTTTAATGGCATAGAAAATCAATAAGATTTCAGCAGATAATTTGAAAAAGTAACACTTTTAAGATTGTTATGCTTTTTATAATATAATAAAATTTTAAAATATCTCAGATAATTTTTATTATTAATTTTAGAAATTAATTTCTTTCTAAAATATCATGAGTTTTATTTTTATACAAAACAATGACAATTGGGTTGATTGTTCATAAGCTAGATAATTAGGTTGCTATTCCAGATTTTAATCTCTCTAAAGTATATTCATTAAATAGATTTGAATAATTTTTATACTTTATATAAGATTTTCTTGGTAGGTCCATACTTTGTGTTATATTTAAATTTGTTTTCGGTGGTATAGAAATTTCGTATTTGTATTGTAACTAAAATCTTAAAGACTAATAACTAAAAGGTTTTAAAAAATACGAACCCCAGGATACCCTTTAAATTTTTAAAAATAGATTCTTAAGTGTGTAAACATGTACTACTTTTGTTAACAGAAAACTATATATTGCTTTTAAAAAATTAAAATTGCTGGCTAGAGAATTCTTTATATAATAATTAAATAATAGAATTGTCTATTTCATCACAATCGTATGTTAATGAAAAAATATCTCTTCCCAGATTCAAGAGATAAAAGCGGTATTTGACGGTTATTAAAAAAAAAAACACTAAATATGATTACTTTTTAATTTATTCCTTTAAATTTAATACTACAATTTTTAATCTATTCATGAATTCTGATGTTAAACTCCATTATCTATCGACAGAAAAAATTTCACAAGAATCTAAGAATTAATTATTAAGATGTAATTGCTTATTTTTAATCAAGATTGATAAGAGAAATAAATAACAAGTTTTATTTTATTGATTTCTCAAGATTTCAATAATTACTTATATTAAATTAAATAATCTGTCTGATGCAACGCTTTATGTGATAACGACTGTAACCAATTTTACAAAAATCCAGAAATTTTTCTCTGAAATTTAATGGATTTATCAAAAACTTAGAAAAACATTTTTAACTTATTCTTCATTTCCGATGTTTTTTTCTAAAAAGTTTGAACATAATCTATAAATTTTTGAAGAATTCCAATGTAAATTAAATTAACAAAGTTAATGAACTTCTATAAACTTGATATCTAAGAAAAGTTTTAAAAACGTTAGAGAAGTTTGGATTTTAAGAATCTACAATTTTTTATCAGGCCAGTAACAACCAATGAAATGTGTGTTGTCTATAAATTAAACATAATATCGAATATGTATCTCAATAGTAAAGAAAGCTATCAATATCAAAATATGTAGAGTTTTATATAGACAACCCTTTATAACAAACATTTAGTAATATTTTTAATTTTTTAAAACTTATTGTTAATGAATTCTTTGAAATAAATTTTTATTTGTAACAAATTTTATAATATTGTTTAATTTCACTTTCTAAAAAAAATAACGAATTAATGTGAAAAAAAGCTATGCTATCAAAAGAGATTAATATTTTAAAATATCTACCAAGTAGATAAGAAATTACTTTCATTTAATCAGAAGTCTATATGTCGCGACACTCTTTATTTTAATAGATATATAAATAATTTTTTACTATACAAATAAAAAGTGTCTGATATTAAAAATGTGATACGGTAGAAAATAAATAAAAAAAAGTTATAAAAATAATAAATAAAAAAAATATACGAATTGATATGTTAAAGTGAAATAAAAAATAGACTTTTTTATTAAAAAATCAAAATATTTTTAAAGGAGTATAATTTTAGTAGTACCATTGATAACAATCTGAAAAAATAAAAAAAGATGTTCTTGTAAAAAAATTGGAACAGGTGGAAAAAATTACGTTATTGATTTTTAATCTAATTGCCTATATAAGAAAAAAATTTTGAAGAAATTTATTCAATCAAAATATTTTTCTCTTAAATGCTTTACTCAAAATCAATTTTAATATTTTCTTTATTTCTTTTAGTACGTATTATATGTACTTACTTATTTAAAAATTTTGATCAAGATAGTTTGGTTGACTATAATAATAAAGCTATAATTAGTAATGATATTAATGAACTTTCAAGTCAAAATTTTCAAAAAGAAAGTAAGGTGGGTATTGTTCCTAGAAAAAAAAGACAGGCAGAAAGAATTAGAGCAAGACGTGAAAGACAACGAAAAGAAAGAATGAAAAGAAGAAAACAACAAGAGCAAAAATTGCGACGTCAGAGACACAAGCAAAAAATGAATCGTATAAGACAACAAAAAAAAAGACAAGAACAACAAAAAAAACGTCAAAAAAAGAAACGTCAAGAAGCTGAGCGTAAAAGAAGACAAAAGAAATTACGTCAAGAAACAGAAAAAAGAAAAAGATTACAAAGAATGCGGCAAGAAAAAGAACGTAAAAGAAAAGAAAGAATACATCAGGAAGAAGAACGTAAAAGAAAAGAGGAAGAAAGAAAACGCTCATCAACAACAACTACCACAAAACCAAGAAGAACGAGAAAAACCACAAGAAGAACAACTATAGTTAGAGTAACCACTGCTAGACCATCAACAACTACTAAAAGTCATGTTAAAACAACTACTAAAAGTCATGTTACAACAACCACTGAAAGTCATGTTACAACAACTACTAAAAGTCATGTTATAACAACTACTAAAAGTCATGTTATAACAACTACAAAAAGTTACGCAGTAAATTCAGCTGAAAGTGAAGCAGAAACGTCAGCTAAAAGTCAAAAAACATTACCACCTGAAAATAAACCAACGACACCAGCTGAAAAACAAACAACAATATCAGCCGAAAAATCAACACAAACCAATGATCAATCATTGACAACACCTAAAGCTGAATCAATCACATCATCTAAAACTGAGCTAGGCACAACACCTACTTCAGCTTCTCCTACAAAAAGTGCCAGTGAGAAAGGGTAAACTCAACATGGTGTGTCATGACACATTTTGTCGCGTGGGAAAATTTCGCCGCATGTTTATAAAAGTTTAGCTTTATATTCAAATTTCATAAAAAAATTTTCGTATATAAGTTAAATGTTTTTCAAAATCATTAAAATAAAGTCAATTGATATAATTAAATTTAATTTTTTTTTAAATAAAAAAATTCTGGTAATGATAAATGATCGCCGCGCGGTAATTTATATCGCACAATATAGTCGCAAGTTGAGTTTACCCCAAGCCATGCTAGTTTATAAAGTGTTTTATCTGAGGAAGATAATGATGAAGACGGTATAGACTCTACAAAAGCTAAAAAGAAAATTAACTTAAATAGTTCTTACTGAAGATGAATAAATTGACTATACTGCTCGAAAAACTAAAAATATATTTATTGACGTTAAAGTCCTTATGATTCCAGCTTTAAATCTAAAATAGTCATACTTTTACAATTACTATGCTTTATTATAATAAAAATTTTACTAGAATAAAACTGGATTTTTCACATTATAAAAATAATGATAATTAATAATCTCAAGGACAGGTGAACAGTGAATCAGGATATGCCTCATTGAGCTAACAATTCGTTAATGATTCATCCATTTTTACTACTGTATTCAAATAAAATTTAAAACATTTAATTTACTTTTTCAATAATTTAAAATTTTTCTGTTTTTATAAAATCTTAAATTTAATTTTTATTCGGAACAACGATTGATTGTGTAGTTTTCTATGTGTTAGATAATTAAGTTGTTATTTTATATTTGAATATTTTCTAAGTAGATTTATTTAAGTTTTATGCTTGATGTGAGATTTTTTTTATAGTTTCAATAACTGGTGTATACTTTAACTGATTGTTAGTGGCATTAAAATTATATCTTTACTGTTATTTAGATTAAAAAAATCGGAGACTAAGGATCTCTTTAAGTACAAGTATAAAGATATCTACTTAATTTCTAAAAATAGTTTCTGATGAGAGTAAACGTGTATTACTTATACAGAGAAAGATCAATAAACAGTCCTGACAGAAATAAAAGTTGTGAGATAGAAATTGCCTAACATGATAATCTAGTGATATAATTGTTATTTTTCCTCAATAGTATCAAATTATTTGCAGAATAAAACTTTTAAAACTAACTTTTATATTTTATAGTTCTACCTAAATTGTTGCAATCGTAACTTAAAACTAATCCTTGTTGAACTCTACTGTTTTATCTACAAGCTGAGTGCTAGATGTTTCACATCCCAGTAACTAAATAAAACAATTTCAAAATTTAATTAAATTTATCTATGTATGTTTCTTTTTATCAGTTGCGCTATTTTTGGCAATACAATGATTTGGGCTTGTTTTTCATTCATTTTATTTTAATTCTAATTTATAGCATTAAGCTAATAAAAAACTAATTTTTATATAGCACCTAGTTATCTCAAAAGACAGTTTTTCGATTCATAGGAACAACATTTATATTTAAAAATACGTTTAGTTGAGGTCCTACTTATCTCTCCATGGGGTCCTATAGCTTAATCTGCCAACTTGATTAAATTCGAAAACGATTTCTGTATTATTAGAAACAATGATCATTTTTCAATCCTGATCTATTTACAGTCTTTACATTTTATCCTCTTTTGAGATCTAGAAGCTCACATTGAAAATGAAAACCAATTTAATAGTAGTATCTACAACATTTAAAAGTCTTTTATCCTCGAAACCTGCTCTGTATTTTGTTTCAAAGCAATCACAAAACTCCTATTTTTAATTTAAGATAGGATCGACTACTAAGCCTAAAATTCTACTTTCTAGATAAATAATGTGCCAAAATGTGTTTATGTTTATTGAAACATAGTTCATTAAACTAACTAGTCGTATTTGTAATAGGAGGTAGATCAAAGTCGTTGTATTCGCCCACCAAATTTACTACATCTTATACAATTTAAAAAATTGTATTTTATTATTTTTATTGTTTGTAACAGATTTTATATAAAACACACCAACATATATGAATGATTCTAATTTAATTTTTATGTCTTATTAAATATAAATAATTTCATGACAATCTCTTTCTAAATTTAAGAGATAATAATGGTATCAAAAGTTAATTGGAAAAAACATTAAAGATGATTAATTTTAAATGTTTTTCTCAAAATTTAATATTATACTTACAAAATTACTGATGAATTCTAATGTTGAACTCCATGATCTATCGAGGGAGTAAATTTTAAAAGATTCTAAGTTTTAATTATTATGGTATGACTACTTGTTTTTAATGAAAATAATATAATAGTTTATTTTATTGTTTTATCAAAATTTAACACTACATTTTTTGTGTTTAATGAACCTTTTAATGTAACAGTTCACGTTTTAACAAATAAAACAAATATTAGAAAAGTTTGATTTCTTTTAGAAATTTAATCAATTATTTGAAAAGTTAAAAAAAAATGATAAATTATGTATCTTCCCTGTTTTTCCAAGACGTCTGAATTTAATCGGTAAAATTTTTAGAGAATTAAAATATTAATAAATTTGATAAAGTTAACGAAGTTAATGAACTGCTATAAACATATATAATAGGAAATTTTAAAAAACGTTAGAAAATTTTAAATTTAAAAGATCTAGAATTTCATATCAGGCCAATAAGAAACAATAATATGTTTTTTGATTACAAAATGAACATAATATCGAATTTGCATTTTAAAAATTGTATTTCTGGTTTAATCTTAGAAGCCTTGAGAAGCTCCCAGGTATTTGAAGTCTTGCACAGAACTTTATATAAGATTTTATTAAGCAAAGGATAATGTAATATAACAATAAAGATAATAAAATAAATTTACAGTAGTCTTAATTCTTCTTTATATGTAATTTAAAGTGATCAACAATTCCTCATTCCTTTCTTTTATACTCCTTGAGGTAATAGACTTTTTCTTCTTGATATTAGTATACATTTATTTAGCCCGACACAGCGTCTTTAATTTACAGAATGAAAAAAGTTATTAATGTGGAGAGTATTACATAGCAACTCTGCCTAATAGATATTGAGTAATATTTTTAATTAATAATATTCTATAAATTAAGTTTATAATACACTTTGTTAACGTGATTACCAATAAAAAAAATTGTAGTAAAAATAGTTTATTTAAAAATAGGAGAAATGGAACAGGATTTCTTTTAAACAAATGTAATATATATTTGCCATAAATTTAATTCTTAAATAATGACTCATCATGCTTTATTCCCCAAATATATATTAGCCTGATCAATACAGCATAAATATCTTTATGATAATATTACATTAATTTTGTTTTGAAATCTCATAATCTTTGCATTAATATGTTTCTTTTTTAAACTTTTTTTGTAAACGAACTGTTTGCAATAAATTCTCTTTATAAAAGCATTTGTAATATCTTTTTAACTCATCTTATAAAAATGATCTTGAAAAATATTTTAACAAAAAAGCCGTGATATTTAACAGATGAATTATTTTTAAAATTATTATGGTAGACAAAAAGTTATTACCACTCAATCAGGACTTTACATATTGAGACAGTTTTTATTTTAATTGATATCCATAAACATTTTTTCACAGAACAAATAAAAAGTGTCTGATATTAAAAATTTGATACGGTAGAAAACAAATATAAAATAATCTATAAAAATAGTATGTAAAAAAAATACGAACTAATATGTATAAATATATAGAAATGATAGACTATTTGTCGTTATAACAATCAAAATATTTTTTTAAAACAAAAGTATAATTTTACTAAAAGCTTTGATAGCAATCTGAAAAAATAAAATAAGATGTCCTTGATAAGTGCAATCTTTTTTTATTGAAAAAATTGAAACAGGTGAAAAAAAATACGCCATTGATTTTTAATTTAATTATCTATAAAAGAAAGAAATTTCGAAGAACATTATTCAATTAAAACAATTTTCTCTCAAATGCTTTACTCAAAATCAATTTTAATATTTTCTTTATTACTTTTAGTAGGTATTATATCTACTTATCACCTAAAAAATTCTGATAAAGATAATTTGGCTAACCATGATAATTTAAATCATGAATATAGAGCTATAATTAGTAATGATGTTAATAAACTTCCAAGTCAAAATTTTCAAAAAGAAAGTAATATAGATGTTGTTCTAAGAGAAAAAAGACAGGCAGAAGGAATTAGAGCAAGACGTGAAAGACAACGAAAAGAAAGAATGAGAAGAAGAAAACTACAACAGGAAAGATTGCGCCGTCAAAGACAAAAGCAAAAAATGAATCGTATGAGACAACAAAGAAAAAGACAAGAGCAACAAAAAAAACGTCGAGAAAGAAAACGTAAAGAAATTGCTCGTAGAAGAAGACAACGAAGAATGCGTCAAGAGGCAGAAAGAAGAAGGTTAGAAAGAATACGTCAAGAACAAGAACGTCAAAGAATAGAGGAGGAAAGAAGACGTTCATCAACAACAACTACCACAAGAGCAAGAACAACAACCAGAAGAACAACTAAAGTTAGTGTAACTACTGTTAGACCATCGAAAACTACTGAAAGTCATGTTACAACAACCACAAAAAGCCGAACAACAACATCAGCTGGAAAACAAAGTACAGAAACTACTAAAAGTCAAACAACAGCTTCACCTGAAAAACAAAGTGCAGAAACTACTAAAAATCAACCAACAACTTCACTTAATAAAGAAACACCATCAACTGAAGATGAATCAAAGGCAACATCTGAACTACAACCAACACCTAGTGTACCTTCTTCTACAAGAAATGGTTCTCGACATAATATTACATTTGACAGTGATGAAGAAGAAGACGCTACAGAGAATGATGAAGGATATGATTACACAGAAGATAATGAAGACATTAAAGAAGATAATGGTACTGAGGAAAATACAGAAGAAGAACACTATAATGAAGAAGATTCTGATACAGAAGATGATGAATATGCGGAAGATGATATATACGCTACAAAACAGGAAGAAGAAGATGAACTTAACTAGTTTTTGCTGGGAATGAAAAAAATAACCATGCTACTCGATAAGCTAACAATCTCTGAAATGGTGTAAAAAAATTCTTATGATTTCAGATGATAAGTTAAAAATGTAGTGTTTTTGAGATTGTTATGCTTTAAACAATCCAAATAAAATTAATAACATTTCAGATATTTTTTTATAAAATTTAAAAATTCACTATCCCTTTAAAATATTGGTAATTTCATTTTCATGCAAAACAACAATTAATAATGTTATTCCGTTATAAACTAGATAGTGATATTGCTATTTCAGCTTCAAATCTCTTCTCAATAAAATTGTTAATTAGATTTACTTGAGTATATGCCTTATATAATATTCTTTTAGTAGATCCAAATATTGTAGTATGCTTAAGTTTATGATAAGTGGTATTGAAACTATAAATCTTTAGTTTAATTATAATCTCAAAAAATCGAAGACCAAAATCTTCTAAGGTACAAACCCCAGGATACCCTTTTAATTTCCAAAAATAGATTATGAAGAGATTTAACATGTACTATTTATGTTCACAGAGGACTATAAATGGCTTCAAAAATATAAAAGTTGTTAGATAGAGATAGCTTAATATGATAATACAGTGATATAATTGTCTACATAACATCTATTGTGTCATGTTTTTTACTAAAAAATTCTTAAAAAATAGTTCATTAGTTTTATAATTTCATCTCAATTGCTACAATTGAAACCTAACTATATTCTTCTGTGAGGCTCTACTATTGAGTTTACAAGCTTAGTTAACCTTAAACATTTTTTGGATATTTCAAAGTAACGTTTATATGCCAAATTCATTCATCTATCGGGTTTTACAAATCAATCTAATGGTTTAAATAACTACAAAAATGATTTCTGAAAGAAAAAAACAACGCCCACTTCTAGAATCCTATTCTGTTGGCAATCTTTATCTTTTAGTCTAATTTCAGATTTAGAAGTTCACTTTATAAATGAAAACCAATTCAATAGTCGTATCTGCAACAATTAAAAGTCTTTTATCTTCGAAATCTACTTTGTATCTGAAATAAAAAAAATAATACCCTTTTATTGCTACCAAAAAAGCTAGAAATAATTATATAAAAATGATTACAAAAAAAGCAACTTACCCTGCTATCGACAGGCTATCTATAAGATATTCCATCTTTAACAAGGGTTTATATAGTGATATTGTCATCACTATGTCAGTATCACATTTCAAAACAACTAAAAAACTCCGAATTTCTCAAGTTAAGAAAGATATCGTCTATTGATGCTAAAATCTACTTACTAGACCTAAAATATGCTTAAAATATAGTCAAATTTATTGAAACACCGTTTCCTGAAATTACTACTACGTAGTTTTACTGTAGGTAAATAGAAACTATCTCATTTGATCACATTTTTTATTGCATCTTATATAGTAAAAAATTTAAGATTTAACAATTTCATCATTTTTAAGGAATACTTATATGTAAAATATCCATATTATCGATTGATTCTAGAACAATTTTTTTTGTTTCATCCAACGAAACTAAACTCATAGAAATCTGCTCTTAGTTCCATAAGATATAAAGCAATATCAAAAGTTTAGTGGCAAAAACATTAGAACGATTAATTTTAAATGTATTTCTCAAAATTTAATGTTACACTTATAAAACTTATGGTGATTTTTAATTAAAAATTTAATGGTTTATTTATTGAATATATATTTTAAGAATTTTATCTCTTGAGATATGATCATTTTTTCTTTAAAAATTAAATTAACATTAAATTTATTTTATTTTTAGAGGCATTTCACAAGAATTTTGTAACACACATAAAGAAATATTGGTGAATTCTAATGTCAAACTTAATAATTTATCGAAGGAGCAAATTCCACAAGATTAAAAAGATTAATCCTTTTGATATGACTGTTTGTTTTTAATAGAAAACTGATATAAAAAACAAAATGATATTTTATTGTTTGTTCATGAATATTTACATTACGCTTCTTAAATTGAATAAAGCAATTTGATCTAACACATAATTCTCCAACGACTAGAACTAATTTTAAAGCCATTTGAGTATTGTTCTTGAAAATATAGTCCATTTTAAAAAAAAAGTAAGAAAAAAAAATGTAACTTATTTTTCATTTTCTATAATTTTCTAAAAACATTTACGTTCGATCTTTTAATTTTGTAAAAAAATCCAATATTAATAACTTAATGTAGTTTATAGACTTCAATAATTATTATATATTAAGAATAATTAGAAAACGTTAGAGAAATAAAAATTTTAAAAGTTTAGGAAACAATGATAGGCCAATTGACTACAAAATAAACATAATGTCAGATGTTGTAAATAAATTTTTCTTAAAAAAATATTTAAAACGTTTTTAAAATCGTCTTCTAAATAAGTTCTTTAATTATATAGTAAGAAAGAAGCTTCCTACTAAATGAGCATAATATTCTAAAAATTTTAAAAAGTAGACAAAAATTATTATCACTCAATCAGGAGTAAATATTTTGAGACACTCTTTATTTCAATAGGAATTAATAAACATGTTTTCGCAGAGTAAATAAAAGGTGACTGATATTAAAAAATGTTTTGCATTGAAAAATAAACAAAAAAATTTATTTAATTGTAATTAAAAAGAAATACGAATTAATATTTAAAAATAGAATGAATGATAAACTTTTTTTAATATAAAAATCAAAATATTTTTAAAAAAAATGTAATTTTACTAGTATCATTTGCAAAAATATGAAAAAATAAATAAAGAATATTATTGTAAAGAAAACTCTTTTTTTATTAAAAAATTGGGACAGGTGAAAAAAAATAAGCCATTGACTTTAAATTGAATTGTCTATAAAAGAAAGAAATGTTAAAGAATTGTATTTTATTGAAACAATTTTTGCTTTAATGCTTTACCCAAAAATATTTTTATTATTTTTTTGGTTTTTTCTAGTAGGAATTATATCTACTTTTCACTTAAAAAATTTTGACCAAGATAATTTGATTAATCATAGTTTTTATAACGAAAATAGACCTTTAATTAGTAATGACATTAGTGGACTTTCAAATCAACATTTTCAAGAAGGAAGTAAGACAGATGTTTTTCTTAGAGTAAAAAGACGTGCGAGGAGAATTAGAGCAAGGCGTCAAAGAGTTCAGCAAATGAGGAGACGTGAAGCACAAAAAAGACAAAATTTTCAAAGAAGAAAACAACAAATGTTTCGAATGAGACAGCAAAAAAGAAGACAACAACAACAAAAAAAACGCCAACAAATGATGCGTCAAAAAGCTGAACGTAGAAGAAAACAACAAAGAATGCGTCAAGAAGCAAGAATAAGAAAAAGATTTAAAAAAATGCGTCAAGAAATAGAACGTTTAAGACGTTTATCAAAAACAACTACCACAAAAGCAAGAACAACCACTAAAAAAGTAATTATAGCAGCAGTAACAACTGCTAAAGCATCAAAAACTACTAAGAATCAAGCAGCATCAACTAAAGATAAATCAAGTAAAAAATCTAAAAGTCAACCAAGCAAAAAAACAAAAGAAAAATCTTCTAAAAAATCTGGTTCTTCTGATAATGCTATATCTAAAAATGTAGAAAAGAAAAAACAAGAGACTACAAAAAGCAATGAGAAAAATGAAAAAAGTAAAACTTCTGCAAAAGATAAAAAAGATAAGAGTGATACAGAAAAGGGTGAAGAAGATGAAGAAAATAAAGACGATGCAGAAGAAGATGAAAATGATAAGGAAGATATAGAAGAAGATCAAGCAGATGAAAGTGCTACACAAGATAGTCAAGAAGATAATGACGATACAGACCCTACAGAAGAAGCTCAAGATTGAGTTACAGAAAAAAGTTCTTTAGAAGTCGTTTAAATAGATTTTGTTAAAGATAAAAAAGTTAACTATGTTGCTTGATAAGCTAACAATCTCTTAAACAGTGTAAAAAATCATCAAGATTTGAGCAAATAATCTAAAAAAGTAATTCTTTAAAAATTTTATGCTTTATACAATTCAAATAAAATTAATAACATTTTAAATACTTTGTTAGTAAATTATTAAATTCACTATCTTTTTTAAATACCATTAATTTTATTTCATGCGGAACATTTACAAATAGTGAGTTTTTTCACTAGCTAGTTAATTTTATTGCCTTAGAAGATTTGAATATTTTCTAAGAAGGTTGTTATTTAGATTTGTATAATTTTTATACATAATAAAAGATTTTCATAACAGATTCAAATATTGTACCATTCTTAATTTAGTTCATTGTGATATGGAAATTATGCTTCTTTATTGTAGTACACATTATGTTTTTCCTCGCTTAAATATTTTAACACTTGCTGCAGCGGCGATTTTTTAAACTAATAAAAAGTGTATTTTTAGTTAATTTAAAATTTTGAAACTCTTACAAAAACAATGTTTGTACTGTGTAGACATAGAATATTTAAATCTTTTTTTATTTACAAAAAGAAGCTTTTTTTGAAGCAATTTATCTTAAAATTAAAATAATTAATCTTATATAGAACCTTATTATTCTATAATCTCGAACTTTCCTCTACAAGAATATACCTTTATAATATTAAAGTTTCTATACAGTCTTGAGATAATTAGATTTAAAGTTAATTGCCAATGATTTTTATGCATTTGTAACCTTTTAGAGTTGATTTTTTAAAAATATTTACATTAAAGAATGGTTCTAGCATAGGTCACATTTTAAAATATATTTAAAATAATAAAGTTAACTCAAAATACTGTCTATTAGTAAATATTTTAGTCAAATATTTAGAGGGAAATTTTTATAGAAAAACATACTAAAACCTTCAATTATGAAATTTCTAAAGCTGATATTTGTATTTTACAATTAGATTAAGCTTTAACTATATGTGTTTTTATTATTACTTTGAAAAAAAGGCCTTTCATGTTATGGTTTGAAGCCATCTCAAACGCGGCTTATTATACCACAGATAATTATAATTAAATTTACTTTTTGTATGTAAAAAAAATGTTTTTCAGCATTCTAAACAATTTTTTAATACAAAAATTTAAAAGGTCGTCTTTTAAGATCAAAAATATTAACAAAATCATTGGGAATCAACTTTAAATTTAGTTATCTTAAAACTGTATAGAAACTTTAATATTATATGAGTATATTCTTGTAGAGGATATCAAGGCTTTCAGAATATAAAGGTTTCATATATGTTTAGATAGTAAAATTTTGAGGTAAATGGCCCCGAAAAATCTCTATTTTTGGAAATTTAAAAATCTTTTAAAAATATTATATGTCTACACAGTACAAACATTTACTGTATAAGTCTCAAGAATTTAAAGTAACTAAAAATCCACTTTTTACTAGTTTAAAAATCGCCGCTGCAGCAGGAATTAAAATAATCGACTGAGGAAATTGGCAATAAATAACATAGTGTGAGTAACTAAAGGCAAGCGATTTCCAATTTGCAAAACTGTTAGATTTTAAGCACTTCAAAAAGATCTAGAAAAAATTGCAAACGATTTAAGGTATACAATATAAATTTACCAAGTTCAGTAAAGATTTAACAGAAATTTAAGGAATTCAAGTAAGTTCAAAGATTTATGTAAAGCTTAATAATTTATAAAATTATTTTGCACATTTCTTCACATAGATTTCATTGTTAAATTGATAACACATTAAAAAGTTTAATATAATAATAAAAAGCCTTTTCTAATTTCTAATATCTCTTCAATGTAAAGCTTTTTTCTTCTGAAAAATAAAACAAATATATCAGATTAAAAAACATTAAAGAATACTAATTTAAATTTTTTAATATAAATGATAATCAATACTATTTTATACATTTAAATCACGTAAAATAAATAGATACTACAATAACAAACACGTAATAATACGTGGGAATTAGATCAAGACCAATAATTATTGATTTTCACGATAATTTTAAAAGTGGATGATTCAAAAATTTGACATTTCATCAATATAAACTCAAAAGATTTATATAAAAATACGAAAAACTATAACTAATAAATAAAATTAAATTAAAATAATTTGTGTCATTATCATAAAAAAATCATGGTAAAAAATTTGAAAAAAGTTTAATATAGTTAAAATATTTATTAGTATTTTTGAAAAAATGTTTATAAATGTAGTCTTTAAAGAAAATTCTAACTTGAACTACTAAAAGATTATTTAATTTCTTTGTTAATATTACTTTACAATAATTAACTTGACACATGAAAATTTAAAATTGAATTTTTAAATAAAAAGTTATCCTGTACTTCAATATTTATTTAGCAAAACATTTAACTATATAATAGGTAATTATTAAAATACAAAAGTAAAATTTAACTAAACTAATCATATTCATACGATGAATCTTCTATTAACATTAATTTTTATTTTACTACTACCTATATTCTCAGAAGAAGTAAGTTAATAATATATTGAAAGGTTTATATTTTATTTAGAAAAGTAGTGGTAGTTCCAAACAACAGCCCAGTAAACCTCAAGATAAAGAAATTTCTAAAGCTCCAAGTAAAGAAAATTCAAAAGATTCGGATAAAGGTAAAAGTAAAACTCCTGATAAAGGCAGTGGAAAAAGTCCTAGCAAAGATAAAAATCCTAGCAAAGAAAATGAAAAAAGTCCTGAAAAAGATAAAGGAAAAGGTTCTGGTGAAGGTGGTGATAAAACTCCTGATAAAGACAGTGGAAAAAGTTCTAGCAAAGATAAAGATAAAAATCCTAGTAAAGTAAGTGAAAAAAATTCTGGAAAAGATAAAGAAAAAGGTTCTGATAAAGGTGGTGATAAAAATTCTGATAAAGGCGGTGATAAAGATTCTGGTAAAGAATCAGACAAAAATGATCCTAAGAAAAAACCTAGTGGTAAAAATCCTAATAGCAATAAAATTACTGATTCAAGTGGTAGTAAACCTAATGAACCAGCTGATAGTAAACCGAGTGAATCAAGTGGTACTAGTTCCAGTGGATCTGGAGGAAAAGGTGGTAAAAAACCAAGTAAACCAGCCAAACCAACTCCAGCACCTAAAAAAGATGAATTAGAACTATGGGATACAAAGATTCTATATATGGTTGATAGCAAACTTAAATCAGAATATATAGAAATAGCTTTAGAAAGAATTCAAAGCCGTACTTGTCTTAAATTTGAAAAAGTAACTCAAGAAGATAAGACAAAGGAAGGAATATACTTTGAGAAATCATCTAGCTCTTATGCATGGTACGGAAAAGTCTTAGAAAAAAAATTTCAAAGAATACACCTATCTCTTGCAACTGAGAAACGAGTCGGTTATATTATGTATTTAATTGGTGCTACATTAGGATTATATCCTGAACATCTCCGAAGTGATCGCGATAAATATGTTAAATTAGCACAAGAACATTTTTCAAAATTCGTATCTGAAAGTCATAAAACAAAAGATACAAAGAAGTATCCAACATTTGATATGAGCTATGACTATGGTTCATTAATGGAAGTGAGTGCTAAATATCTAAGCAAAGACGGAGAAATGACAATTAAACCTCCTATTAATGAGTACGTGTATATGATGGGGCAAAGAAAAGGATTCACCTATAATAACTATAAGTATATCAATTATCGTTATTGCAGTAGTGCATGCAAAGATAAGAAGAACTCTTGTAAAAACTTCGGTTATTTGAAGCC
This sequence comes from Strongyloides papillosus, assembly GCA_005656395.1. Classification (NCBI taxonomy): domain Eukaryota; kingdom Metazoa; phylum Nematoda; class Chromadorea; order Rhabditida; family Strongyloididae; genus Strongyloides; species Strongyloides papillosus. Next base: position 187,547 of record SRSI01000007.1, read on the forward strand.
TAAAAATTGTAATGAATGTAATTGCCCCAATGGTTATACGGGAAAATTATGTGAACAGGTAGAAAGTAGTCCAAAGTCTTGTAGCAAAACTGCATTAAAAGCATCAAACAAAAAAGCTACATTACAAACAGCAGGAATAATGAATTGCACTTATACAATTACAGCTTCTTCAAACAAGAATGTTGTTCAGTTAACAATTGAAAGTGTTACAACTAGAAAAACAATACCTTGTTTACAAAGAAAAGGTTTAGAAATCAAGTATAGAAAAGATAGAGGAGCAATGGGACTAAATTTATGTGGAACATTTCAAGGCATATCAATAGTATCAGAAACACAAGATGTTTTAATACAATATATTGGAATGAATTCTGATAATAACTTTAAGATAACATATGTAGACAAAAAAAATAAATAATACAATGATTGAAATATAAAACTTTTATTTTGTACGATATTTTCATTAATAATTATGAATATATTTGTATTTTATTAAAAATAATTAGAAAATTAGAAAAATTGTTGGATTTAAACTATAAATTTTCCTAGATAGATACAAATTTTGATTAGATAGAAAATAAGTAGTTGGCAATTTCAAAATATAAATAAGTTAACATGATTATAGTAAAAAAACCATAAATTATTGCAAAATCTGAATTTTCTTTCTTTAAAAATTGAAGTCTTGCACTTTTAGGTTTTAAATTAAAAACCAATAACTTCCTCATAATAAAAAAATTAATGTTTAATGTAATTGTAAATACAACTTTAGAAGTATTTAAATTTCATGTACATCCAATGTAAAATCATCACACACAAAATACATAATATGGTGATACTTTTTTATGTATATATCATAAAGTTTATTTTTACATTTCAAAAATAGCGCATCAAATAAAAAGAGCTCGATGATATAAAATTATTATTTGCCCAATACATGATAGAATTTGAATCAAAATAAATTTAAAAAATGACAAGTGTTATTAAGTATTTTATTCTCATTATATCTATTGTAATAGTCACGGATAATGTAAGTTATTTTTCAGTAGAATTTAAAAAAGTTTGTACAGCAACAATTTTCAGATTTAGAAAATGAAAGCTTCGTCGAAAATAGAGAAGAGTATATTAAACAAAAAATGTGTCTAAGTATGAGTCAAACATATAGATGGGATACAAATATTAATTATATTGTTGGCCAAGATATAAATGAGAAAATAGTGTACTTTGGATTAAAAAAAGTTGAAGATGAGACGTGCTTCAAGTTTAAAAGAGTTTCAAAAACATTACCAAATACACAAGGTGTAATATTTAATACTTCTAATTTTTACGGAAGTTTTGTTGGAAAAGTCGTTAGAAACGGTTACCAGTATATTTATTTAAGAAAAGGAAGTAATACTGATATTAGTTTAATTATGCATGCAATAGCGAATACTTTAGGTATGTACAATGAGCACATGCGTCCAGATAGAGGAAAATATATCAGAATCAACTATGAAAACATTGATGAAACATCAATATCTGAGTTTAATGTTTTGAATGGAAGTGATACACATTCATACGAAATTGACTATGACTATGGTTCTCTACTTCATTTTGGGAATATAGCTTTTAGCAAAGAACGCAAACCAACAATTGAAACATATATAAATGCATACAACAGAATGATTGGACAACGCGTAAAACTTAGTTTCAATGATTATAAATTATTAAATCTCCATTATTGTAGTTATAGATGTAAAGTACCAATTCTTTGTTATAACAATGGCTATCAAAGCTCAAAAAATTGTTTGCAATGTAAGTGCCCAAATGGTTACAGTGGTAAGAATTGTGAAAGATTAGCAAAAAGTGATAAAACATGTTTGGGTGGACAAATTGTCCCCTCACAAACGGATAGTAAAACAATTATAATCAAAGGAAATCAAACATGCACATATCTAATCAAAGCACCAATTGGATACGTGATAAAAATAAATATTAAAAATGTAATAATTCCAGGACAAAAAACTTGTATAGAAGGAAAAGGTCTTGAAATTAAATATCGTAAAGACAAGGGTGCTATGGGATTAAATTTATGTGGATTATATAGAAATATTTTCCTCAAATCAGAAGACAATAACGTACTTATTCAATATCTTGGTAAGAGGCATATTGATGTCGCTGTAATTGGGTATAAACATGTGCTTGCAAAAAAATATTAATACTACTGTAATTTGTTTTGATACATTTGAAATTTTCACAAATATTTTATTTATTTACTTTGCTTTATTTTTAATTTATTGTTAAACATAAAAAATCAATGATCTTATTTGAGAGTTATTTGATGATGACATTCAGAAAATGATCATATATAAAATACAAATATCTTTCTTGTACTTATTCTGAGATATATAACTTGAAATAAAGTAGAAAGTAGTTCTTGTTGTAAAGACATAAATAGAAAGCATTCAATAGCTTAATAGATAATTTGTAAATTGTCAACTGCATTGTCATTCTTAAGTTTGATTAAATATATGAACAGTTTATACTTTTTGAATTATATTACTTTTCATTATTATAATATCACTATAATTAGTCTACACAAAAATTTATAACTTTTCTTAATTTATTTTTTAGATTACTCAATTAAACTGTATATCAATATGCCAACTGATAACAAATTTGTTGAATTATTTAGTCCTAAAAATTTATTTAAAAAGAAAGCAGAAACAAATATTGATCTAATTGAATCTACTATTAAGGAGCATCATGATATATGGAAGAACGAACAAAAAAGTTTTAAAGAATCTTCTCTTGAGGAAAAAATTGAGTTGTTACAAAAACAGCAATCAAGCTTATTAAATCTTCTTCAAACTCACAACATCCCCACTGAATTACACAATAACTATCCATTACCAATTTTTTACAATAGTTTCAAAGGCATTTTGAAAAACAAAATTCTTGTTGATAAGAAGGATGACAATAACGTGACTATCATTACATTACCAGATTTATCTACAAAAAGTGATGTCACTTCTATGTTACCTAATACAAGTCATCAAGAAAAACTTGAAATAATGGAGAATATCAATAAAAATATTGGAAATGTCATTCAAATTAATGATTATCCAAAACAACAGGCAGTAAACGATAACAATACATTAGAAAATACAAAAACTATTTCAATTAATAATGACGAAGAATCAGGAGTTTCGAAGGAGGAAACTAGTAAAATAAACAAATTAATACAAAAATTTGATGATTATGTTGATGATAAAGTTATCCCATACTGTTATGGTTATGATGATTGTATGTAATCATTCTCTCTATCTGACTTTAGTATTAGTTTGTATACTTTGTTAAGTATTTCAGTTTAATAAAGCTTAATCAGTTAAAAAATTTTGCTACTTATATTATTAGCTTTACTATCTATACAATGATTTGCATTTCAAACATTATATTTGTGTGTAAACAGACTTTGCAGGGGAGGTACTGAACCCAGCCACATTGGCTCAGTGGTAGTAGCGTCGGTCTTGTAAACCGAAGGTCGCTGGTTCAATCCCAGCATGTGGCAACTTTTTGAAGCATTTCCTCCTAGATTTAAGCAGTGAAAAAAACAAAAATTGCTTTATGAATGTTTTTTTTATGAATATCCAAAATTTTACGTCACAGAAAAAAAAATGAGACAATTTTTGAAAATTCTTTGTAAAATGTAATAAAAAGTCCAACCCGTTAAAAATATTAAATTTTATTTAAATTTTAAAAGTATCAAGCCATAACAAAAGTGTTTTGAAGGACATACAATACTTTCTTGTTTTCTATCATAAAGTTTGGTCTTTATTTTACAAAACTATATATGTTTGACACTTTGAAGTAATGTAACTTTTAATTAATGTTAAATATTTTAAACGATGTCATACTTATTTTATATTTTATCTTATTTTCTATGAAATATTGTGAAATATGTTATTATATGCTAATATTTTGCTGTCCAGTTATAATAACACGTTACATTAAAAGGATATTACAAGTAATTTTTAGGTAATATAAATTCAAAAAATCTTTATTAGAAGCAGAAGTTGCAAAGATGCAAGCTTTATTACAAAGATCCATTTACATGTCTCGAAAATTTGAGAACAGCCATTCCATTGCTTTAACATCTAAAACGTCTTTTTCATGAGCAACATAAAATTTTCTAAGTTTCAGTTGCCTTATGTATTAGATAAAGCTCGTGGAAGATACGGTGTCAAAAATAATACATAACTATATCTATTATTTGGCAGAAAAATTAAGTAAAGATAATATGACAAATCATAATTATACAAATTATAGTGCTAGGAAGTGGTCCTACCTAATTACAATAACAACATAATCTTATATCACTTATAATCGTATTTTTTGATGATATAAAATGTGTACTGATAAATATTATTTCGAATATTATTAAATTATATTACAACTTATATCTATCTGGATTGTATTTATAAAAAAAATAATTAATAAAATCTTTTCCCCTACTAAATTATACAAAATACTGTTAAAAAAAGCGACAACACTATCGAGACAATCCAATATATTGACGTGTTAATAAAATTTCGAATTGTTAAATAGAAATTCAGAGAAAAATATTTGAAATTTTAATTTATAAAGCTAAGTTCATACACAAATAGAATACAAATTCGTTTTTTTAACTTAGTGTAATAGTCTAAATGTTTATAATTGTGGCACTTTTTCTATATGTTTTACTTTAAATTGTTAAATTATTTTTATAACTATTTTTCAATATTAGAGTAATTTTTTTACAATTTTAGTCTTTTAAAATCATTTTTTAGATCTTAAATAAATCTATATTTAACAATATCATTTTAATAAAAGAAATATAAATTTATTTTATAAAGATTTATTTTCAAAATAAACTTGAATCTATATAAAAATAAAAAAAAATTCTAGATGAAATTAACTATCGCGTTTCAATAAATTAATAATTTTGCAATTTTCAAAACAAGATATTTTTAGTGATAAATAACATATGATTTTTTTCCTGCCCACTTTTTAGCAAGTTTAAGAGCAAAAAATATTTTTATATATCGTAAAAAAAAAAATATTTGAAAAAAAGTTTTTTTAGTTGAATATTTTATTCTTAAATTCTACGTCCAGCACCAGGAGCCATTGTAGTTGTTGTTAATAAGCTGTCCAATCTTGAACCAATAGAAGCTATTTGTGTTTGTAATTGAGTTAATGCTTCTCTAATTTGTTGTATTCTATTCTTTTTGTTTCTTCTTTTTTGTTTTTTAGTTTTTTTTTGTTTTCTTCTACTTGGTCCACTTTGTCTTTTTTCGATTGAGTTCGTATCTTCTTCGTCATTTAAAATAGCGGGTTGTTGTAGATTATCAATGTTATTAGAAACTAAATCATTTTTACTTTCAAAAGATTCAATCAATAGAAGATTAATTAGTAATATAAAAACAAGAACTAATTTAATACTTTTCATAGTTAAATGTGCATGTTATAATACAAAATTCTTACTTTTTTATACCTTTGCAATATTTATTTTTATCAAAAATTAAAATAATTCATCATCAACATTGATATTAATTTTTTTAATAAATAAATATTTTTGTAGGATTGTTTTAATAAAATTTATCGAATCTCTATGATAAAAAAATGCGTGGTTTTGAAGTAATATAAAATAAATATGTTGTGCCATGACATTTTATGGTACAAATGTTTTAAGTGAGAAAATCATTATGACAATCAATATATAAAAAAAAATGTAACTAGATTAATTACGATTTTTGAAAAAGCTTTTCCCAGAATAATTTAAGAGAATTATTTTGATCCTACGAAAATTTCGGTTATAGTAAATATTTCCTAAATAAAAAAGACTTTCTAAAATATTTTTTTCTATAATTTAAAATTTGCTTTCCTATGATACTTTATCTCTTATCGAACAATGAAATTTAATTTTTTCTTTAGCAAAATTTTTGATTTTTTTTACCAGTTATTTAATAGAAGAATTTTTCAAACATGATGTAAGATGTTGATTTGAATGATTTTAGACAACTAGAAAATTTACATTGAAAAATCTTCATTGAACTTTTTGTGATTACTGTTTACTTTCAGTCTATTCGATTATGAAATTAGCAGAAATGAGAACTTGTTATCTCAATTTTAATCTAAAACACTCCTCTGAAGGGTAAAATTTGAATTTCAATAATTTGTTTTAATTTTGGATAAGTTATGAATGAATTTTGAAACACTTTTTTAGAAAGTTGTTAAAATTTAGTCTTATATTTAAATTTGCAAGTATAGAAAATCAAGGATTTAACAACTATTTTGAGGAATTATTTTTTAAAAAAAAAGTAGTAATCTGAATGAATCAAAAGTGTAGATTCAACCAATTAGAGATATAGTGATCGGCTGGTGTATTAAGTTTAAACATTTATTTTTTAACTAATAAAGCATTTTATAAAGATAGATTTAAGAATAAAAATAGCAATCTTCTATCTTTAATAAATCTTTTTTAAAAATATATTTTCGTACTTGTAACATTTGTAACTATCTACTTACTTATAAAAATTTAAAAATAATCATCTTAGTTTTTGAAAGTCCAGCATTGGAAATTTTGTTACATATATGAATGTTAATTATAGAAGTATATACAAATTTTTGATTTACATCGTTCATACGATTAATATAACATTGAAATAAAGGTTAAAAATGTAAACAATGACTGTCTTGGCCAATCCTAGTAGAATAGATTACTCTATTTAAGACATCTAAATCCTGTTGGAAAATTTTCGTTCCTGTGTATCAAATTGTTAATTTTTTAACAACTATATACTTTTATATACGAATTTTGGAAATTTTTTTTAATAAATGAGGTCAAAAAAATTTTTGAAATTTTTATTTATCTCTGCAAATAGATGAAAGTTAAACAAAAGCATAATAAATCTATTTCAAAATTATTATTTATCTTTTTTCGATTCTACTTCTAACTTGTTCTCGTTAGAATGATCAATTTGATCATTAATTGGTTCATTCATCATAGAAGGCGTTGGAGTTGACAATCTTTCATTATATTTCCTATAAAAAGCTGTAGATGCCTCTTTGAGACGCTTCTTAAGTATAATTCTTCTTTCCTCCGCCATCGCTTCAGCTTTAGCTTCTTTTTCACATCTATCATCATCGTTAGAAGATTTATTTTTTTTATTAACAACAAATGCTCTCTTTTTCTTATCAGTACCAATTGGTCTTGAGTATTTTAGCAATGCTAATAACCTTTCTTTGGGTGATAAGGATGTCTCTAATGCTAATATTACCTGTGCCCATTGTCTTTTATACTCTTTATGGGTACCTGCAATTGATTCATAGGTTCTTGTCAACATGGCAATTAGTAAATTGAATTGTGTCAAACTAATTCCCAATTCATAGATTAAAAATAATACTTTTCCAACAATATTCATTGTTTTGACTGGACAATTATTTAATGTCTGGTAGAATAGCATAAATTCTCCAACTGTCATAATAAAAAGTCTTTGTAATGACTCCAGAGGATCTGCTACAATATTATCAAAAGAATTACCACCCTTATTTATGTTATCTTCTCTCTCACAACTAAGAAATATAAGATAAAATGCTTGAGAAAAACCAACAAGAAATATAACATAAATTACTACAAATCGAGCCATATCATGGGCTATAATTGTATATATCATCAATACGAATGGGCCTATGAATTTTAAAGGTCTACAGTAGAATAAAAAATGAATTGTAGTAAAAAGAATACTGATAATTGCTAAAACGTTATCGAAAATAAGCATGTAAGAATGCAATCCACATAAACATCTTACTGGAATCATTAGTAAAATCAAGATCCATGAACATTTGTATGTTAATTTAGCTGGAAATGCCTTCAATATCTGCCACCACCTTCTTTTTCCCATGTGGCGAAAATCTTTGATCTCAAGAGCAACTTGCACAATAACACTAATGACAACAATTGGTTCAGAGACTAAACGAAGGTAACCAAACCCTTCTGGTATATGATAACTCCATAAATGACATTGTGCTGTTTTGAAATAATCTTTTTGAAATAAGTCATCATTATCCATATCAAAATCATACGTGCTATTAGCATTCATTCTTCTCTTCCAATCTGAATAATTTGAAAGAAAATAATTGTAATATCCACTATTTAAACTTCCATTTGGTTGTATACTTCCACCTGTAATTACAGCTGTTGTAAATGAAAATGGTCTATTCATAAATGCCATAAAAAAGAATACGTAATGAAATAAAAAAGCAAAAAATGATACTAACAGTTGTCTCCTACCAAATGCTTTCCATTTAGCATCCAACAAATCTTCAATCAAACCATCAATAAGATCAAGATGTTCTGGGGTATCACCATAGACTATGAGACTTAAAGCACAATCATTATTAACATTTCCTGTCTCCTGGTTTATTGTATCAATCTTAGCTAATGGATATGCATAGCAATTTGCATCACCATACGACCATATCATTTGACTTTCCAATTTTAAAAGTTCCTCAAACATTGTTTTTTTTCCAAGTTTTGCTGCTAATGTTAGTGGTGTCAAATTTTGATTATTTGTTACTTGTAGTTTAGCTCCTGTTTCAAAGGCTAATTTTAGCATATCTAATTTTTCATGGATAACTGTCATGTGGAGGACAGTATTACCATTTGTATCTTTTAAATTAGGATCAGCTTTTTTAGCTCTAAGCAAGCGGTAACAATCGACTTGTCCTGAACATGCAGCAAATGATAATGGATACTCACCAAAATACATTCTTCCAGTATAATTTGTCTTACTTGGTAAATCAACATACTCATGCTCCAATGAATCAGTTCTCCCACTTTTTTGGTCATCAGCACAAAAAAACGCCCCATAACAACGGGCATGGACATCAGCACCATTTTGTAGTAAAAATCCCGTCATGTATGAATCTTCATTAACAATAGCCTGATGAAGGGGTGTCAAACCATAATAATCTTCAGATACAAAAATATCGTTAACTAAATTCGGATATTGCTTAATTAATTTAATAGCAATATTCATATGAATAGGTGAACCTTGCATAAGACAAGTTCCAAGTAAATTTTCTCCCATTGTACCTCTTTCATCTAACTTCCATACAACTTCCCTGTATTTGTGATCACCTTTACCACCCTTACCACCATCTAAAAGTTTAAGAGCCTTCTTAAGGTCACCTTGATTCTGTCCACCCTCCTGATTGAAATCATTCAGTATATTAGGACCACTCTTTCCTTTATTTTTCTTCTTTCTGAATGCTCCTAACATTGCATTTCTTTCTTGATTTCTTATTTTTACCAATTCTGAAATTGCCATAACTTTTCCTTTTCCACCATTATACATCAAATCATCAACCTATAATTAAAGTCATATTTTTAGATTTTATTTTTTTACAATATGATATATTACTTTACTCTCAATACATTCATTAATAAATGAATGATCCCCTGTGTTTGCAGCATACTTCATCCACGCTATTAATTCACCCTTACCATACATATCAACTAAGGTGTAAATTTTTTTCTCATTATTCTTTTTATCATTAAACTGATTACCCTTCTCCCCAATGTCCATCTTCTCATTTTTGACGTTATTAGCCATCTCGAAAATTCTTACTATACCAAAAGTTTCTTACCATAAAATGTAAACAATTTTATATATCAAGTAGAATAGAAAAATATAAAATGCCATTAAGTCATTAACATGACATATATATATCCATGTTTCCATTAATTATTACCTAATATAATATACCTTTCTCCGTCTTAATGTTATACCAATTCATATGGCACATATAAAAATTTGTAGTTACCTGTGAGTTTTTTTTATTACATAAGAAAATATAATTTAAGTTGCCTTAAGTAAATTTGCATGCAATATTTTATATAAGACATAACATTTAAGCTTATGTGATATGCTTTTTTTATATTGGGTTTTAATTAAATATTCATTGAACGTTGGTTACTGAGCTGATAAACAAAGATTATTAGAAAATTATTTTCAATAATTTCATACATAACATTTTTTTAATTATGGAATTATACTGTTTTTTTCTTTTCTTTTATGGAATATTTACTTCAATTTCATGGGAAATATATTTTGTAATAAATTTTATGCTTTCTTTTAGTATAAATTATTGTTATTAACCCCTCATTAATAATATACAAGTAACTTAAGGGGATTAGCATATTGCAATTCTTGAAATAATTTGAAATGTTTAAGATATATTAGGAATTTTTAATCAAGATCATAAAAAGTACATTGTACTTTCGGTTTTTTACTAAATAACAAATTTACACCACTCTCGATAATTTAATTAATTATTATTTTCAATATAAAACGAAAAAATCTGGCCTTATAAAACTTTTTAACAATAATATAAACCAGTAATTTGCATCGAAAAAATTATATTTAATTTATTTATTATATATTGGTAAAGGATGTGCTTCAGTATTAAATACCCATTTATCTAAAGGTAATATATCTTGATTATCACTTAAAATTAGGTACAAGTATTTTAATGTTTCTGATAAGAAAAATGATTCCATCATATCTTTGTATGTAACAGGAATTTTCTTTACATTCGAGACTGACGAGTAACCAGTCTCAAGTTTAGCATACTTCTCGATGGCCTGGAACATCTCCCATGCCCAATCTTGATATTTTTTATCACCAGTGATTCTGTATAAATAAAACCATCCCTCAACCGCCTCTGGTCTCAATAATGAATGAGCATCCAATGGTTTGATATAAATATCCGGTTCTTTTCCTTCTTTCTCATGAAAATATGCAATCTCTGGTCCCAGACCAGTTGGATTCTTATAAAATAAATGGCATGTCTCACCTAACTTCTTACCGATCTCAAGATATTCATCCGACAACCCATTCTTCTGTGATAATGCTAATGTTCCTGCTAAAAAGCAGACAAGATGATCCATTTTCGGGCTAAATGAACCACCATTAGTTAATTCTCCTATATATAAATAATTATTAGGTACTGAATATTTGATAAGATTCTTTTTAATACTTTCCATTGCTCTTACAAAATCATCCCTCAACATATCATTTGTCATCCCTGTTTGAATCCATTGTTTAAATAGATATTCATAAAATGAATCAGTCCTAGCTCCAAGAGTTATTGTACTGCCATCGAGAAATTTACCTGTCCCTGAATCAATAAACATATTACAAAGTCCATCATGAGCATTGCAACCATCATCATGGATAATTTTATTTACATTAAAAGTTAACTCCTCGAATGTTTTATTACCAGTAATTCTTGATAGATCACGAAATTCTAATTGGACAGAGGTGACCTCTGATAATGATGAACCAATACCCCAAGATGGATCCTTACTTTCCTTAGTCTTCAAATTAACATCACTCATTGGTATCCCACTCTTTGAATTCTCAATAGCTCCTAAAAGTCTTTCACCGATTATTGTTGCTTTTTCTTTAAACAATTCATCACCTGTTAAATGATATGTACTTAGTAAACCACCTAAAACACGGATAGTCGTTTCAAAAAAGTTTACATATTTATCATTTTCAAATGAAAGATTATTCTCCACCCATTCCCTTGCTTCATTGTACTCCTCAGCTAAGTTCATTATTAGTAATGTATCTAATGAATCAACTATTGTTAGTCCTAATGACATCCAGTCTGAAGGTTTTTTTGAGATTGGTCTTAAGGTATCCTCACCCCATGCATATTTCTTGTAATTCTTCCATGCATGCTTGAATGCATCTCGAACAGCTTTTTGCCTATTATTAGTTGGTTCTATACAATTATAAAATGATTTAATATAAAAAACAATTAATAACTAACCATCAAATATAACTCGTTTCTTTAATTCCTCCGCCATTTTACCTTCCACAACAAAATTATTATCATCCTCAAAATCTACACCTGCATTATCAAGTTCATCCCTCCTTTCAATAATCCTACCTGATACATTCTCTTTGTGTAAATATAAACTCCCAATAAAGTAGATTGATGTGAAAAATATTAGCAATATAAAAAATTTCTGATACCTATGTAATGATCTCCACATTCTTATGTGTTTCGTTATATTATACTTGTTGCTAATACTTTTTTGACGTATCACAAATGGCAACTGTTCATCTTGACTGAATGATGTTATACTAAATGTCATACCAACCTGGAAAAATATACATATTATATATTTTATTACATTAAATTTCTGTAGTGCATTTTAACAGAATTTAGTTAATTTAATTAATTATATGTTTATTTAATAGACCAAAATATAAATTTTTTTAAATGATAATTTTGGGGTAGGGAAATTAAATACATATTTCTTCCGTCAAAATATGTAATATAATAAAATTAGTTATTATAACAAAACGCTATTCAAATCTTCAAATAAACATAATGAAAGCTTAAGCAAGTGTAAATATATGTTTAACAAATATTGCTGTTGGTTTTTTAAATTATGGAAAAAACAATAATATATTATACTCTTAATAATTATAATAATCTCCATTCATAATAAGCATTTTACACATTTATTTAAAAGTAAAATTTAAAATAATCCGAGTTTAATAGGAAAAAATTATTGGTTAAACAAATTATAGTGAAAAAAATTAGGATAACTTAGTCAAAAATAAAAAGTATAAAATAAATTTTTTAAGTTGTCATTAAACACAAATCAGATAAACTAATAAAATATTTACAGCTTAATTTTAAACAACTACTAAGACATCCGGATGATGCGACTTTTTACCAATCAATTCTTCCAACATGTCAAAAAGTGTCTTTTATACTAATAATAAACTTATATTTAAAGTTATAAACTCATGGAAATTTTATAACAACAAAACTTACATTCTCCATCGTATTTCTATTATATTTTAAGGTTTCTAATATAACTTTATAATAATAACTTTAAAGTAAGCATGCATTAATATTTTATATCTATATATTTGTATAAGCAACAATAATAATTTATATAAAATTACATTTTACTGATAACGATAAAAAATTTTTTTTACTATATACATATTTCTATAGTAAACACTAAATGTAAAAATATGAAACCGTGGAAATAACATATAATAATAAGATTTTTTCCACATAAATATAATATATGTACATAAAAAAGTGGTGTTAAATAAAGGCAAATAAATAATTTAACTTAAGTATTTCCTTCCAAATGACGCAGCTTTCGTTTCAAAGGCACTTGAGGTTATTGCTGTATTTATATCATAAAATGGATTCATTAGATACTTTATATATGTCTCGTACATCTCCTGAAAGAATTGTTTGATACCATCGTCATTTTTGTGGGTATGTAGGATGAGAAACCTAATTCGACTGGCCGTGACAAAGGCACTAATGTTCCATTCATTAAATTTATCTATACACTAAAAAAAGATAACAAATTTTTACTTCACCAATTTAAATATAAAACTAACCTTTAAATACATATTTGGTGATGTCTTAATTAACTCATCAACAACATCCAATGAAGCATGAGCTATAAATTGATTCAGATGTCGATTCTCGTTTTCTTTTCTTTTTTTCCCATCAACAACAGGGAAATCCATCTCAAACAGTGGTTGATCCTGATGACCAACTATAGCAAAGTAATATTCCTTTGTTCCAGACATCCCGAACGGTAACAGCAATTAAAAAAAGTAAATGAACAGGAGAATGATTGATTTTTTCTTGATTAACAATCACAAACACATTTGATAGTACTAAATTTTGTAAACAATTTGCACAAAGTAAGTATACATCTCCCCAATGCTATCATTGTAAGAAGACATGCTTTGAGTTGGAGCTTTTTTAACCACCATAGTGGTAGAAAGAATTTTTTCGCATTTTAGTGATGGTAATATATTAGCTGTAGTATGGAGTGTATTTTTAATAATATTTTGGACATTTTTCTTTTTACCTTATACAGTATTTAACTTTATTGTTTAAATGTTTATTTTATTTTTAACATGTTAACGTTTTTTTTACAGGTTACATAATGCGGGTTCTATTTTCCGTTTTAGCATTAATAATTACAACAACAACGATTAATGGAACATTTGTTTCAAAGATTTTTTCTGACAAAGATAAATTAAATGCAAAAAAGACTTTTGAGGAGTTGGCTAAAGCTAAACCTGATGATGTATCAACATTATACTATACAACTGCTGGTCTTAAGTTGCTAGGACATGATATTGATGCTGCTAAAGGAAAGGTAGAGTTTTGTTTGTTGTTAAAACTTCAATTAATATATGTCTTTGTTATTTTAGAGTATGTGTGAGAAGGTAAAAGGAATTCAAGTAACTGATGTTAAGACCTTGTATTATGTTACCAAATTAACATCAGTACTTCCTAATTGTGCTTTATCTACAATTGCCGGTGCTAATGACCTTATTGATAAGGCATTATCTGAGAGTAAATTAAACGCTGCATCTGTATATCATGCATACTTCAGTGCAAAAGGATTGGCTTTAAAGATTGATCAAACGAAAATGAAAAATGCTGTGTTGGCACTATTAAAAGGAGCAAATCCAACAACACTTGGATTCTTATTCGAGATCGCCTCCACCCTCCCAAAGAATGATGCTGTTCCACTTTATCCACAGATTAAAGATTTAATGGCTCAAGCTGATGAGGTTGATAAAAGAGTCCTCCAATTCGAAAGCGGTCTCTCCGCAACAGCCTTCGCCATCCGTTCAATCTTCTCCTTAACCCAACATCTCGGTAAAGGACCACAATTGAATAATGATGCCACTGTTAAATTTGCAAATTATCTTTTGGATAGAAAGAATGCTCAACACGAAAGAAGTTTGTATCTTGTTATATCAGCTTTACAAACATTAGACTCAAATCCATTCGAGGTACCAATTGCCTTTGAGATGACAACACCTGTTACACTTAATGATGAATCAAAAATAAAGATTAAAGGCCAGAGTTTGTTTGGAAAACCTATTCCAGACTTGACTGTCTCCATTGATTCAACTACTGATTTTGCCAAGAGAGTTGTCTTGATTAAGAAACCTCTTACCTCAGTTAGTGATAGTCAATTTGAGGGAACTTTAACTGATATAATAGATCCAGGATTTTATACACTCACATTCTCTGCTGTAACAAAAGATCCAAAATATGTTGGAAGGAGTGGTATTGAATTCGAGGTCAAGAAAACTACACAAATCAAGGTAGAAAGCTTTAAAGTCAATGTATTTACTACAAAAGAATCTGACACAAAAGACTTGAAGGTAGTCAAGAGTGGTTCCAAATTAGATAAAGTATTATCAGCTGGTGTCGGTGAAAAGATTGTTGCCAGATTCGTTGTTCAAGATACTAAAGGAAATACAGTAGACGCCCAACAAACATCACTTCTATTTGTTGAACCAAAATCCGGTCACCAAACAGTTATCTCAGCAACCAAAACTAAGACATCTGACTATGGTGTTGATGCAAATATTAGATTGTTAACTAATGAATTCAACGGAATCTCTGGCATCTACAATGTATACCTTCTTGTTGGAGATATCAAAGCGACAAACACCATCAAATGGCACGTTTTCGACGTCAATGTCAAACCATCACCTTTACCATGGAAACCAGAACACAAATCAGAGGTCATCAATTACGAGGTCTTAAAGACATTCGAGCACGTATTCCCAGAACCAGAAAAAAGACCATCTACAATCTACTCTGATCTATTCACAATCCTCACCATCGCTCCAGCCCTCCTTCTCTTCATCCTCTGGGGAAAGATTGGAATCAACCTTAGTGATATGCCTGGAAACATCTGGTCTCTCCTCTTCCCTCTCTCACTTGCCTCAATAATGGGTCTTTACGTATTGTTCTGGTTACAACTAAACATGTTCGAATGCCTCAAATACCTCCTATTCATCGGTATTTTCGCTGTCGTTACCGGAAACAGACTTTTGACATCATTTGTTAATAGACGTTCCAAGTCAAAGAACTAAGTTTAGTCTCCTAGTGATCAATCTGGTTATCTCCTTAGTTCTCTCCCTGACTAAGAATGGTATATTTTTTTTAGTGATTCAAAAATTGTCATTTTAATTTATTAGTCATTTTTGTTATCATTTTTCCAATTTTATTTTTCCTTCCACCACCACCGGAAAGACACATTAAATATTTAAAGAACTCTTGTTATTATTATGGAAAAAGCTTTAGTAGCTTGGATAAATATTTTAAAGTGTTTTTTTTGTAATAAATTTTTAATTGTTTAAAGAAGTAAAATGATATTTGTTGGGAGAAGGTTTTGTTCTAATTTTTTAAATACTACTACTTTTTCTTCACCTAAATATTTTAAAAATGTTCTCCTGAAACTTAGTGATGGAAATGTTATGAGGTATGAGGATATGAATGTTCTTTCTGCTAAGTATGCTACAATACTTAATACAAACTATAACGTGAAGAAAGGTGATAGGGTCTTGAGTAGAGTAACAAAATCTGTAGATAGTCTGGCCCTATACTTAGGAACCCTAAGACTCGGTGCCATATACATCCCCGTCAACCCTATGTACACATTAAAAGAAACAAAACACTTTGTTGAAGATTCAGAACCAAAAGTGTTTGTAACATTAGACCATGAAAAAGACAGGACATTTAACTCATTAGTACCACATGTGGTTGATGAAAATAAATTAAGTATAGAATGTACTAATTCAACATCACCTGATATGTCAATAGAACCTGTTTCAAATGATGATATTGCGTGTATATGTTATACCTCAGGTACCACTGGTCTCCCAAAGGGTGCCATGATAACACATGGTGGTTTAACATCAAGTGCCGAAAATCTATCCTCATTCTGGAGATTTACCTCAAATGATACTCTCCTCCATATGTTGCCATTCTACCATATTCATGGACTTTTCCTTTCCCTTAGTTGTTCGTTATTCTCACATAGTTCCATGATATGGATAAATAAATTCTCTGTTGAAGATGCTATTAAATATCTTCCAATTAGTACTGTAATGATGGGTGTTCCAACATTCTACACACGTCTCCTTAAATCACCAAAATTTGTCTCACAAAATCATTCAAATATAAGATTGTTTGTCTCTGGTTCAGCTCCACTCACACCAGCCGTCTGGAGGGAATTCAAGAAGGTTGTTGGGAAAGAGATAATTGAGAGATATGGGATGACAGAAAGTATGTGTAATAAATTAATATTTATGAGTTTGTGGTTTATTTATTTCTTTGGCATTGTTGGGAGTTTTAATTGAATTTAATTAACTATAATTAGTTTTTTTCTCCTCCAAAATGCCAAAAGCTAATATATCAAATGATATATTTTATAATTTATTCATATTTTATTTTTATAGCTATGGTAATCACATCAAATCCATATGATGGAGAGAGGATACCAGGGAGTGTTGGCGTACCATTACCTGGAACAAAGATAAGAATTAATGATAATAATGTTGTTGAGGTTAAGAGTGATTCATTATTTAAGGGATATTGGAAAAATCCGGAGAAAACTAAGAAAGAATTTACTGATGATGGTTATTTTATAACTGGTGATATGGGGATGATAAATGATAATGGTTATTTAAGTATCTTGGGACGTAATAAGGATCTTATCATTTCTGGAGGTTTGAATGTCTACCCAAAAGAGGTGGAAGATGTTATTGATCATATACCATTTGTCTCTGAATCAGCTGTCATAGGAGTACCACACTCTGATTTGGGGGAATGCGTTGTTGCAGTTGTTTGTACTAAAGACAAATTAATCAATGATAAAGATAGAGAGGATGTAATAAGAGAAGAATGCCGAAAAGAATTGGCAGGATATAAAGTACCAAAAAAAGTAATATTCATAGATGAGTTACCACGTAATTCTATGAGTAAGATACAAAAAAATATCCTTCGTGATACCTATAAAACTCTTAAATTATAAAATGTATAATATATAATTTATATTATATATTATTTAGGACTTTTTTGTTAAAATAGAATATTCCTTCATTAATGTTAAATTGAATAAATAAAGTAATCCTCTGATAAATTAGATTCACACACAAAAATAATATCTTCCACCCTATCTTTAAAGGATTTGGATAATCGCAGTGTAATTAGATTTCATTTTACTATTCCTCAAAAACATATATAACTTCATGAAGTAATTTACTGTAAATTTGTTGTTCAACAAAACAACAGATTATCCAGATATTATTGGATTTGCTATCATCATGTAATAATTTATCTTATCAATACTTATTAATACTTTTTTTCTTACCGTATAACAATTTATCTTCTTTTAATATGAATATATTAAATATATATAAATTTTAGAGTGGTGAAATTTATTGTCATAAGTATGAGATAAATAAGTAAAATATGTTAATTTTGACGTCATCTCTGCATGAGATATCTTTATATTATTAATTGTAACTCAATATTAAGTTAATTGAAATCAAGAAATTAAATGAATAAAAAGTATGATTATTTATGGCAATTTAAATTAGTATTTTTAATTCATACATTATTACTTGGATTAATACTCTTATTTATGATGTGGAATAAATTAAATAATAAATTTGTTATTATAATATATTTTTTTTATGTATTTAAATATATCAAATAATGATTGAAGTGTGATTATGAGGAAGAAATCATAAAGAAATTCAAATTGACTTTTATAAAATTTTTAATTGTTGTAGTTTTGTTGACAAAACATTAAATTATCATACTATATAGTATAGTATTATTATTGTTGTTATTATTATTATAATAATCAAAAAGAAGGTGTGAAATATGAGATTATTAAAATTATTATACTGTTTCATTAACCGGTAGTCGGTGGATGTCTTTTGATTGGAGGTAGTGATATAATTGTTTGGAACTTCTTAACTTAAATGTTATTTTAATAAAGCTAAGATATTAATAGTAGTATAAACATGCACCATAGGGGGTCCTTTGAACCTGTCTTGACCGGACATCTGATTCTCACTTTTATTTGATTCTGTGATGCTTTTTGTAATAAGAGTCTATTTTAGCTAGTACTTAATTTATCTAATGATTAGTTTGTAATTTGTCAAACAAATGTAATCCTATCAAATGAGGGAAATTGCCATCATGCCATCTGTTGATGTATCTAAAAACATCATTTAAAACACTTATTTACTCATACAATTTAATGTATATTGGTATTAAAAACTTTTTAATCAAGACAACCGGGTGGTTTATCTATACCATAATTATATATCAACTATTGTTTTAGTAATATCACTAAAATGTAATAAACAATCCATTGACATTACAAACCATCCGTCAAACTACTGTGATGATAAGGAAACTGAACTTTACATAAAAATATAGATTTGTCATCCCTTTTTATACTTATCAATAAATTTATTTTTTAATATCTATATAATGATACATTCATATATCTATTTAAATGTTGTTGCGTGCCTCAAAATTAAAATACATAAACTTTCCTTATAACAGATATTTCATGAATTTTTAAAATTACAAGGCTTTGTGTATGATTTGATGTGAGGTCTATTTTTAAGATAAGATGAAGAATGTAAAAATGAAACTATCAATATATAATGAAAATTTAAAAATAACAGGACAATGAATGGGATGTTTTGGATGAATCTCATAAAATCTTTGGTAACTAACCCCATGGGTGTTGAATGAAGATTCAACAGCTAGAAATTGAATGAATATTAAAATATATATTACATCTAAAAATTGTAAATCCCATTGCAAGAATATAACGATAATAATATATTGAAAATTATGTGTTTATAGTTATATTATTTCTATGAGTAAATGCTTTTTAAAAAATCACAAAAAGAAGATTGCTTTTTTAATATTCTTATTAATATTGTTTTATTCCAATTTTAATGCCCTTTATGGTATAATTTATCATTTCAATAACTATCCAATCGGAGACATATTAGAGAATTAAAAATTTACGCCTTTAGTTATAGTTTATTCATTGTATATATATATATTATATATGTATTTTCACAAATAGATTTTTCTTATATCCCCTCCCATCTTTTAAAAATCCTTTCTCTGACAATCTCTTCTAAACTTATTGCCATCAGGAGAAACTAACAACATTCATCTATATAATTTTTTTCATCTTCACACTCCCTACCCACTTATCTAAAATTAAAAGTGGAATAGAATTATATTAATTTTGTCAAGTTACTACTCCTAAACATACATAATGTCAAAAATTTCTTACTCTAGAAAAAATTCATCTAACAATGGTATTAACAGTTCATATTCTATAGAAAATATTCTTAATCCAACACCTGTAAATATTAATGAAGGTACCAACAACCAAGGAACATCAAAATATGAGAAGATGAAAAAAATGTCAAGCCTCGTGGAATCAAATAAAATAATAAATAATGATAGACATTCACCATTAAATAATTTCCCTAAAATTGGTATGTTACCTTATTATATTTAATCAAATATTTAAAAATGCCATATATAATTCTGTAAAGCACTTCACTCCCAAAGACTATTTGTTTACATTATTTATCTATCTCTAAACACTCATATTCTCACCTGAATCTCCTATTTTTTCTATCACCAGCTGTTTAGTCTTAGGTAAATTGAAATCCATTAACAATCTTTACTCTTCCATCATACTTTACTCCCATGATTACTTTTATAATATTTGCTTGAAATTTAATCACATCCAATTTTTCTACTATTACCTTTTATACTTGAAAAAGTATAAAGTAATATTTATAATAATTGATAAGCAATAATTCTTCCTCCTACATAACTGATTATTCTTTTAATATATTTATAACATGGTATTTAAATAGTAAATATATAATTTTATATTATTATTAGTTAGGAAAAGTAAAATGATGTGTCATGAAGTTTAATATTAAAATCATTCAAGTTATATGGTTGGAAGGACTTTGACATTGCCGGCAGATTCATAATTTATCATCTTCCTAATACTTATAATGTCCTAACACTATAAATATATTCCGTTATAATAATTAAAAAAAAGTTCATCTATCAATTTTATCAAACCAAGGCTTTTTTATTATTAACTAAAAATAATAAAAAGACATAATATAATTTTGATTGATCAATGTCGGTTTGTTTTTATAGTTAAAAAATATTAATTGACTCCTCCTAATGACTTTTCTTATAGTAAGGTTACAAAGCCATTCTTCTAATAATTACTTATTCTCTTTATATATCTCCGCACTTAACTTTCCTAACTCCACCTCCTCTACATAACTGTGATTGGCGCAGATTTTTCTTTTATACATTTTTAAAATTTATATTCTCTTCTTATCTTTAACTATATCTTTTTTGTGGCTTTAGATAAATTATTTAAATTTGATAATTCACCTAAAACACCACCAGGAATGGCACAGTTTTTTAATATTGAACAATTATTGGCAATGTCTAATTTGGCAACGATGACTAATGGCAGTCCATTTAATATCCCATCGATACCAGTTATCAATCCATTTATTCCACCACAGTTTCAAATTCCAATGAACATGGATTCATCCATGATTTTACAAAATCCATGGAATTTGAATAATTTAAAACAACTGTTTCCAACATTAAATATGGGTTCATTACCTAAAGCCAACTCAAAATCTGAGGAAGCCCTAAAAAACGGACATACAATAAATGACAACTTCCTAAATCGTAAAGTATCAAATAGCGAAAATCTAAAGGAATCATGCATGGTAATCTCAACCTCGGACTCTGGGATATCATCAAATTGTGACAATTCAAGTAAACAATTTGAATGTAAACAATGTGGGAAAACTTTTAAACGTTCCTCCACTCTGAGTACACATCTCCTAATACACTCCGATACCAGACCGTATCCATGTGAATATTGTGGTAAAAGATTTCACCAAAAATCTGATATGAAAAAACATACCTACATTCATACTGGTAAATTTATATTTAAGATAATTTTTTATATAACCCTTTTTTGTAGGAGAAAAACCCCATAAATGTACAGTTTGTGGGAAAGCATTTTCACAATCTTCCAATTTAATTACGCACACAAGAAAACATACAGGATACAAACCATTTGCCTGTGACATTTGTGGGAGGACATTCCAAAGGAAAGTTGATAGGAGAAGGCACACAGAAACGCACCATCCAAATGAACATACCCCTGGAGTGACCAAACAACCACCATCAGAAAACATAAATCTTTCAAGAGGTGATAATAACAATAAAAGTAGCACAATAAATATATTACCATCAACTACAACCCTCAATACAATGAGTCAGTTTTTAAATAATATTACTGGTAATGACTTTTTAATTCACGAACAATCCAAAGGAACATACCCCTCTCAAAATAATTCAATTCTTTCCAGTTTAGGGAGTAATATATTTTTTAGAGATATCTTTGAAAAAACTTTAAAACCTGAAGATACGAAGCACAATCTTTCTGTTACATCATGATAGTAATTTCACTTTGATGTTTGAAAAAAAGAATAAAAAGAAAAGTTTTTTTATTATTTCATTGAATAGTGTAACTTTCCGGTGTCAAGTTTTCAAACCTCTCATATATTGTAAAAAGATAATTACCAAAAAGTATTATTGAAAGGAAAAATGTACAAATCTTCTTTATAAGAATGCAACAATTTCTGTTATTGAGGAAAAATAATTATAATCATTATTTAATGTGTATATTACAGTACTCCAGATGATATAAAAATCGTGAATAAATTAATATATCTTTTTCTTTAAATATTTTTAAACCATTAATGGATAAATATCTATATTATTTATATTTCCAAACATTATAATTTTTGTGAAATGTAATGAATTTATATCTATATTTTATAAACAAATATATCAAGATAATAGTATCATTTTTTATGAATGGATAACTTAAATTATTAGTAATACTCTCGAGAGATAAGGAATTGAGACAAAAAAGGAGAGGGAGATTAGTTATATATGAATTGGAGATATCTTAATTTACCATTAAAGTGACGGGGATGTTTTTTAAATGAAGTGATAAATAAGGAATCTAACTATAATGAAACATAGTTATGTCTTATTTCTCCTATTTTGACATTTTCTAATAAAAAGGTCCACAATAATGAGGGAATAGATACATATATAGTTTGATGATGTTTATTATGCTTGATGGTAGTTAAAATTGAAATCATAAATTATTGTAATAAAAGTTGGTATGGTGGTGGTTGAAGTAAAAATAAAAAATCTGTCACCAGGTTTGTTTTGTAAGATATTTTGTTAACATATTAATATTCATGATACATTTTATTAGAGAAGATATAACATTTTATTCATTATAATATATTATAAAATTGATGGATGTCATGTAAATTATTTTAGGATTAGTCAAAAATCCTTTTTTTCCTCAACAAATGAGATTGGAAGGAATATTAATTAAAGTTGTATGTTATAAGGATTTGTCATTCATAGAAAGATTTCATTTGGTGATTTGATTAAAAATTTTAATAAACTTCCTTTTATAAATATTATTGTGTTTTATGAGAGATAACTTCTTGTCAATCTTTATCTTATGATTTGTTAATATTAAATACCAAATAATGGCGTGTTATGTTGAGTATGAGGGAAAATTTTTTATATTTTTGAAGGTACTGTAAAACAATTAATATATCAGTGACATTAATGAATACTAAATTTTATGTTAAGATTCACATTACATTTTGTAAGAGACATTAACACATGTAATACTCTGTATTTTTTATAGAAATAGAGATAACTTTTTATTAAACAATATTTTATATGATAGTTGTTAGAGATTTTTGCATGTCAATGGACACTTTATTTCCTACCTCTTAACCTTAAAAGTATAACCAAATTTGTCATTGGAGAAGGTGACTATATACGACAAAAATATTTGTTTTTATATTTCTTTATACTATATTTTTTAAAAAAGAAAATTGTTATTTAAAAAGGGAATGATATATGTATATTCATATTTTATTTTACATTTTTTTATTAATATAAAAGTGAAAAAATGATAATATTTTAAAGTATATTTTAAAGAATTAACTATTTATTTGAATGATGTCTTAAATAGTTTGAAAAATGTATTAATGTACATCAAATTTATTGGTTAGGAAATAATAAATAATGATTTTTGGAGTTTAATTAATTCCTAATATTCTTGTGAATGATAAATTTAATTAAAGTTTCTTTTCCGTGGTGTTTCAATAAAATATAATTGATATTCAGAAGTTTGACTTTCCTTTGAATAATTCAACATTAAAAATGAATTGTTTGAGGGATTGAATTACAAGAGGTTTTGTTATTGTATAATTGAATAATTAAAAGAGATGCCATATTGAGACTATTAAAAATTATATTAAGTCACTTGGGTTGATGATTTTACTTGTCATAGACCATCATCATACGACTATCCACCATGTTGTCATAAATCATGTTACACTCAATGTATATAAAGTCGTATATAATAATAAAAATGAGAGTAACATTACCATCTCATACTGCTACTTCTATAATTTACGTTAAAATATATTATATATATATAATTTAAAAAGAATGAGGAAAACTTTTGTTTTCATCTACTAACTTATCATTATTAGCTAATTTGAAGAGATACACTTTTTGTTTTCTAGTTAACTATAAACTTTCTGTGATTTCCCTTGAGAGATTCTATAAGATTGGGAGGAGAAGATTTAATGAGATTTTGAAGATGATTGGAAGAGGTATAATATGATTTCAGTGTTTCATTTAACCAAAGGGAAATGATAAATAATTTTCTCCTCATTATCATTGTAATTGATAATAACTTTCTTTTATTTCAAAATAATACTCTTTGATTGTCATATTAAAAGTTATCATAAACTAATAAAAACATCCCATAAAACAATTCACAATTGCTTAACATTAATAATAAATAATTAAAAAGCTAAAACAAGAATGAAAATAAAAATTATTAGGTTAAAAATTTTGAAAATTATTCCATTATTACGATTTATTATATATAAAAAGGAAAAATATTATATTAAAGTTAATTGAATTTTACTTCATACTCCATTACCTACTAGAATTATAATATTTTTAAAATGATTATATTTTTGGAGGAAAGCAAAAGATCATATAATGTGGTTTCATTTGCAATAACCCAAAAGGAGTCATTCAAAATGTAATTTAAAAGTTTTATCATTTTTGTGGTTGTTATATAGATAATTAATGACCATTGGGATTTTTGATAATTAGGTAAAAATTGGCTCTCAACTTGTAGAGAGTATTTTGGAAGGGATATGACTTTTGATACCTAGTGACTTTATTATAAATGAGAAAATAATAATTTCTGTTAGCTTTATAATATTTAATTTTATTTAATATGATAGTGGATGAGAATATGATATTTTTATACGTTTTATTGAAAATCTAGAAAGATAAGAGTGTACATGAATGTAATGACTATTAAGATATTATATGGTATATGTTTTATCTAATATGTTTTAGTATATCTTTATCACAAAGGTTTTTTTTTGTCAAAAATAGCTCCAGATATCTATTACCCCCAAAATAATTTATATAAAATTTTTATACTTATTTTTAATCACCACAGTTTTTTTAATGAAAAAAAAACTAAATTATTTACATATATAATAAACAATTTCAAGAATATGCTTAAAAATAATAAATAACGTCGAGATTGCAATGAAAACGGTTTGTTTATAGGATAAATTATGATAATTTGTTTATAGGATGTAGAAAAATTTTTTATAAACATTAAAAAAAATTGCATTAATTTTTGAAGAAATATGAAAGAATAAAACATACAGATTATATATTAAAACAAATGAAAGATTTTTAAATAATTTAGAATATTTTATTATTTTTCTTTATAGAAATTGAAAAGAATTCATAAATTAGATTTTATTATGCATATTTTTGTCAAAAATTAAAGTATAACATAAATATTTGTTTTTTTAATATTGTTGTAGTAATAATAAATATTTTATTTTTATCATTTAAACTGTAATTATACAAAACGTCAACGATAGTGACTTTATTTATTCAACAAATCAAAAATTATACAAATAATACCATCTGTAGTATTAAAAGTTTAATTAAATAATTAATATATCCAAATTATAATATAAAGGTTCTAAGGTTTTCAGACTCCAAATCGAGAGATGGAATTTCGTTAATTTCTACAGTACTGTCTTTTACTCCCTTGAGATAAAGAAACTTTGATATAATCAGAAAAATTACAATAAAGATAGTCATTAAAAATAGTGGTATAAAAACAAAAGCAAGAATATTTTCGATAGATTCTTCGTTTCTCGCACTATCAGAAAACATTATTCCTTACTTTCTAGATGAAATAATAAAAATATATATTTAAAATGTTGTCTCATAACAATAGTCTTATAATATAGTTAAATTTATCTTCTTAAAAAAGATTATTTCTAATTCTATTTATAATTTTAACATTTATTTGTAAAAAAAAATAACAATAGTTAACAAAGATAAACTTTAGTATATTTATTTGCTTGCTAATTTATTAACAATTAAATAATTAACAATATTTAAAAAAATTGAAGTTTTTACTATATCTTTTTGATTTGTTTTTCCCATCTCTGGTTACAACATTTGAAATAATATATAAAATAATTTCTTTTCTACACAATTATGTGACTTCGTGTATTATAACTATAATATTCCTTTCCATCGAAATTAATTCCACCAAAAATAAGTGATCTATTGTTTGTAGTAATTGATACAAGTAGGTACATTATTCTTAATAATAATAATATAGCAGAAATAAAGCTAAATATAGCAAATATAATAGAAATTATACATAGGATAAATTCTAAAGTATAAAAGTTTTCCATTTTCAAAAAAATTCATTATTAAGAATGATACATATGTATATGTCATTATATATCTGATATTATGAATTCCTGTCACTTCCTAGACTATTTTCTTTATTTTTTCTAATATTTAAAATGCCATACTAAATAGTCAAAAAAAGATTGTTAATTAGACAATTGTCTCTAAAACACAAGGATCTTCATTTTCATTGTCTACGGAAAGCCAAGATTCTGAGGCACTATCCAAATCTTTAATTTCCTCAAAAACGAATCCATCAATATGAGTTGTATATCTTTGCTGTAAATTAATAAATAGCAAAGTAAAAAATACTTTAACAAGTATCACAAATGCAAATATAAAACTTATGGCAACAAATGCTAATCCAATTTTATGAAAATTTTCATTATTTATAAAAAAATCACCATCCATAATTTTGAAAAGTATATTCCTAACATTAGGATTAAAATATGTGTAGTTTTAAATAAATATTAGCTAACATAAAAATAACGAATAAAAACTGTATATATAAATTTATATAAAACATTATTTTAAATGAGAATAAATGATTTAAGTATTAAAGAAAAACAGGAAGTTCATTTTAAACAATAATGTATAAATAAAAAGAGATTTAAAGTTTAAAGTTGGTTAACCAATCTTCTGATTGTTATCTTATTCTATTTATTATTAAAAATAAAAAATGACGATTTTATTTTATTTTTTATATCAATACTGTTATCATAAAAAAAAGGTTTCTTTTATCTTTTTATGAAGACATATCTGACAAAACTTAACTTTAAAAAAATTTAGAAAACAACTTTATCCTGCTATTATTTTTACACAAATTATTATAAATAAATACATTAAGTCAACAAAATGCTTTACAATATATAGAGAAATGAAATGTAATATTTTTATTGTTATCACTTTTATTTGAAAAAGAAATGTTTAAACAACAAAATTTTTTATGATAAGAAAATCTGGATACAAAGTTTTAAAAAATATAATATTTATGTGAACAAAAAATCTATACAATTTATTATAAAAATATAGCATAAAAATGTAATATTTTTTTTGTTTTCCATGTTGTTGTACTTATGTTATAACAGCTCTTATCTTGTTAATTAAAATGATTCTGTAAGATATTTCAATGCCATTTTTCTTATATTTTTATCTTGTTATGTATATCTTTTTTTGTTACATTTTTTAAATGGATAATAAAAGAGGAACTAAAAGTTTAGATGTACTTTAATGTATAAATATCATATGTGGGAAGCAGTTTAAGAATTTTGTAGACAAATTTCAAACACCAAATAAAAAATTAATAAAAGTTATTTATTTTGATGTGTAGCTTATTTCCTTTAGTTTACTTTTTTAACGAAAAAAATAGTGATAACTAATTTAAACTTGGTAATTTTTTATGTGTACGTTTATTTAAAAATGTACTATACATCAGTGATTAAAATAAATCATCATCTGTCTATGATAAATTTTAGCTACAGATTTTTCTTTATTAGAAAAATATTTACTAAAATGTATTTGTTTTGATTTACTTCAAATAAAAATGGATATTATTTTTTTACATTATTCTAATAAAAATTGTATAATAAAACTTCATGTTTATATGTGATTAATTACACGAGATGTCATATTAGAGTACCTTCTGTAGTGGGCACCAAGTTGTTGTGCAACGCCATTCCCCTCACCGAGATGAACTTTCGACGACCTACTATAAATAATATTCCGTAATTGTGGACTAAAAAAAATAATAAAAATTAAAAGTTTATTAACTTACCTTAAAATTAACGAGCCAAGAAATGATCCATATGTACCTAATTCAAAAGCCATCGAATTCACATGATTTACTAAACTTTCACTATGAAAAAAATTCAAGAATGTATCCATTGTCCTTATCAATATAATTATAAGTATTATAATAAAATTTATTAAAGTAAAAATACTGTAATAAAATAATGAATGAGTTGCTTTTGGAATGACTTTCTTAAAATCTTTTTTCCTTATTCTTAAAATCATTAAAAAATTAAATACACATGATAACACTATGAGTGGTATATAAAATCCTATAATCAAGGCAATTCCTAAGATGCTTAAATTTTTTGTTGATTTCTCAAGTGCCAGATTCTCATGATTATGTGATTTCTTCTTCGGGTCCACAACAAGTACCACTACATTAATTACAAGTGCAAATAATATTATTGCGAAGATAATTTTCTTAACAACATCTGGAGCAAAGATAACCTTATACTTTACTGGATATGAACATGCCAAATATCTATTAATCGCTATAACTAGTGTCAAACTAAAAAGCAAGGTATATGTAGCATTACTTTCAAAAATAAGAATAACTTTTAACAAGGGAAATTTCTGATATATCCCAGGAAACATTCCCAATTTATAAAATTTTTCAAAAAACATTGATGTTAGGAGTAGGAGATTCTCAGCAATTGATTTAACAAGCATAAATGGATAAAATTCATTATCATATTGTTTAACCTTCCAAACACATAACTTCATGAATAATGAAATCGTGAAATATGTATAAATTATTTGAAGAGGTATTCCATATGACAGTTGAATGTAATAGATTGTTGAAACCATAAATAAAATAATAATAAATAATTTTCTAACATTACTGTCAGTATTTTATAGTGATTTATTTAGGAAATTACATAAATTCATTTTTATATCAGGAAATTCTATTATTTTAATCATAAATACCATTTGCACTTTACTACTCACCATTATATGTCTTTTTCAATAAAAATCAAAAGGAAATATTATTTTAACATTTTTTCACGCATTTTTTGTTACAAAATCTTCGTAGAACCAATATTCAATTGATCGCATTTGTAAGAAGTAGACGCGACCTTTGAAAGTTGTTTGTTTATTGCACCTTGAGGAATCAAACTTTTTTCGATGTTGATAGTATCACAACATATAAACAAATAAATACTTAAATTACTAACAATTGTTTATCCTTTTATATATTAATTACTAACAATTATTTTTCCGTCTAATATACTAATTACTAACTATTTTTTTCACTATTAAAAATGTCAAATATTGAAGAAGGGGGTAATTATGGTAATGGCAACATTTCTGGTGACACTAAAAATGATGTATTAATAACGTCATCACAAAATATACTACAGGAAGATAAAGTTTCTGGTAATGACAATACAATTGGCTTAGAAGACGAGCATTTAGACATATCAAATACTAAAAATAACGATGACAATTCAGAAAAAACAAAAGTATCAGAAGATGACAGTGGTAAAATAGATGATATTTATTGTGAGACACCAACCATAGATGATAATGAATATAGTGAATTATCATCTGTAAACAGTGATGTACTGAATACATCCTTTATTGAAAGCGAGGAGGAGGATAAATATTCTTCTGAGGATTGTCAAAATATTGTAGATGAAAAATTAAAGAATAATTCTGATAATTTTCCTGTTGTCGGTAGATCTATCCCACATTTTGTTGAGGCTATTGGTGATAGTAGTGAATCTGGTTGCGATTCTGCTAACTTTAGTGAATATGACAATACTTTAATTAGTACCTCTATACCAAGTTTAGGAATTAACTTAAAAAACAACTACACTGAAAGGTATTTAATGGAGGAGGTAAAAATAGAAAATGATAGTTTCGATAAAAAAATTATTCTCAATAACATTCCACTAGAAATTTTAATAAGTATGTTTGTTAACTCTATAATTTAAAATTTTTATTTATAGAATATTCTCCATATAACGAGCATGCTAAAAATCTTATGAATGATAAAATAGCTCAGATGATATTTACTCTAGCACAGGTTGGAGAAGGATTAGGTTATGATAATGTATCACAATATGAAAGTTTGTTTATTAAAAGTTATGAGATATGTGGAAAGGCATTCAAAAAGATTACAGGATACACTTTTAAAGAATTTATTTTAAGACCGTTCTGTAAGCCATATTTTTACATTCAACATGATGATTTATGTGGGAATTCTCGTATAATATTTAATACTTCTGATAAGGAGCTAATAGAGTTGGGTAAAAGTATAACTAAAACTAGAGAGACATATGATAAGATATTAAGAAGGAAAATAGAAGGTAATATCAAGCAGAGAGATAATCACAAAAAGAATGTTGATTTATTAGTAGAAAAAGTTAGATGGTTGGCATTACTAACATGTGCTCCAAGCGATATTCCTATGGTATCAATTAACGAATTTAGAGAACAATTTCATACAGTTTACAAGGAAAATATTACAAAAGATTACCTGTATTCTAAATTCTTAAGAAGCAAATTTTCTGGTGTAGTAAAACTTTATTTCAGTGATGAGCTTGAGTTTATTAGTGCACCAGGAACTGGTGATGGTATCAAAATAATTTGTGATGTTAAGACAAGGATTGAAGAGATTAAAAAAGAAATTGACTATCTACGTAGTGAAGAATATTTAAAGAAGAAGGAAGAAAAAAAAACTGGTGGTGAAAAAAAGAAGACAAAGAAGATGAAGGATGTAAAAAAAGAATGGAAAAATGCATCAGTTGCTCTTGATATTGTGAATTCACTACAAAAAAATTAATCATTAAAACTTATTATTACGTAATTCCTTTTAAAATAAAAATAGTTTTATTTCTGGAGAAAATTCTGTTGACAAGGAAGTAATATTTTAAAATTTATAATAAGTTAATTGATAATAGAAGCAATTTTCTTTGTAATTTTAAATCTTGTTCAATTCTATACTTTGAATAGGTTCTTTAAACAGTCCATTATTACCACTTGGACTTACTTTATTATCTAATCTAGTGCAACAAATATGAATTATTCCTAATAAGCAAATAATTATAATTACAAAAACAAAACATATACAACTAACAATAATTAAATGATATCCATCATTAGTGAAATTTATCATCTGAAAATAATTTTATCAAAAAATTAAATTGTAAAGTTTTATAAATATTTTTAACATTTACAATAATTTTATTAAAAATTCCTTCATATTCTGTGTATTTGTACTAAGATAAACAATTTTAAATTATAGTACAGACTAAATTTATCGAATAATATATATTGCTAACATTGTCAAACTTCATAATATATAATAAAACATCAAAATAAGTGGCATTATAATTTACTCTTTATTTTTATTTCAAATATAAAGTATATTATTAAATAATAAAGTTTATATTTGATTAAAGTTGTTAAATTAAACAAATTTTAAAAAAGTGTTAATAAAGAAAGAAAATATATGTTATACAAGACTTGTTAAAGTAAATAGACATAATAAAATATTAAGTTATAAGTTTCTAAAAATTAAAAAAAATTACGTGACACTGCAAATAATGACATTAAGCTAAAATAAAAGGTTATATTATAATTATTATCCCCTATTTGACATTTGAAACTCCTGTATTTGTTTAATAAGTAAATTTCATAAAGAATTTCATTATTGGACAGAGGACAATGTTAACGTAAAATGTTGCAATCTTATTGCACCTGTACTAATAAAGATTAGTATAAAAATGAACTAAAGTGCAAAAAATAAGCATCAAACATATATGTGGAGTATTAAAAAAAATTAAATATGAAGTTTGTTATTGTCTTTGTTGCTTTGTTTTTTTACAATTCCTATGGACGTTAATGCCGCTACCTGTTCTGAAATGGCAGCAACTGGATATTGCTCAAATACTATGTACAGAACAACAATTTGTACTAGTTGTGTTATAGAATGTGATGCTTATGGTGGAGATTCATCTTGAATAGTACCAGTAAAAACTTCTGAATGTGTTGATGTTGTTTCAAACTGTGCAACATTAAAATACTTATGTACTAATAAATTTATGCTAATTTACTAGCACAAAAATGTATGAGTACCTGTAATACATGCAGTGGTTAACTAGCTTTAGCTACAACAACTGTAGCAACAAGAACAACATCTGATAATTCATCAATTACAACTGATTCTTTATCTGCCACCACAACATCTCCATAATTGCAGATTAATAAAAATTAATAAGTTGTTCTCTATTTTACATTTGAAGTTTTTCTTTTGACATTTCATAATAATACAAATAACTCGACTTTTTTTTGTTCCACTATAATAAAATAGTATTAAAGTTTAAATGGCTTATTATATTGTAATGTGTTTTTTCTTAATTTAGGGGAAAATTAGTTATAGAATTTTTTGGCCAACTACTTTTTAAAAAACATACCTTTTTGTCACTTTTTCCATAGTTTTGTATCACAAGTAATTTTTTTAAAACATTAACAAATAAAAGTAGCCTATAACTTATTTGAAAGATAGAATTATAGATAACATGGCAATATGTATTATATAAATAACTAAGAATGGATTCAATTATTAACCAAAAATTAATGATAAATTGTTAAAAAAGATTCTTAATTTTAATAGCTTAAAACATAATAAAAATTAATATTGTTAATCATTGGTGATGTAATTTAAATGGAATTGTAAAAAAAAGGAGGACTACTTTTAAAGGTTTCATTTTCAAACAATATATTTCATTAGAGGTGAAATTTGTAATTATACCACAAGGTTATTGTGTTAAACAATCTTCACTCAGCAACTGATGACTTGTAATTCCTTCTAGACTATTTATAGCTTGATAAAAACAATATGATTAATTATGGAAGAGAGTATATAATTGTAACATTGTCAACAATATAGAATAATAAAAAAAATAATTTCTATAAATCTAATTTTAGTTTTGTGAGAATTTTTTAATTTATGTATGTTATTTTTAGATTTCAATTGCATATTTATTTTTAAGATAAAAGATTTTGGCCAGCATTAGTGCTTTAATTTAAATAATTCAATGCTTTCTGTTGCCATGGGTATCAGATAAATATCCTTTTCTAAATCTGTTTTTAAAAATTTTAGTGGGAACATTTGGGTATGCACTTGTAGTAAGGTTTTGATCTTCGATTTTTGAGTTCTTGTCATCTTCGGGATTAGATTTATAGAAATTTCTTCTTTTCTCTTTCTTCCATGATGAATGCTTATTTACTTGGTCTTTCATTCTTATTGAGGCGTATGGTGAATGATTTATACTACTTTGTTGGGCTGTTTTCGATGAAGATTTATTTGTATCCCTTTCATATAACTCAATGGGTTTAAGATCAGATGAATCATACTTTACTTCTTTGGGATCGCATATTGAAAGTAATTCATTCTCTGCATTTTGCATTGTTTCAACTTCATTATTAGAATTATTTGGTTTCATTATTAGTCTTTCTTGTTGTGATCCTAATTCGTCTTGCCTTATCACCCTTAGTTCTATTTGTTCATCATTACTTGTCATTCTAAGTTTTTTTATTGTATTATTAACCAATACTTTTACTGTTTCTCTTTTCATGTATGTTTTAAATGAAGTAAATATACATATAAATATGACAATAATTACATATAAGTTGTCGATAAATTCAAAAAACTGAGTTTTTTCTTCTATAAATCCTTGTGTCTTTTGTCTTTTTGCATTTTTAATGATTTTTATTATACTTCTTGTTGATTGTTGTTTTTGACCTTCTTGTAGTTTCTTCTTTGACAATGGTCTATTTTGAGTAGATGATAAATTCGGTTGAAATTGATTAAAATAATGATTTTCAGTACGATCATGCTGATTCATTACTTTTTTTGTTCGGAAAGGTGTTTCCTGTTGTAAGAAACTATTTTTTATATCATTAGGTTGTTCTTGAGTGTTCTTGTTATTTAAAATAGAGCTGTTAAGGTTAAGTACAAACTTAAAATTGTTTACTGTCTTTCTTATTCCTGAGTCATTAGAAAGAATAAGAGTAGAACTTTGGTATTCTAATTGATCAGTAAGTTGGCGTATATCAGCTGAATTATTGTTATTTTCCAATCTTGGTTTTACCACTTGTTCTTGAACTTCAATTGTTTCAAATACTTTTAATCTTTCTTGATAGAATTTTCTCAATTGCTTTTCTCCTTTTCCAACTTTCTTTACAGTATTATAGTTTCCTAACGTTCGTTGGAGATTTATAAAAGGCGTTGTACTAATATCTTTAGGTAATGTATTACTCTTTTGTTTTGTTATTACATATTTGTTCCATATAATCCAATGTCCTCCAAGTACATTATTCCCAGCTGCCATTTCCATTTCTGGCTGAGACCATTCTAGATCTTCTCCTTCAAAATGAATAGTGGTGTTTGTAGGAATATAGCAATCCTTGGTAGTTTCATTATAGAAACCTTTATCTCCTCTTCCGCAATTACATTTTTTAAAAGTATCTTTTCTAGCTTCGAATCTTAATCTGTCTGTTCCATTAACAGTAAGAAAAATATTATTTTCTCCCAGCATTGGTATATATTTAAATACTTTACAATTTGTGTTTTCATTGGTAACTCTAAATATATCTCCGACGTATTTTGGATCAGATGTTGTTCTTACAGTTGGTAATAAAGCCATTATTCCTAGTACTGCAATTAATTGGCGTAGGTTCAATGTCAATTTGATAATTTTGTAAGGAAATTTCTTGATCTTCTCATTCCATAAACCTTTTTCTTTGATAATTTTCTTTGTCATAATTTCATTTCTATTTTCTTGGTACTCTTTTTTATAATTTTTACGGGGTTTAATTGTAGACATTGCCATTAAAGACTTTGTCTCTCCTTCAGGTTTGCTTGTATCTTTTGTCTTGTATGCGGCATTTATCCATATTGTTTTATTCTTTTTACCAAGACAAAATCGGATAAAATGTCTTTCTTTTCCACAATTTTGACAAGTAATTTTTCTTCTCATTACTCTAAACATTTTATTTTCCTTAGTAAAATTTTTGTCTTTATCAATCTTTTCTTTTTCAGATATTTGACCTTCTAAAAGCTCTACTTTCTTAGTATCACATTCTAAATATTTTTCTTTTCCAAAAATGGCAAGATTTCTTTTGCCTATATTCAGTTTCAATCCATTGTTCAAGACGTTGAACAAGTCGCATTTTAAAAATTTCCTTTCATATAAACTACCCCCCAAATCAATGATTTTGTATACCATACCTTCATATTCTGGGCATAGTTCATTTAACTTTCGAAGAAATCTTGCGTTGTATTCTATAACAGACTTATACTCACTTTGTTTAATCTCCTCAATCATTCTAACATCAAACGTTTGCATGAATTTCCAAATGTAGGAATTTCTTACAATTTCTGAAAGTAAATCGATATGAAAAGTTAAACTTTATTTTATACACTTACGGTAAAATTCACTTAAACGATTGTTAAGTGGCATACCCACAAACATTCCAAGGCAATATTTAAGCTCTTCTCTTGGATGGATGTCAGGCATAAGATTTCTAACAGCGGTCATAGTGTCTTCGAAGAAATTAAGTATCTCATGGGCAATGGGTTGGCGCTCCTTGTTTGTCACAAAGTAACTTAACAGTTTTCGACAGCCAGGACTGTTGAATAATTTGTTCAAAGCCTCCATCGTAGTCTGAAATAGTAGAAATATTAGTAGTTTTAATAGTGGTAGTAGAAGAAGTAGTAATTTTTTGGTGTTCCAAATTAAATATGAGACTAAAACCAAATTCATTCCGCTTTTATAGTCTCTCATTTTTTGTTTACTACATTTCTGAAATTATGTGTAGTTTTTAAATCTTTCTTTTTGCAATATTCTTGCTAACTATACATACACAGTTTTATTTCTCTTTTAGTCTTTTTAGAACTAGCAAGTGAATATGCAATTTTATTACAGCTAGATTTTTCTCTATAGCTCAACCCATTCGTTACAGTAATTTTCAATTGAAGAATCTATTATTCATTTTGTTTTTCATTTTATATCTTCCATTTTCTATTTTTAGATGTCTATTTTTAGATTTCTTTGTGACCTTGAATTGCATTTTAACCTATCAGAGATAAATTGCTTATGGTAAACAAATGCTGCTTTAAACCTTAGTGTTTTTTTTCTTTTAATAGGCACGTCTACAATCGTTATTTGACTATGAGTCATCACCTTATACTGAGTACCATTCAGAATAACAAATCCTACGAAGAATAAACTAATTTTAGTTGTATCTTAGTGGGGATTGAAAACGGCAGTTGAATTTAACAAGTAATCTCACACGCACCTTAACCACTTACCTCCTTTATCAGTCAAGTTCAATCATATATAGTTTAAATTTTTTTTACTATAGCATGTGTTCATTTCCTTCTTAACTTTGAGTACGGTACATTGATTTTAATTACTTCAAACAAAGCGTTTTACAGTAATACTTAGAAATTTTCAACTTATAATTATGAATTTCTGTGTAATTAACTGTTCGTTCTTGAAATCGTAGAAATTTCGAAGAAATTATTTCAAATCTTTTTCTTATATTAATTCTTCAAATAAAAAATTTTTTACAATATTTCACACATTAAGAAAAATTTATTATTTTTCGCCATGCTGTAAACTAATTTTTACATTAAAAATAATTTCTGTTGTCTATTCTTGATATATTCACTATTTTTAAACGACGATTTTTGATGGGATAATTTTTGTAATTAAGTAGAATTTGAGTCATTATTTTTTTGATTTTTAGTTAATTTTATGTTAATTGGACTATATTCTTCAACGTAAAAGATCAGTTAGTCCAATAATTTATCGACTAACTTCGACGACATAGAACCTTCTTAAAACTTATATTCAACTTTAAATATTAGATTA
The DNA here is from genome assembly GCA_005656395.1 of Strongyloides papillosus. NCBI lineage: Eukaryota > Metazoa > Nematoda > Chromadorea > Rhabditida > Strongyloididae > Strongyloides > Strongyloides papillosus. The sequence continues at coordinate 225,100 of SRSI01000007.1, forward strand.
TAAATAAGTATAAACATAAAAGCTAAATACATAAAAACAATTATATAATATTTAGACATAATAAAAAACTACTCCTTTTCAAGATTTAGTGAAATTTCCATCTTCTGCCTTGTTAGTAAATTTAGTTGGTAAAAATAAAATAATCTTCTTATTTTCCACCTTTATTATTTATAGTCATATTTGCCATCAAATTTGAGGCCGCCGTACCTCTGATTAAAAATAAGTCATTTATGATTTACTTTTTTAAAATATGCAGTTTTGGATATTGTTACACATAAAAATATGAGGTAACAAATTTTGACAATTTTTCGGATTTTTGTAACCATCTTTCAATAAATTAGACAAGCACGTATAGTTTGTTAACAATTACATATTGAAGTTAGTTTCAAATTTTTTAGATAATATAATGATACTATTATTAATAAAAATGAATATAAAGACTGTTTTAATAAAATATTCTTCATTGTAAACAAACAAACAATTAATAAGGTTTTGCGTAATGTTTATAAACGTTTTTATTGAAAAAAATATAACAAATTATAACAATAATGATTTTATATAAATTAAAAATATTTTTTATTTCGATTGTTGTCTAAGTAATGTAATTTTTATTGAATCTTGATATTTTTTTTATGGTATTATGTTCATCTTTAATCAAGTATTTTTTTATGGTATATTATGAAGTACTTTAGTAGAAGTCATTTTTTACCAAAGTAGCAAGCGTTTTTACAAAAATTCTTATTTCAAACAATTTGCAAATAACAATAACACTTTTTTTATTATATTATTTTAATTCACATTTCTCTAGTATTTTAACAACCAAAAAATTTTATAAGAATTAAAAAAATAAAAGTTTTTTTTTATGCTAGAAGAACACAAATATTAATTACAATTTTTTACAAAGTTTATATTCAATTTGATGTGTCGTTGAGTCGCTTTTTTCATTTGGCTAACTGAGTTTCATTTCTAAGTATATGAGCTTAACAATGTTATAAATGTTGTTTCCATTTACAAGGAATTATTTAAAATGTTAATTTTTACTTAAATTTTTTTTCATAACGATACGCTTTAGCATATTTTTTTTAATTGTAAAATTTGTTGCGTAATATTTCCCACTCATATTCACATTTTTGACTATATAGTAAAAATACTTAAAGCCTGGTCTCAAATAGCCAGTAAGATGAATCAGAAATTTATTTTTAAATTTGTTACGTACACCCCTATTAAATAGTTAGTCTTTTATTTAACAAAACTTCAGAATTACAAGTACAATACAAAATAATTTAACAATATTTATATATATTTATGCACATAGGTATACCCATCTAAATAAAACGTTATGAAAACTATTAAAAATACTTACAAATCCTTCTGTAGGATTTTCTTAGTCTTTAAAATCACAATACAATAAATATAAATTCTTATCTAACCCTACAAATATATAATTATTAATATCAATAAGAATTTCATAATAATAATGAGTATACTTAAAAACACACAAATGACTATGTCATGGAAATTTCTTAATTTATACTATCTTATTTTGATGATTTTGTAACTCATCATTTTTTCCTTATAACGATTTTATTACTAGTCAATTACACTAAATAGATTTCAACAATTGATATACTATTATTTGACTAATAAAAGTATAAAACGTGTAATACAAAACTATAAAATGATTACAATATAGATAAATAATTAAACTTACCCCAAGTAACCCTTGGTCAACACGTATAGCCAATGAATGACAAAAACTACTTTTGCCACATCTTATATACTCTATTGTCATCAAATTTTCTACTACTATATCTATCAATTTTTTGCCTTTCATGTGTACTTCTACATCATTATTAAACTCTATAGTAATTTTAATTACATCCCAAAGCAAATGTGTTGTGACCAATTCTTTTTTTGCTTTACCATTACATTTTGATTTTTTTTCAGATGTTTTGCTAATTTGTAAAAAAAAAATTATCAATGCTATTTGTAGAACATGTGCATAAGAATGTAGTAGTTTGTTTTGCTTAATAAAATTAAGTTGTTCTCTACAATACATTTCAAAATACAAGATTATAAAATAATTTTGAATAAAATGATAATGACTTTTATTATAAGTATTCATCAAAATATCATAGTTTTTTTAGTATGTTTAAATAGTTTGAATTATTTAAATTATTTTTTTATCTTATCATTCAAGATCCATTTTATAAATCAAACTTAGAGGTGCTACTAAACATTATTTATTTTAATTCTTAATAAGAAAGAACTTTGGGATATTCTAATATAAAGAAGATAAATACTAAAATAATATTTTAAATTAATTATACTTTATGTCGTTAAATAATTGTTGTTTTTCGTTATTATTATAAAATTTTTAAGTTTCTAAAATTTATGTTTCTCAAACAATTTAAAAATAATTTTAAATTAATCTGAAATCATTCTTTGTATCTCATATGATTATTATGTTTACTAGTATAATTATCATGACATATTTTTTTATTGTCACTGAGATATTCAAAAAAAATATTTATAACAATATTGTACAAACATTAATCGTGACTGTGCTACAAAACAATAAAAATGTTGATTTATTACATGTCTTATTCATTTTTACTTACATTCAATTTTTTTATTTAAAAACCTTTTTGTTTTATTAATTTTACATACTATATTTTATTTTTAAACAATATTAATTATAAAGTAACAAAAATTTTTCCATACATTGAAAAATAGTTCTTAAATTTTTGTCAAAAGAAAAGACTAAATTTTCTAGAAAAAAAATTTATTATTACACGAAAATTGTGTAATATTATTTATTTCTAAAATTCTTCAAAGTTCTATTCATTATCCTGTAAGACAAGGTATTCTATTAAACGGTGTTGTAGACAATTCAACATTTCTCAGGTCAAATGCTATTGAATTAATCCAATTTGTGAATATAAAACATTTTGGAACTCGTATATTTACTTCTCTGCACATATTGTAAATTCTTTCATTGCATTGATGATAAATTTTCACAAAAAACGCTGTCAATTATGTTTAATTTAGTATTATTTAAACTTACGCACAGGATATCTACTTTTACGGCATCCTCTAATAACGAACCAACCTTCTTGATCTGATCTTTTTATGTTTAAAGTATACATTCGATTTCTTAAAATATTTAGTGAGTTAACAAGAAAAATTTCTGCATTTTCATAAGGTTTTCCTTCACATGAAAGTATTGCAGTAACAGCAACATTTTGAGATTTAAATCTACGTCTACCTTCAATACTAAAAATAAGAATTAATACAATTATTATAACTCCTTTAAAAATTTTTGTCATAAATAAAATTTAAAATAAAACATTGATGCATATGTTTTTTATATTAAAAATTAAACGATTAACAATAAATTTACTGAACAATTGTTTATTCTCCACAGGTGATATAATTATTGGTAAATTAACAAACTATGTAAATAATCATAAACTCAAAAATTAATTTTCGATGAAAACAAATACTTTTATACTTATATTAAAGTTTTACGCATTGAAAAATGGAATTAAATTATCAAACTATCATTTCATTTACTATAAATGGCAGCATTATTTTGAAAAAAAATTTTTTCCACTATGAAATATAAGAATATCATAAAGATAACAATAGCAAATGTTATGTGCTTGAGATGATAGTACTTTAAAAATAAATGAAATAATAAAATAATAATTAAAATTATATTTTATTCTCCTTTGTGAGGCAAGTTAAATGTAGGCGTAACGGTGCGTGTTTTCATTAGTAATTAATCTTTGAATTTAATATTTGAATGTTCAAATGTAAAACATTTTTTACTGTACAAAAAAAAGTACAAACTTTAAAAAATTTACAAGTGAATCCTGAAAAGAAATTTTCAAAAACAAAAATGATCACATATAAATGTAATCATGAAATTTAATTTTTTCTAACTAATTTTAAATATATTTTAAAATTTACTGTTAAATAACTTATTATTCCCAGATTGGAGTTCAAATCACCAGTTTTTTTTTATTTATATATTATATCTTGTACTGTAAGATACAGATTTTTAAAATAAAAAATACTTCATAAAATACAATAAAATGTTCCACCATTAAATAAAATTAAATTTTAATAAAATCTTCAAAATATAAAGCTATAAAAATAGTGTTTTAAATGACACGAAATATTAGCTTGTCGTATAAATTTTGTTGCCAATTTTACAAAAATTTATACTTTTAATGTTTTGAAGTTGTTTAACTTTTATTGAATTATAAAAATTTTAAAAATATTTTACTTATTTTAGAACTGATTTTGTTTATTATTACATATTATGAAGTACGTTATTAAAAGTCAATTTCATGTAAAGTTGTAAAGGTTTAGCAAAAATCATTTTTTCAAACATTCTACGAACAACAATAATCTTAGAAATTTAGGATTTTCATAATAATAAAAACGAAAAGAGATTAATTATTTAACCACAAAAGTATTAATAATTAAATACATTATTTTAGTATTTGCTATTTTTTTTATTTAAATCAAAATATTTAAAAATTATGCTTTCTTTAAACAAACGTATAATGTTTATAACTTTTAATAAATTTGACTTTTAAAATTAAAATTGAAAAGAGTGAGTCGTAAGATAAATATAGCTTTAAATAAAATCCTAGTTTATAGTAATTCAAACAACTGAAGAATATTAGAAAAAATACTGTTAAATGTCAATAAACACTCATTATAAAAGCATTTATAATCTCATATAAAGTTAAATTTTAATATTGTACTATAAAATATATTGTTGAAAATAAACGAATTTTTAGAATTGGAATGATATAATATAAAAATAGAAGTTCATTTTAATTATTGGTTTAATTTTTTGTATGAACTAATGGCAATAGAATTATTCGCAAATCAAAGAAATTCAAATTTTTTTATGTAGGACAAATTTGCTACATTTTATGCAAATATGAGTTCCATTTTTTGTGTATACTAAAAAAAGCTATTTTTGATGACATATTTTTATACTTATTACATTATCACATAAGTTTGACTGTTTTTATAATAATATTTCATATAACTAAAAAAATATGATCACAAGTTATGAAAAATTAAGTCATCGTAAAAATTAGAAATTACTACTTTTTAACTTTATCATTTGCATGATCATAATTTGTGATAACATTTTCTAAAATTTATGTAGACATTTGGAAAAAGTTTAATGGGTAAAAAAAAGTACAAAGATTGCTTTCAAAGCTTCTAGACAAAGAAATTACTTTAAAAATAAAATATACATTTGTAAGCATTCTGCTTCTAATAGAGATTTTTTAAGTTCTAACACATACAAAATTTTTTTTATGATATTTAATATATTATGCTATTAAAATTAAACAACAAAATTTGAAAAATGGTAAAAAAAAAGTTGTTTTTATTATTGCAACACATAACATTATATACTAGAAACAATCTAAATGAGTTGAACTATGAAGTTCTTCTTAATCTAACATACTCTCCAGGTATATCTCTCTTTTGACTGATACCTATTTTGTCTCTACTTAACTTTTTCGAATTGTGGAAGTTTCAACAACGATAAAGAAGTAAATAATGATTTTTGCAAAAAATATTTTCAAAAGAGTTAAGAAATTCTTTCATCTAAGACCGATAACGTGTCTTCTAAACGGCGAGAAGTTGCAGATAATAATTGATAAAATATTACAAATCAAATAAATCTCTTTTTTAAATTATAATGTTCTAAATTTTATTTAAAAAACGACAAACTTACGAAACATTCTAATAATTTTACATTAAAAAGAGAAAAATACTTTAATATGCTATATTAAAAATAGTAAATAAAAATTATTTAGTAATTTTTCGAGAATTTTATAAAATTGTATTTAAATAACATTTATTAATCAATTTTATTTTAGTTGTTGTTGTTGTGCAATCTTTGTTTTATTGTTTTTTGACTTTTGATACATTGTTTCTTCTTTTTAATGCCTTTTTTTTATTTTTTTTTAATGTTTCAGATTGGTTTTCGTCACTTTTTTGTTCAGTATGTTTTTTTATAAAATCACCAACCTCCAATTTTTCTCCAGTAGTTCCACTTGAGTATTTAGCATATATGATTTTGGTAATACAAGCATTTTCTATTGATTTGGTAATTTCTTTGTCATCTTTTTTTTTCTCCTGTGTAGTATTTTTTCTGCATTTTTTAGCCAAAAAACTAATTCCATAATATTTATCATTTTGTATTGTTACTTGTTTTACTTTAAGTACTTCAACAAATTCGAAAGTTGCATTTTTTATTTTATTGTATTTCTTTATAGCATTTTTAGCTATTGCGATTGGTAAAGACTTATCTCCAGTATAATCTTTCATATTTTTTCCGTCAGGAACATCAACTCCATTAACGGTTAATACAAAAAAAGTAGATAAAATTACAGAAAAGACTATATATTTCATTTTATATTTTGGTGAAAGTGATAAGATTTTAAAGCTTTATATAATATTCTCTAGAAAATGCGTCATTTTTTATTCACATAAAGGTATCGTTGAAAAGCAATTAAATGCTTTTATTTTTTAATACCACCTTAAAAATTCTAATATAATATCAAAAATTTTGATTAACATGATTATAATAATATTGTGTATTTTGAACGATAAAGTTTTTAAAATTTAAGTAGCAACATTTATCTATAAAAAATTATTTTTTTAGTCCAAATTTTATTCATCTTTATAAATTTAATCATATTTAAGGAGATTATTATGCAATTATTTATTTTTCAATTTTATCAATTTATACTGTTTTTTAATAGAAAAAATGCTTATGAAATAAATTTATTAAAATGCAATATATCTATTTAGAACATTCTATAACCAATTATTATTTATTTAGTGTTACATCATTATTAAAACAACAATTAAGATTAGCAATTATGAATTAAATTAACCTTTTATATATCCAGTTCTTTACATTTATATACCCTTTATGTGTTTTATATTAGCGTCATATTCAAAAACGAATTATGATCCAAATACAACAAGATAAATGACTAGCTGTTCAAAACAAATCGGAATCATAATATTGCATTAATTTATTAATTTTAACCATAATACTGAAATGCATTTATTAAAAAAATACCTGAAAAATTTGCTAAAATAAAAACAATAAATAACATTTATTACTATGTAATTAAATATTTAAAATTAAAGTATAGTTGTACCAATAAAAGGATATTTTGGATAACATTTTATAATGACTTCAGAACAGTCTATATATTCTAGATTTTCCCCATTTACTTGAGTTTATATTTTTTACGTTAAATAAACGATTTCATTAAATCTAACAGATTATGAGACATAGTGCGTTACTACGATTTAGTTTTAGTAATTTTAATAATATTATACCTATTTTAGAGTCTCATTTGTGTTTTTTTATATATATATAGTGAAGTACGGTATTAAAAGTCAATTTCGTAAAATGTTGATAAGGTTTTAACAAAATTCATTCTTTTAAACATTATATTAACAGCGATAATTTTAGAAATTTAAAAATTTCATATCGATAATTATTTAACAAAACAAAGTGTTATTAATTAAGTATATCATTTTAGTATTTGTTATTTTTCTTATTTAAATATTAAAAATTATTTTTATTACGAACAAAACACATAATGTTTTAAAACTTTTAATAAGCTTAACTTTTAAAAATAATATTGATAGAAAGTATAAAAAAGATGATTTATCATATGAGTATAACTTTATATAAAAATCTAATTTATGGTAATTCAAACAGTTGGAAAATATTAAAGAAAAAATACTGTTATATGTCAATAAATACTTATTATAAAACATTTATAATCTATTATAAAGTAAAAATTTTATTTAAATATAATATTGGTGTATGCTTCTAAAATAATACAATAAACATAAAATATTTAGGATGACTAGTGATAAAATACAATAATAAAATTTTGGGGTATCGATAAAAGATGACATAAAAAAACATAAACTTTGGGAAGTGTACATTACTTTGCAATAGGTACACTTAAATAATATATTAGTTTCCTTGAGGCACTAGTAAAGCAATTACCTCTAACTCTTAATGTTTGATACATCATTATTATAATGTTAAATTCTAATATTGTGTTATAAAATGTATTGTAAAAAATAAGTTAAGTTTTAAAATAACAATAATATGGTAAAAAAATAGAAACTTATTATAATTGTTGCTTTATTTTTTGTACGAAATATTTAGAATAAAATTAATTGCAAATCAAGGAAATTGAAATTTCATTAGGTAGGACAATCTATTACATTTTAATTAAATTTGTATCACATTTTTTTGTGTATGGATAACCCTGTTAAGACACATATTTTCTTTAAAAAATACTGTTTATCATTTATAATCATTTCGTTTTTTTATCCTAAAAGAGAAACACCTATTATTTTCCGTTGTTTTTTAAATTTATTTTTACATTGAAATCATTTTGTATTGTCTAGTTTTGTAACATTAGTTATTTTTTAAACGATGATTTTTTTGTGATATAATTTTTTTAATTAAGTCAATAACTAAATGTTTATTTTTTAAAATATGCAGTTTCGAATGTTTTTACCAATACGACGAAAAATGATGGCTTTTTCTCTCTGCGCAGTCAAATTGCAATTCAGTCTCCCCTTGTTAAGATTCATTAGTATAATTTTCTTCTAAAAATTTTAACGTATCATAATTTGTGATATTTAAAAGGAATATACATTGCTTCATTAAGAACTATCTAATTGTAACTATCACATAAACATTTATGGAAATATATCTACAAACTTTATATAAGAAAGTCTTTGAAAACAAACTGGAAAAATTATATCTGTATAAGAATGTCTTATATAAGTACTAAAAAATATAAATTTTCAAGAAGACCATAAAATTATTTTATATTCTATACAAAAAAATAGCACTTTAAAGATTATATGGAAATATTTTCAGTCTACAGTTTTCTATGATTTATTTGTTTAGAAGTTAAATGGGGCCAGTTGGAAGCATGATCTTCAATTACTTTCATAAAGCAATATAAATTGTTAGCATTTTCAAACTCTATAAAATATAATAATTCATCAAATTAAACGCTATTATAGCTTATTCTTTATTTTAATTTCTTTTATAAACGACATCGTAGGTGTCAAGGTTTATATTTGATAAACACTTAAAATTAAATAAATTAAAAAGAGTTACAAAAAGAAGTGTTTAAAAAGTTACAATTTTGTTAAAGTAAATAAAATTATTAAATCATTTAGTAACAAGTCTTTAAAATTCAACAAAAATTTGTGTGCACTGTAAACAATGACATTTAAATAGTACAAAACGTTTGTCAAAATTATTTTCCTGTATTTTGTCATATTTGGAATCTTCTGTGTTTGTATAGTAAATAATTTTTGTAAAAAGTGCAGACATAATTTATTCTTAACGTAAAAAATTATAAATCTTACAGCACCTGAACTAATAAAAATTAGTATAAAAAAAGTTTAACTTACAAGAGTTACATATCATACAGTTTCTGATATATTTAGAAATATGAAATTCATTACTATTTTCGCTGTTTTGTTTCTTACAATTCCTATTGAGGTTAATGGTGCTTCATGTGAAGAAATGGCAGCAACGGGATACTGCTTAAATTCTATGTTTAGAAAAATTATGTGCGAAAATTGTGCCACACAATGTGATGCTCTTGGTGGGAGTGCAGCTTGTACATCACCAACAAAATCTTCAGCATGTTCTGATCAAGCTACAAATTGTGAAAGTCTAGCATTCTTATGTACTAATGAAGTTTATAAAAATTTATTAGCACAAAAATGCTCGAGTACATGTAATACATGCGACGGTAAACCAGCTACTAACACAACAACGGCCGCAGCAACAACAACAGGAGAAACTACATCTACAACTCCTAGCACAACCACCACTGTTTGAGTTGCCGGTTAATTTTTGATAGATAAAATTAATAAATAGCCGCCTTGAGTTTTATTACATAAATTTTTTTCAAGATTTTCCATAGTAAATTGCATAATAAAAACTCTTTTTGTTTATTTAAAATTTGAAATTAAAATCGTATTCATAAGGACCACATTCAATTTTGTCTTTTGAAATTTATTTTACAAAAGATTCGAGAAATACGTATTTTAATTTGTTAACAATATCGTTAATGTAACTCTAAACAGAAAAAAAAGGTATTTCTTAAAAATAAGAACGTGAAAGAATTAGTATATTAACTCTGGAGTTAATTACAATAAACCAGTATTTAAAAAGTTTAAATGACTTATTACTTACGTAATGTATGTATTGAAAAAAGATTACAGAATACATATTATATAAAACTTTTATTATATTAATAATGCAAAGAAAAATTATTAATTATATTTTATATAATAACATTCTCACTTTTATAAGTTGTTTTATAAAAGATAAGAAAGAGATATCATTTGATACTTTATAGAAATCTTTTACTCAGTTGGTGTTTCTTTACAAAAACCACATGTTTTTGAACAATGCACTCTCATAAATTCATAATACATTTTTTGTTTACATAGATTTTTCCGATCTTCACAATTTATAACATGATGTCTAAATCTTATATTATCTTTACATACTGGTGTTTCGACTTTTTTTGGTATCTTATTTAAGATAACTTTACTCTCTGGTGGTGAAGTATTCTTTTTATAATGTTTCTTAGTTTTTATTGAATCACTACAAAAATTACATGATCTTGAACAGGCATACTTCATCATACTCTTGTATTTTGGATTCAAACAATTTTTAACGTACTTCTTACAGTTTCCTGCAACATCAACACATGACGTTTTCAATGTTAACATCTCAGAAATTGTATTGGCAATCTCAACAAACTCCTCATTCTTATTCTCTCTACATCTTTTAATTGATTTATCACAAAAATAATTTGCAACAGTACAATCTTGATCACTAAAACATACAAAATCCTTTGGTTGAGTTTGTATCTCAGTTTCATAGCTTTTAACTTTTCCGGTATTAAATTTCGGTGGCCTATTAAAAACAACAATATTAGATTCCTTAACATTACATGTCAATGTATTCATATCACAATAGCCTGTAGTCTTTTGACAATTAAAATTATTCTTACATGTTGGTGGGATGATACAAACATTTCGTGATTTATCACAAATTGATGCTAAAGAGCTCTCTTTTTGGCAATCTTTATGATCTCGACAATGGTAATTTGAAGAAACGTCTTCCAAGATACATGTTTGTATTAGTGTATCACAGACATATGCCTTTGATATACAGTCTTTATTATTATTACAATACTGAGGGATTTGGATACAGGTATTTGTACCAACATTACAGATACCATTAAAATTAGAACATTCATTATCAGTAGAACATTGAACTGAGGAACAAATTTTCTCATTTCTATCACAAACAGTATCCTCATCAACACAATCACTATTAGTACTACATGTTATATTTTCCGCTAAAACTGTCTTAACAACACAATAATTTTCTTGGCATATTTCATTTATATCACAATGATTATCCTCTTTACATTCAACAGGTACACACATAGGTAGAGGTAAATATAAATTTTTACTTGTAAAACTATCAGCTTCCTCTTTACATATCTCTCTATCATTACATGAGCCCTTTGAATTAGTCCTATTATTGTCACACAAATAAAGGCATACACCACTCTTAGTTTGTTGATCAAATGCGCAACCGGCGTTAAAATGTATGCAATCAAAATGAGATACACATTTATCACCAACAGCATTAGCTTTTACGGAAAATTTAGTTGATAATTTATATCTTAACCCATCATTTGTCTCATCATTGAGAAGTAACTTGTCTAATGAAAAATTTGATACATTTATCAGTCCATTTATAGGTATATAAAAATAATAAATAATAATGATAAATAAATATATAAACATTATTATTAATAGAATAATAAGTTAAGAATAAGAAATATATTTAAATTGTTTCAAATATTCAATAATATATATTTCTAAAAGAGGGTTGTTGTAATTAATTAAGAGTATTAAGAACAAGTAAAAATTGTATTGAGTAACAAAATTATAAGAAGTATGAAAAGTATATTTATTTATATTTAGAAAATATTAAAATCATCATCTTATTCTACATTCTATATAGTGTTATTATAGGTGAAAAGAAGTTCAGGTTTCCGTTGAATGTGAAGACACGAAATGTAAATGAAGAGGTTTGTTTTAATATAATTGGAGGTGCGATTATTTTTTTAATACTATTATCTATAGTGTGAATAGGTTTTGTTATCTGATAGAATATTTTTTTTATTTTTTATTATAATAAAATATTACCAACTTAAGGTTATTAAATTTTTTTAGGTAAGATAATATTCTGAAGAATGATGGTATATAAAACTATATTATTGGGTAACAAAAGAATTTATAAGTTTTAAACGTTGTAAGGTTTTAGCAAAATTTGTTATTGTTAAAGAATGAGATTAAAAGAAAAAAAAAGATTAGGATAGGATAACAAAAAACGTGTTGCATTTTAAAGTGGTAAACATTGTTGTAATATGATTAGATAGATAAGAAATAAAAAGTTTTTTTATTATAACTATTTGAGAGTTTAGCTAAACTTACATATATTTTATATTCTAGTGACTTTTATAAATGAAGTTTCGTTTTATTATTATTTACAAAATACTTATGTACAATTATGGGTTGTAATGATTGAATGGTTGTGTTTTAAGAATTAGAGGGTTTTAAATAGAGATTAAAAGTTTTAGGTTAAATAATTTGAGACAATTACAAAATGTTTTAATATATCTATTGTTCTAATAAAATAAATAAGTTTAATAATTTATAAAAAAAATTATATTATTTTATTGAAAAAAAATTGAACTTTTTTAAAATACACAATAAACTTTTTTATGTGACTTAAAAAATAAATGTCTTAAATTATAATAAAAAGAAAAACTTAGATAAAAGTTACTTAAAAATATTTATAATTCTTTTATTATATTTCATTAACAATTTACCTTTTGAAAAACTTATAAATTAAAAGAAAATGGAAAAAATATAATGAAGAGGAAAAATAAAGTTAGGTAATGTATACCGTCATTATAAAAAGTATTTATATTTATTAATGAAAAGAATTGACTTTTTATTTTGTTTAAATATATGCATATTTCAAAGAAAAATTTTAAAATAATTTTAATAACAATGTGTGGCGATATCTTAAATAGTTTACATAACGTTTAACAAGTTTCTTCTTACTTCAATAGATCATTCTTAATATATTACAAACTCTTTTATTTTACATTAATATTTTATTATACAACAAAAAAATATAAACACAAAATCATTTATTATGAAAACAGACTTTTAATAAAGAATTCCTTATCTCTTTATTAAAAATACATAACACAAGACCATCCAAGGTATGACATAATGCCCAAGCACAACTAGAAAAAACCATAGCCCAAATTTTCCCTTGTACTCTATAACAAATTATATGAAAGCATATCAATTCAATAACAATTAAAATATTTTGTATAAATGATTGAAGAAAAAATCGAACTCTGTTAGAATAGACTGATTTTGCCTTACTAGACTTTTTTACAGTCATCTTTTTATTTGATGATTGTACGTCTGTATTTTTAACATTAATCACTGAAACCGCACTCGTCCCATGTAACTCACTTGATTTTTTACCTTGTATGCCAAGTTTAATAAATATTAGAGAATCTAAAAACAATGTAAAACAAACATTTGTTAGGCTTAAATAAAAATCAATAGATGTTAATATATTGGTACATTTATTAAATTCAAATATCCATGTTAAATTAGTATTTGAAAATTTATAACTACACCCAAAAAATATATATGGTACAACATGACACATTGATAATATCCATATAGATAAAATAATGATCCTACACATTCTTTTATCAAAAATTCCAGAATATTTTGTTGGGTAGTACATGGCAATGAATCTATTAACACAACACGCTATATGTGAATACATTGTTAGGTTCCATGCTAATATACCAAAATCTCCAAAGATATGATTAAAAATTTCATAGATGCTACTTTCTTTTAAGAATAATAAACTTGGACAACTCCAAAAAAGAAATATGGTTAGTGTTATGGTATTCGATATCAATTGAACTGTACAAATATAACCAAAGCAATGCCTAAATTCTCGTAGTGTTGTTATTTTATATAAGCAGAATGCGTTTATTATTAAACCAAAACTGCAGATAGAAAAGTAGCATAATAAGGTTATAGTTTCATCTGATATCATTATGTGATGATTAAAGCTAAAATTTTATGAGTAATTATACATAGAATTTTTTATGTTTGAAATGAAAATTATGATTATAAAAAGAACTTTTTTTAAAATTGTTTTTCGTCTTTTATTTTTAAAAGATTTTTTTGTACTATGTAAGTGTAAATTTTAAAAAAAAGGTAAACAAAAAGCATCGTCATCTACGTATGAAATATATAATGTAAAAATAAAACCCACACTTGATATAAATAATTTATTGTAAATATCAATAAAATATATTTAAATAAATAAATATGACATCTTTTCAAAAAATATTATTTATGAGGTTTAATTTGCGTGATAACAATTCAAGTCCCTAAATACTTGCAAAAATTTGCAGATACAAATCAATCTTATCTTTAATATAACATTAAAAATGAGATATAACATCATTTCATTATTTATTGTCTATGATTTTTTAGTTGTACACAATAATATAAAAACTAAAAGTTATTTACAAAAAAAGTAATATAACATAAACTTCACGACAAATTGTTTCGTAAAACAATTATTAAAATGTGAATTTTTATTCAGAAGCTTTTATTAAATACGAGAACGTCCTCATTCCTATGGGATATTTTAATTATAGTGTGAAGAATTTTCTCACGCATTAGGAACATTTAAATGATTATATTTATGAAATTTTGCATATTACTAAAATAAAATTTTAAATTTCCACGTAATTTTTATAATAATTATTTTTTTATTAAAGCTAATTTTTTTGTTTTCGCCAATAAGGATTACATAGCTAATAATTATTTGTACGTGTTTGAACTGTATTATTAACAATAATAATTATTTTCTTTTTATTATTTAAATAATTATTTCGGGACCAAAAAATGATTTTCCTGTTCTAATTATAATCTTGTCTAACAATATATTTGGCATCGAGATTTTAATGTCTAATTATTGCAAAATAAATTATTCTTGAGTGAAATAATATATTTTTCGTTATAATAAAATAAACTCATTATTTATATATTAATTATAATTTGTTCAAGATTGGTACAAGCTTCAACTGCAAAAATAATTTATCTAGTAGGAAGTTTAGCATATATACCATCATGAACGTGTCTACGAAAATACTCTAATGTTAGACAAAATTTTTGTGCGATAGAAATATCAAACTTTAATTATGCGTAAAAAACTGGAAGACATAAATTATAAATTATTTCAATGAAATGGAGTAAATTGAAAATAAAATTGTTTAATGTTTTACTTAAAAAGTTCTCAGGAGTTCAAATATCAAATAACATTGGCTAAAGATATGTATAATGGATATCTAATTTGATCGTAAATTATTTCTTAGAGGTAAAGTTTTATGTAAGATATTGTAGATAACTTATCAGTTGAAAATATAAATAAAAATAAATCATGGATGGTCAATCATGTACTTCAGCTCAATGATTGTCTTAAAACCAACTAAATAGAATTATAGTGTTAAAACTTAAAAAAAAATTTCAAGAAGAATTATGGTGTGTGAAGAATTCGAAAAAATAAACTTTAAAGAAAGAATTAAAGATGACAAGAAATTTAAGAATAGTAATATATATCTTAAAGCAAATCTTAAACAATCAATTAAATCTAAGGGCAATAAATTAGATTTATTAAATCTTTTTTACCATTCAAGCAATTAAAATATTGTAAATACAATAAGGAACCTCTAAGCTCCCAATACAATATCATAACACTAATTATTATTATTTTTTTATTCATTAATCAACAGATGTAAAATTTTATTAATTTAAAATAATATTTTCATACCCATATAAATTATTATAGAATCAATCTAAAAATAAACTTTTTAGCAAAACAAAGAAACAAGCACAAATTTGTATAAAATGTAGTAATATGACCCACTTAATTAAATTTTTTTTGACTTGAAAGTAATTTCATCTCAATTATTCAAATATGAAAATTAAAGCAATAGTAAAAAATTATTTAAATAAGGTATTATTTTTCTATAATATTTTTCTTATCTTAAAATTTTATTTGTTTTCTATAATATCTTCCAAATTCAAGGTTAGAATTTAATTTTATGTAAAATTATAAGCGCATTTGTAAAAGGGCATTTTTTAATAAGCCATAGTATTTTTATTAGTATGTTTCAATTGTTTGAATTATTATAACTTATATTATACTATGAAATTTAACTCATCGAATAGATAACTTTTTTTTGATATCTTCCAAGATCATTTTTACAAATCAAACTTGTTTAAAAATATAAAGTGATATGCATTTTTACTATGGCAAAAAAGTTACTTTATAATATTTTAATTTAAACAATAAGGAAATAGCAAAAAAATATTTTTATAAATAATGGTTTGTGTAGTTAAATAATTTTTTTTCGTTATTATTGTTATGACATTTTTAAATTTCTGAATATACTGTTTTTAGTAGACTTTGAAAAGAACGATCTCTGTAAAAATTTACAATTTTGCGCGAAATTTACTTCTAATAATGTGTTTCACAATATAGTATAGAAACAAGTTAAATTCAAAGAAGAGCATAATATCATGAAAAAATATCAAGATAAAGAAATGTAACATTACTTCAAAACGTTAAAGATTATACTTTTGTAAAAAAAAGTAACAAAATTTATATGACAACCTAATATACAGTTTTGTTAACAAAATTTTTGTATGAAGAATGTAATATATAAATTCTATAAAATGAAATTCACACTTAAATAAAATTATTAAGCCATATCATAGACGTTTATTTAAAAATTAATAATTTTTAATTAACTAAGGTTAATAGATTTGAAGGATAAAAAATAAGAAAGTCGGAGGAAATATTTTACAAACTTTTTATATCCATAAACTATAACTTATCATTTTTAATCTTTAGATTTATACTTTTAATTACGCCTAAAGAGCAGTTTAAATTTTTTTTATTTTTAAAAGCAGACGCAAAGATAAAATAACTCAATTTTTGATTTCCTTTTTTCTATATACAAAATCACATTTCTTTTTTTTGTGTGTAATGTTTCAAAGATTAAGTTTTAAAGTCTGTGGTATAAAAATGATAATGTTCATATGTTGCTTAAGAAAGTGTTGTAAAAAAATGAATAGAACTGAAATCTTATTATCATTTATAACCTATATGAATATGGAGTTAATTGTATTTTGTAATATGGATATATTGGTAATAAAAAATACTTTAACAGATAAAACTAGATTATTCAAGAATAGTTAAAGAATGAATTAAATATATTATTTCCATCTGGAGAAGCAAAAAATAGGTCTACGAGTAAAAAAGGTTTCTAACACAATAACATATATAAAAGATTCACACCAATTGTTATAAATAACATCATTATATTGTAGATTCAGATTCTAATACTATTTAATCGAAGCTTCATAATTTACATATCTTACAAAAAGTGATAAATTAAATAGTATAAAGAAAAAATTAAAAGAACATATAAATTGAGCAATAAAAAAATTACTATAATTTTATCTTAAATACTATTTTATGACATAAACAAAGCCATTAGTTATAAATAAAATTAATTATATCCATAATTAAATTGCTGAACGTTTCAAAGCTCATTTATTATCACAAAAACAAATTATACTTTAAACTACACATATTCAGTAAATATTACTTAAATATTTATCTTTTTTTAATTTTAATTTAGCTCTATTTTTTATGTGTGGGCAGGAAAACAATTAAAAAAGCAAAACACTTTAATTAATTTTTAAATATTCGATTACAAAAACACTGTACTTTCAAAGAATTAGGATGCATCTTAGAATAGTTTCCTCTCAACATCAATTATAGTCTATGAGAATAATTATAAGAAGAATTTTTTTCTATGTATTATAAAAAAAACTTATTAAAAAATTATATTTTGCATGAATTTAAGTAATATAACAAATCATAAGGAAACTTTTTCCATTAATTTGTACTTTTTATTTAATTTTTTGTTTGCTTTTTCTCGAAGTGATACTATACGTGTTATTCACCTAAGACTAATTATTATATTTCCAGAAATTATGCAATTAAATTAATATTGATGAAAGATTACCACATTAATTTTAATTGTCTATAGTGCTCCATAGTTTCAAGAATATGACGTTCGTTTTTAGCTGTTAAAACACAAATTTTTTTCTTCTTACATGAACAATATGACAAAATTCTTTCCATCCTCCTCCGTACTGAGGGTTTAATTAAGTTTATACGTGAAACATATAAGACATAAAAAATACAAAGCATATAATTGAAAATAACACGTATATAACCTTTCTTAACTATATTGTAACGTTGTAGAATATATAATAAGTATCCAATGTAACTTAAAACACATTGTATAAAAACAAAGCATAAATATAATCTAATATTTGCTTGTTCCCCCATAAGTGCATATCTTCTATTGAGATTATTTTTTAATATTTTTTCAATTTTCAACCTCCTATGGTCAATCCAACAAATTATTGTTAAACCAATGGCAGCAAACGTTGTACATCCTAACCAATATATAGTTGTGATAATTTCCGGTATAAAAACTAAAAAAAAATAAATTGTGTGATAAACAAATTTACCGTCACAAAAGGGAAGTAATGCAAATGTACCAATTGGCACAAGGATAAGCAAAATTATAACGTACAAATAATTAATTGGTAATTCATCATAAAATTCAACTTTTGCAAAAGCATGTAATCTTTCCACAAGCATGACGAATGTTCCTGCTGCAACCTCCATGGCAAATGAATTACTTATAAAATCGCATATTAATGCAAAAATTGGATCCCACTTGAAAAATACTATGTGAATATTGTTAACTAATACTGAAATATTACAGAAACATGTGCATATTCCTAGACCAATAATTACTATTCTTTGGTTTTTATTTCCATTCAAATTTAACATTGCATTTATAAATAAAATTGATCCAGTAAGTAGTGTAAATAATCAAAAAATAAATCCAATTCGATATAAAATCACAGAAGTATTATAATGATGGAAATCGTATGGATTAGTCATATAAATATAACATTCATCTCTCATCTCTGATATATTTTTTTTAAAAAAATCAGAAATACTTATAATCTCATTTGAGAAAGCCATTTTTAATCTACACAAAAACTAACATTTTTCTTGAAGTTTTTATTTTTAAAGTATTTGATATTTATAAATATTTAATGTAATTAATATTACGTTTAAGGTGAAAAAATTAAATTTAATTTATTATATCTTAAGAGGCATATGATAAACTACATTTTAAACTCTAAAACTCAACAAAAATGTACAAAAATTAATTATTCTTTTTGAATATTTATTTACCCCATAAAAATTTAATTATTAATACTAGAATTTTTAAATTTTTTATCCATAAAAAAAGCAAAAAATAGAATAAGTTATTATGTTTTCATTATGAAAGATAAGTCGTTTGAAGGCAAGTCCAATGAGACGGTTGATGAGTTTAGTTCAATGCGAAAGAGTCGCAAATCTTCAAATAGAATAGTGAATTATGCCGAGAATTTCTTCAAGACCATATCAAATACTCCAATTGAAGAATTGAAGTCTAACTTTGATAAGAATTCTTTTTATTGTGATCCTAATATTAGTGTGAATGCTTTTGTTGCTAATAAATCTGAAAACAGATTCGATGATATACCATGTATAGATAGTACGAGGGTAGTTTTGGATCCAACAATTGGGTCATCTGATGGAGGTTCTGAATTAAGTGACTATATTCATGCAAATTTTGTCAATATTCCGGGACTGACATTCAAATTTATCGCGACACAGCTCCCACTAAAATCAACACACAATAATTTCTGGAGGATGATTTATCAGGAGAATGTCGAAACAATGGTAATCTTTTGTGATGAAGAAGAGATAAAAAACAATGAAGATAGTCCACAAAAGCTGTTTCCAAATCAAAATAATGAAAATATGCAGCTGGAGACGATTTACCTTATGAATAAAAAAAATGGTACAACATCAGGATTACCTCACTCTATTGTTGAGGTCCTCCCCAATGGTTGTTCACAATCAAATGTTGTCAAAGTCATTCAAACAAATATCTGGCCAAGAGATTCAATACCTGATTCAAGGATAAAAGTATTACAATTGTTAAGAGCATTAAAAGGACCATCATGTGTACTTGTCTGTAACTCAGGTATCGGAAGGTGTGGAGCATTCATGTTGATAGCTGCCATGAAAGGTTGTATAATGTTGAATAAACCAATTAATGGAGTAGAAATAATGAAAATGATTAGAAACCAGAGAGCTTATGCAATTCAATCATTTAAACATTACCTATATGCATATACTGTGATCATGCAATATTTGAAAATTAGAACTAAGGATGAATATAAGAATGAAATATCATATTTTTTTAACAAATCAAAGAGATATTTAAATTAATTATTTTATAATTGGAGTAATCAAAAATTTATTGCATTAATTAACTATAACGATGACAATTTACTAATTTAATAAAAATATTAAGTTATAATATTAATTCCTTTAATATAAATCTATTCATAGAATTTCATATACCATTCAATAGGTGTATTTACTTTAGCTTTAAGGAACGAAATTTTATTTTAACATTTACAAGACACATACTTTGCTTTTATTAGATAACATTTATCAATGAAATTTTTTTTAATATTGAATTTTTAAAAACTTATACTTTTTGCAGTCTAGTTAAATATATTAATATATGACTCATACACATTTATCAACGTTGTTTACCATTAAAACGATATTTAGTTTCGTTACGCAGTACTTTTACTTTGAAATTACTTCTATCGATAAAATATTTCAAAATGTCTCTATCAACTTTTTCTACTTCCCAAGCAAACTTGGCAATTCAAATTTTAAATGAATTTATCAAAAATGACGATACTTCTCCTATTATTTATTCACCAATAAGTTTAGCGATTGCACTTTCAATGGCATATGTTGGTAGTTCTGGTTCAACCAAAGAACAAATTAAGAAATATCTTTTCGATGATTGTAGCGATGAAGAGGTGCATAAAAATTCTAATAAATTCTTAATTAACGTACAAAAAAATGACAACAATAATTTGAAGTCAGTTAATAAAATTTATATCAAGGAAGGTGTCAAGTTGTTGAAGTTATTTACTCAAACAATTGAAGAATATTATCAGGGACAATTTGAACAAATCAATTTTTCTCTACCTGATGCTTGTGATGTTATCAATAAATTTGTCGAAGAATCAACAAATAATCTTATGAAGGATATTATAAAACCTGATGATTTAAATGATGCAACATATATGATTTTAATAAATGCATTGTACTTTAAATGTGAATGGGCTAATAAATTTGATGAGAATAATATAATTGAAGAAAATTTCCATGTTAACAAGAATAAAACAAAAGTAGTTGATTTAATGTATAATATGGACAAATTTTTATTTTTTAAAAATAATGAATATCAATTAATTAAACTTAATTACAAAAATAATAGACAAAGTATGGTGATACTTTTACCAGTTGAGATGTGTGCTTTACATAAAATGTTACCTACACTTAATGGGGAACAACTTTTTCATATGATAGACTCATTGGAATCTAAAAAAGTTCATCTTTATCTTCCAAAATTTAAAATTGAATCAACACATGAAATGGTTGAAACTTTTAAAAACCTTGGATTAACAATTCCATTTTCCGATCATTCTGATTTTTCACTTATAACAAATGAGGCACCATTGAGAATTAATAAGATTATACAAAAAGCCTTCATTGAGGTTGATGAATCTGGTAGTGAGGCTGCAGCAGCAACTTTTGTATCAGTTGAATTTGACTGTGCTGTAGTATATGAGGAACCACAGTACCGATTTAAAGCTGATCATCCATTTGCCTATTTTATTATTGATGATATGAAAAATGTATTATTTGCTGGAATTTATCAATAAATGAAATTAATAATCAATAATAAAAAAATTAATAAGAATTTATTTTTATCATAGCATTTTCAAACGTCATCAATTTTTATGAAATATTAGTCTAATTATTTGTTTTTTTTTCATTGGGAGAAGACAATTTTCAATAAATAGTATACAGGGTGTCAACAAAGTTACCATAAGAGTTTGACTGAATATAATTTTTTTCAATGTAAACGTATTTTTATAGTATTATATCCATCTGAAAGCTTCACTTCTTACTTAAATAAGGCTTTAAGATGGATATAAAGGTATAAATTTTAAATAAAGTTATGATCATTTATGTGATCTTCATTTTTTTCATGATTTTTAGGAATTTTTAACTTTTTCAAAACAATGTAACTTTTTCGAAACTTATTATTTTTTTCCACTCTTATATTTATCTGATAGCTTATTTTCTTTTCTACAAAATAGTGATAGAATTATTATTATAAATTTATTTTAAGTAAAGACATGAAACATAATGTTCTTTTCATTTTTCCAATAGTAAAAATAATTTATTAATCCTTTTAACTATTTTTGAAAAAATTAAAAGTAAATACACAACTACTATCGTCAATTAGTAATATTTTTACATGATTAAAGATTTTTTACTCTTTATTATTATAAATATGGATATTTTTAAATACCTTGTTTTATTAGTTAGAAAATTATGTAAAAAATGTTTCTTACAAAAGTGTTCATATCATTACTTAAAATAAAGTTATAATAATAATTTCTACACTATTTTGTAGAAAAGATGTTGGGCTATCATATGCATATAAAATTACAAAAAAAATAACAAGTTTTGAAAAAATTACATTTTTTTGAAAAAGTTAAAAAATGCCAAAAATTATGAAAAAAAATGGAGATCACTTAAATGATCATAACTTTATTTAACATTTATACTTTTTCATCCATCTTAAAGCTTTATTTAAGTAAAAAGTGTGGCTTTCAGATAGATATAATACTATAAAAATACGTTTACATTGAAAAAAATTATATTCAGTTAAACTTTTATGGTAACTTTGTTGACACCCTGTATAAAGTTTGTGTTTATTTCTGTTTAAATTACATAATAATGTCATTCTTGAGCACCATGCGTTTAATATACAGACTTCAAATAAAGAGTGATACATCAATACTTAGAAAATGTCAATTTATAAGTATGAATTTTTATGTTATTATCTGTTCGTTCTTAAAATATAAGTTAAAACTTGATAGAAATTACTTTAGATATTACCCTTATACGTTTTCTTTTAATAAAACGAATTTATACAATCATTTTAGTTAAATGAAAGTCAGTCTTATCTTATTAAGATTATTTAATATAGTTTTCTATTACAACAAATTTTATGAGTAAATTGAACATCTTTTTAATTTCTGTTTTCATTAATGAAATGAAAGTGAGGGTAAAAATCTTCGACTTACACAAAATGTCTGATTGATTCACAAAATCCGTTTTAATTAAAATAACACAATGATTAAATGAGTATGATTTATTTAATAAATGATAAAATATTAATATTTTACATAAACACAATTAAATCATATATCTTATTAGTTATATATAAAAATTATCAATTAATTTATTAACAGAGTTTTTAAAAACAGGATATTTCACGTATGGCATTAGATGTAAAATGGTAATATTTATCATAAAATCAGTTCATTTAAAAAATTTTAGATCTCTAATATGCTAGAAACCATATTAGAGTAATTTCTTCAATAATTTAGCTCCAATTTTATTAGTCATTTTTTTTGCTGCATTTTTGGCAAGATCCTTCTAAAAAAACAATTTATTATATTTTATTATAACTTACAACTTTTGATAGAGCTAATCTTTTTGCTCTATTATTGTAATTATCATCAAAATTATTTCTCATGTTGCTACGTAATCCTTCTCTCAATTCTTGAGTTTTTTGCAATAATAATTTGGTTCTGTCTCTACCACTTTCCATTGTTTTTAATAAATAACTATTAGCAATTCTTGATCTAGGATTATTTACGTCATATAATGGAAATTCATTAGGTAAAGTTGATATTTCAGTAGTACCAAGTTCTATTTGTCCCTCTTCAGAGGAAGAAGATGAAGAAGAAGAGTCTTGGAAGCTATATTGAATAGCGAAAAGACTAATGATAACGAAATACTTTACAAATTGCATGTTAATGATACTTTTGAACAGATAAAACCCCGAATTTATACCCAACTAATGTTATTTGATTAAAAGAAAAAAATATATATATTTAGAATGTAAATATTTCAATTAAAAAAATACAGTTTTTTTATTATTAACTAAATTTTTTAAATTATTTTTTATTGCAATGCAAAGATTCATTACAAATAAAAAAAAAAGTATAATATATTTTTTAAAATCAGATAAATATTCTAAATAAATTAAAATAATATAATTTACAAGTTTTATAAGCATATTTACTTAAAAAAATAATTTGTTAAAATATTTTCAAATGCCGTTTTTTATTTGTCTTAAGTAATTGTATGCAAAATATTTTATGTTTTAATATACAGGGTGGGCCAAAAGTCACATTACAGTTGCAATAAAACACTTTATAACTTTTTTTGTAGACGACATATTTTTATGGTACTATACTCATTTTGTAGAGAATGTGCTAGAGAATAATATATTATAAGATTGTTCTCAATAATGACCTTAAAAAAAGTTACATAATTTCTTAATATTTGACATTTAAAAGAAATATTTTTATTTAATTTAAACCTATTTTAAAGTTTAAAATGCATAAATAACTTTTGTAATAAGTCAATATTTTATACAATTATGTATGGAAAGTGATATCTTTTAGGTGACTACCACCCAATTTTTTGCACAAATGTGCTCTTTCTTAACCATCATTCATTACTATTTTTAAAATGATTTCATCTGATTTTTCAAATTATTTAGAATATATAATATTGCGCATTTTGATGCATCTTGGCTCACATTGTAGTGGAATCTGATTAATTTTGAGTTGTAGTAATTGAATATTGGTTGATGTAACAATAACGAACTATTCTTAACCTTTCCTCGATAGAAGATTTTTTACTGAGGTAGTAACAGAAGAAAATATATGAAAAAAATAATATTGTAAAAATGGGACATTTTATGAAGAAATATGTTTTTAAATAACTTTTTCAACATCTGACATTTATTTTTTAATTAATTGAAATGTTATAAGATATACCTTACAAACAAAAATTTAAACATTTTGATTTAACTTAAAGTAACCTTTCGAAAAAATCATTCTCGAGAACGATCTTGTGATATATTATTCTATAAATTATTCTCTACAAATGCACATAATATTATAACAATACGTTAACTACAAAAAAAGTTATAGTAGTTATAAAGTGTTTCATGCAACTGTGATGTGACTTTTGGCACACCCTGTACTGAAATGTCATTTTTAAAATAGTTTATGATGTTTATTTTCGTGAGTATTCTTGTATAAAATTTTTATCAATTTTTAATTAAAATTTTTATAATAAAAAATAATTTTGATTTGTTTAACAATAAATCTCTCATTATATCGTTAACTATTTCGAGAAGATTTAATCGGATTTGAATATTTATACTTATTTTTCTATTTAGATTATATTAATTAAACAAAACATTTGACTCTAATTGATATAATGAAAAAATTATTAGCTTATTTTTTAATACAAAAAACATGCTTTGATTTCAGATTAGTTTGAAAAATTTAAAAACCTTTTTTCAAAATGACTTTTGTGATTAAATCAAACATTTTTATATACATCGAAGATTTATATTCCTCATTTTTTTTTCATTAATAAAATGAACAGTTAACAAATATATGTTAATAAATTTATTTAATTTGAAATTTTGAAATATATCTACAGCAGTGAATTAAAAGTAGATAAAGTCGATTTTTATAAATCGTTAGAAAACAATATTTTTTAAAATTATATAATATTTCTAAGAGTAATTTTTCATAAATAAATCAAATGAGCATGCATACAAGTTCATAAATTTAAATCTATATCGTTTTTTAAATTTTTCTAGGTTTTTTAATTTCTGACTTCAAAAAGTCAAAGCATGTTCTCACTATACTCATATGTTTTGTCATAAAAATTTACCTCTAGAAGCAATATTTATTTCTAAATATTTTTTTTCTAGTGATTTGTAAAAATCGACTTTACTTATTTTGATTCACTACTTCGGCTATATCACAATGTTTCAAATCAAATAAATTTGTTAACATACATCTTTTAATCGCTATTTTCATTAATGAAATAAAAGTGGAGGTAAAAAGTTTCGATGTATAAAATGTCTAATAGACTCATAAAATACGTTTTAATTAAAAAACACAATGATTAAATGAATATGTTTTATTTAATAAATTGTAAATTATTAATATTTTACAAAGTCAAAATAAAATATTATATATCAAAGTTTGTGTTTTGATATTTTTAAATTATTTAAAAACAAACATGTTGGTAAAATGGTATATTATTTATCTTGTTCAATGTAAAATTATAGAATTCAATACTTAATTAATCCATTTACTAAATTATGGACTTTAAATATTGTTAAAGTTATTTGTTCTTTAATTTTTTTCAAGTAATTAATAACAATTTAACAATCTATTAGTCAAAGCTTCATCTAAATTATTTCTCGGATTTCTTTGGCATTTTTTTAAATAATTGATCAGACTCTTCATTTAATTTATTCTAAAAAAAAACTAGAAAAAATGAGTTATTTACATACTGCTAGTTTTAACAAGTCCTCAACATAATCTGAAGAATCGTCACTTCGTTTGTAAACATTTTCAACGTCTTCTTCATATGTATTTGTTGACATTTCTGTGCCTTCTAGGAATGAGTCTGGGCCTAATGTTGTCGTTTCTGAATTGTAATTTTCCAATCCTCTATTTCCATAAGATAGATCATTCTTAAAAGTATATACTCTATAAGGAGAATTAAATTGGAAACTGTATTGAACAGCCAAAATTACAAGAATAGTAAAATATTTAATAAATTGCATTTTTCTGATACTTATCGAGCTCATATTTTCCCATATTTATACCTAATTCAAGTTATTTAATTAAAAGAAAAAGTATTTTATATTTATATTCTAAACAAAGAGAATTTCGTATAAAATAAAAGGTTAGTAGATTTTTTATTATCATTTGTAGTTATATAATCAAAAATATGTAACTTTTACAATGTTTATTAAATAAACGTAATTTTCATATATTAAAAAAACTTTTTTCTATTATTTTTTTTAAAAGTAGAAGTTTCATTATATATAATCAAAAAATAAGCTATATATTAATAATACTAAATAAATATTTAAAAATATATTTTGATATTATAATTTACAAACTTTGTAAACATATTTTTTTAAACATAAGACTAATTTGTTAAAATATTTTCAGATACCGTTTTCTATTTGTCTTAAATAACTGTGTATGAAATACTTTATGTTTTGTTATATTTAAATGTATTTTTTTAAATAGTTATGATACTTATTTTGCATAAATAATATTGTATAAAAATTTTTTAATTCTCATCAATTTTTAATAAAAATCTTTATGAGAAAAAAATCGTGAAATCTTTATTATCCATGTAATTTTTTAACAATAAGTCTTTAAATTTTGTTATTAACTTTTTCAAGAACATTTAATCGGATTTGAATATTAATATCTATTTTTTTATGAAAATCACATTAAATAAAAAAAACATTGCATTCTATAATATTACAATTCAAAAATTATTAGCATACTTATTTTCATAATTTTTTTAACACAAAGAAAGATACTTTGATTCGAAAAATCTGTTTTAATTAAAAAATGACAACGATTAAATGAATATGTTTTATTTAATAAATTGTAAATTATTAATATTTTACAAAGTCAAAATAAAATAATATATATCAAAGTTTGTGTTTTGATATTTTTAAATTATTTAAAAGCAAACATGTTGATAAAATGATACATTATTTATTTTGTTCAATGTAAAATTATAGAATTCAATACTTAATTAATCCATTTACTAAATTGTGGGTTTTAAATATTTTTAAAGTTATTTGTTCTTTTATTTTTTTCAAGTAATTAATAACAATTTAACAATCTATTAGTCAAAGCTTCATCTAAATTATTTCTCGGATTTCTTTGGCATTTTTTTAAATAATTGATCAGACTCTTCATTTAATTTATTCTAAAAAAAACTAGAAAAAATGAATTGTTTACATACCCCTAGATTTAATAAGTAATTAACGTAATTTGAAGAATCGTCACTTCGTTTGTAAACATTTTCAACGTCTTCTTCATATGTATTTGTTGACATTTCTGTGCCTTCTAGGAATGAGTCTGGGCCTAATGTTGTCGTTTCTGAATTGTAATTTTCCAATTGTCTTTCTCCATTATATTGATTATTCTTAAAAGTATATACTCTATAAGGAGAATTAAATTGGAAACTGTATTGAACAGCCAAAATTATAAGAATAGTAGAATACTTAATAAATTGCATTTTTGATGCTAATCGAGCTCATAATATTCTATATTTATACCTAATTCAAGTTATTTAATTAAAAGAAAAAATATTTTATGTTTATATTCTAAATAAAGAGAATTTCGTATAAAATAAAAGGCTAGTAGATTTTTTAAATTTTTTTTAAAAGTAAAAATTTCATTATATAAAATAAAAAAAAATTATATATTAATAATAATATATAAATATTTTAAATAAATTGAAATAATATAATTTACAAGCTTTATAAACATATTAATCCAAATAAGAGGATAGTTTGTTAAAATATTTTCAAATATCATTTTCTATTTGTCTTCAGTAACTGTATATTAAATAATTTATGTTTTATTATTGAAATGAAAAAATAATACCCTTTTATTGCTACCAAAAAAGCTGGAAATAACTATATAAAAATGATTACAAAAAAAAGCAACTTACCCTGCTATCGACAGGCTATCTATGAGATATTCCATCTTTAACAAGGGTTTATATAGTGATATTGTCATCACTATGTCACTCCGGGGGGACACAATAAGATAAAAATAATAAAGACAATAAAAATTACACAAAAAAATCTAAGTAATATTATAAATTTACATGAATAAGTTAAACACCCTGAGATTGTGATATAGCAATTCTCCTTAAATCGTATTCTTGAGTACCTTCAATGGGGAAGTAAATTCTTTTCACTCTTTGAAATGGTAACTCCGATATTTCAAGTTCAACACTTTCTCCTCTAGCTAGACGATCTGCGATGTTATGTGGAGCTATTTTATGCCCACGAACATGTACCATAAGAAACTTTGGAGACCACATTTCAGCTATTTTTGTCCAT
This sequence comes from Strongyloides papillosus, assembly GCA_005656395.1. Taxonomy (NCBI): domain Eukaryota; kingdom Metazoa; phylum Nematoda; class Chromadorea; order Rhabditida; family Strongyloididae; genus Strongyloides; species Strongyloides papillosus. The sequence continues at coordinate 254,685 of SRSI01000007.1, forward strand.
GTAGATAAATAAGCCGGAACATTTTTTTTCTTAGACGTAGTTTTAGTTTCAACCCACTTCCATAACCAATGTTTATTTATGGCATTAACACAGTACGAATTATCCGAAAATATAACACATTCTTTAATTTTGAAATAAGTGATCAATCTTAAAGCTGAATGTAATGCTTCAACTTCTAACCTTGGTGATGTTGATTTTCCACGTAGGTAGTTTCTTACACTTAATACAATATCATTTTCACCTAAAACTCCGTATAGACCAATACCTGCCCCTTGATATGTGGAACCATCAATCATTAAATACGATGCGTCTTGTGGTAACTTATCAACAAAATCATAAAATTCATCTTCATTTTTCAACGATATACCCTCAGCTTCACATTCCAATATTTTCCATAAAGGTTCTGAGGCTTCATCTTGTAATCTTTCATCAGTTTCATTTTCTACACATCCTGCTGGGGGGGAGGGCGAAGATGCCTGGAAAATTGGATTTTCTTCATCCATTAAGAACGTGTTTTCCAAACCCTCTAAAGGTTTGAATTTAATAGTAGGACATTCCTTCCCAAAATGTACAAAATCTTTAGAAACGAAAATTTCATTTTGTTCACTGTCTTTTATCAAATATGTACGACTACCAAGTTGAGCAATAATTGTTCCTTCTTCAAAAACTTTAGAACTTTCGCCTCTTCTTTTGAAGAAGACATGTTTTTCTTCTACTGTTATCAATTTTGATGGAAAAAGATCATGAACAGGTTCCTGATTATTAACATAATATAAACGTGCCGGGGTATGTTTAGTACGTGAGTTAATGGTGTTATTTAGAGAATCTACTGACCATTTGAAAGATTGTTTAAATGACATATTTTGTGATATACCTTTAACTAATTTTCTTTTCAGCAGACCTACATATTTTTCGGCAAGACCATTAGTCGTTGGTGTATAAGGAATTGAATTCATAACTTCTACAGGATATTCATAGTATATAGAGCATGTTTCAAAAAATTGGATAAGTTCTTTTGATCGGAAGACAGGTTCATTATCTGATACTAGAATACGATAAGGATACTGATTACAAATAATGGGTTCAAAGAAAGCTATAATAGTATCAGGTTTTTTATTGGGAATAACTGCTGCATGAAGATAATTGCTATATGCATCTACCAATAAAACAATGGTGTGACCTTCAAAATAACCAATATCGAAATGTCCTCTATGTCGTGGATACAGTGCAGGAGACCAAGAACGTGGTTGTTTTCTTACATTAATACGAGTTTTTTGACACATTAAACAATTCTTTACTGTTTCTTTAGCTATTGTAGATAATCCTTTAAATACGATTTTACTGTTAAGTTCTTCATACAATAACGTTTCTCCAGAATGATTTAGTTGATGTATCCATGATGCACCATGCTCTGCTATCTGTTTAGATACTAGAGGTTTAAAATCAAAACAAATCAAATCCTGCACTAAATGTAATTTTGGTAATAATTCTTGAATCGAATGTGGTAATTTTATAATCTTCTGGAGTTCACCTTTTAGATATGAACGTAAAAGAGTAACTGTTTGATCTTTAGATTGAAAGTCCAGAATTTCAAAGTAGTTAAAAGCTTCACCCATACGTGTATTCACTGATCTATCATTTTTGATGTTAAGATTCTTTATTATCAATTTCGGAACGTCAACTTGCTGCAAAGGTCGGCTAATATATTGTATTGGTAAATTAGATAAAATAATGGGAGATAAAAGTCTCTGCAATCTAGTAGAATTATTCTTCATTAAATCCAAGGGTTGTTTGGTTAATGTTTCTACCATTTTTGAATGAGATACTATTTTCACTTGTCTACTTTGAATTAAATGATTAGCAGAAACAATAGCCTCCGAGATGGCTGCCAATTCTTTCTCGATTAGTGAATATGGGATTTCATGATTTTTCATCTTTCTCATCACAACATTTACTAGTTTCTTTTCTTTTTCTTCCAAAAAATAAATTTCTACATGAAATGAAAACTCCGTGGGTATAAACTGTAGTATTAATTCTACATCTTTTGGTGGATAATGAAGTTTCATATAATTCCGTGCTGCTTCTAAAAGCATTTCCCAATGTTTCTCTCTAACTTGGGACCAGTGGTAAATTTTTTCTACTGTTGGATGTAAAGGAGCAGTTACATTCGCAAATTGTTTTATAAATTTCCCCACATAACTAAACCTACCAAGAACAGCTTTCATATCATCACCTGTTATTGGCTTAGATATTTTAGAGAGAGATTCAGTTCTGGTTATATCTGGTATAATTGCACCTTTTGTGAGAACATGACCGAGAAAAGGTACTTGATCTTGAAAAAACATGCATTTAGACAAATTTAACTTTAGATTATACTTTGCACAGACATCAATAAAACTAAGTACACCATTCCTTTGAGTTTCAAAATCTCCTATTATGATAATATCATCAATGAAATGAATTTTATTTGGAATATGCGACATAACTGATGAAAGAAGATTATGAAAGATACCCGACGCTGGTCGGTAACCAAATTGTAAACGATCACTAACAAAAGTTCCTAGAAATGTTGATATAGTTGAAATGTATTGCTGATTTTCTGAAACTCTTATTTGCTTAAATGCGTCAGATAAATCAAACTTAGTAAAAAATTGGGTATCTGATATAGCACATTGTATTTCTTCAATAGCGGGAAGGATTACATCTACATTAGTTAAAAACTTATTGACATAACGTGAATCATTACAAACCCGAGGTTTATCACTCATAGCTATACAACAAGGACTAGATATAATAGGATTTGATATATATCTAATTCTACCAAGACGCAATTCCTTAGCCAGATGTTTAGACAAAATTTCTTTACCTTTTGCATTAAGATTGTAAGGTCTACTAAGCTTGGATTCCGGTGGAGAAATAAATGTTATTTCAGCTTCCAATTTTGGGTAAATTACAGTTTCATCATATATATGTGGACAAGTCAGCAGTTTTGAAGATACCATCTCATCCAGTGAAGACAAAATATCAATGACTTTCGTGCGACTCTCCATTATCTCCGTTATACGCGAATCAATTGAAATACCTAAGTGATACGCTGTTTCATGATTAATAATGGTTTCAGATCCTTCAATGAAATAAAATAACGCTGAATATAATTTTTGAGTACCAATATAATAAACAGGAAGAGTTACTGAAGCTTTGATTGATTGAGTAATTTCACCTATACCTTGAGCCATCATATCTTCACAATATGTTACACCATATGACAAGAAATTATGAATTTTATCCGCACCCAGAATATTACCTTGAGCACCACAATCAACAAGTACAATCTGTGGTTCATCAGCTATTGATACACATTCATAAATTAACGGGGCTTTTGTAAAACTATCAGGCAAATTTATAGACTTTTGCTGAACAACTTTACTTGGACAATTTGTAGAATAGTGACCTATTATACCACATGTATAACATGGTTTAGGAGCTCTATAAACATGATCTTGATTACCAGGCTCTCTTTGGAGTTGAGAATCTCTAGCTGGACTTTGATTAGTACGTTTATTCGGAATTGACTGTTGATTTGGAAGATTTGAGTTCCATCCAGACCTTTGATAAGTATCTTGATGAACGGGTTGGGAAAATTTCATATTGCCATAACCATTCGGATTTGACCTTCTGAAAGAACCATCATTATGTGACGAACGGCTTGGGTGGTTGTAGGAATTTTGACCGGTTGACTGAGAAGCTTTGACTCTCAGTTTACGTAAGAAGATATCCCAAACTTTTACAACATCAGACAGCTTTACTTGTGTCGTTTCCACTAAATCTGGCAAAACATCACGTGGTAGTTGAGAATGCATTTTCATCATAACCACATTATCAATTGTTGGAGCAGAGAGATGTTCGCGCAACATGGCCTTCAGTCTTATAGCGTAAGCATCTGCAGGCTCATCTGTTTTACGGGTTTCCTTATGAAACATTGAAAGAACTTCTGACATTGAAAGTTGAGTTGGCTTAGCTTGATCGCAGACAAATTCCTGAATATTGTCCCATGTAACCTCTCTTAGATCCGGATAAATCTGATAAAATTCTTGACGAGTTTCTTCCGTTTGACAGTAAATAAATGTAGTAATAGCTTTAGTATCTGAAGTATCAATTTCTCTTAAAAACAGCTCATTTGCAAAGAACACATCATAAGGTACACCTCCTCTGTATGACGCAAGACTTACAATTTGATTAAACATAGTCATCAAATTTTCGGTTAGTTTAAACGTTGAAAGATAAAGAAAATTGCAGGTTAATAAAGACTCTTGGTTGGTTCAAGATTCTTCCTCGTTTTAGTAAATTAATTTGGTCAAGCAGGTACTTCTATTCTTTTAGAATCCTGCCAGGATCGCCATGAAATGAAAAAATAATACCCTTTTATTGCTACCAAAAAAGCTGGAAATAACTATATAAAAATGATTACAAAAAAAAGCAACTTACCCTGCTATCGACAGGCTATCAATGAGATATTCCATCTTTAACAAGGGTTTATATAGTGATATTGTCATCACTATGTCAATTATATTAAAGGATCATTTTTAATATAGTTTATTATATTTATTTTTCATGAATAAGATTGCATAAATTTTTTTTAATTTTTATCAATTTTTAAATAAAATTTCTATAGTAAAAAAATTCTTATTATCTGTATAATTTTTTACAACAATAAATGTCTCATTATATTACTAACGATTTCAAGAAAATTTAATCGAATTCTAATATTAATACTTACTTTTCTAAAAAATCGCATAATTGAACAAAACATTGTATTCTTAAATAATATAATAAAAAAAATACTAATTTATTTTTTTAACACTAAAGAGATGCTTCGATGTCTAATCTGTTTTAGATATTTAAAATACATTTTGTGATTCAATCAGACATTTTATATACGTTGAAAATTTTCACCCCCATTTTTATTTTATTAATCAAAAGAGCAGTTAAAAAATATACGTTAACAAATTTATTTGTCTTGAAACATTAAGATATAGTTACAGCATGAATCAAAATAGGTAAAGTCATTTTTTACAAATCAATGGATAACAGTTTTTTTTTAAATAAGTATTCTTTTAAGGGGTAATTTTCCATAAAAAAAAAGAAAGAGCACGCTTTCAAGTTTGTAAGTTTAGGTTTCCATTGTTTTTTAGAACCTTTCTTGAGTTTTTCAACTTCTAAATTAAAAAAAAAAGAACATGCTTTCAATATACTCATTCCTTTTTCATAAAAATTTATCAATAGAAACAATATTTATCTTAAAAAAAACTATCTCGCAATGTTTTGTAAGAATCAACTTTTCTTCCTTGGATTCACTGCTGTATTTTTATCTCAAAATTTCAAGCCAAAAAGATTGTTAACATGCATTCTTTAACTGCTCTTTTCACTAGTAAAATAAAAAGGAAGGGTAACAATGTTTGATATACATAAATGTTCTATTGACTCATAAATTGAATTTTAAAAAATTTTAACGTACCATAGTTTATAATTATTAAATGAAATTTATGTTGTTTTATTGAAAACTGTCTAATTACGAGAATCTTATAAACATCTAAGAATGTATACTTTAAAATTTCAATAATACAGCTATTAAGAATAAACTAGAAGAATAGTAACAATAGAAAATTCCAGGATGAACTCAATTAAAAGTTAAACGAAGACAAATAAAGACTTGATCTTAATAAATTGTATTAAATTAATCCTTTTATCGTTCTATAACTTGCAATAAAATTATCTTACACTGAGCAAATCATTAAACAGTTAAATGTATATACGGCGGAAAAAAAAGTTGAGATTTACTCCGGGCGCAGCGTTTATGGTGTAATGGTCAGCATGGCCGCCTTCCAAGCGGCCGATTCGGGTTCGATTCCCGATAAACGCATCCAAAACTTCTTTTTCCATCTTAAAATAACATAACATATTCACTAGTATAGATATACTTTTTAAAAAGTTTAAAAAATTTTTAAATAGTTCTTAGAATTTATTTTTATATACAATAAGTAATTATTAATGATAAAATTAGAAATTATTATACATGAAAAATTTGAAAAAATAGCTGTACATTCAATACATCTGGATAAAAATTATTAATTCTCTATTCTTTGAAAAAATATAATAAGTACTAGTGCCAATACTTATTTCCATTTTTCTATAGCTTTATGTAATATCTTGTAACCTTTTGATAATCTCTTTTTGGATTGTAGAATCTTTACTATACGATCATGAAGTTTATTTTCTATACGTTCACTAAATTTGCATAGATTGAGATTATCGAGGCATACATCATGTAAATTTTTTACATTCACCGGTGAAAAATAGTAAAAATTTATATTTTCATTTAAAATACTGAATCGATTAAGAAGAGAATTCTGAATTGTACAAATCGGTTGTGGTTGAAAGAACACTTCTTGAGGCAAAAAATTTCGAGGTGTTTTACAAGGCAAATTTTGTATGTTGCAACTATCATTGATATTATTAATAGACAAATCGAGGGGTTGATATAAGTTATTAAGATTATTTTCATATATCATTAATGATTGATGACTCAAAGAATTTTGAGGATACTCAACATTGTCAACAAAGGCAGTATGTTGGTCATTAAAATAAGGCTCATATTGAGTGATATTATTATTTGCAGTCAAATCAACAATGTAATTGTAATCTTTTGAAGGAACATCTGCCATTGGAGGGGTACAAGGCATTGTGTAATTGAAAATCTCTAAAAAATCGTTGTTATCTTCTTGAATAATCAAGTCATTGTATTCATCAAAATCTCCAACACTGTTAAAAACATTTGAAAGCTCCATCATTCGTTTATAAAACATTGAATCATCCTCATAATCAGAGTCAGGTTCATAAAAAGGCAATTCAACAGACTTTATATGATGATTTAATGAATTGAAATCACAACTATTTTCTATGTCACAATCAAATATTGAACTACCATCAGTATCATTACTACAAAAAGCATCATCATCATTGATGCAAAAATATATATGACTCAACTCAACTTTCTTAAGACACTCTTCAATTGCATAATCAGGAGCAGTACAATACGAAGCAATTACGTTTTTCAAGGCTATTGCCAATTTTGAAGATGTTGTAGGCTCAATACGTCTATTTTTACTTCTAACACCGAAATTAATATTATCATACAATGGCATCGTATAATTATTAACCATCTTTATATCACCATTAAAAGTACCACTACTAAAATATGAATTTGCTTCCTCAATAAAATGTTTTAATCTTTCCGCTTTCGAATCATCAGTAAAGGTACATGTTGGGAGGAAGATCGTATCATCAAGGAGGGACCTTTCCTCACCTTCAATTGCATTTTTATTATTCATAAAAAGAAATGATTTATTTCTAATTATAGTAATTAATTCACGACGTTCTCTATCATTATTATAACCATAATTAATTAAATGACTATTAAGATCACTATCATCCATCTTCATGAATTCAAAAATATCTCTATATATTACTGATAGTAAAATTGTTCCATAAATTCCATCGGTATCAAGAGATATTCCGTCAATTATCTTCAGAAACTGGTGAGTACCATTAACAAAGAAAGTATTAGGATTCAAAGCATAACGATACACACTATTTGGAGTTCTAATCAATGGTGGTAGATCATCTTGTAATTCGATTTTTTCATACTTTTCATCATATATAGGTAATTTATAAATATTTATCTTATTACAAGTACAAAGTTGTGGATCCGTATAACGATTCTCACAGCATTGAACTATTGGGACTAATGCATTAAATACTGATGGAAATAATGAGGCTATTGAATGAAAGAAATGATACATTTCATCGAAGTTATTGCTGTCAGATACTGAGAAAGCTTCTTCTAATTGTTTCCTTTGTATTGACTTGCATCTAAAAAATGAATCCAATATACGTTGAATGATTTTGAGTGAAAGGCCAACAGTCACCTGTGGAAATGTTGAAGATTTATTTTCTATTTCATTATACTCCCATATATTATATTTTACATCGTGATTAAGATACGTTTCAAAGGACTCTTTATATATATTGAATCCCTTTTTATTATTAACACATAATTTCAATAATTTTAATTCTTCCTCATGAAAATAAATGCTAATTGCCTTAAAATAAATAATAAATTAAGCTACATATTTCAAAACTTACTCCACGAGTACATTCAATAGCATGATAAAGTACAGAAACATGATTACTAAAAAATCTAAAACAATATTTACATTGAAATGGTACATTATCATCGCAGTGACGATTCATAACATGTCTGGTTAAACATTTATCGACTATAATACTTTCACATCCTCTGATAATACACTCTGTATACTGTTCAATCTCCTCTGAATCATCATCACAAATATATGAACCACAATACCCAGGACTGGAACCTGGTGAAGGTGGAAAGAGTATCTCCACTATATGACAATAATACTCATGTCTTTTGTGTCGATCAGAATCATTAGTTTTGAAGGTACAAAAATGGCAAGTATATAACTGGCGTTCCTGTACTTCCATTATAATTAACTAAACCTATAACGTTTTTTAAGATTATTTTATCAATTATATTATAAGATATGATTACAGTTATAAAAACTGATAGTAAACAAACAAAAAACACTCAAAAATTTATATTAGATAGTACAAAAAAAATAAACTTTGTATGCTTTCAAAGATAATTAAAGATATTATGAAATAATAAAAGAATCACATGATTACAAAATGAAGGACAACCACATTAAAAATATAGAAATTTAAATACTACAACGTTACGAAAAAAATATTTTGCATACATACTATCTGATAAAAATTAAGGAATTTTTAAAAAACTGTCTTAGAGATCTTTATGAATTTTCTTTATTATTATCCTCCTCTTTCTCTGTATCTGAGGTATTGTTGTTAGTAGAACTTTGTGAACTACCATCTAAAGACATTATCTTATTTTCTCTACCTACAATATAGGCATATGGAATGTCTATCATTTGATGATACCAGGCGTTACTATCATCGCTTTCTCCGTTGATGTATGAAAATACATCGTCATGTGTCTTGTTACATATTAAAGAGATAAATTGATGCAAGGAAATTCGGTGAAGTTTTTCTTTGTCATTTTTTTTGAATACATTGTCCATATCAAAGGCTTTGGCAGTATTTTTACAAGATTTTATGTCAAGATCATCAGTTTGAGTACCTTTTTCGTTCTTATTCTTCTTTTTATTGTTCTTTGAATTAGTTGTACTCTCTTTCCTGGGGGATTTCTTTGATTTCCTAGTCAAATTACCATCATGATGTCCATCAGACAAATCACCATCATAAGGACTTTCCATTATTCTTGAATTATTTCTTTTATTTGCCTTTTGTATTTTAAGTGATGTTCTAACAGAACGATTATTTTCAAGAACACTACCACCTCTACTTGGTGCTTTCCTAGCAGCCCTTCTTCTATAAGATCTTTTCTTTCTTCCAGTATTGATAGCATTTTGATTAGCCTCAGAATGGGTGGTTTCAAAATTATTTGTAATTTGTTGATTATAACTAATCAAATTTCTATGCATTCTATCTAAGATTTCATCAATCACTTCTACAAAAATAAAATAAATTTATCATATCATCTTAAAACAAACCCATATCATTTCGATTTACATTTTGTCCATTGGTTGATAAGACATTTTCGTTTCTTGGCGATGGTAATTCTCTTACACTATCAATTCTGGTGTTGGAACTTGGAAGAATTGATTGGTTATAATCATTGAATCCTCTATTCAAAAGAGATGTATTGTTCATTTCCAAATTTTGTGTTTGATTTGAAGAAGAGAGCAAATTAAAATAAGAATTATATAATGATCTGTTAATGTTAAATACACTTTCATGAAAGTTATTGGATTGATCTATATTATATAAAAAATTATCATTCCTTATTGTATTACTAATATTGGAAAAATTGGATCTAATATTAGATAGATATGATGGATTATAAAATCTATTGACAGTATTTTCATCTGATAAAGTATTCATTGTTTGAGGTATTACATTTATGAAACTTCTAACGGTTGGACTAACAGTTACTGTTACTAGAGTTTCAGCTCTTGCACTTTCATTGGATAGACCGTTATTACTAGTGGTACGACTAGTATTTGACAAATTATCAGTATTTTGAATCACATTAGTTGTTAAATTAGATGGTGATATTCTAGTTAGTTGTCTTGGAGTTCCTTGAACAACTCCCGTTGGTCTAAGTTCTTGATTTCCCATTTGTTCATTACTTGCATTTGAAGAATTGGTAGCATTCGTAGTATCCATCATTAATTAGTAAAAATAAAACTTAAAAAAATGATTTTGTTTATAATAACAAAATTATATACAACATAAAAGTTTAGAAAATCAAAAGGAGTTACGTGAATTAATAATCAATTAATATTATGAAAAAGTATAACAAAGTAATATAATGTAATATGATATTTAAATGATAGAGCCTATTATGTTAATTGAATAAAAAAAACGTTAACATAAACAAATGTTAAAAGATGTAGTAACAAAAAAGCCTTCTTAAAGAATATAACTTTATAAACATCAATTGAATTAATAATACTACCGTATGTTATTACGTATAAAATTACGTATACAAAAAATCAAAATAGCATTATGATAACATATAAACAGTCGGTGTATATTATAAATAAGAAATGAATAATACAATCTACCAGATACTTTTAAGACATATATACCAAATAACATTTAAAAAAAGGCTAACTTGAATGGTAAACATTTCTATCATTTTTTTTATTGATCATACATCAAAATGTCGTAAAGAGTTAGACTTTATGTTAAAATAAACCATTAACTTAATCATGAATATTTGTAAATAGTATGAGAACATGTAAGATAAAAATAAATAATAAAAAAAAGAAGATTGAAATGGGTGATTGTAGACGTTTGATTAGTAATCATAAACTTTGACCGATCATATGTAATTTTTTAAAAAATCTTATATGGGAAGCTGTATAATCATCAAATATAAAATGCAATAGAAAGTTTGTGATTAAAATTTAATTTAATTACTCATTGAAAGATATCTTTCCTCATCTAGACAAAGCATCAACTTGGTGCGGTAAAAATTAAAGAGATGGCAAAAAGGAAGGATGAAAATATTTAAAATGGAATGCCATCTACTGCAATCATTAACAAAAAATTAACTATTTTGATGAAAAGATTTTTTGATGCAGATATAGTGAATATTAAACATGCACTTTTGTCTTTGATTCAATATTTGATGAAATTAACATTTCATCATAAAAATGTTACTCTCAACAATATTTTAATCTAAATAAAGTTGGAGATTTTTATACACGATATAGTTTAGACATTTTTAAAGTTATTTATTATAAAAGTTATGTAACAAAAATTAATTGAAACATGTTTACAATAAAATCCATAGGAGAAAGTAAAATTAAATTAATCTAAGTAGGAATGTAGAAGATCTCTGTGTTATTAATTATAACTATTCGTTTCATTCAGTTATGAGCTATGGTAAATGATTATCTTACAATAATATTATGAATAACTCTTTTTTATTTTCAAACAAAATATCTAAACATAATTTATAAGTAGGGGAGATTAAAGTTGGAATGAAAATAAATCTAAAATAAAATAATTAATGATAAAATTTCTGAGGGATGAACAATTATAACTTGAGAAAAATATACCTTAATTATGATTTATGAAACCAAAGAACCACCTCAATATTTAATAACTAAATAATTATGATAAAGGTATCGTTATAATAAGATATTTATGAATTTGCATAATTAGTCATAAGGTTAATTTTTAATTATAATCTATGATACTTGGATTATCATTATATTGTTGCATAAAAAGATTTAAAATACTTTATGATAATAATAAACAAAACATACGTTTAATGTAAAAATTTATGAGAAAAAAGTGTTATTTGTTCGATGAGAAGTATCAATGGAATGCCTGATAATATGTAGACTTTGGAAGTATAATTCTGAAAAATGTTATTGGTAAAACAGACATAATGCTTGCCTCCAACCTAATTATCATGTAGACTGACATTTAATATTGAGCAAATGTTAAGTAGAAGTAAAAATTTAAGAATAATCTTATTAAACGTGTTTGTACTTAAAAATTCACCTTTTGATCTTTAAATTTTTTTATGTTTCTATAAAAATAAGAAATACAATTGAAAATAATAAAATTTAGATTCCATAGTTATGATCTTTTGTTATTTGAATTTAACAACATTTTTATACATTCTTAAACAGAAGTCTTATATAAAAAATTTTTCATCTCCCAATAAAAATAATCAAAGAAAGAAATGATTTTATTTTAAATATAAAATTATTATACACCACCTTTCAACATTATCTATGGAAAATTTTGTTATTATTAAATAAGTACCCTCTAAAAAATTGAATATATCTTTGTTTATAATACTATTACTTTATGTGGAAATTTTAAAAACTACTTTATATTTTTTTTTCTTTCTCTTCAATCAAATGAAATTCCCTCCTTTTCCTGTTTTATTTATATTGTTAATGAACAAAAATACATTTTTTAAAATAATAATTTAACATTAATAAAAAGTAATACTGCTTTATAATGAGTAATTTGATATTATTTATGTATTCTTTTTTATCTTTGAATCTTGTACTCATTCAAAAAAGTAATTTACACTAATTGTATGATATTTATGAAAACATTATTACATAATATTTAATATCAAAAGGCTAATTAAAAGGTTTTGAAAATATATTAGAGTGTTGATTTATTATCTAGATTCATCATGCTTTTATTAATAAAGAATAAGATAAATATGTAATTTTAAATTGTCTGTTTAAGAATTATTGTAAACAGTGTGAAAATTTAACATAATTTGTATAAGAAAAAAAGACTCATTAAAATGTAAAGGAAAGTTTGATCAATTCCAGTGAAAAAAGTCTAGGTTTTTTATAAAAACATTAAAAATATACCAAAAGTAAAACAACAACCTTATATAACTTCTATTATTTTTATTAAATAATCATAATATTTAAATATAAAAAGTATTTTCATAAATGTTATCACAACCAACAAGCAGAATATATACACTACTACCATACGCAATCCTAGCACTTTTTGGTCTAATTACTACAGTATATGCCTTATACAAGATAATAAAAATCCAAAAATTCCAATCACCTTTTGGTTTATTGTTAAAAGCACTATTTCTAAATGTTATTCTATACTTGGTTACTATCTTATTTTGGTTATCTATCAGAATTTTATTTGATGTAAATAGTTTAATGGAAAATTATAGTCGTTATGTTGGTATATTTTTTATTTTTACGTGGTATTTTTCTGAATTCATAACAGTTGCTATATCAAGTAATAGATTTATTGCTATTGCTTTTCCTATTTACTACAGAAATGAAATTACGATTGATAAAACCAAAATTATTGTTGGTGTTATTTCTACTGTAACATTATGCCTCACTATTTCATCATTAATAGGTAAAAACATTTATAAAATACTAATAAGTATAATTATAGAATCATGTTCAATGAATTACAATATAAAAACTTTAACATGGAGCTTCCCAAATTCATGGTGTGGTAAACTTTATGCATTTTGGTTTCAATTTATCGGAGGCATAGTAATTATCATCATAAGCTTAATAATTGACACCTCAACATTACTATCACTCATTCATCGTAAACAACATTCAACAGTATTCAAAACAAAAGATAAAAAACACATTTCCATTGTCAAACAGGATGTTCTTTTCTTTTGCCAATCATTTTTACAAAACATCAAAACATTATTAATTGTCGTTTCAATAAATGTCTTTACGCGTTTAATAGATTCAATCTATGGCAAATTTTATTTTAGAACATTCAGCTGGTGTTTATGTCATGTACTGGATGTTATTATAATAATTTTGTTTAATAAGGAACTATGGAGAATTAATAAATGTAGACCTATTTCTCAGGTAACTTTTTATTAATTTTTTTTTACCAATATTTTATAATTATATTTAGGCTAAAATTGCGTTTCATGGGAATATGACTTCAAAGCAGAATACAAAATAATTGAAGATTAAATAAATATAGAGATCGCTTTTGGCTCAATTTTTTATCTAAAATTATTATTTTTAATTTTTTGAATGGTCGTTTTTGTCTCTTTTATTTACTCGTGCACCTGTATTTTTGTTACACAATCGTTTAATGCCAACATAATAAGTAATAAAAAATTTACAATGAATTATCTAAATTTACAATAAACTGATAATAGAACTCTTCAATTAAAAATTTCTATTAATTTCCCATATTCAAATTTAACAAATGAAAAATGATATCTTTATTACTTTTTTAAATTTTTATTACTTTTTATGTGAAAAAAAATTTTGTATACTTCCTTTGTAACTATAATTTTAATGATTCCTATTTATTTATTATAAATAGAAATTAAATTGTTGTTGAAGATACAATTTAATTACTTTAAAATTACATTTTTATAACAAAATTAATTAATTTTAATACTCTTTCGGAGTTTAACAGACAAAAGTATAATTGAAGTTAACATCATGAGAATTAGGGAAATCCGTTTTGTCTGGAAAATAAAATATCATTGATATCAAATAACAAATAGGTATATCATTAAATTTCAGTATTAACGAGGTGCTTGTTTTTATTAAAATTTGATTATTAGGAAGTCTTTAAGTGTTTTAAAGGGGAAAAATGTTTTTTTTTGTAATAAAATTTTTACAGTATGTATTAAACATTTAGAAAAGTTTACAAAATACAAATGTGTTTAGTTTTAAAGAGAAAGTTTCAAAAAACCAAACATCAGAAATAACATGATGTTAAGCTATTGTTTCGCTTTATTTTTATTTGATTGTAAGAAGTTTGATTAAATTTTTGTTATAAAATGTATAGACAAAACTTTATTCATACAATTATAAGATTTAGTTTTATATATATTCTTTAATATCCTACTTAACTAAAGAATCATGGAGACTGCAAAAGGTTTAACATTCTTGGACATAATGAGAATCAATTTGATTAGAAAAATAATTCTCAGTAAAATTTCATCATTCACTGATATAAGTAATCTCGCCAAAACATGCAAATTCATATACTTTCACATTAAAAAGGAAGCAATTATAAAGAACATGATAACTTTTAATGATTTTCCACAACTTACAATTGAAAAAAAGGACAAAAATTTAGAATATTCTCCTTCAATTGCACTCCAAAATATTGAATTTCTACACAATACAAAGTTACGTGAAAGATTAAATATTGTAGAAAAGTTTTTTGGAGAGGTAATTCTCAACGAAAATTGTATATTTTTTACATTAAATCAAAGAATACAAAAGTTTAAAGATAGTGATAGTGCACTAATCGCTGAAAAATTAAAAGAAGAAATAAGCTTTTTAAATGATTCAATTCGTAAGAATGCAAAATTCCTCCACCTCAGAATAGCAAATACCAAATGTAGTCATCATCTTATGTTACAATTATTAAGTTTTATGAATCACCAAAACATAAAACGCATTACTATTCCATTATCATGTTTCATTTATGAAAATACTTCTAGCTACAAATTAAGGGAGAACATTTTTGAAGGATTTCCAAAGCTTTGTGAACTTAAGATTTTAGTGAATTTTGAAACTAGCAATAGTCTCTTAACTATAAGCAAACTTACAAAGCATATTAATATCATAGAACATGTTTTGAAAGATTTAGGAAAAAGAAAAGGCGCAACGTTAATATTTGAGGTTCCCGATTGTGGTTATTGTAAAATGGAATCATATGTCCAAATGATTTTTGAGATTGCTTCTATTTACAAAATCAAAATAAAAACTAATGTTAAATGTATGATTCCACCGTATGATAAAAGAAATCAAATTATTCGTCCACCTGAAAGTTGTGCTTTATTTCCGATAAGAGAAAATGTAACATCTGTCAAAGAAAATATCTGTAATTTTAAAGTGTTTTATAATACTTTTAAAATACTGCAAACATTTAAAAACTTAGAATCTTTAGAACTATCGTTGTTGGTTTTTGATATAGAGAATGAAATTAATGATGGAGACGAGTTACTTTGTGATATTTTATCACTGAAGAATTGTAAAATGTTGAAAGAACTTAAACTATATTTTGCAAATTCTCCCACAAGATTAGACATTTATGAAAAAGAAATATTTCTAAATAATTTAAAATTTATCTGCTCTTTAATGCCAAACACAATTAAATGTTTAGAACTAATTAATATATTTGATTTAACACAGGAAATTACAAAAGTTATGAGTGAAATAATGCCAAATATTGAGATAATAATATCTGACACTGTAATTTTTAAAGATCCAAATTGTCTTGATAACTTTAAGAACATAAAAGGATTTATATCTTTTGATATTCCAAACATTAATATTCCAAGTATAGTAGAACTTCTTGCTATTAAACACAACAATAACGTGTTAATTGATAACAGTTATCCAATGAATCATGAATTAGTAAAAACTTACTCAAAGAAGTTTTCAAAAACTCTTCATGATAAGGATGGAAATTTCATTTTTTTTAATGACATTATAAACTGGAATATGTATAAAAGCATAGTTCAAAAAAATTTCATTTTTTAACTTAATCACAAGTAAATTCTTTAATATTTTATTTAAAATTTCGAACAAAAATAATAAAATATTATATACAGAAATTTATTTTATATGTTTCAATATTTGTTATATTTTCAGGTATTCATAATGTACACTACGATAAATAGAAATAATAAGACTAAAATAATAATTTTTAACAATATAATCTCCTATCATAACAATAAAATTGGTAAAAATTAAATAAATGGCAACAAGAAAATAAAATGAAAATAACTATAACTTAGATTCTAAATTTCTTCTTGGTTTATTACACAAAATTGTAGATAAATATGAAACATTTTTATATTTAAATGATTGTGAGATTTTAACATTAATCTATTTAATGCTAAAATATGTGTTAATTAAAGCTATTACTTTTTTCTATAGGAAGCACGATGTTTAAATGCTCCATACATTATAGCAACGTTTTTTTGAACAGGAAGAACATTAGTTGTATATTCTTCCGGAATATTCCCTTTTGGGTCCAAGACCATAACGATAAAAACTAAAGTACCTCTAGTTGCAATACCAACTCCAATTTTTTTAGTATTCTTCCAAATTAATTGCGTTTCTTTGGCATGTGCATCACAATACGTATTTATAGTGAAATCATATGCTTTGATAAAAGACTCAAACATATATATCAAGAAAAGATTTGCCATTTCTCTAGGAAAAATTCCAGTAACAAAACCATACCGAGAATTTTTAATAGGTACTTCTATTAATTTTATACTGTTTTTCTTGGCCTTTTTTAAAGCAATAGCATCAAGTGCGTCATCTTCTACAAGAGCTGGTGCACCAAAGAGTCTTCTATATAGATTTATTTCAGAAATATACTAAGAAAAAATGTTTAAATATTTTTATGGAACTCACTCCTTTTCCTAATAACAAATAATTGTCCTTAGAAAAACAATCATAACCGCAACCTTCCCATACAAGCATCCAAATATGCTTACTGAAAGGATTTTTTTTTACTAGCATAAGATAGCTATATGTAGCAAATGCCATTTTTTGTATAGTTGATCTGCTTAATCTATGTCTAAAACCTCCATACGGTGCTAAATGTCGTTTGTAAGAATTTGAATGAAGTAAATGGTAATATTTCATTACATGTACATGCCTTCTGAAAACATATCCATTACATTCCATATATAATTTTCTCTTATGTAAAATATAATAAACAGTGTAAGGATCTTGTGTATCATACCGTCTCTGTAGTAAAGTTCTATCACAAAGATGTTTTTTATTATTTTCATTTTTTTGATATCTATGATTTTTCCTGGGACTGAATGTTGAATGATTACTCATAGTTTGAATGATAAAAAAATTTAGGAACAAAAAAATAGGTAAAAAACACTTCATTTTCTAACTGTTAAAAAATTTTTTAATGCGTAAAAATAGACGTAGATTACAAATATTGGATAATAAATTTCTAAAAAACAGAGCTAAATACATTACTTTTAATCTCTATAATTTCATACGCAGCTGTGTAAATATTCATTTTATTTTATGTTTCAATTTCATTAATGCTTCCGTGATATTATCATTTTTTTATCGTGGAATTTTGGAAACCGTTAATTATTAATTTGTTGAATATATATTAGTGTCCATTTTAAATTCTATTTTTTTAGATCATCTTGATATTTCTTGAAGATTTAACAACAAAAAAACTTCTATTAGAATGCTTTTTTAAATTATCCAAGAACTATGTTTACTTAATTGAAGAACATAAATTATGAACACAATTTGTGTTTTTATTGATATATTTCACTTCCTCTTATGCTACAAAATGACTATCATATAGTCACGTAATCAGCGATAAAATCATGGTATTTATTGAAAAAACATCCCTTTCAAATCAATTTTTTATTTTATTTGCAACTATATGTATACTATCTTTAAATTAATTAAAAATATAATAAAACAATTTTTTTACTTTTTTCGGTGGAAAAATTTTGATTTGATCTTAATAAAATCTTAACTAAATGATGACACTCTTTAAATTACAGATTATGATTTCTTTTAAATAAATTATGAATATAAAGATGCTTCTCTTGAACGGGAAAAACATTTTTTTTAAAGTTTCCAAAACCACCTTTTGGTGAAAAAAAGAAAGAAACATAAATTATGTGACCCTTTGTATGGGCTCCAATTCCAACTTCTTTCGTTTTTTTCCAAATAATTTGACTATACCTAACATAATTACTTATACGATTCTTACCATGCCATTTATAACGACTCATAAACCTATCATACAAATTCTTAATTGCAAGGTTACCAAGTTGCAAGCGTTCTATTGCGTCAAGAATTCCTAGAAAAGGGTAATTTTTAATCTGAACAGGATCACCAGCAGCCAACTTCTTAGCTCGAGAAGCAGCTAATTTTTGAAGAAAGGTATTCTTTACAAGTTGTGGTACTCCATGTAGTCTTCTGTATTCATTAATCTCAGTAAAAAGCTTAACAAAATTTCCGATATATTAATAAAAACTTACACCTTCTTTTAAAATTTTAAAGTCATGTTCTGCAAAACAACTAAAACCACAACCATACCATACTCTTGCCCAAATAAGTTCACTGAAAGGATTTAGTCTTAATATATCTGGATAACTATATTGTGCTATTCTATAGAGATTTCCACTTGTCATTACTTCAGTATAATTCACAGCTCCTTTTGGTATTTCATTTTTATCAAGAACTTCACCAGAACATAATTTTTTATAATAATTTATAACGTCATTATGTTTTTTGAAAAAAAAATAATTGCATTCCATCCAAAGTTGATTATTATGCATATAGTAACTAATTTTGTACTTTTTTAATAAAGGAGTATATAGTTTTTTGCCTTCAAAACGATTGGCAATGTATAATCTATATGGTCCTTCAATATTTGTAAAAAATATAAAAAGAATTATGTGTAATTTTATATTTAACAAATATTTCATTTTTTTAATTAGTTAAAAATTTTTTACAATATATAATAGACGTATACTAGAAATTATTTAGGATATAAAAATGATTTAAAAGAGGGTATCTAAACAAAATACTTTTAATTAATATTGTTTTACCTGCAGCTGTATAAATATCTTTTTTTATAACTTTTTGAATAAACAAAAGTTGCTCTGATAATAGAATTTTTTATCATTAATTTAGCAAAAAATGTTTGTTAAATTACTAAATGTAAGAGAATACCTATTGTAAATTATTTTTTATTAAACCATGTTGACCTATAATCAAAATTAAATAATAAAGAAAAACTTTGTTAGTATACTTTTTTAAACATAGTTCAGGAATTATGTTTGCTTAACATTGAATTTAATTAATAATCATAAATGAAGATCACAATCTATATTCCAATTGGTATATTTAGTCTCATTCATGCTATTTAATGATTAGCACGTATATTTTCGACAAAAACTATAATACTTTTTTAATAAAAATATGCCATTTAAGTGAATGTTTTATTTTATTTGTAACATTTTATTTATATATAAATTATAAATAAAATAACTTTTTCATTGAAAAAATGAAGATATAATCTAAATAAATTTTATCGAAATGATGTCACTCTATACCCTACTCTTTACGATTTATTGCATATAAATTATGTGTATAAAGGTACTTCTGACTAATAGGAAAAACATTATTTTTAAAATCTTTAAAACCCCCTTTCGGTAAAAATAAAAAAGCAACATGAATATTACTACCAGCTACATAAATTCCAATATCAACTTCTTTTGTATTATTCCAAATAATTTGACTATATTTAGCATCTCTATTTTTATGATTCTTGGCATGCCAATTATAACTACTCATGAATTTATCATAAATTTTTTTAACTATAAGATTGGCATTTTTCAATCCATAAGTTACACTAATATACCCAACAGAATGATCACTTTTTAATAAAATAGGAACAGGAAAAGCGTCCCTCTTAGCCTGAAAACCAGCAAGGTGTTGAAGATAAGAACTTTTTACAAGTGGCTGTGCTCCATGAAGAAGCCTGTATTCATTTATTTCATTTATAAACTTAACAAAATTTATAATATATTATTATAAACTTACTCCAGTTTTTAGATGTTTAAAGTTATTGAATGCAAAACATGAATAATCGCAATGAGTCCATATTCTACTCAAATATGTTCACTGAAAGGATTTGATTTTAATAGATTTGGATAACTATATTCTGCTATTTTTAATAATGGTCTTTTAAATTTTATACTTCTACAACTCTGAGCTCCATTTGGTCTTACATATTTATGTTTAATTTGGTTTGAAGTTAATCTATTATAATAATTAATTACATCTTTATGTCGATTGAAAAAAAAATTATTGCATTCATACACCATTCTATAATTGTACAAGTAATAAGTAATTAAGTATTCTTTTTTCAAAGAAGTATTTGGTCTTCTGGAACATAGATTAAATAAATTTTGAAATACACCTGTCTTTGAATATTTCAAAAAAAATATAAAAAGAATTATGAATAGTTTAATATTTAGTAAATATTTCATTTTTTTAATTAGCTTGAAATTTCTTATAACATAAAAAATTGAATTTTAGAGATAAATATAAAATGAAAATGATTTATAAAAGGGTATTTAAACACAAGCTATTAATTACTGTTTTTTCACCTTCAGCTGTATAAATATTCTTTTTATATAATGTTTAAATTTAATCAATGCTCCCATGACAATATCATTTTTTTGTATCAGAATTTTGAATGTGTCATTCATTAATTTGTTAAACATATTTTTATATTTATTTCAAATTTTTTTTTTTAATCGTTTTATTATCCCTCGAAAATTTATAGCAAATTAACACCTTGCTGGAATTTTTTTTAGAATTATTTAAGAATTATGCTCACTTAATTAAAGACCATAAATGAAAATTACAGCTTACATTTTTCATTTCATTCACGTTATTCAATTAATAGCATGTATTCGCGTACTTAGGAATATTAATTATGTTTTCATAAAAAATTAATATATTTATTATAAACACCTCATTCAAATGAATTTTTATTTTTTAACCATCTTATTTATATTCTAAATTAATAAAAAGTTTAGTGAAATTTTTTTTACTTCTTCATTGAAATAATAGAATACAATATAAACAAAGTTTAGAAATGATATTTAATTTTTTATTTTACACTGCAAGATTTCTTCCAAATACTGCAAACATATGAATATGTTTCGGACTAATTGGACGAACATTATTATGGAAATGTTTGGTGCATCCTCTTGGTGAAAATAAGAAAGTAACATAAATTTGATTATATTTTACGCAAACTCCTACACCAACTCTTTTTGTACTTTTCCAAAGAATTTGAGCATTTTTGTCATATTTACCTTCATGACGTTTAGCATGCCAATTATAACTAGTCAAAAACTTATCGTACATTTTTGTAATTATAAGATTTGCATGCTTCACAGGGAAGACTGCTCCAAGATACCCTATATGAGGATATTTTCTGAACAAAGAAGGTTTTTTTAAACAACTCTCATTAGCTTGCTCATTAGCTAACTTATTAAGAAAAGGATCAACTATAAGTGGGGTAGCATCATGAAGTCTTCTATATTCATTTATTTCTACTACATACTAGACGAAATTTTTAATATATTATTAAAAACTCACTCCTTGTTTTAAAAGTCTAAAGTTATTTGCTGCAAAACAATCATAATCACAACCAAGCCATACTCTCTCATAAATTTTATCACAGAAAGGATTTGATTTTAGAATATCTCGATTTCTATATACTGTTATTAAATATGATGGTTTATAAGGATTTATATATTTACAATCCATAGCTCCTTTTGGTCTTTTATTCCTATCTTTACCTGATAGTAATTTACTGTAATATTCTACAACATATTTATGTTGGTTAAAGAAAAAGCCATTGCATTCATATAAAACTTTATAGTTATACAAATAATAGGCAACTTGGTAGTCTTTTTCCTGAGAAGGTTTTGGTGTTCTTGAACATAGACTAAATAAATTTCTAAATTCACCCGTCTTTGGCCCTTGAATACTTTGAAAACATATAAAAAGAATTAGAAATAGTTTAATATTTAATAAAAATTTCATTTTTTATTCAGTTCTAAATTATTAATAGTTCAAAATAATTGCAGTTTCGAAATAGTTAGTATATAAAAACGATTTACAAAAGGATATTTAAACATAAACTATTAATTACTGTTGTTTCACCTGCAGCTGTGTAAATATTCTTTTTTATACAATGTTTCAATATAACCAATGCCTCCATGACGATATCTTTTTTATGCATCAGAATTTTTGAAGTGATTATTTATTAATTTACCAAATATACTATATATCGTTTTAAATTCTTCTTCTTTGAATCTCTTTGATAT
This sequence comes from Strongyloides papillosus, assembly GCA_005656395.1. Classification (NCBI taxonomy): domain Eukaryota; kingdom Metazoa; phylum Nematoda; class Chromadorea; order Rhabditida; family Strongyloididae; genus Strongyloides; species Strongyloides papillosus. The sequence goes on from SRSI01000007.1 coordinate 277,759, forward strand.
TGTTTGAAGATTAATTAGAAAAGGAGATAGTGATGATGCTGCTTTTTTAGAAATATTTAATTAATTGATGATCATAAATGAGAATTACAATTTTTTTATTTCATTCATGTTATTCAATTAATAGCACGTATTTTATATTTGGGAATGATAATTATGTTTACAACAAAAACAAATTATTTTTAAACAAAAAATTCTTTTCAAATGAATTTTTTATTTTAATTTCAACCATTTTATTTGTATTTTAACTTTAAATTAATTAAAAATTTAATGCAATTTTGTCTTTACTTTTTTCATTGAAAAAAGTAGAAGGCAATCTAAATAAAGTTTTAAAATGTGATGTTATTCTTTATTTTACTCTGCACTATATGTTCCAAAATTTTTTCCAAACACAGCGAACATATGAATATGTCTCGGACCGATTGGACGAACATTCATTCTGAAATTTCTGGTACAACCTCTTGGTGAAAATAGCAAAACAACAAAAATTTTATCATTTCTTGGACAAACTCCCACACCTATTTTTTTTGTACTTCTCCAAAGCATTTGAGCATATTTATCATATTTACCTTCATGACGCTTATCATTCCAATTATAAGTAGTCAAAAATCTATCGTACATTTTCGTTATCAAAAGGTCAGCAAACTCTAAACGGAAAACTTCTAAAAGATATCCTATACGATAGTCTATTCTAAACGATGAACGTCTTCTTGAACAACTCATCTTGGCTTCCTCGTTAGCTAATGTTTCAAGATAAGTATCCACTATAAGTGGAGCAGTATCATGAATTCGTCTATATTGATTTATTTCAGTTACATACTAAACGTGATTACAAATATATTATTAAAAACTTACTCCTTGTTTTAAAATTTTAAATTTATTCGCTGAAAAACAATTATAATCGCATCCAAGCCATATATTCTCATAAATGACAGAACTGAAAGGATTTGATTTTAGCATATCTGGATATTTGCATACTGCAATTTTATATAATGGTAAGTTAGGATTTAAATGTTTACAATCCAAAGCTCAATTCGGCCTTCTTCTTCTATTTCTATCTTTACCAGAGAGTAATTTTTTATAATAATTAAATACATATTTGTGCTGATTGAAAAAATAACCATTGCATTCATACACAACTTTATAATTATACAAATAATAAGTAACTTCGATATCTTCCTTTAAGGAAATATATGGTTTTCTGAAACATGCAGTAAATAAATCCAGGACTGCACCGGGCTTTGGTCCTTGAATATATGGTAAAAATATAAAATTAATTATGCATAGTTTAACATATAATAAATATTTCATTTTTTTAAAATAATTTTTAAAAAATTTAAATAATTGCGATTGAAATAATTATAATATAAAAACGAATTAAAATGGGCATTTAAGCATAATACTTTTAATTACCATCGCTATATCTGCAGCTGTGTAAATATTATTATTTTTATATAATTTTTCAATTTAATAGATGCTTCTATGATACTATCATTTTTGCAGTAGGATTTTCGAAGTAATTATTTATTAATTTGCTAAATATATTATGTCATCTTTTTAAAATTCATTTTCTCTAATTCTTTTTATAATGATTGGAAATTTTTAAAAATTAAGATCACTAAATTAATTCTTTTTTTAAAAATATTTCAGAACTATTCTTTTTAAATTTAACTTTATATAAAAATTACAATTTATATTTTTTTACTTCATTCGTGCTATTCGATTATTACAGTGTATTCGTGTATTTGCCAATATTAATTATGCTTCCAACAAAAAATCAATTTATTTAAAAAACAAAAACGATCCTTTCAAATAATTTTTTTTATTTTTAATTATATTATTTATATTTTTTAATTAAATTAATTAAAAATTTAGTGAAATTTTTTCTTACTTTTTTCATTGAAAAAAGTATAGTTCAATCTAAATAAAGTTTTGACAATCACGCAATTCCTTATTCTACCAAGCACTTTTTTTTCCAAATAGAGCATACATATGAAAATGTCTCGGATCAGTCGGATGAACATTCGCTTTGAATTTTTTAGTACATCCTATTGGTGAAAATAGGAGAGCAACACAAACGTGAATACCTTTAACATGAATTCCAACACCAACTTTTTTGTATTTTTGCAAATAATTTGAGCGTATTTAACATGACTACCAAGGTGATGTTTAGCATTCCAATTATAATTAGTCAAAAATGTCTCGTACATTTTCGTAACTACAAAGTTAGCAACCTTCATCTGATAATTCATGCCAACATATCCTATATTACGACTTCTTCCAAACGAATCAGGATTATTTAATAAACAACTCTTTTTGGCTTGCTAATGAGCTAATTTTCCAAGCATAGGATCTCCTATAAGTAGAGTAGCACAATGAATTCGTCTATATTCATTCATTTCAGATACATACTAAACGAAATTTCGATAAATTTGTAAAAACTTATTCCTCGTTTTAAAATTCTAAAGTTATCCGCTGAAAAACATCTGCAACCACAACTACACCATATTAATTTACAAATTGCATTGCTGAAAGAACTTGATTTTAACATATCTGGGTATTTACTTTCTGCTATTTTATTTATTAGTTATAGAGGTCCATACTTTTGAAATCCTCAGCTCCTTCTGGTTTTTTATTTTTAAATTTTCCAGCGAGTAATTTTTTGTAGTAACCTACAACGTCTTTATGTCGTTTAAATAAAAAAGCCATTGCATTCATATAGAATTTTATATTCGTAAAAATAATAAGTTACTCGGTAGTTTTCATTAATGGAATTGTGTGGTCTTCTAATACATAGACTAATAAATTTTGAAATGCACGTGATCTTGATCTTTGAGTACTCAAAAAAATATATCAGAAGAAGTATATGTAGTTCAATGTTTAATATAAACTTCATTTTTTTATAATTAGTTTTATATTTTTTATAATTTAGAATAAGTGCATGTTAGAAATACTTAGAATATAAGAACGATTTAAGAAGTGATATTTAAACACAATGCATTTATTACTATTCTTTATCTCCAGCTGTGTAAATATTTTTTTTATATAATGTTTTAATAAATGCTTTCGTGATAACACCAAATTTGTAATAGAATTTTAGAATAGGTTATTTATTTGTTTGCTTAATATATTACATCAGCATTTTTTAAATTCTTTTTATTTTAATCTCTTTGATATTCTTTGAAACTTAATTGAAAATGTGAGATCATTAAAATAATTTTTTTTTAAAAAATATTCAAATACTATGTTCACTTAATTGGAGACCATAAATTAAAATTATAGTTTATTTTTTTAATTTCAATTATATTATAGATTATTAGCATTTATTCGCCTATTTAGATATATGAAATATGTTTTCAGTGTAAATATATGTGGTTTTGATAGTGGATGATTCTTCAATATAGGCTTTAGAACGTGCACAATAATTTGGACTTAGGATTCGAACTGAAAATTGGAATGGATAGATTGGGATCGTGACGTACATTTTAATTCATAAACATAATCAATTTAACGGTTAGAGTTAAAGCTAAGTCTATTCATTATTTGTTATTTAATCGTAATTATTTTGTCTTGTGGTATGTATAATATGTTTTTAGGTAGATCACAGTTAAATATATGTGCTTTTTCATGTTTTTCTGGAAACAATTTTACTAAAACTCGACTTCTCTTACCTATTTTTCTATCTTTACTGCATACGACAACTATAAATTACAACTTTTTATTCTAAAAATAATTAAAGTATTTATTTTACAAAAAATTCCTTTCAATAAATTTTTTTACTCAATTTTCAACCCTTTTATTTGTATTTTAAATTAATTAAAAGTTTAATAATTTTTTTTACTTTTAACATGAAAAGACTTAAATACTATCTATATAAGGTTTTGAAATATATACTATTTCTTATTTTACTCTGCACGATTTCTTCCAAATACAGCAAACATGTGAATATGTCGCGGGCCAATTGGACGAACATTCGTTTTAAAATCTCTAGTGCACCCTAACGGTGAAAATAAAAGAGCGACATGAATATCTTTATGTTTTACGCAAACTCCTACACCAACTTTTTTTGTACTTTTCCAAATAAGTTGAGCGTACTTATCATATTTACCTACATGATATTTAGCTTCCCAATTATAATTAGTCAAAAATTTATCGTACATTTTCGTAATCAGAAAGTCAGCTAGCTCTACGCGGATGACCTTAAGAACATATCCTATACGAGGGTTTTTTTTAAACGAATAAAGTCTATTTAAACAACTTTTCTTGGCTAGTTCCCTTGCTAATGTTTCAAGAAGAGGATGTTCTGTTAATGGGCTAGCATCATGAAGTCTTCTGTACTCATTCATTTCAGCTACATACTAAAAGAAATTACAACATTTTATAAAAAAACTTACACCTTGTTTTAAGATTTTAAAGTTATTCCGTGCAAAACAATTATAATCACAACCAGACCACACTCTCTTATAAATTATATCACTGAAAGGATTTGACTTTAACATGTTTGGATATTTGCATTCTGCTATTTTGTATAATGGTGCATTAGGATCTAAGTACTTACATTCTGAAGCACCTTTTGGCTTTTTATTTCTATTTCTAACTTTACCAGAGAGTAATTTTTTATAATATTCTACCACATATATATGGTGATTGAAGAAAAAACTATTGCACTCATAAATAATTTTATAATTGTACAGATAATAAGTAACTTGGTAGTCTTCTTTTAATCTAGTATGCGGCTTTCTAAAACACAAACCAAATAAATTGCGAGAAAAACCTGGCCTTGATTCTCGAATACTTAAAAAAAATATAAGAAGAATTAAGAATTGTTTAAGATTTAATATAAACTTCATCTTCTTAATTGATTTTAAATTTTTTTGTAATTTAAAATAATTGCAGGTTAGAAACAATTAGAATATAAAAACGATTTAGGAAAGGATATTTAAACATAAACTATTAGCTACTGTTATTTCATCTGCAGCTGTATAAATAATCTTTTTATATAATGTTTCAATAATGTAATTATTTTTTAAGGCAGAATTTTGGATATGGTCATTTAATAATTTACTATTTTTATATTCATTATAAATACTTTTTTTTTAAAATCATTTTGACATCCCTTTAGATTGGGATAGAAAATAAACCCCATATTAAAGTGTTTTTTTAGAAAAATTCAAAACTATGCTCAGCTAATTGAAGATCATAAATGATGATTAAAATTCATATTTTTTTACCATTCATGTTATTTAATTATTAGCATGTATTAGTATATTTGGAAATATTGGTTATATTTTTAACAAAAACATTTAAGTATTTTAAACAAAGACACTTTATTCAAATGAATTTTTGTTAAATCGTTTCTTTATATTTTAATTTTAAACTAATTAAAAATATAAGGAAATGATTTTTACTACTTTTTTCATTGGCAAAAGTAGAATACAAACTAAATAAAACCTTGACAACTGATGCAATTTTTTATTTTACTCTGTACGATTTGTTTCAGAATTTCTTCCAAAAACACCAAACATATGAATATGCTTTAGGCCAATAGGTTGAACATTTGCACTAAAATCTCCAATACAACCTCTCGGATAAAATGCGATAACGACATGAATATCACCATATTTAAGACAAACCCCAACGCCAACTTTTTTTGTATCTTTCCAAATAAGTTGAGCATATTTATCATATCTACCTACGTGGCGTTTAGCATTCCAATTATAGCCTAACATAAACTTTTCATACATATTCTTAACTATAATGTTACCATGTACTATGTAATGGCGTAAACCGAGATGTCCTATTTTAGGACTATATTTTAACCCACTAGGATTATTCAAACAGCTTACCCAAGCACGCGCTGTAGCAAATTTATTAAGACTTTGACTTTCTTCAAGTGGTAAAGCATTATGAAGTCGTCTATATTGATTTATTTCGGTAACAAACTAAACAACAAATTTTATATAATATTAACAACTTACCCCGTCTTTTAAAACTTGATAGTTACGCATAGAAAAACAACGCCAATCACAATGATGCCATACCAAATTCCAAATATGAGTACTAAAAGGGTTTGATTTTAATAAATCTGGATAACTATATTGTACTATTTTATATAATTGTCCATTAGATTCTAAAGGCTTACGTACTACACCTCCTTTTGGCTCTGCATATTTTTTAGAACTTTTACCATTACCATGACATAATTTGTTATAATATTTTATTGCATTGCTATGTTTTCCGAAGTAGAAATCATTGCATTCATACAATATCTTAGATTTGTATAAATAATAAGTAAATGTACAATCTGCATCCACGAGATCGTGTTTTCTTTTGTTACCTATACTACTTGAATGTCTAGGATTACTTACATTTGGTCCTCGAATATTTTGAAAATATATGGAAAGAATAAAGGATAGTCTAATATTTAATAAAAACTTCATTTTGTTATCGTTTTTTTGAATTTTTTTTTAATATAAAATAATTGTAGGTTCGAAAAAATCAAGGTATAAAAGTGATTGAGAAAAGGATATTTAAACACAAACTAGTAATTATTGTTGTTTCACCTGCAAATGTGTAAATAATTTTTTTATATAATGTTACAATTAAATTAATACATCCATGATATAATTATTTTTTGTTGCAGAATTTTAGACATCGTAATTTATTAATTTGTTAAATATATAATAATATCCATTTTAAATTCTGTTTTCTTGAATTATTTATATATCCTTTGAAAATTTAAAAGCAAAACTCCATATTAGAATGTTTTGTAGAAGTATTCAAAAACTATGTTTAGTTAATTGAAGATTATAAATGAAGATCATGTTTTGTATTTTTCATGTCATTCATGTTATTCAATTATTAACATGTATTCGTGTATTTGGCAATATTGGTAATGTTTTCAACAAAAATATTTAAGTATTTTAAACAAAGACACTTTATTCAAGTGTTTTTTTTTATTCTAAACCGTTTTTATTAATATTTTAATTTCAAATTAATTAAAAATATAAGGAAATGATTTTTATTACTTTTTTCATTGAAAAAAGTAGAATACAATCCAAATAAAGTTTTGACAAATGATACATTTATTTAGTTTACTCTGCACGACTTGTCTCAGAATTTCTTGCAAATACACCAAACATATGAACATGTTTTAGACCAATAGGTCGAACATTCGCATTAAAATCTCTGGTAGAAATTTTTGGTGAAAATGCGATAACAACATCAATATTATCATTTCTAACACAAACACCAACACCAACACCAACTTTTTTTGTACCTTTCCAAATAAGTTGAGCATATTTGTCATATCTACCTACGTGGTGTTTAGCATACCAATTATAGCCTAACATAAACTTTTCATACATATTCTTAACTATAATGTTACCATGTACTAAGTGATAACGTAAGCCAAGGTACTTGATTTTAGAACTACTTTTAAACATACTAGGATCATTTAAACAGGTTCCCCAGGCATGTTTTTTAGCTAGTTTATTAAGACCATGATCTACTTTAAGTGGTGGGACATCATGAAGTCGTCTATATTGATTTATTTCAGTTACAAACTAACAAATGTTTTTATACATTGTAAAAACTTACTCCATCTTTTAAAACTTGATAGTTACGCAGAGAAAAACAGCTCCAATCACAACCATCCCATACCAATTTCCAAATATGAGTACTAAAAGGGTTTGATTTTAATAAATCTGGATAACTATATTGTACTATTTTATATAATTGTCCATTGGATTCTAGATGCTTTTGTAATACACCTCCTTTTGGCACTCCATATCTTTTAGAACTTCTATCGTTACCATGACATAATTGATTATAATAATTTATTGCATCACTATGTTTATCGAAGTAATAACTATTGCATTCATAAACTATTCTAAATCTGTACAAATAATAAGTAATTGTGCAATCCACTTCCAAGGGATTATATTTTCTTCTAATGCTTATGTTACTTAAACGCCTGCGAATACTTCCATTGGGTCCTTGAATATTTCGAAAAAGTATAAAAAGAATTATGAATAATCTAATATTTAATAAAAGCTTCATTGTTCTAATAATTTTTAATTTTTTGTAATTTAAAGTAATTGAAGCCTAGAAATAATTAGGGTATAAAAATGATTTAGGAAATGATATTTAAACACAAACTAATAATTACTGGTGTTTTACCTGCAACTGTGTAAATATTTTTTTATATAATGTTTAAATTTAACTAATGGTTCCTTAATAATATTTTTTGTGCAGAATTTTAGAAATATTATCCATTAATTTGCTAAGTATAATTTAATATTCATTTAAAATTCTCTTTTTTAAAATCAACTTAATATTCCTTGGAAAATAAACAGTAAACAATCTCTATATTTAAAATTTTTTTAGAAATATTCAAGAGCAATGTTCAGTTAATTAAAGATTATAATTTCTGTTTTTATTGAATATTTCATTTTATTCATACTATTGAATTATAAATATGTATATACGTATATAGAAGAAATAATATAATTATGACAAAAAAATAGAATATTTTTTAATGAAAAAACATTGCTTTCAATATAATTTTTTTATTTGAAAATATTTTATTCTTACAGGGTGGTCCAAAATATGTATCATAGTTTTATAAAAGTAGTATTAATTTATTAATTCAAATATACTTTTTAAATCTAGTGATACAAAAGTGTGATAAAAGTTGTCTCATATTGCTTGATGATTTGTAAAGAATCATCATTTTTGTACTGTGTATTGTATATTTTGCAGTAATAAATCATTCTTACTATCTTTTTAGTGTTCATTATGTATCTATTTTAATAATATCGTACAATGGTAATATTTTTAGTTGAAAATAAGATAAAATCATTCCTCCAGAATAGATACTCTATCCAGGATCTAAAAAAACGTTTATTAACTTTTTCTTGCTTGATATATTTCTACAATATTATAGTCCTTTGATAGCTCAACTTCTTTTGTATAAGGCATACAATGAACCATTACAAAAAGTCAATTATAGGTCAAGTTATGGAATTTTATGTAGTAAGTATTTTTCTTGATTTTGTTAACAATAATAATCTTAGAAATTTAAAAATTAATATAATCTTGGTATTAAATAACAACAAGCTGTAAAACTTTTAAAAAGTCATAATTAATAGTATTATTTAAATAATTGCTTTTGATTATTCATTAAAATATTTATAAGTAGTAAAATTAATATTTATTCTTTTTTAATTATGAACAAAAACGCATAACGTTTAATGCTTTATAACTTTGCTTATAATTGACTTTTGATAATAAATCATTATGAACTTTTAATAAAAGAACTTGACCATCATATGGTTATAATATTGTAAATAAATGTTAAAAACTGAAATAGTTACAATACTTTTCGTTCTGATGCGATTTTGTAAAAAAAAAGTACAGGAAAAAATAACACTAACAAAATTTCTACAAATCTTTCTATACTTAAGATTTAAAAACGATCTTAAATTAGGTTCTAGAAAAAAAAGAGAAGTTTCAAAATTCAAATAATATCATACAAATATATTATGTATGAAGAAATTAAACATTTTATGAAAAATGTAATGCATATTTTGGCCCACCCTTTATTTATACCAACAAAAACAAATGAATTGTAGAAAAAACCATGTAATTTTAAAACAACTGTGATGAATATTTTAGTCTACTCTCTATAACATTTTTAAATAAAAGTAAAATTTTTATTATCATAAATAGTTTTATGGCAGTAAATTATACGAGTTTTTTATTTGACTTTTTTATTCGTGGCCAACTACATGAAAAACAATGAAATAGAAAAATTTTTAACCTACGAATTGTCAGCAAAAATAGAATACAAAAAACTTTATTGATTATCGTTGTATACTTGTGTTTTTTATTTTACCGGTGGTCAATGATCACAATTTTCTTTCTTATTAAATATACATGGTTTTACTTTAATTAAAATATAATGAAATGATTTATACACAGAAAATTTTTTTTTGTTAAAATTGATGTCATTTTTTGAATGTCTGTGACAAAAATTAGTAAAAATTAAATTTTAAAATTGCTTTTAACGTGTATAGTAAAATTTTTTATTGTTTATGTATTAACTAAAATTATAAAAAATTAATATATAATAAAAATGCTAAAATAATAACTATTATTTAATTAAATTATACTTTATTTAATACGTTAAATCCATGATTTCAGGAATTCTTTTCGGGATTTAACTTTTCTTTTAGCTTATATACGTTTTTAATAAAAAAAATGCAAAAACGCATAAAGAAATACTTTAGATAATTTTTTAAAAAAATTCAAAAATTTATACATACATTACAATTTAAAAAAAAATGTATTCCTTTGTCTTTCTTAAATGCTATTTGATATGTTTGTTCTTTTTGTTTAACATATGACAAAAAAAATTTTGTGTGTATTACCTTTTTCATTGGAAAAAGTATAATACAATCTAGAAAAATTTTTGACGTATGATGCAATTTTTTACTTTACTATGCACGATTTGCTACAGAATTTTTTCCAAATGCACTAAACATATGAATATGTTTTACACCAATAGGTTTAACATTCATATTGAAATTATTTGTACAACCTTTCGGATAAAATGCGAGAACAACATAAATTTTACTGTTTCTATGACAAATTTCAATACCAATTTCTCTTACATTTCTACAAATAACTTGACCACATTTAAGATAATAACCTCCATAACGTTCACGTTTCCAATTAAAGTCAAACACAAATTTATCATACATTTTCTTGACTATAGTATTTTCAGATAATTTAAAATATTCTGCACCAACATATCCTATTCGAGAACTACACTTAAACATTTTAGTATCGTTTAAACAACTCTCCCAGGCATGTTGTTTAGCTAATTTATTAAGATAATTATCAACTTTAACTGGTTTAAGATCATGAATTCGCCTTTATTGATTTCAGTAAAAAACTAAATATAATTTTTTTTATTTTTTTTAAAAACATACCCCATATTTTAAAACTTGAAAGTTACGCAGTGAAAAACAAAAATAATCACATCCATTCCATAACAATCGCCAAATAAATTCACTGAAAGGATTTGATATTAACAGTTCTGGATAACTATATTCTACAATTTTGTATAGTGCTTTAGAATCTAGATGGCTACGTTCTACGCCTCCGTTTGGTTTTATATAATTTTTAGATATTTTACTATTATCATTACATAATTGATTATAATAATTTATTGCATTACTATGTTTGTCAAAGTAATAATCATTACATTCGTAAAACATTTGAGATTTAAGCAAATAATAAGTAATTGTGCAATCTTTTTTTAAGGGATTGTATTCTGTTCTCATACTTTTATTAGTTAATCTTCTACGAATACTTCTATTTGGAGCTTCAATAGTTGTAAAAAATATAAAATGAATTATGTATAATTTAATATTTAATAAAAATTTCATTTTTTTTACTACTATAAAATTTTTTACAATAAAAAATATGTATTCTTAAAATATTTAAAATAAAAAAGTGATTTAAAAAATGGCGTTTAAAGGCAACATTTTTAATTACTACATTTTACTTTCAGCTGTATAAATATCTTTTTTTTATAACTTTTAGTAAAATAAGATTTAATATTTGTCGTTTTTAAGATCATTTGTAATTTTAGCGCTTGCCTCTAAGAGTTAAAGAGTTAACATATAAAGGGTTGCGATTATCTAAGAGTTGCTATTTTAATTTTTATAACATAATAATGTAATTGTTTTCACTGGATGTAATCAATTTATTTTTAGGTAGTTAAGTTATACTACAGCACCTTCTAAGTTTATTATATTTTGTGAATCTTAAGCTATAGAAATCGTAAGTGAAAGCAGTTTGTTAGACTATAACTCTTACAGGTGACCGCGATTTTTTTATTGTTTAATTGAAACTGGTTTTGTACTTCTCCCAAAAATAGAGTCTACTAATAAATATCTTATAAATTTTTACTTTTTTACATATATAAATTTCTCTGATAAAACGATTTTTTAGCATTAATTTAGCAAAAATTATTTATTAATATGATAAATATATTGTCATATCCATTTTAAGCTTTTTTCAACAAGCCATTTTGATCTCTTATGAAAATTAAATAAGGAAGAAAAAAATTATCAGCATGCTTTTTAAACATCATCCAGGAACTATATTTCATTGAAATTATATTTAATAATAAACATAAGTGATGATCATAATTTATAATTCAATTGGTATATCTAATCTCATATTAGCTAATCGATTTATTTTTTTTATTTATTTTATTTGTAGAATATTCTGCAAAGGTAAATTATAATTAAACATTTTAAAGTATAAAATTATTATTTATCTTGAGTTCTACCCTTAGATCTCAAATTGTATCTTTTCGTTATCACTTCAACTTTCTGAGTCTCCTTAATTAAGGTTTCAAGGATTCTTTTCCTAGGACGTCCAACTGTTCTCTTTTTATCAGGAGTCCATAAATGTACTAGTTTCATTAAATCATCATTCATAACCTTCTCCAGCAGTTTTTCTCCTTTTTGAGAAACGAAATCATGAATATCTCCACAGAATTCTATTAGTTGAGTTACTTTCACTCTTCTTTCATTTTTTTCTGTTTCGGTAATACCTATTTTTAGTTTAAGGCATCTGTGTAGAATTCTTTTTTTCTGCATTTAAAATTCTTTGTAGTGATGCTTTTGAGAAATTTAGAGTTTCTATACCATATGTTAAGATTGGTCTTATGTTTTGAACATATAGAAAAGCTTTTTTCTTAATACTATTAGTTCTCTCCATAAGAGGCATGACTTTTTTGCAGGCTATTTCACTATTTCTGATTCTAGTTGATATTTCTAAGTTTTCATGATTTTTGCTGAATGATAACCATTAACCCTGATATTTATACTGCTGGGTTACTTGATAAATAGAATTAATAACATCACTGTTTGTTAAGGTTTCCGTCTTAAGTCTATTTAGTTGTAAACCAGCTTTTTTAGAATGCTTCTCTAAGCTGATAGCTAAAAATTCGGAAGTATTTTGGCTAGTGCTGAAGATAGCTATATCATCTGCATATGCTAAGTAGAACAGTTGCGTAAAATCATTATTGTCGGGGTTTTTTATTTTTAAGACACTATTTAAATTACTTGATTTTAAATCATTCTTCACGTTATTAATGATTCCTTGTAACGCAGCTATGAACAGTACAGGACTGAGAGAATCTCCCTGTTTCACATCTTTTGAAGGGAATATTTGAATTGGCGAAGATCTCAAGCATGGAATTAACATTCTGCTATCTTTGTAAAGTTCCTGTATTATTTTTATTTCATGTAGACTCAGACCCATTTCTCCAAGCGTAGAAAATGGATATGAGTGTTCTATGCTGTCAAAAGCTTTTTTAAAATCAATGAATATTATGAATAGAGGTATCTTGAATTCAGTAGTTTTCTGCATTATCGTTTTCAAGATAAAAGTATTAGTGATAGTATTTTTTCTTTGCCTAAATCCTGCTTGTTCTCTGTCTAAATTACGTTCAATTTTATTTCTGATCCTATCAAGTAGTATTGATGTAAACAACTTGTAGTTGCCTTGTAAGATTGCTATAGGACGAGTATTAGTAATTAATTTTGCATTTCCTGGTTTCTTTAAAAGAATTAAAGATGCTTCTTTAAATAGACTAGGAAAGCCTTTATGAATGTATGTATTAAACCTTTGAAGCAAAGCGGTTGGAAGTACATTAGACGCAAGTTTGTAATGAGCAAAAGACATACCATCAGTGCCTGGAGCTTTTTTCTTTATCTTTTTTATTCTTTGTAATATATGTGATAATGTAAAATCTTTGAAGGTTTCAAAGTTTTTCACTGATTTCTCCCAATCATTTGATAGTGGTAAACCTGCATAAAGGTCTTTGTAATGTCTCTTTATTTCCTCATTTACTTCATCAATAGTTGTTGTCATGCTACCATCCGGTTTTAGCAGAGATAAATTAAGATGATTAAATTCTCTTTTTTCAATGTATACAAATTTCATTGCACAATTTTTCTTTAGTGCTGACTCCAAAATAGTTTGATCACGTTTTTTCTTTTCATTTCTAATTTTGTAGTTGATTTATTTATTGAGATTTGTATAATTGAGTAAATTGGTAATACTTTTATCTTGGAATATAATTGATCGAGTTCTTATGAGGCCAGAAACCTCATCAGTAATTATACTTGGTCTCTTTGTCTTTTTTGGTAGCATTTTCGAAAAAGATATTGGATTTGAAATTAGCTTTTCGTAATTTTTATCTAAATTATCTTTTAGATTAAGATGCCAATTTAAGCTAAGAGCCTTGTTATTAGTCATATTTATGATATCTTGGCTCAATTCATCTGATGATAATATTCTTGGTTTCTTTTTGGTGCTATATTGTTTCGTGTCTAGCTTGCCAAATTCAACTTTGAGTAGTAGTGGTTCGTGATCTGATATTACATTAAACCTTTTTATTATTCTTGTATCAATAAATGATTCTTTTTGACATTATGTATCAGAAAATAATCTAATTCACCTCTACTAATTTTATTTGGGCCGTTCCATGTAACTCTAGACTACGTTTTCTTAATAACTAAGCGATTGGTTATTGAGAGATTTTCACTTTCTGTCCATAATTCAAGTTTTGTACCTCTTTCATTATTTTCTGAATGTGCACTATTGCTGAATTTACCTCTTCTTATAGTACATTTAATTTTTGCATTAAAATCTCCCCCAATTATTATGTTATTTCTAGATAGTGGATATAGCTTTTTGAAGCCCGACATTATTTCTTTCATTTGATCATAAACTTCTTCTACTTTTGAATCTTCACTACTAGATGTCGGCATATAACAAACTATTATTAACAAGTATGCGTTTTTAAGTTTTAATGTTATTGTGCTTAATCAGAATCCAATATGTTGATAAGAAACTAAATTGTTTTTATAACATAAAGGTATCAACCAACCAACACCACCACAATGTTTATCCGCCGCGCCTAATAAGTAAAGATAGTCATTGTCCGAAAATGATGATTCTTTAGCATTTCTACTCTCGGTTAACATTATTATTGCATGATTATTAAAGTCTAGTGTTGCTTTAGTTAGTTCTGGTATCTTGTTTTTGAGACCTTGAATATTTAAAGTGATAAATTGAAGAACACTTTTTGAGATTCTAAGGCATTCAGTCTTTTCTATGACCTGCGACCACCCTCTGGTAAGATTACTGCCATTCTACTAATTTTTTAGAAAAGGATGATAATAAAAAATAATAAAACCACCTCTTTACAACTTGTAAGATGAAAGGAATGATGAGCTAATCGATTATTGACAAATTTACTATACAAATTTTTTTAGTAGTAATTATCAAACAGTGGGATTATATCAAATAAAATGAGTAATATATTCAGTTTTAAATACCATATTTTTCATAAAAATAGTGTTATACTTACGAACAATAATATTCTTTCAAAATAATTGTTTATTTTACTTTTCATGTTCAAAAATTTAAGATGTCATTTAATATAATTTTTAAAAAATTAAAACATTCATAATTTACTCATACTTTCTATTTGCAAATAAATGAAACATATGGATATGTCTCTTAGCAACAGGAAAAACATTCTTTTTAAAACTTCCAACACCGCCTTTTGGAGAAAAAAACAAAATAATACAAATACGACCACTTTTTACATTAACTCCAACGCCTATTCTTTCCGTACCTTTCCAAATTAGTTGAGAAAGTTTAGTAGCATAATTTTTTGGATCTTTACCGTTCCAATTATAATTATTGAGCAATTTATCATACATTTCTTTAACTACAAAATTAGCATCATCAAGTTTACAAATTGCTCCAAGATATCCTACAGAACTACTTTTTTTAAACCAAGTAGGAACATTTAAATTGTTCTTTCTAGCTTGAGCTCTAGCACCTTCTTCAAGCACAGAATATGTTGTAAGCGGACTTACACCATGAATTCGCCTATACTCATTTATTTCTTCTACAAGCTAAACAAAATTTTCAATATATTATTTAAAACTTACTCCTTCTTTTAAAAGTTGAAAATTATTTCTTGCAAAACAATTAAAATCACAACCACGCCACACTCTCTTCCAAATAAGGTCACTGAAAGGATTTGATTTCAATATAGCAGGATAATTATATTCTGCTATCTTTGCTAATGGACCATTAAGGACCATATTTCTTAGTTCAATGGCATTTTTTGGTTTTTTTTTCTTATTTAAAAATCTACTAGAAGATAATTTATAAAAATATGAAAGCGCATCATGGTGAAATTTGAAATAAAAATCATTGATTTCATACCATATTCGATGATCATACCAATAATATGTAATTTTGTAATTTTCAGATAATTGATTATGTGGTTTTCTACAATTTAAGCAATTCAAACGTGAAAATAGTTTTGGTTTTGAAATACGTAATCCTTGAATATTTAAAATAATTATAGAGATAATAATATAAATTTTTGCATTTAATAAAAACGTCATTTTTTAACTATTTTTAAATTTTTATAATATAAATTAGCGTAACGAATAATTGAAATATAAAAAATTTAAAATAATGTATATGAATGCAATTTATTGATCGCCATTATTTTACTACTGTTGTATAAATATTTTTCTAGTTTATAAATTAAATATCTGTTTATATACAATTGTTATTTTTTAGCATAATTTCAAAAACAATTATTTGTTACTTTGAAAAAGTTAACGAGTACCAGAAAGATCCTGAACCTTTTAAAATGACCATAACAGTAGATGCAATGAGTATATAAACAAAAACATTTGCTTGTAACATTTAATTTTAAGAAAGGATCGTCTACTAGTACGTGAGTTTATAACAATTATGTTAAGTATAATTAGTGTCATGTTGTTCTGGGGTAACCCCAATTAAAATCAATAAAATCTTAAATTTAAAAATATAGAAGTGTTTTTTTTTAATTCTAATTACTTAAATCATGTTGGTTACTCTCAAAAATTATAGAACAAAGAAAAACTTTAACGGCTTTCCTGAAGAGTTCTAGAAGAAACATTTAAAAAAGCTAATTAATGTTTAAAAAAGATAAAATTGAAGCTTTTATTAATAATGAATCAATCTTTCTGACATGTTTTAATAAGAGTTTCTTTTAAAAAGTGTGTTTTATCCATGGATGATATTGTGGGTGTCATTTTATTTTGGGCTTAACATAACATTACATTTGTTTTTAACTTAACCAGGAACTATTTTAAAATTATATTGAATCAAATTAAAGATCATAAATGAGCATCAAAAAAGTATTTATAGTGGTATATTTAATTCTTTTTACTATTTTATTAAATTATTGAATAATATATTCATATATATTTGTAACAATAGTATTTTTTTAATATTTAGCATAGCAAATAACTTGCATCAAATAAAATTAGAGTTATATTCTTTTATAAATTTATATTACCTATGAAAAAAAAATTAATATTAATCAAATAAAAATATTTCTTTCAAATGATTTTTTTTATTTTATTTACTATATTTGATTTATATTTTAATTATACATTTAACAGTCTTTTTTTTACTTTTCATGATCCCTTCCAAATAAATTATATATATAAAGATGCTTTCGAGTTATTGGAAGAACATTACTATAAAAATTTCCAACACCACCTTTTGGTGAAAATATTAAAGAAACGTAAATTTTGAAACGTTTTACGCAAATTCCAACACCAATTGTTTTTGTACTTTTCCAAACAAGTTGGACAAATCTACTAGCACTGCTCGCATAATTTCTACCATGCCAATTATAACTGGCAAGAAAACTCTCGTACATTTGTTTAACTATAAGATGAGCGTGATCTATGCGACAAGATGTACCAAGATATCCTATATTGCGATTTTTTTTAAACAAAACAGGAATAGGTAAAGCACTTTGCCTGGATTGATTTCTAGCTATTTCACTAAGAAACGAATTCACTGTAAGTGGTTCTACCCCATGAAGTTTTCTGTATTCATTTATTTCAGTAACAATCTAAACGAATACTTTCTACTTACTATTAACAACTTACACCTATTTTTAGAATATTAAAGCTATTAGCTGCAAAGCAATAGAAATCACAACCATCCCATACTCTATTCCAAATTATTTCACTAAAAGGATTTGCTTTTAATATTTCTTGATAACTATATTCTGCTATTTTTGTAAATTGTCCTTTAAGATCAATACTTCCAGTTTTCTCAGCTCCTTTTGGAATTTTATATCTATTCATAGGTCTACGAGAACGTAAATTATTATAATATGATACTACATCACGGTGACGTTTGAAAAAAAATCCATTACATTCATACCAAATTTGATGGTTATGCAAATAATAAGTAATATTGAAGTTTCTTTTATTTAAAACAGATACACTTGGAATTCTATTTGGCCTTCTTCTACGTAGTCCTTGAATATTCGTTAGAAACAATATAGAAAGAATTATGAATAGTTTAATATTTAAAAGAAACTTCATTTTTTTAATTAATTTTAAATTTTTTATAATTTAAAATAAATGAATGCTACTAATAATTAAAGTATAAAAGCATTTTTAAAAGTTTAAATAAATATAATATTTTTCATAACTATTGTTTTACTTACAGCTGTGAAAATATTTTTTAATCTCTTAATCAAATATTGATTCTTCAGAAAATGTATTTTTTTAATATTATTTTTGAAAATTTTTATCCTTTAATCTACTAAATGTGTGGCAATATCTCTTCTAAGTTTTTTTAAATTAAACCATGCTAATCTCTTATGAGAGTTAGATAACAAAGAAAAACTTCAGTAGTGTGATTTTCTAAACATCAATCAAGAACTATGTTTACTTAACACTAGATTTAATTAATAATCATAAAAAAGATCATAAAACGTATTTATAATAATATTTTTTATTGCTTTCATTTCATAAAATTGTTAACTAATATTCACATTTTTTCTACATGAATATTTTTGCTAATAATTATCAAATCAAATGACATGATTCAGGTAAAATGGGTAAAATATTCATCTGTAAATGTTATATTTCTCACAAAAGTAGTATAATACCTATGAAATAAAAGTATTCCTTCAAAATAATTTTTTTATTTTTACATTCAGAAATTAAAAATGTCATTTAAATAAATTTTAAGAAATTAAAAAGTTTATATTTTACTCATACTTTCTATTTGCAAATAAATTAAACATATGGATATGCTTCTGAGTAACAGGCAAAACATTCTTTTTAAAATTTCCAACACCACCTTTTGGAGTAAATAAAAAAACAATAGAAATATGATTACCTACTAAATGAACTCCAACACCTATTTCTTTTGTACTTTTCCAAATTAGCTGAGAAAATCTAGAAGCGTCATTTTTAGGATCCTTACCATTCCATTGATATTTACTGAGTAATTCATCATACATTCCTTTAATTAATTTATTAGCATGATTTAATTTACTAATTGCGCCAAGATATCCTACAAAACTATATCCTATAAATGGAATATGGACAATTAAAGTGTTTTTCTTGGCCTGAACTTTAGCAGCATCTTGAAGCAAAGGATCTATTTTAAGTGCATTTACTCCATGAATTCGTCTATACTCATTTATTTCCGCTACAAACTAAACAAAAATCTTCAATATATTATTTAAAACTTACTCCTTCTTTTAAAAGTTGAAAATTATTTCTTGCAAAACAATTAAAATCACAACCATGCCATACTCTTTTCCAAATGAGGTCACTGAAAGGATTTGATTTCAATATAGCAGGATATTTATATTCTGCTATCTTTACTAAGGGTCCTTTAAGATCTATATTTCTTAGTACCATGACTTTTCTTGGCATCTTTTTTAAATTTCTAATTTTACCAGAAGATAATTTATAAAAATATGAAAGCGCATCATGGTGAAATTTAAAATAAAAATCATTGATTTCATACCATATTCGATGATCATACCAATAATATGTAATTTTGTAATTTTTAGATAATTGATTATGTGGTTTTCTACAATTTAAGCAATTTAAACTTGACAATAATTTTGGTTTTGAAATACGTAATCCTTGAATATTTAAAATAATTATAGAGATAATAATATAAATTTTTGCATTTAATAAAAACGTCATTTTTTAACTATTTTTAAATTTTTATAATATGAATTAGCGTAACGAATAATTGAAACATAAAAAATTTAAAATAGTGTATATGAATGCAATTTATTGATCACCATTATTTTACTCACTGTTGTATAAATATTTTTCTAGTTTATAAATTAAATATCTGTTTATATACAATTGTTATTTTTTAGCATAATTTCAAAAATGACTATTCGTTAATTTGAAAAAGTTAAGAAGTACCAGAAAGATTCTGAACCTTTTAGAGATGACCCGAACAATAGTGGCAATGAGTCTATAAACAAAAAATTTTGCTTGTAACATTTAATTTTAAAAAAGAATCATCTATTAGTGGATGTATTTATAATAATTATGTTTAGTATAATTAATGTCATGTTGTGCTGGGCTAACCTCAATTAAAATTTATAAAATTTTATTGTTTAAAATATAATAGTGTCTTTTTTAAATTTTTTTTACCTAAATCATATTGATCTCTCTTGAAAATAAAAAACCAAGAAAAACTTTAACTGCTATCTTGAAGAGTTCTAGAAGGAACATTTAAAAAAGCTAATTAATGCTTAAAACAAGATAAAATTAAAGTTTTTATTAATAATGAATCAATCTCTCTGACATGTTTTAATAAGAGTTTCTTTTAAAAAGTGTGTTTTATCCATGGATGATATTGTGGGTGTCATTTTATTTTGGGCTTAACATAACATTACATTTTTTTAACTTAATCAGGAACTATTTTAAAATTATATTGAATCAAACTAGAGATCATACACGAGGATCATAAAACGTATTTATAACAATACTTTTTATCGTTTTCATTCCATTGAACTATTATTTCATATTCATATATTTTTTGTATGAATATTTTTGCTAACAATTAACAAAACAAATGATTTGATTCAAGAAAAGTGACCACAATATTTATCTATAATTTTTATATTTCTCACAACAATAGTATAATATTATCAAACAAAAATATTTCTTTTAAGTGTTTTTTATTTAACTTATTATAGTTGATTTATATAATGATTATAAATCAATTCATATTTATATAAATAATTTTTTACTTTTCTTTTTTAATTCGAAAATTTCGGATATCATTTAAATAAAGCTTTAATAAATTAACCTATTTTCACATTATACTTCACGATTTCTTCCAAATAAATTATAAATATAAAGATGCCTTTGAGAAATTGGGAAAACATTTTTTTTAAAACTTCCAACACCACCTTTTGGTGTAAATACAAAAGAAACATAAATTTTGTCTTCTCTTACACAAACACCAACACCAACTTTTTTTGTTCTTTTCCAGACAAGTTGGACAAACATAGTAGCCTTACCAGGATAATTTCTACCATACCAATTATAGTTGGCAAGAAAAGTCTCGTACATTTTTTTAACTATAAGATTAGCTTGGTCTACGTGACCAGAAGCACCAAGATATCCAAAAACACTATTTTTTTTAAACAAAATTGGAATAGATGAAGCTTTTCTTTTTGACTGGGTGTTAGCAATTTCACTAAGAAAAGGGTCCATTTCAAGTGGTTTTACACTATGGAGCTTTCTATATTCATTCATTTCTGTTACAAACTAAACAAAAATTTATTAAATTTTATTAAAAGCTTACTCCTATTTTTAAAAGTTGAAAATTATTTCTTGCAAAACAATCAAATCCACAAGCATACCAAATTCTTCTCCATATGTGGTCACTAAAAGGATTTGCTTTCAATATCTCTGGATAACTATATTCGGCTATTTTCAAAAACTGTTCATTAAGCGTAACACTGCCAGGTATCTCAGCTCCTTTTGGTTTTACACGTTTGTACATATTTTTATAAGTACGAATTTTATTATAATATGCTACTACATCAATATGTCGTTTGAAGAAAAAACCATTACATTCGTACCAAATTTTATGGTTATAAAAATAGTATTTAATTGTGGCGTAATTTTCTAAAGGAGCTTGTGGAGCTTTATTATTTATGTCAGATACACTTGGATGCCTATTTTTTCTATCTTTATGCTGCCCTTGAATACTTAAAAAAAATATAAAAAGAATACTGAATAGTCTAATACTTAATAAAGACTTCATTCTTTCAATTAGTTTAAATTTTTTATAATTTAAAATAATTACTTGTTAGAAAAACTGAAATATAAAAATGATTTTAAAAAGGATATTTAAACACAAACTATTCAGTACTGTTTTTTTACATGCAGCTGAATAAATATTCTTTTTATATAATGTTTCAATTTAGTTAATGCTTAAATGATAATATCATTTTTTATAGCAGAATTTTGGAAATAACTATTTATTAATTTCCTAATATATATTAATATTCATTACAAATTTTTTTTTCATTGATCATTTTGATATTCCTTGAAGTCAAATAACAAAGAAACTCTATATCAGAGTTCATTTTTTAAAATATTCAAAATCTATGTTCACTCAATTAAAAATCATAAATTATGGTTACAACTTCTGTTTCTATTGATATATTTCATCCCATCTCTTGCTATAAAATTACAATCACATGTTGACATATTTACTAAAGAATTTTTTTAATAATAGTTATCGCAAGAAATGGTTAATTTCAATGAAAAATAACTATAATATTTAGCTATAAACGTTATATTTCCAACAAGGAAATTACTTATTATTTATTAAATAAAAATATTGTTTCAAATAATATTTTTGTTTAATTTTTTACATATGATTTTTATTTTAAATATAAATGAATTTAAAAATTTAATGAATGATTTTTCAATTTACTTTTGTTAACTTTAAAAATTAGAATATCTTTCTAAGGAAATTTGAAAACATCTTGATGGCGTATCAGACGGTTTTTTTCAAATAAATTAAACATATAAAGATGTTTCTGAGTGATTGGATAAACATTTTTGTTGAAATTTCCAGCACACCCTTTTGGCGAAAATAAGAAAGCAATATATATATGATCATCTTTTATCCAAACCCCAACGCCAATTTTTTGTGTGTGTTTCCAGATAAGTTGAAGATATACTCGAGATATACTATTAAGTGTTTTATTATACCAATCATAATTACTAAGAAGAATCTCATACATTTTTTTCATCAATATATTAGCTTGTTCCACTCGACAATTTGCTCCAATATGTCCTATAAAACGATTATCTTTAAACTTGGTATGAAAAGGTGGAGCATTCTTTTTAGCTTGCTTTTCAGCTTTTTCTTGAAGAAGAGGATCCATTACAAGTGGCTTTACACCATGAAGTCTTCTATATTCATTTAATTCTGTTAAAAACTTGACAAATTTTTCTAAATACTATAAAAAACTTACCCCAATTTTTAAAAGTTCAAATTGATTTTTTGCATAGCAATTAAAGTCACAACCGTACCAAATTCTTTTCCAAATAAAATCAGTGAACGGATTTGATTTTAATATGTCTGGATAACTGTATTCTGCTAGTTTTAAAAAGTTTGAATTGACTTTTAAAAAGTTACGTTTTGCGGCCCCTTCTGGTCTTTTATCCTTATTGCTGAGTACACCAAAACATAATTTGTTATAATATGCTATTACGTCGCGATGCTTCTTAAACAAAAAATTATTGAGTTCATACCACATTCGATATTTAAACCAATAATAAGTAATTTTGCAATCTTTTATTAAAGGTTTATATGGCCTTTTAGCACTTATATCGTCAACAATACTTGTTCTCTTCCGTTTTGGCCCTTGAATATTTGGAAAAAGTGTAAAAAGAAATATGTATAGTTTAATGTTTAATAAACATTTCATTTTTTCTATTAATGATTTTAAAATAACCATTTATTTTATATCATAGTTTATTGGAAATTTACAGTTTATTAAAAGGATAAGCAAACAATTTAATGTAAGTTATCGAAGTTTGATCTTGTTGAAAAATATTATTTACACATATTTTTCAGGTTTTTAAATTTCATGTATTGATAGTTTACTTAGTAAACAAATGAATTTAAACATTTCACTTATATACGTGTTAATACATGGTGGGTTTTGCATGAATTATCGACTTTTGTACTTCATTTCTATACACAAAAACTAATAATGTTGGATAACCGATCATTCTCATAATATTATCTAACTCATTTTGGATTATACAAAACGATAAGGAATGAGTATGTAAGATGAGGCAGTAAAGTGCATATGAAAATAGGTAAAATTGTAGTTAACAAAATGCTATAAAATGTATACAATTATTGGTATAAAATGCTAGCATGAAATTGAGATACATAGGTTTTATGTGCAGTAAAAATTTTATAATCTAAAAATATTAATGGCATTTATTTTAAATATTTTTGGCTATATTTTAACTGCATATTAATGAAAATTTTATTCAATCAAGACCAAGGCTTTAACTTAATCATTTTCGCTGAATAAAGCAAATATACGCAATGATTAAATAATTAAAGATTTTTAATTTTGTTTATGATAAATTTCTCTCTAATAAGTTAATAAAAACATAATATATAGAGTATGGCTTCTTAAAAGCTTTAAATACCAATTTAAGTTTATTTTATAAATTTTTTACGATTGTTTAATTTAATTTTATTTTACTTTTTGTAAGAGAATTTTAACTTAATTTTTGAATTTTGTCCGAAAATAGGATGTACGTTTCTTCGTTAGTAGAAAAAGAAAACATTTCTTGGTATTATTGTATAAATAAAGACGTACTATACACATATTTACAAGACTTTGATTTTAATTCAAATAATATGGTTTCAAGAACTTCCTCATTATAATTTCATATTTATAATATCAAATTGTACTTTCTATTTTTGATTTTATTGAATAAAAACATAAACCACATATAAATTTTACTATTAAAGTTTGTTTGAATGAAAATGGCAAAAAGTTTTACATAGTGCTACAACTTTCTTCGTTATATCGAAAAATTAAATTTACTAACTTACATTCACTTATGAAGTCAAAACGACATTTGTATTGCGGTTATCGATTGGCTTACCGCTTTATTCATCCGTAAAAAAACGTTTCTCCAGAAAATTAAATTTAAATTATGTTAAAATAAACATAAAAAATAACAAAAAATTTGGAACAAATGTAATTGTTTGGAAACAACTAGAATTATGTCAGAAAAAGTGGACGCATTTTTTAGAAAAAAATGTTAAAATTAATAATTTTCAATAAATAATCAAATTATTTTATAAAGCTTTTATATTTTTTAATTTAAAAGGATTGAAGTCGCGATCAAGCGCATTCATTATCATGAAATGAATCCAAAAGAACATCAAAAAATGCGTTCACTATTTCAGACTTTAACAAAAGATTTTATTAATACCCTACTTTTCCTCTGTTTTTAACCAAAGCACTTCTGCTAATTACAGAATGAAATTTTCTGCAATATCGCTTATGCATATTGTTTTGTTGTAAACTAAATATTGCAAAACTTTAACTTTACACATATTTCCACACTAAGACAATAATTTAACAAAATGTTAACTTTACAAGGTGAGTATTGATTTTACCTTTCGATTAGTATATGCGTTGCAATTTTAGTTAGATCTGCAATGGCAAATTTGTTTCTGATTTATTAAATTGAAATTTTTATTTTTAATGCATTTTTTAATTTTATGTTGTTACATTAATTTAAATAAAAATTAATTTAATAATTGAAGAAATAATTTTTAAATTTTTTTAATCGAGTATTTAGAATATAGCATAATGGAAATCTTAACGAAATAACACCACCATAACCCTATTCAGCACGTCTTCGTGAAAATAAATTATGAGTATAAAGGTATTTTTCTTCAATAGGGGGAACATTCTTTTTATAACTTCCATAACATCCTCTTGGTGAAAATAAGAAGGCAACATAAATATTTTCATTTCTAACACAAACACCAATGCCTATATTTCTTGTTTTTTTCCAAATCATTTGAACATATTTAGTATCACTACTTACATGCTTCTTACTGTTCCAATTATATTCACTTAGAAGCCTGTCGTACAATTTCTTTACTGTAAGACTGGCATGTCTCAATTTAATAATTGAACCAAGATATCCTACAATATTAGCACTTTTAAATGGAATAGGTTTAGGTAAACAGCTCTTTAATGCTTGAATTTTAGCAAATCTTTGAAGTAAAGGATCTTTTTGAAGTGGGGCTACTCCATGAAGTTTCCTATATTCGTTAATTTCTGTTAAAAACTTGAAAATTGTTTTCGCTGAACTATTTAAAACTTACTCCTTCCTTTAAAATCTTAAAGCCATTTGCTGCGAAACAATTATAACCACAACCGTGCCATACTCTTTTCCAAATATTATCACTGAAAGGATTTGATTTGAATATATCTGGATAGCTATATTCTGCTATTTTTAATAGTTTTTCATCTGATTTTATATATTTACTATCCTTAGCTCCTTTTGGTTTTTTACTTTTTCCAGCATTACCTAAGCGCAAATTATTATAATATGTTACAACATCGCTATGTTTTTCAAAGAAAAAATTATTGCACTCATACCAAATTCGATGTTTATGTAAATAAGAAGTAATTTTGTATTCTTCTTTCAAAGGTTTATATTGCTTATTTGCAAATGAATTACGTATGCTTGAAAATCTTTCTAATTTTGGTCCTTGAATATTTGGAAAAAATGTAAAGAGAATTATGCATAGTTCAATTATTGATAAATATTTCATTTCTTCCAATGGGGATTTCAATAACAATCAAACTATTTTATATCATAATTTCTAAAAGTAACAGTTTATTAAAAGAGTAATCAAACAATTTATATAAACATTTTTTAAATTTAATCTCAGCTATCAAAATATTAGATGTAAATTACTCTTAATTTTTATTTAAATTTTAAACTTTGATAATTTATTTAATAATTGATATTTTATAAGATTTCATTAAATTAATAAAAATATTGATATTTATTAGTGTTGTTATGTGTTTTCAAAATTTTTGATTTTTTATTTTAAAAAAAGTAGAATATAATGATACTTTAACATCACTTTTATCTAATCAAAATTAAAGTTTTAATTAATTTGTTTTCACTTAATAAATTAATTATGATATAACGATCATATAATTACAGATTTTTAGTTTTATTTATTATATATTTGTTTACAATAAGATAAAAAAAACATAATATATGAGGTATGGTTACTTGAAAACTTTTAATATCTATTAAAGCTTATTTTATATATTTTAAAAACTATTTTATCTAATTTTATTTAAATTATTGTAAAAGATTCTAACTTATTTTTTAAATTTTTTGTCTGATACTAGGATGTACTTTCACTAGTTATTTCAGGAAAAAAAATTTCTTGGTTTTATCATACGAATGACGACGTGCTACATATCTATTTTCAAGATTATTGATCTCAATTCATACATTAAAGTTATAAGAATTTAATCATTGTAATTTTTATATTTCGAAAATTGAATTGTACTTTCATTTTTATTTTTTGATTTTGTTAAATAAAAACATAAATTACATATGATTTTTATTAATAAAATTTATTTAGCATATTATTTCGTTTAATATTAAATTCCCAGTAGAATACTTTGACGCTTGTAACCAAAGAGATTTTCTGAGGTACCTCAAAAAGCTGTTTATAAGACGGCCCAACGTATAAGTCTCATCAAGTATTCTTTGTATGAAGAAAAAGCATGTGCGTAATGTTAATTTTTTATTCAACATTATTTTTTAATTTCTTTGCCAATTAGGTTTTGGTTTTCATAAATTAATTAAACTGTAAGTTTATTTTATAATTTTTAGATGTTGTCATATAATTTTGTTATTATTTTAGACAATGAATCGTCGCAAAAAAATATACTAAAGTTTTAAAGCATGAAAATGTCTAATATCCAAAAAGAATATGGTCCGGAATCTGTAATTTTTGAATTATAAATTGATAGAAGACCAATTCAGAAATAGAGTGCTGTTGAAAATGAACTACAAACTGGTAAATGCAAAAGAAGAGTGTTCCGTGTATCTGTATCAAAGTATTCTGAAATGAAAAAGAAAGTACATATATTGTTCCCAGTGCTCGGCATATAGTCCCATCTGCAGCAGACATATCTGTTCTATGCAGGATCTGTAACAATTTGTCGCAGCTATCGTATCTACTGGGTACTGAGACAACATGTTATGAAAATGCGGTTTAACTATTTTTATAGTTTGATACTTATAGTTTCTAAAAAAATTAAAATCAAGTTCAAAGAAAAAGAGTGTTTTAGAATATCGAGAATTTTCTAGAATGCAAACTTAAGAATATTTTTTTCATCTTTAAAATAATTATATTTTCTTATTAAACTATTCTTTTAATCATTGATTTTTATAAAAATTTTTGAAACTATATATTATTATATTAGGTTGTTCAATTGAAAATGTCGCTTTTTAACAATCAATTTTAAAAAGTCATAACTCAGTCAAAAATTAATATTTTTATTTGAAATAAGTACCGTTAGAATCAGCACATTGTTGCCAACGTGATACAAATTTATCTATGCCATTTGAAAAAAAATTCCGGTCTCTAGAATCCAAAAACTCTAAGACGTCATTTTTCAGGTCATTAGATTTGGTAAATTTCTTCTGCCTCAAATAAAGCTCTAATTCCTTGAATAAATGATAATCTGTTGGAGACAAGTCTGGTGAATAAGAAGAATGTGGCAGAGTTTCATATTCCAATTCTTTTAACTTCTGCACCGTCGTTTTGTAAGCGTGAGGTTTAGCATTATCATGGAGTAATATTGGACTTTTTTTGTTGACCAATGCAGGCTTCAGAACAGATAATTTCTCCTTCTTCCTTATAGTATCTGTCTGCAGTCATAGTTTCTCTAGGATTTGGATACTTGTGATGAATGATTCTATCACAATTTCACCAAATAGTTAGGATTACTTTCTTATTTGAATACCTGAGTTTCGTGAAGTTTTTAGGGCTCTCATTTTTGCCCACCCATTGCAATGACCTCTTACAATTGTCAAACTTGATCCATTTTTCATCGCACGTTACATCCTTTTTAAAAATAGGTCATTTTTGTTCCTGTGAATCAGAAAATAACAAGTTTACATGCTTCTAAAACATTAGTTGGAAGTATACTCATGGGGTATGTAAGAATCCATTTTTTTCTTCATATTTATAAGTTTTAAGTGGTTAGATACAGATCCAACACTGACATTCAATTCCCCATTGAGCTCCCGAACAGTTATTCTTGGATTATATTCCAGGATTCTTTTTATTTTTTCGTTTTCAAGAACATTTATTCCATGAAAATCCTCCTGTCTTTGAAGAATTATATCTTCATTGCGGAATTTATGGTTCGTTTGTTAGTGGATCTTTGACAAAATGTTTTATTTATTTTCCTTGAAGTTTTGATTGCTGCTTTGCCAAGTTTTAACTCGTACAAGTAAATTGGTCGGAAATCTATTTTTGACGTAAATTCTTTTTAGAGTAGTAGCAACTTTTTAATAATTGCGAACAAATGCAAAAAGATGACAATGATAGTCCTCGATTTGCTCCACAAGATGGTATGTATCTTGTAGCGATACGTGAACGTATAAGGAAGTTATGATCATTTATAGTTTTATGATCTAAAAAGCGACATTTTCAACTGAACAACCTAATATTATTCATTTAATCCTTTTCTGTATACTTGTCGATCTTATATACTTTTATTTTAATATAGAGTTTGTAAAACCAACTTAAAATAAAAAGTGTTCAACTTTATTAATTTTTAATACTACTTAATAAATCATAGTAAAATATTAAAAGAAATGATAATATTAAATTGAAATATAGAAAATATTATATAAGAAACAGAAAAATAATTGATTGGAAAACTTTAACGACTAGTAAACATTGAACAATTGTTCTCGCAAGATCAACTTTTGTAAATTAGATTTAGCACAATATTATCAAATTTGTTTCATAATTAAAGATGAATGTTTATTCTATTTTAGTAACATGGTTGATTAAAATAATTAAAAATATTAAGTATATAACTAAATAAACTATGTTACGAAAAAGAGTGATTGGATAAATATTTTCTTAAATCTAGAATAAAAAATGTAAAGCTTTTACTATTTTAACTTATGCTCTATAATTTCATAAATACTCTAATTCATGACTATTTAAACTTTCTGATTTTAACATTATGTCATTTTCGATTTTTATTTTTATGAGATATTAATATTCTTTAAAATACTAGCTTACTAATTGATTACAGTGATCAAATATATAACATCTTTATTATTTTTATATTATTTTTTTGGAAATATTAAAAATAGTTTGCTTTGTAAAAATGATAAGTTGATTTTACTACTATTAATATATTTTAGTAATTTGATTTATGGACAACCACTTTTACACCATATTTTAACGATAACAAAAATTAATTTTCAATTTAAATCCTACATGATTAATTTCAAATTTAAAGATTTAAAAAAAAACAACTTTGTTTTCTTATGATACAATTTTATTTTTATACATAAATTATTTAAAAACTTTTGTACTATTTACTTTTTCTAATGCATTTCAATCTTTGATTACGAAAATCGGCCAAATTAATGGTTTGAAAATCATAATAAATCTTGACAATCTTACCTCTATGCACATATTTTGATGGAATTTTAAGGCTTTTTATTTTTCTACACTCATTGCTTCTCATTAGACAACTATGAATAATTTCCACATAAGGAACTATAAATTATGCTTGATTTTACTAGTAAATTTACTTACTTATGGGAAAAACTTTTCTTTCACTTCCGCTAACATAGAAAATACCATCTGTATTAGAATGTATCCTGCTCAAAATTTTTAATCCATAAGAAAGATGGTCTGTTAGAAGAACTTGAGTTCTTGGAGATGCATGTTTACCACAAAAAAGTCTTCCAGTTGCACCAACTACTTGAAATCTAGTAAATTTTTTACGCTCTACACTATTTTGAATGAATGTCAAAAAAAGAAATATAATAACTTTATAATTCATTATTATAAAATAGTTTTTTAATAAAAAATATGACGAACAATGTTATTTATAGTAAAAATTGAGTAGTTGGTAATAAATACATTTAAAAATCATTTATTTTCTTGTCAAATGTACAATAATGATTCATTCAATAATAATATTAACTTAATTTCTATAAGTACAAAAAAAGTTTGTTATATTGCACTTTTAAACTTCAA
Source organism: Strongyloides papillosus (assembly GCA_005656395.1). Classification (NCBI taxonomy): domain Eukaryota; kingdom Metazoa; phylum Nematoda; class Chromadorea; order Rhabditida; family Strongyloididae; genus Strongyloides; species Strongyloides papillosus. The sequence goes on from SRSI01000007.1 coordinate 309,070, forward strand.
AGTTTATTATTTGCAAATTAGTTTTGTGATACTAATAATTCCTTTTCATTGTTAAAAGCTACCAATTTTGTTTTATAAAAATTATATTAAAATATTATTTTTTTAAGTAAAAAGACTTTATTGTTTCAAAACTTATTTTATAGTGATCTTATTTGACTTTTATTATTTTGAAAACTATTCCCAAAATCGATAATATCTTAATTATTAAAAATTTGTGAATTTTATATTTTAGAATTGATAAAGTATAAACAAAAGAATACACATTTTTTGTTTTTACAAATGAGTTATTGCTCATAAAAAATACCATTTTAAATCTAAATAATAGTATTCTTAAAATTTATATGATATTCAATATATTTACAACATAGAAAATAAATAAATTTATTTAATATTTTTAAAATATGTGTTAATGACACAATCTTTGATATTCATGTGATTTACATGGAATGTCCATCTAACCAAACAAATTAGATCAATATAATTATTTTTGCTTAAAAATTGTTATCTAGTTTTCTATGTATTTAATACACAGTGTTTATAATTTTTTTAGATAAAAAAGAAATAAAATGAAAATTTTTCACTTTGTAAAGTAAGTGAAATTTTAAAGTTATTTGATTAGAGTTTGTCACAGCAAGAAAAGGTAAATTTTATTAACCACAATGAAATTTAAACAATTAAAATTATAAGATAATAACTTAATTTAACGAAATTTCTAAAAACAATACAATTGCAATAAGATATTTAAGCTTGCAGTTAACAAATCTGTAGATTTGTACCACTAACAATATAACAGAGTTTAGGGCAGATAATAAGATACCAAAAATATTTAATTTAACAATAAAACATTATGATGAAATACAAAACATGGCATAATGTAAAAAATAAAAGAATAAATCAGATCTATTAGCTTATATATTTAAGAAAATAATCTTGTAGAAACAACAGATAATAAAGTAAGGTTTTGAAATAATGTTCTTCACAGATTTTTAATTATCCTATCGTAATGCCCAGCATTAGAAATAAAGTAAAATAATAATATATATGATATTTATATATAAACATATATAAAATATATATATTATTTTAGAAAGAAAAGAACGGATAATCAAAATAAGTATTATGTGTAGATTTGAATATTATTTTATATAATATATAAATCTGTACATATACTTAATAAAACATCTGCGAAGAAGAAAGGAACATTCTCCTATTAAACTAAGAAGAAGTTTAATAGGGGGAGAAGAAGAAAAGATGTATATAAAGAATGGATATCTTCAAGAAAGTCAGTCTAGTTTAGAATAAAATTAATCAGAGGTGCTGAATAGCACTCCAGACTCCGGACAAGAATAAAATAGTAATTATTCATATTATTCGTTAACGTTATAAATAAAAGGTTATTATTAATTATGTGTTTATATCGTATAATTCTGATCGAGCACGCATGTTCCAACATGCTTCTTCATTAGGTAAACACTCGGTTAGGTGATGGGAACCAGTTTGCATGTATCCGCTAGAATACTTGTAGCAGGAGGCTACGCTACACCTCGTATAGCCACACCATTATAAAGAGATAGTAAGCAGACAGACTCTTTAAGGATTTATAGAAATTGGTTATTTCTTTTAAAAATCTTTTCATTCATAATAATTATGAGATTTTATATTAGTATATTTTAAATTTAATAAAATATTTTTAAAATTGATTTATTTTTGAAAATATTAATTATATGAAATACAAAAAAGATAAATTATCAAAAAAATGAATATTTTTAAATTTTAAAGATATTTCTATATAATAGAAAACAGTGCTTTAAACAGCTACAATTTTCTTTTCCTGCAATAAATTTCATATTAATTGAGAAAACCATTTGAAGAAAACGAAATTTTAAACTTTATCAAATGCTACTTTTTTCTCAGAACTTTTAGTTAATTTGTCAATACTATTTTTGCACTCACATTCTGTAATATAATAATGATTTCCAAATATGTTTTTATTTCCATGAAGTTTACAATGTCCTAACTTAAGTTCTTTTTTACATTCATATTCACATGCTTTTTGATTACACATATGAAATATGTGACTTCGGATTGTTCCATATGAGCCACAAGCGTTAAAAAAAACAAGGAAGAATATAATATAAATAGTTTTCATTTCTTCAAAATAAATGTTAATAATTTTTAGATATTGAAAATGTTTTTTATAGTTTTAAAAATGAATATTTAATTGAAAATTGTATAATGATATGATAATGTGTTTGATGTTGAATTTGAAAATAGAAATCTAATTTTATTTAAATATATATTTATAAAATTATTTTGATTACGAATGATTTAATATATAAATAATATTCATTAAAATTCAAAATAAAAATAAAGAATATTCATTAAATTCTTATTGTATAACAATTAAAATTTAAAAATAATAAAATTCTATTCCATTTTGAAAGACAACGTATGAAATAGTCTTTCTTTAAAAAAATATTGAAATTATTACAAAAACACAATGAATTATCACAAAAGCAAAATAGTTAAGATTTTTAATGTAATTCAATAAATGACAATTAAATATTCTGTCAGCAGTAATGTTTACATCAATTTATCAATTTTTTGATTACATTTCAGCTTAATAAATCGAAATTTTTTAAAATAAGAATTGATTCAACTTCTTTTTTTCGTCCAATATTGTGCCCATGTATCATTCATTTTGTTCTAACTGCAAGATTTTGACAAATATATTCTCTGCAAACAAATAAAAAATTCATTAATTTAAAAGTGCTATTAAATTTAAAAACTCAAACTATGATGTAACTTTTATGAAATGATAATTTAATGAGAAAATTATTCTATTTTATTATTGCTGATTAAGTGATACTAGTAAAAAAATGATTAACATTTTCCATAAAATTGAATGCCTATTTTTATAAAAAGGATCTACGTTATGGTTAAGAAATAATTTATATTTTTATGAATGTAAATAACGAACTTAAGTAAGATGACTAATTTTTTAACAAAATATCGTTTATTTTATATTTACATGATTTCCTTAATTACGTTAAGTCACTTCAAATAAAAAGAAAAACTTTTTCTTATTCCTTGTGAATCATGCCTTTTTTCAAACCATATAATGTTGATCAATGTACGAAATTTACGATACATCTTTATTTTATTTTACAAAAGCGTTTCTATAAGTAATATTTTTATAAAATTCATATTGAATTTAAAATATATTGTTAATGTTGAACGAAAGAAAGTGCTTCTAATATTTAAATGATAATTTTTTTTATTGCTAGCATAATTTTCTGTGGTTTTATATTTAATATTTCAAACTTCTATAAACTGTATTATAGATAAAATTTTACGATTTTAGTATAAAGTTTATTTGGACAACTTTAAGGGTAGATAGAATAACGCGTACTAAACAATAAATGCACCTAAATTACAATAAAACATACACAATAAACAATAAAATTACATTAATTAAGCTTACTTATTTTTAGTATTATTATTTTTATAATTAAATTATTAACTCCTAAATTTCAATATACTTTCTAACCCCTAAAATATACCATAATTAGTACATAATTTCATTCGACAAGACTTTTTCTTTAATGATAGTTAGTATTGTGAACTAATAAATTTTCATCAAATATTTTTCATTATTTTGAATGTCATCAAAATAATTCTTTTTAAGATTACACATTTTCTTTCTTTATAATAAGTAAAAACATTGAGTAATTTGTAATAAATTTAGTCAATTATTAGTTTTTTTGTACATCATTTTTGTTATATATATAGGATAAAATTTACTTAATACTTTTAATAAATTTGCCAAAATTGTATTGTCATTACTCTATAATAAAAAGAAATAAAAAAAAAATTTTGTCTTTACTATAACTCTTTTTAAATTTAAACAATTTTTATAAGTAAGTAGTTAAAAAATATTCTTTTTTTCTAACTTGGTGGTGAAAATAGGTCAAAAATGTTTTAGACCATAATTTACCAAGTTATCTTAACAACCACCGTTTTTTTGGACTTTTTTGTATAGATTTGATCATGTGATAATGTTATTTAAAAATAAATAGGATACAATGGTTTATATAATCATTTGAAAAGTCAAATTCCGGAATAGTGCGAAAACACAATATCTAAGATATTAATTATAAACGGACCGAATTTTTGACCAAAAAATGGTAATCATGTTGGAAAGAAAATTAAAAGTTAAAGGCTATAAATTAACCACAACTAGATGGAAACAAATGAAATAATACTTGTTATGTAGATCTAAGTCTAGCTTAAAAATAAGTTCCGACGGAGTTTATAACTTAACAACGAAAAAAGTTATGTTAATTTAAATAACAGCATTTGCGCATTTTTTCATTTTCTCCATAAAAATCAATTTTGTTCCAGACATAATTCTTTTCAAACTTGATCAATTTTTATGATTAGACAATCATTAGATGTATTTTCTTCTAACGTAGAGAATAAAAAAGGTTAAAATGTTTTAGGCCTAAAGGAACTTTATTATTTAAAAAAAAAACACTTTTTTGATCACTTTTTTTAGTTTTGTCTTTAGAATAATTTTTGTTAAAGTAAATGAAATTTTTTGTTTTATGATTCATTTGAATAATAAAAATTGGGAATAATAGAAAAATTTAATAAATTTCCTTTATTTTTTATACTTATTAAAAATAGTAAATTTTTTTAACTATTTTAGATTTGATTTTTATGAATACTGATATTTATTTAAATGACTCTATTTTTTAAATATCACCAATTAAAATTTTTTTACGAAAAGTAAGAGTTAAATAATTGATTGTAAAAATTTCTACTAGAATTTCATAAATTATGAATCTTAGAAAATAGTCGGTGTTTTTAAATTAATAATAATAATTAAGTTTTATAAATATAAAGTGTTTAATAATAAAATAAATATGCTCCAATTGTGAAAATACACATTAAAATGGTATAAAAGAATAAATATATAATATATAAGCATTTTTCATGATATTGTTGAAATGCTTAATGTTTTAAAAATTCATTTTATTTTTAAGTACTTCTGAAGTTATTCATATAGAAATCATTGATAAAAATTTTTAAAAAATATCTTTCTTCCTGTCCACAAAACAATTTAGTCACAGTAAATAAATATTAAATTAACTATTTTTGTAGATTTTATAACATTCACATAAACCACTTTTAAAAATAAATAGAAAAGTTTCATTCTTCACGCAATTCGCGTAATTACTACATAATAATACACACATTGGAGTACTACAATGACCGTCTATTTCTATAGTCTTAGTAACTACTTTTCTACGACAAAAAACGTTGATATTAAGAATAGCTAAAGTCAAAATAAGATAAATGATCTTCATTTCTTAGAAAGACAAATGTTATAATTTTAGATATTGGAAATTTTTATATACTACTAAAATCGAATATATAATCAGAAGTAAGCTTTTAAAAATTGTGTAATAAACATGTAAAAAATTATATAATATTGAATTAAAATTTTTTTCAGCTTTTTTACATAAAATATTCAAAAATATACTTTGATTATGAAAAATTAAAAAAATTTATTTCATTATATTTATATGGTTTTTAACAGAAAATAAATATTATAAGCATTTACAAAAAATGGGACAAATTTTGACAATCTTTTAGTCAATGCAACAAAATGTCTCACGTGTTGAAAAAATGACATAAACATAATAATAACTTTAAAATTTTATGTACCGATCTTAAAAATTATAAGGCTTATATAAAATATAATAACATACTAATTTAAATAATAATACTACACACAAAAACAAATTCGGACATGTTCATTGTTTTTTTTAATACCTATTGCAATGCATTGAGCTATTTATTTACAATGCAATTATTGTTTAATTGCAAAAATTGGAAAAATGTTTTTTTAATTTTTAAATATAATAAAATTGAATCGACAATATTAGGCAAAGTATCAATCCTAATGTTTGCAATGGGCAAAAATGCCCGAATACATATATAACAAAATTCGCCTTTTGAAATTGATAATCCTAAAAATAGGTGTTTCAATATCAAGAAATATTAACTTCACAGGAATAAATATTTTCGGATATATGCAATTGAATACGGCAAATTTAATGGGATATGTTTGGGGTCTAAATCTTGAGGTTTAATTTTCGATAATTGTTGGCCAAATATATTTTTCTAAAATAATTCAATTTTGTCTTATATGAGCTCAAATATACATATATAGAAGTTTTTTAGACTTCTTGAGGTTGTTTTCAAGAAATTAGAGTGTCCATGGATTTCATGAAATTCAGGAAATAAAAATCCGGACTTGTTTTATAAACTTCAAACTTGTCCAATAGCTTCCATCTTGGTATGTATGTCCATCATGGTATATGGAGTCTTTGATTGAAAAAACATTAAAGAAATTTTAATCCTCAAAAATGTTGTGAGCCAATTAGAATTTTAATCATTTTAATGTTAAGATGATGTTCTTTACCTAGTATTTGATAATTTAAATGCTCAAATAATTTATTTGTAAATTATATATCCACATGGAATATAACTGTTTCAAATAGATTTATAATTAAATGGATATGAAGTACTACCTTGTTATATTTATAAAATCTTCTCATATATAAAAATTAAAAAAGTAGTGTTATGATAAATCGTATAAAATAGAGTGACTATAAATAAGGTTAGAGAGATTTAAATAAGAGGTCTTGCATATTTCAGAAGTCGTAAGTATTCATATAACCACAATAAAAATATAAATACAATATATTATTTCTAAAATTAGATAAGTTAACTGACTATTTATTTACTAATTAAAAAATATTATACAATAGAAATAATATTCAAACTACTATATAGAAAAAATCTTAAATTAATTATATTAAAAATTTAATTTTTTAGAGAAAAAAATGATTGAATTGGGGGAAAAAAATGATGAGATTATCTCTGTGTGTTGAGTAAAAGATCTGTAAATATCTAGATTCTTCTTTATTAAAGTAAAAATTTAATGACTTTATATTATATAAGACTCTAAAATTTTAAGTGAAAGATCTTTTTACACTTTTATATTTGTGTTGTTTATAATTGTCTATTGTAGAACTGTCACTAATAACTATTATTGTCCTATTTTATTGTCTAGTTATTTTGTTCATTACTGGAAAAATTGGCACCAATAAAACTTTTATTATTCTTATTATATAAAATTTTACTTTTGATATAAAAATCAATCTAAATATCGCTAACCATATTTTTCATTATAAGCTTTTCTTCCATCTCTCTTTCTATTAAATATAATAATGAAACACTAAAAATGGTAATCTTGCTACAAATATTTGTGGTAGGTCAACTTTTTAAAGATAAACCGAACGCACTGTTTCTGTGAATTTACCAATGGCTGATAATTGTTGTTATTATAAAATATTTAATGTTATGTTAGATTTTAAAGGAAATTGCAAAAAACAAAATTACAGAGCATGTGTCAGTAAGTTACATTATTGTAGATATTATTTCTAACACATTATTGAAGAAAAAAAATCAAATAAAACAATTTTAGTTTTTTGTGAAAAATCTATAAATATTTAATATTCATTATCGTTAAAAAATTCTTTGTAAGCACTATTATTTTTTAATTCACTTTTATCAAAATTGTTCGAGTTAGTTAAAGGAAGCATAGTAGTAGAACATTGTAAATTAGAATCAATTGGATTAGATGAAATAGTACTAGAAGGCTTATTGGAACTTAAGCTAATACTATTTTTAATTGGAGCTGATGTACTTGCAGAAGTCTTTGTTGTTATATAATCACCATCAGATTCACCAATAAAATTTTTATTCTTTATGGAGAAGATATTGTACTTTTCATCATTAAAAGATTCTCTAACAGAATGTTTATTTATTTTAAGCAACCTTGATGCGATTAACTTTAAAGCAGAAACATCATTTTCTTCTATTTTTATTTTAGTAATCCAAACTATGTTTTGAAGAATATTTATAAGTTCTTTTTCATCAACATTTTCTCCAAATTTTAGTGACGAACATACTTCATCAAGTAAAAGAAAAGAAGGAACCAATTTTCTCGTGTTATAAAGTTTATTTAACATTTTAAGTATGTAAATTGTTGTTTTTTTGGCAAAACTTGGGAGCAACATCTGAATCTACCACAGATGATATTAATGATAAGTTGAAAAAGTTACTATTCATTAGGAAAAAATACAATAATATATCAAATTCTTCTTGAAAAATACATTTTTTTACTTGAAAACTAGTTTATTTTTATCATATTATTAATAATGTTAATTATTGTTACATTATACTTATTATTCAATAAATTTACTTATTAACCATGCTCTCTTATGATTAAAAATTTTGGTAATTATTGTAAATTTTCATTTGGAGAGACGTTTTAAAAAATACATTGCAAAAACGTTATTTTTGCAGTGTACATACCAAAATGTCAGAAATCGTATTTGTGTGTAATGTATATTTAAAATATAATATTCATTTTATTCAAATTCCATTTATATCATTCCGATCCCCTCTTAAGTGTGGGCGAAGGTCCAGGATAACTGTAGGTAAAATTCTTTTGTAAATCCGTCGGCAAGTTCTTGAAGTGCAATGTTGACACGTGTCTTTATCTTATATACCGTGCTCGTTGCTTGCCAATACAATTCGTAAATATTTTTCCACAAAGTAGGATGCTTGATTCCAACATAGTTTTTTTCATAGATATTTTCAGCAGCCAAAAAGGTATTTGAGTTATTACGATAAAAAAGCAACATTCCATACTCAGTACTTAACATAAATTCTTGCTTCTTTCTGGACTTTTTGAAATAGGTGAGTGTTGGGTCAATAGGTTCGGGAAGTCCAAGTATTTCTTTGTACAATTTGAGTTGAGCAGTCATACCATAGAACTTAACAGCAGGAGTCTCACCAGATCTTCTGAATTGATGATTGATTTCACGGAGGGTGTACGACATGAGCTTGGAGAACGGAATTACTTTTGAGGTAAGGTGCTTGAATTTTGTTTTGACGATTCCAACAGTTTTTTCAGCTAGACCATTAGCAGTAGGACAGTAGACAGGACTATTCAATCTTTCATAACCTTCCCCCCTATAAAATGATCTAGTTGATGTCAGGTATTCAGACAGGTCTTCGGATAATAGTGATGGTTCCTTATCACTCAAAATAATTTTTGATGAAATTTTTATTTGTTCAGTCGGTGTAGGGGCTGTCGCGTCTGATAAACTTTGGGTTGTAATGAGTGAATGAGCAACAGTTGGAGATTGGTCAGTGATATCATTTAACGTTGTAGCGACTTTTTTTCTTTTACTTAACATTGACTGGAGACGTTCTTGATAGTTAATTTTAAGAGCTAATGCAGATTCCATCGTGATCATCGGGTACTCATCATCAGTTATCAGGAACTTCGCTGTATACGTTGATTCAGAACTATTAAAAAACATTGACAAAACAGATTCACCATGTGGTGTGGCCACATACCCACCTCCATATTGAATAGAATCTTTAGTTGGTACTACAGTGACATGGAGTTGTTCAATCAGGGACTTCGGCAAAATGTTGACAGTTGTTCCAGAGTCTATAAGCACTTTAACATACTCACCATTGATTGTGATCATCTCAAAGACACGTGGAGACATACGAAATACTTGATCACTAACAATAGCATTGTTCTTGTGCATTACAGGATCCCGTTTCGGACAGGCACTAGCATAGTGACCTTTTTCTCTACAGTTGAAACAAGTGATCTCATCTTTGGAACGACGTGGAGTAGCTGGTGGAGTTGGTAAAGGGGAGTCATGTGGACGTGATGTTTTCAAAGGATTAACTACCATAGGTTTTGTATCAGGAGTGACCGACGGATTGGGCAATTTCACTGGTGTTGGTGGTGGTTGACGAAAGATCTTTCTACTGCACGAGTCATTAAAATGTTCACGTAACTTAGAACGATCTAAGAATTTCTTCCATTCAGAGAGAGCTAAAGTCAAGTCAATATTACTAGATCTATCGGAAAAGTGTTTTTTGACTTGGAGCGGGAGTTCATTCAAGAGTTTAAGAGTTACCAGTGTTGTTGCTTCCTTCATATCACCGAAAGCGAGGATTGATAACAAACGGTTGTAGTACGAGTTGGGTAATTCATCAGGGAGTCTTCTAGCTTCCATAACTTCAGTAACACGAAGTATAAAAGGCTTTACGGTGTGTGGTTGACGTTTTTCACAGAAATCTTTAACATCAGTCCACGTGGCTAGGGTATAATCAGAGTGGTATTCATAAAATGCATCGACGGTATCTTCATCTTGATAACTAAGAAAGTGGTTGACATGGTCCTCTACTGGGACTTTCAGACGGTTGAGTTGGTTCAGGAGGTAAATTGAGTAGCGAGTTCTTCCATTGTAATCCTTTAACGACTTAATACGTGAGCCAGGATCGCCAGATGACATAAACATAATAATAACTTTAAAATTTTATGTACCGATCTTAAAAATTATAAGGCTTATATAAAATATAATAACATACTAATTTAAATAATAATACTAATGTATATTTAAAATATAATATTCATTTTATTCAAATTCCATTTATATCAAAAAACCAAACTTTATTCAAATTTAAAAATACCAAGCAACAACGAAAATGTTATAAACGAAGCAAATTATAGGTTATAACAAAAATTTTGCTGTTTTTTTTTATAAAAATATATATGTCTGACATTTTGAAGTAATGCAACTTTTTTATCTTGATATTTTTTATGATATCATTTTTGTTTTGGAGTTTACACTGACAATAAATTATGTCGTGATGTGAATACAAATTGTTCAATTTTTTGTCTTTTTAACAAGTCTAACGTATATTACAACATAACGTAGTTAAAAACATTTTTGAGTCCGTAAATTAGAAAAAAACAAATGTTTTATAAATTTGTTGTAATATATAAATCTTGTATTACATAAAAATATATTTCTCTTAGTTTATGTTTAAAAAATACTTTTAAACTAACTTTTTCTAAATTTTATTATAGATTTAAAGTAACCAAGGATTATAAAAATATAAATCACAAATGTAAAAAACATATTAAAAAATTATAAAATTGAGGTATATAAAGAGGCAATGGTTGTTTTTTAAGACATAATGCTGTTATGATATGTTGTAATATACGACAAATGTAGCAATTTACAACTTATTGACAACTAATACGACAAAACTGTTTAATATGTTTTTGAAGTAAATTTTTTTAAGTTTACTGTGCATAACATATAAATTATTTCTATTATTTAATAAATGTTCCATTACAAATTTTTATAGTATAAAAAGCCTACAGAACACGACTTTATACTTTGTATCAAACCCGAATCTTACATGATGCGTTTCATTAACGCACGATATTTCTGAAACCTAACCTTTGCGTTAATCGAAGGTTATTTGTGCGTAAATTTAAGTTACAAATTGCTTAGAAAGTTTCACTTAACAGAAATTTAACAATTGGTAAATACTATTATGAAGCATTAAAAACAATTAATTGTTAACGCCGATAGGAGGCATTGTCTTGAAGAACGTATAAAAGCTAAAATCTTAGTATTATTTTTATCATTTATAAAATAATCTACAATGTATAATCGTGTTTAGTGAAGCCTATTTATATCTAAATTTCTTTTGCCGAATAAATAGGACAACAACTCTACATAAGAGCTTATATAATCCGATAGTGATTTTGGAAGAAGTCCACTAGACTTTAGTTTTAATTTTAGACAATTTGGACCGAAGAAACTTGTTTTACACCATTTTGTAATATTTTCTTTTGTTAGCATTTTCCTGCAATCATCTAATGAAAATTTATTGGCTACAAAAGATCCCGTTTGGCATGAATATCGAGTTGTTTGAGATGGAGTTGTTGGGGATGTAGTTGTTTGCGTTGAACTATAAGAAAAATATTACCAAAAGAGAAAAGGAAACATACATTAAAAAATTCTTACTTAAATTTTTAACATATGGTCCAAAAACAGTATCAGTATAATTTTTAATATAGGGACATCGATCAGTCATGTTTTTTGATGTTGACCATACAATTATTCCACTTACATTGTAATACATCATATTTTTATAAGTAATGCATAAGTAATACTTAAATTAAAAGATTAAATAAAAAAATAAAAATACTTACAGGATCATAAAATTCAATATTCGTAATATTTTTAACAAATGGATCTACTTCGAATTTTTGATAAACATAAATAAGTTTAGTACTGTTTTCTTCATCTTTTATTTTTTTAACGATTCTCTGAGTTTCATTTAAAACAGCTTGAACAAACAAATTTTTAATCGAGTAATTTTGACCTTTAACTATATATGGAGCTGGAAACATGACGTCTACTTCTTTAAAGATTGAAATAGTATTATCTGATATATTAGGAAAGCAAAAACTCCAATTTCTGTTCCCAGCATTTTCATTACAAGTAGGGAAGCCATAAAAACCCCATTTTGCCTTAGGGCGAAGTTCTTTACACTTACGTAGAGTTTCATTAAAGAATTTTAAAGCTGCTTTATCAAATTCTCTTTTAGCTTCTTCAGTAGCTATAGTAATGTTTTTATGTGTACTATTATTTAAAGCAAGCTCAACTGATTGATTCTGGTAAATGCGTTTAAAGCTCCAGTTAGAATCGTAAGTTGGTCTCCACTCTTCGATATCAATTATAGCTAGACCACTGAAATTTACATCTGTAATTATATCAGTAACATTTTTTTCTAGTACTTTCAAATGTTCTGTTATATTAACCAACTATAATATAAATTACTCATTATTAAAATTAGAACAATTTTTTTATTTAAAATAAATTTACAATGCATATTATATTCTATAGTTTTAAGTACTAAAATGTTTGAAAAACTTTAATTATGGTATTATAATTAAAATAAAATGTACTTTATTTTATATTAGATATAAACTTAAATTGTTTAATATTTTTGAATAAGATTATGTATTTTTTAATACTTATAATATAGAAATTCTAATGAAAATTTTATTTCTATATAATATTTATATAAAAATAATTTACTTTTTAAGGAACATATAATTTAAAGTAATTGTTTTGGTTTTAAAAAACGTTATTTAAAAAATTATATAAAAAAAATACATTAGATTAAACTTACTTGAGGTAATCCTCCGTTAAATTTTTCAATTGTACCATTAGAATGATTTTTTAAATGAGGATAAAGTCCAATATCTTTTTCGTATAAAAGAACTATTTTATCACCTCTAAATGTATAATTTTGGTTTGTTGTAATGCTGTAGTTAGTAAAATTAATTTTCGTTGAATCATTTTTTTGACAATTTTCGCTTGGGACATTCCATATTATTTCCATTGAAAAAGCATAAAATATTAGTAAAAAAATAAAAAAAAAATTTGCAGTAATTAAGTGATTTTTTAGACAACATTATTTGATTATTAGAAATAAAATTTTTTTAAAAGCACATTAATGGGGAACTTGTCATTATTAAATAGAAAAAATTATTTATTTTTCATATTTTACCTTAATAATAAAAGTATTGTAATATATGTGAGATATTAGTACCAGGATGTATTGTAAATATAATTTATATTAATTTTGCAATAGTACAGCTTTAAGCAAAGAGATTATAAAATCTATAGTACAAGAATCAAAAATTCTAAAAATATAATATTTTTTGATGAAAGTTTTGAAATTTTTGGTATCTCTCATTATTTCTATTGTTTAATGTTAAATGGATATTTAATTCTTAGCAAACGATGTACAAATGAATACAAGTGATACTTGGGAAAGAGAGTAATTAAATAAAAATATAAAAATTTTTATTACATGATTTTCTTATTTTATAGTAATTTTTTCTATTGTAAATTTTAACTGTTTGTGAAAGCGTTAGCAATAATATTTTATTAATAAAAGTTATTTTTCTCTATCTATTTAGAGGTTAGGTTAAAGAAGTTTAGTAGGAATTATTTATAATGTCGAAAAGCTATACTATACGAACAAGGAAGTGGTGTTTATAAAATTTAATCCTATATTACTGTGTAATACATCAGGAAACTTGGTAAAAGACAGTGAAATAAAATACATAAAAAAAATATAATCACAAATCCGTTAATTGTTTAGAAAATTTGCTCCACCTAAAAAATTTGAATTTCTTTTATTTGTGACTAATTTTATCGCAAATCGTTCGCTCATAAAAATTAAAACAGTAATTAAAAAATTATTAAAATAAGTTGTTACTTTTTTAATATTTATTATTATTAAAATACATTTCAAAATACAAGGTTAGAAGTTTTTTTAAGCAAAGTTATAAATGATTTTATTAAGAGCATTTATTAACTTACTATAATATCCTTTTAAATACGTTTCAATAGTTTAAATCACTATAAATTTAGTTTTTCTATGAAATTATACACATTTGGCATTTTTACTTTTTTTTTAAATATTTTTGGAGATCATCTTTGAAAAAAAAGCTTATAAAAAAGGATTTCATAATCATCCATGGATTAATCGTTGTATATTGACTTCTGTTACTTTCAACTTTACTTGATTATTTAAAGAGTACTACTAAATGTATTTAGAATTTGTAAATATATAAAAAACATAAATTGTTAATTGTGTGATAAAAGATAGTGCTAAGTCAAATCATGAAATAAAGGATTATTTAAAGATAAAAAATGATAGAAATTTATAATCAACTTCTAATATAAACATCAAATGAGTTTATAATCATGAAACTATAATGAAACAAATTTTAAAAAAATATGTTTTATAAATTATTTAGCATTCAAAAACCTATATAATTTGAATAGTAATTATTAATGTTTTATAATATTGATTAGTATAAAATATTAATTGAGATTTTACCATCAAACAAAAGATTTTAAAATTGTTTTATAAAATTTTTTGTACTTAAAAAAGAACAATTAATATGTTTAAGCATCGACAAGCCTAGCGAATTCGCTTCATATAATGTAGAAACCAAGCTCTGCAGGTAAGTAGCAACTAAGACAACGATTTTGGTACTCCTTTAAACTAATGTAATATATTCTAAATTATATTATTAAAATATAATATTAATAATTGTATTAGTAAAATAAAATTTTTTTAAAGCAAACTGACATTTATGTAAGAAATTAAAATTTGTTATAATCTTGACCTACACTATAGGATAAGAATTTTCGAAAATTGGTTTACTAATTGTCCTAATAATTATGGAAAATCTATAATGTTAACAAATAAAATGTGCTATCCTAATTATCATCTGCCTTTATTTAAGCAAGTAAATGATGAATATAGAGTAGGTGTTTTATTTTTTAAAAATATGTTAATTTTTTTTGTTCACAAAAAATGAAAGTATGCTTCTTCATGCTCGACTTAATTTTGTCTTTAGTAAAGTAAAGAGTAAGATTAAAATTTAGAAAGATCTGACAGAATTAAATTAAAATCAAGTTGTCCAACGTTAACAAAAAATTTAAATAAAACTTCTATTTTCACTTATAAACCAGTGATTGAGAAAAAATTAAAAAAATGCCTTAACAAAAAAATTTAAAAAAAAGAAAGCATATATGTTATTCGAACATAGATATTTTTAGAAATGATATAGATGCATTTGAACGCTGGGTTTACGCAAGTAAAGGAACAAAAGATTATCAAGAATATGTCAAATTTGAATAATTAAATTTTGTTTTTATTAAAATTTAATTGCATATATATAAATGTTATATAAGATATCATTAAACTTATTATTCTTAGGAATTAAGTACTTGATTACATTTGGAAAGTAAACTTTTCTTCTGCTTTTTTAATGTTTTTGATTGTTAAAACATATAATTTACTTGTGATAAAATGTATGGATAATGGTTTTTTTCCGTTAGTTCTCCGGAAACATAAAATGACTTAAAACAATTATTAATGCTTTTATATTATTATTAGTATATGGAATACACATTCTAAAGGTATTTTTAAGCAATTAACAATGGAAAAAGTTGTTGTTTTTTAAAAATGCCAACAATTACCTTTAACATTAATTAGTAGTAAATGAAATACGTCTTCTCTTTTTTTATTTCCAGTAACAGTGAATATAAAATTTTTTTATTTATAACCAATTAAACAGCAGGAATATATTTAATTAATCAATCTTAAAAAAGGGTTGTTTTGAAGATATTTATATATTGCACTATGGCGGGGAATTAACAGGAAGTCATAATTTTTTTTACAAATATTATATCCCATATCTGATTTTGACTGATAAATTTTCTTTTAAATATTAACACAAAAATATCAATGTTAAAATAAATTTTACGTTGTTATCTATCTTAACAAAGCATTATATTTATTATTATCAATCATCGTTGAAAAAAGACTTTATCACCGATCAGACATTATGTTTCAAGTAATTAATAATGTCTGTCAAAGTTTTATTACTTATCAGTTCTATGACAGATAAATTGGTTACTTATCATATTATCATTGATAAATAGATAAGTGTTTTTGTCCATATATATTTGAAATAATTTTTTTATAATATACAATTTTAGACGACTTGAAAAATAATTGTATTTTATGGAAATAAAAATGGAATTTTTTGATTTAACAACTATTTTCATTTTTTAATATTTTGGAAAACATTTACTAATTTTAAATTAATTTAACAATAAATTAACTTATAATTGAACAATAAATAAATATTTTTTTCCTCTTTAAATTGCAAAATAATTGTTATATATTTAATGAGTTATTAAATTAAAATGTTAGACAACGTGTAAGAGCGAAAAAAAACTAGCATGGTTGCGGTATCGCGTTTATGGTGTAATGGTCAGCATGGCCGCCTTCCAAGCGGCCGATTCGGGTTCGATTCCCGATAAACGCATCTAGTAACTTTTTCAAATGTAAAAATATGAATTTTGTTCATTAAGTCATATTTACTTTATTGTTTTACTATTATCAGGTCGTTTTATGTCACTTTTCGGTATTTAAATATGCTATTTTATAAAGTAATAATTTTCCTTAACTTCTACGGCACTTTTATGTGAAAATATAATCAAAATTAATTTTTATAAAAACTTCAATTTACCCCCTGGCATCTCTATCAGTATGATATTTTGTGTTATGTTTTATAAGTGCGAAATAATTAGCTGTATAATTAAATTGTTAAATATACAAGTTAATCATTACCAATAAATTGTTTATTAACAAATTATTAAATATGCGATTGTGTGATCATTCAACAAAATACCTCTTTCCCTAAGAAATTTTATTTAGGACAACTGTTGATGTTAAAAAAAGTGAACACAATATATACAGTTCTTAATAATAGAAAATTGTACTATTGACAAAAAACTTATTCAAATTTACTTAATGTTACTTTTCCATTTTGAAATATTGTGCTCATAAAGACAACAGTTTTTCTTATTGAGGACATTCTATTATAAATAAACCTTGGTAATACCCTTTTTAATTAATTTAAGGATTTTCATCTTCCAATGATTAATAAAAAACTTATTTTAATCATTTTCTAACTTCATATTGTTTTTTACTAAAAATTTGCAGTAAATTTGATACTTTTTTATTAACGATAAAATGAAAGAAATTAATTGAAAGAGTTTATAATGTATGTTAATTCTTATTGGAAATTCAATAATGTAAAAATCCAAATTCCGTGTAAAAACAGATTTATTATTATCAGGATAAGAAGATTGAAAATGTTTATTAATTAAATTGGATAAATAAAATATAAAGTAGTAAGCACATAATCAAAATGCCATTTCTAGTTGATAATTTCTTGACTACCTAAAAATTTGAAATTTTATCAACTATAGTTCACAGTCAAATTTTAATTAATTGTAGATATAAAAGCAAGTAGTTTCAGTTTTATTTCCGATAAATGGATATACAATCTTATTATTAAAATAATTATGTACTTTATTGGTAAATTGAGACTTATCGTTTTTTCATGAATCTTAAATCGTTTGTGTACCAATGTCTTTTTATATATTTACAAATATTTATTAAAAATAATCATTCTTTTGACTGATAAAACACTTATGTCTAAAAATGTTCGAAAAAAATGAAAAAAATCTCAAAAATGCGTGCTTGAAAATATCCCAGGAGGCTTCTGGTATCTCTGGTAGTATAGTGGTGAGTATCCGCGCCTGTCACGTGCGAGACCGGGGTTCGATTCCCCGCCAGAGAGTCTCTTTTTAGTTTGGGACCCCTAAAATAATGTTTGGGACACTTTAAACTTCAATTTTCCAACTTTTTTTTTGTACAAAATATGGTCAAAAATAGCACTTTTTTGGAATTTTAGCAATGTTTTTCGTGTTTTCTAATGATATTTTACATATTTTGTATAAAAAAATATAGTATAACACCCAAAAAATACCAAAAATTGTTATATACATTCATGTTAAAATTTTAGGTTTTAGTACAAAAGATAACGTTAAAAATTGTTATTTTATCATTATGTATAGTAATATTACTTTAGAAAGAAATTTTAATTTTGTTAAAATTATTTTCATTCATAAAATATACCACATACTTAATAATAAAAATCACGTGTTTAGATGCCTACCTTAAGTATCTTCATACAACTGTCTTCTATCGTACAATCCTTCATAATCCATTATATATTCATTATCTTATTAATAGATTTTCAACAATTCACTTTAAATTCTATAAAAATTTCTTTAATATTTCCATAAAATTAAATTTATAATGATAAACCATTTGAATTTCATAATTAATTGCATCAAAAAATTTTAGTATTATTCTACTATAAAAATTCATTCTAGCAATTTTATTGCTTAAAAGTATAAGTAAAACATAATTTTACTGATAACACATTATTTTTGTATTTAACAATTTTAATATGAATGTAATTTCTAGTGATATTTCATTATCTTCTTAAATTGACAATATTGTAATTTCATTAAAGACAAATAAATTTTCTAAGAGAGCATATACAATTTGTCGTTGATATTAATGCCATTAAAAATTATTATTTGCTTTTTTCATTTTGAAGTAAAAATTATAAATTTTGTGTAACAAAAATCATTTATTGGGACTCAATAACTTTATTAAAACAAGAAAAAAATTATTTAATTCTTAATTTCAAATAATTCTACACTTAACTGTACAATCCTTCAATTTTATAGACTAAAATTTGTTTCATAGTAACTTTTAAATTGTTAAATATAGTTTAAAATGGTATTCAACACGATTTTCGTTTGCGTTTACTAGAAGCCATTTCCAGCTTCACCCCAAAATTTTGAAAGCTGAAGAATAAACTCCAGAATTCAATAATTACCTCTACTCGGGTTATTTGAACCGACAATTCACTAGTAATATCAACCTACATCTTTTCTATTTCATTCACTTACATTTTTCATGTTGGTTAATACGCATTAAATGCATGTACATGGATATAAGGTCAATGATTATTAAAGATGACGAAAAAACAACTATAATATGAATAATAACAATATTTTTAGAGTTCTTGATTTTAAAATTTACGAAATTTTTTTACACCTTTAAAAAGTGGACTATCACGATTAAAAAATTCTACATTAATGTTATATCATAAAATATATGTAATAAAATTTGTAATGCGGCCTATTATTACTAGTGTTTATAGTAAAATATCATTGTTAATAATCTTTTAAAAAACGATTTTAACGTCTTACGCTCATATCCTGCTGAATGCACCGGATCCCGTCCGATCTCCGAAGTGAATCAGCTGCGAGCTATCTTAGTACTTGGATGGGAGACCTCCTGGGAACCGTTAGTGGCGTAAGTCTTTTTTCATTTTTGTTAATTATAGATTTTTTCATTTTTCTAAAATATTAATACATTTTACCACTTTTTAGAAATTATTAATTTAATTTCATTAGAACAATAAATGTTAAAAATTTTTTAAAAATGTTTAAAATTATTTTATTGCTATTGAATTTAATAAATGTACGTTTATTGCGAATGCATCTCCTTATCATTTTATTTCATACTTATTCATTTACAAAAAAAATAAATCTTGACAGATTTTAAAGATATTATTATCTAAACTAAAAATTACTTATCTAAAACTAAATAAAATGCTAGAATTTTAAATTATTTCTGTCGACGAAATTTTTATTCTCTAATTAGATTTATTTTATCTTCTTGTTTCATTGAATTTACGATCGCATATTTTATAAATGAAAGAGTCTTAAAATAGAATCTTAAAAGATAATTGTTTCTTAAATATAAATTAGATTTTTTTGAACTAAAATCATACAGAAAATTATTCGCCATTTGGTTGAGAAATTTATCCATACTGATTGTATATTGATAAAAATTAATTAATTTTATGAAAAAATTACGCTAAAGACAAAATTTATTTTTTACAAAGCATAAACACAAAAAATTGGTATTTTTATCACTGAACAGATCTTACCATAAAACATTTTTATATTTTCTGTCCAACTCAATGCCTCTACAAACTGAGTTATTATTGGATACAAGTTGTAATTTATTTTGGTGTTAATCATATTATTAAGTAAAAGCTAGGAAAACTACAATAGAAGAATTTAAAATATAAATTAAATTTCATAGAGTTTAATTTAATAAATTATAAAATATTTATTATTAATAGAATTATGGAGTTGCACATCTTAAACAATCGGCGCTATTAATTTGGAATTTTTCAATTTGTACCGTACATTCAACTGCATTGTACTTTCTTTTCAATAAAATAGTTGTTTGCCTAAGAATTTCTTGTTGATCCGCCTGATCATCAACTTCAAGGTGAACTGATATTGCTATTTTATCCATTGTTAGTGACCAAATTCTAAGATCATGGACTTTTTCAACTCCATATATTGAACCTAGATCACTAAGAACAACACTAAAATCTATCTGTGATGGGATTCCTTCCAATAAAACAACTAATGCATCTTTTGTAATATATATGGTGGTACATAAAACAATAAATGAAAAAAATAATGTACAAATCGGATCCATAATAGCCCAATCTGGATTATAAAGTATTACTAAAGCTGCAACAAGGACACCAATACTTTGAATTAAATCACCAATAACATGAATAAAAGCAGCCCTTACATTAATATTTTGACTTGTTTTGTTAGGTAAATAATTATCTACAGGTGCTTCATGAGAGTGTGAATTTCCCCCTAAGTGAGAATGAGAATGTCCCCCAACAAATAAAATGACACCCATTAAAATATTAACTAATACACCAATACCGGCTGTTATTGACATGATTTTTCCATCAACCTCATATTCATGTGTTAATATCCTTTGTATAGCTAAGTATACCAAAATACCAGTAACTATCCATATCATAAAAACAGATATAAAAGCTCCAACCACCTCAGCACGATGCCATCCAAAACTCATTTTTTTACTTTTCGGTCTTGTTGCAACGTATATAGAAAATAATGATATTAACATTGAAGCAACATCTGTCAATAAATGTGCAGCATCAGTTACAATTGCAAGTGACTGAGCCAGAATACCTCCAACAACTTCAATTATCATAAATGTTGAACAAATTATAAGAGACAAAATTAAAACTCTTTGTGCTCTATTACTGGTATCATTCTCAATTGTTGTTAAACTATGGCAGTGAAAATCAGAATCTGATGAAACATGCGATAAATTTGTGCCATAATTAGACCTGCTAAAATTTAATAAGACTTCAAAAAAGATAATTAATGATGTTCTTACCTATCTAGACATTCATTATTAATTAAACTATCTCTCTCATCATTTTCAATTTGAAGTGACATTATTAATAATGGTTACAAAAAACGATTATTTTACAACAACTTTTTTTTTAATTGAATGACTTTATTCAATAAAAAGTCATTTATAAGCCTATAGTAAAATGGTAAATAGTTAATGAAAGAGCTATTGAATGTACCTTAGATTGTTTAATCAATCCTTATCTCACTAAATTTTTTTTTATTCTTCTCTTCTTAATTCTATTTATATACTATCAAATTATTGATATATATTGGTCAGGTGTATAAAGTTAACTTTTAAAGATATTAATCTATAATTTTTATATGATTAGATAACAAATATTTTCTTAATTTTTTTTATTAGTAACATATAAATATAAATAATAATTTATGAACAATGTTCCATACATGATTCCAAGCTACTTTTTAAATAAACATCTGACCTGTAATCACTTGTAATATCCGTGAATTTAACTTTTCTTCTTTTCAATATATAGTCAATAAAGTGAGTTTCCGAGTTAACACCCATACCTTTGATGGGATATTTTTTGCTAATAAATGTTGGCAATGTGTGGCGTAAACAATTTACAATTATATTAATGTAGAGGCCAAAAAAGCTTACTCCAATTACAATAAAAGGTAATTCTAAAAATATATACTTTATAGTATCTTCAGGAACGTTATAACCCAATCCTATTAATGCTATAGATTCGAAAACAAACAAAAAACTAGAAGTAAAATCTTCTTTGATTGGTGTTTCCCTTACAATTTCATAATGTAATACACAGGTAACAAGAATTATTATCAAAAATGATGCTAATGATATAATTGCTTTCGAAGTTTGATACGTCTCCTGGTCTTTTAATATTGTTGTTGATGAGGTTTCTTTACAGCTAAAATATTTTAAAAAATACAATAGTATTTTAGTCAACTCACATTATTCCGATTTTTGTATTAAGCTTATCGTATAGATTAATATATAATTTAATTAATTTAATTGTTATTATTTCTGAAAATTCAATATAAAATGTTATAAAACATGGTATTGTTATGATTGAAAAAATAACTAGAAATATTTTTCCTGAAACTGTCAGGGGAACAACATCTCCATACCCGACAGTTGACATTATAGAATAGACAAATGAAAAGGATTTAACAAATGATAACTCTTGGGCTTTCGTTATATTAATATTCCTATGACAATTATCCATTTCGTTAATTAATTTTTCCATTTTTTTATACAACTTTTCTTCTAAAAAAACATGATACATGGTCTTCTCTTTTTGAGAATAAGCTAATTGTTCAATTTCTTGTCTCACTTTTGCTTGTATTTGTTTCCTTTCCTCCTTGCACCGATTATTGTATTCCTGTTCCCTCTCAACACTAACGTTTCCTTCTAAAGACTGAAATAAATTATAATAAAATTAATAATTTTATAATCTATTTTACATAAAAAATTGCTGCTCCAATAATTAGGAATATT
This sequence comes from Strongyloides papillosus, assembly GCA_005656395.1. NCBI lineage: Eukaryota > Metazoa > Nematoda > Chromadorea > Rhabditida > Strongyloididae > Strongyloides > Strongyloides papillosus. The sequence continues at coordinate 332,320 of SRSI01000007.1, forward strand.
ACAACTGTATTAAAATAAATGTATAGTCTAAATTTAATAATATCATATGTCTCCAGGTAATGGTCTGCTTCTTCTGGAGAGTTTCTTGATTTAGCATTTTCTGGACGCATCCTTACCAGTGTCTGAGGAGAGTTATAAAATCTGAATGTTAAAAAATATAATTTTTTGATATTTTAAAACTAACAACTTATTATTACTGTTCCTAAACTTTAAGTCATCGTCACTGGAAAGTTGGCGATATGAATTCGACACTGCTGGTGACATTAAAGAACTGTCTTTTTTTTCAATAACTTTTAAAATCGATGTCTGAACTGAAAGATCTTCCATTAATTAAAAAAATGATCTAATCACATAAAGATTCAACAAAAAATAAAAAACATATTTTATGGAAATTTTGTTTAACGCTCATGTTTTTTGAACATATTTTATACTAAAAATATAGATGATTTTTTATTTGGAAAAAGACTGACCCATAATTATAAATATATTCAAATGTTAGTTGGAATGTATGATATTTATCAAAAGTGCTTAATATGTACAAAAATTGAATAAAACTCATAACACCATGCAATTCTTTATTAAATCAACAGTTGTAATATTTATTCAAGATATTATAATAAAGAAAATTAGTAATAAAATAATATATAATAGTATTGATGTATATATGTTCAATATTAAATTAATGTTAATGGATAACGCAACAAAATAAGAGTTGTTGTGTGAGATATCTATATATCAATTCAATACAATACACTATCAAACTGTCATTGTAAATAAGTAGGATTGAAATAGAAATTTTGATTTCTTTTGTATTAAGATAAAATTATGTTCTACATGTTTTATTTTTAATTTAAAATTTTCAAACTAGTTTTTTTTCACCTTGTCAGTATATTTTTAGCTTTTCCAATTTATTATTTATAACAAGCAGAAATTCGGTAAAAAAACATATATAATATTTATTATATATTAATACTGAGTAATACGATTACTCATAATGCATGTTTTGGATAATGAAATATAAAATTCGAAGGTTAATTTTTTATATAACATACATTTTTGCACTTACATTTAACTTTTGTATCGGAAAGGAAGAAAAAAATTTTAATTACTATGGTTTTAATTCATTAATTATGAAGATAATGTTCTTAAGGGAATTAATTATTTATCACCTTCGCATTAATCACGGCATTTAACAATTCATCTTTTTATTATGGTGACATTCATAAATGTTTGTGTGACAAAAATTATTCTTTAATGCCACCATTTAATAGTTATTCTATGATTATGATATTTTAAAAAACAAAAAAACACTACAGTCATAATAAACAAAGTGATAATATAAAGAGTATAATTTATTTCCTTTTTTTCATATGCCAAACTTATATATAATTTTAAACTTATCTGTTTTTATTAAAAATTAATTTCTAGTTTATTATTTTAAATTCTAATAGGACATGTGTGAATTTGACTATATCTCAAAATTCAGATCTGATATATTATCACTCAAAAAAGCTAACAATACATTTTTCACTGCCTACGTAAATGAAAGAGTTTTATAGAATCATCTAAATTATTAATTACCATCTAAGTACAAACTACGTTTTTTTGTATGTAAATATAAAAAATTAATTATTTTGAAAAATTACTGATAAAGCTATCAATCGTAACCTGTAATAGACAGTATTATTGGAAGTTGTTAAATTAATTATAATGAATGCGTATTAATTTATTGCAGAAATTGCATTTGTTTTTTAAAAAAGGAAATACCTATATCGTTAAAAGTTAACGCCGGAATAAATGATTAAATTTTAAAGTTATAACATTAGTTTATAAATAGTTTTTTAAGTCAAAATGATAGAAATCGTACTCAGAATTTAAAACAATTTCTATTTAATCTAGTTTCATTTTTATAATTGTAAAACAAATTATCAAAAGACTAAAAATTCAAGAGTATAAAGTGCAAAACTTTAGTGAACAAAAAAAACATTTGTAAATATAAAGTTACTTAAATTTTGCATAGTGAGAATTATTATTAAACTTAATTATGTGAGGGTAAAACCTAATTACATACTTTTCGTAGGAAAATCTCATATAAACATGTCTTACATTAGAAATTATTCTAAGATACAAATTAAATATAAATTATTTATTACAATTTTCTTATTTAAAATATTAGATTTAACACTTTAATTAATTTTGTTATTTCCAGGTTTATTTCCGCATGAATATTATTTAAAAAATTCCTATCATAAAAAATGGGCCCTGCAACTATTGACTATATTCTTCTTGTTTTCAAAGTATCATCAATTATGTTCTACTTTTTGGTGATGTGGTTTCTCTATCATAAAAGTTTCAAAGAAGATGGTGATTCAACCAAACCATTTTATGCTTACTTCATAATTAATGGATTTGTAGATAGTTTCAATATTTTGATGATGACCTTCCTACTAGACGTCTCCAGTTGGGGATGGTTCTATGATTACTTCAAATATGATGAATCTTTCCACCGTTGGTCACCAGTTTTTTCTTACCTTCCAATCTTCTGGTCTGAGATGGGAAACTTCGTTATAACTTTTAACCGTTTTGTTGCATTAAATTTCCCAATGATATACAAATATCACTGGAATTGGAAAGTATTCACTGTATTTCTTACTATTCAATTTTCCCTTCCATTAATAATTTATCACTATTTAATTGGTGAAAAAACTAAATTAAACTACCTCGAGGAATCAGATACTTACAGTCTATCAATGGCGAGGTCTGAAATTTCCCAACGAAATAATATTACAGCCACCATTTTCACGTCAACCATTTTTACTTTAACTTTAATTATGTGTATTTTTAATGTAGTAAAATTCAGGAAGTTTGCCAACAACAAGCACGAAAAGAAAACCGTTTTGCCCTTTGTTTTATACTGTTCATTTATCTGTTTATCAATGTTATTCTTAACTGCGGCATATACTACAAAAATGATTGGTACTATCATTAAAAGTGAAGACCTTAGAGCACATGCTCAAAGTTATGTAACTTCAACGATGTTGTGTATGACAGTTATTCATCCATATTTACTCCTGCTTATTAACAAACGTTTACGTCAAAACTTTTTTATGTACTACTTGCCAATTGGAAAAACTAATACTGTTACAGGTACACATATTCAGACGAAGAAAAACGGTGTCACTTCAGTGGTAAAGTAAAATTTTATAAATCTCCTTTGGTAGACTATGAAGTAGACAAGTCTATGTCCATGATATTAATTTTAGGCCGTTCCCGGAGATAGGTGCAAGACCGGGCCGACCAGTGAACGGTGAGAGGCAAGCCTCAGCAACCATTCAGGTCCCAAAAATCATCTAATCTCAAAACCATCAATGATGGTTGTACCAGAGATTAAGCTGATAAGAACAGATACTACACTTTGATCTGAGCTAAAAAGCTCGAGAAGCGATACAGGCCATGGTTTTAGTAAAGGTACAGTACCTGAAATAATTCTAATAACAGCTGGGTTAATAATAACAAGACAAAGAGAAAAACAAGGGATTATGTTTCCGTTAATATTTCTACAATATTTTTGTTATTTATATATAAAATAAAACACATTGAAACTTTTTACATTAATTCTATCGTTCCATATATTATCTTTGATAATGATAATTATTTGTTGAACTATGAAAATTAAATTGACCAATAAGATTCGTCCATATCATCACACTATTTCCACATCACCACTCAGTATGTAAGACAACAATTCCTCAAACATTATTCATTATTTTAGGTGACAGGATTCTTGAAAAAATTATTATTCAAGTAGGGATATCAAATGATTATCAAGAGATGTTTATATTGTTTATTTTCACAATCAATTTAGTTTAATCTATTGTACAATGTTTACATTATTGTTAGTCCGTAAGAGACTGACGTCAGCAGAATACATTGGAATTATGTATCTTTAGGCGTTCCTATGATATCTAAACATTTTAATATCACGTTCCTGCTTTATATTACAAATAAATATTATTTTTTAAATAAAGTATTTTTTTAGATCTCTATGGGGGTACATAGTTCTCCGTATCGAATTGGATTATTCCTATACTCTCTTTTTTTACCAGGTAACCGTTAAAATGAAAATCACAATATATTTACAATTCATTTTGTAGTTATTTTAATAAATGGAAATAATGTAGAAAATCTTCTAAAAGAAGGAATGACACTTTTAGCAAATGGTCAACTACCGGAAGCAGCACAAAAATTCCAAGCAGCTATTGATATTGAACCAAACAATTACCAGGCCCTTTACAGACAAGCAACTGTATATTTAGCCATGGGACGACCTGATGCTGCAGTTGATGATTTAACAAAAGTCATAAACCTCAAACCAGACTTCATTTCAGCCGTCAACCAAAGAGGAGGTGTTTACCTGAAGCAATGTAAATTGGAAAAGGCTAGAGAAGATTACAAAACTGTACATAAACACGAGAAGAATAGTGAAAGTAAACAAAAAATAGATTTAGTTACAAATATTGAAACATGGTTGGAATATGCTAATGATTATTTTGAAAATAATGATTATTCTAATGCAGTTTCATATCTTTCAAAGGCCATTGAACATTGCCAATGGGCTCCACATTTGTACAAAAAGAGAGCTGTATGTTATGAGGAGAATGGAGAAATTCAAAAAGCAATTACAGATTTTAGAGCCGTTACTAAATTAACTTCAGATTCAAGAGAAATTTTCTTAAAAGTTTCAAAATTACATTATTTACTTGGTGATGCTGGTAGTGCTCTTATCCAAATTAGAGAATGTCTTAAACTCGATCCAGATGACAAGGAATGTTTTGTTTTCTTTAAAAAAGTTAAAAAGCTTGATAAATTAAGAGAACAAATAGATAAATTTATCGAAAAGAAAAAATGGATGGAATGCCTAGAGAAAACTGTTGAAGTATTTAAGGCTGAAAAAGAAAATGAACGTATTCAATTAGATACAATGCGTTATTCCTGTAAATGTAATATGAAAGCAGGACATACTGCAGAAGCTATCAGAGATTGTTCTGAAGTACTAAAGAATTTAAATGCCGATGATGTTGAAGTTTTAGTTGACCGTGCTGAAGCTTACATTCTTGATGAAAATTATGAAGCTGCCGTAAATGACTATAAAAGAGCCCATGAATTAGATGAAAATAATAATTCCATATCTGAAGGACTACAGAAAGCACAAAGATTGCTGAAACAATCAAAGAAGAAAGATTACTACAAGATTCTTGGACTAAAGAGAAATGCAAAGAAGAGCGATGTTATGAAGGCATATAGAAAATTAGCGCGAAAATGGCATCCTGATAACTTCCAAAATGAAGAAGAAAAGAAGAAGGCAGAGAAGATGTTCATTGACATTGCTGCAGCAAAGGAAGTCCTAACTGATCCAGAAAAGAAAGCACAATTCGACAATGGACAAGATCCATTAGATCCAGAATCCCAACAAGGAAGTCATGCACATCCATTCCATCAAGGATTCCACTTCCATCAAGGTGGCTTTGGTGGATTTGATTTTGGTGATGGTGGAAGTTTTGGTGGATTCAAATTTACATTTGGATAGGCTTTAATATTATTTAATATATATATTTTAACGGTTTTTTTTTCTCTTTATTTTAAAAAGTATACGGTTCTTGTGCTTTTTTTTGATTGATAAAGAAAGATAATAAGCAAACTTTTAATTGAAACCAAATTGTCTTTTAATTGTTATCTTATAAAAAGTAATATTTCGCCAACTTTTTTTACATTTGTTTAATAACATCTATGAAGGTGCACGTGTCCAATATTTGATATCTTAACACGTCTTTTTGTTGAATGAATGAGTAAATTCTCACATTTATTTGTTGTTGAATACTATTTGGTATTTCCAAACCTTAATTAATAGATTCTGTTATTTTATTTATTATTTTTTGTTCTAGAATAGATATGGGAGATCGCTCAGAGAACATAGTTGGAGAAAAAATTGATCGTTGTTTGGCTGACACAAGTTTCAAAGTCCTTGGTGCAGCATCAGTAGGAGTCGTAGTTTCAGCTCTACTTCTAAAGGGAAGGACTTTTCCAATATGGTTAGGGTTAGGTTTCGGATTGGGCTCAGGCTGGAATAATTGTAACCACGATTTGAAAGCACCATATTTGTTACATGGAAAAAAAGTAAAAGATGGGTCTGGAAAAGAAATTATACAACTTGTGGATCCAACATTAAAAAACTAGGATGTAATTATATATGTTTGATAGATTTCCATTATTGTCATTTCTAATTTTTCATTGCCTCAGTAAATGAATAGAAGGATTTAGCATTTTGTTAATTTAAAATTTTGTTAATTATTTCTATTATATAAGGTTCTTTCCTTAAAGAGATATCTATTTTTGCTTAAATCCACTTATTATCTACTCCCTTTACATGTACTTAATGAAGCATATTATGTAAAAAAAATTTTATAAACATGATACCAAAACACACAGATGTATTTACACTTTAATGTTATTTAGTGTATTCATCATGACGCAAAAGAAGAGTGTTAAATATATTTTTAATATTGTTTTCTAATAATAGTTGCATCAATTTTCGCTATTTTTTTATGTATTATTTTGCAAAGCTTGAGGCTACTAAACTTTAGAATTATTTTTAATATTTATTTTGTGTTTTACGGGTGTAAGTAAGCTGTATAATACTTGTTACCACGTTTTATGTACTAAATCAATAGACAGACAATACTGTTATTAAAAAACTGTCATCACAAATTGATCGTTATTTGCCATATTTAGAGTAGGCCATAGCCTGTTTGTTTGTTCGGTCTCTTAAGAGAAGAGCATATCTAAAACATTTTTCAATAAAATAAATTTATCCCTCGTTACACGTTGTATATTTATTTTTTAGATAATTACTATTAATTTTATCTAAAGCTAACTAAACAAAAATGGAAACTCCATCTAGTGATAGTAAGTTGTGCGTGTAATTAATTTCAAATTGCCTCACTTTAGCCCCATCATACAATGGTACCATGCCAATATCAGAACATGAAAGAGAGGAACTAAAGAATGAATTGCAAAAGGTAGTTAATTTAATTTTCAGTAGAATTTTATTCTATTTTTAGACTGAAGAAGAAATCCGGACTTTACGTCAAGTATTGACAGCTCGTGTTAAACACGCACAGGAATTAAAGAAGAAGTTAGGTGTATCACCATTAGCTGAAGTTACCAGTGAGATTAATGACTCACTTCGTCAGGTTAAAGATAGCCAAGCATACCAAAAAACTGCTGAAGTTGCTGCTGCTACAGCTGAAACAGTAGCTACAAAATGGCAGGAGATGAAGAGTTCTTCTATATTCAAATCTTTTGAATCTAAATTGGGAAGTGCTTACAATACCGCCAAGATGGCTGCTTCAACATCAATTGATCACTTATCTGGTGTTCGCTCAACCCAAAATTCAGCCACTCCAACACCACAGACAGAAGCCCCGCCATCTCGTTTGTCATAATTTATAATACCAACCACATTTTAAACCGGAATTTTTATATATTTTTTCAGTTTTCTCACAAGTCAATAAAACATACAAAACTTCTCAATAATTAAATTGATTGTCACCAAACTTTTTATTTTTATATTACTATTTGTTTCGCATCAATTACTTTAAAAAGGAAGAATGGTTTGTTTTCTCAAACTTCAAAATACAAGAGGTTCGCTGAGGAAAGAAAATGACAATTGTACGCTTGCTTTGAAACTCCCTATAATCTGTTATTTTTTATGAATATACTTTTAACTTATCATTTGTGTTTTACTTGTGATTAAAATTTCTGATAAGGCTAATACTGTTATCATTCTAAATTCACACCCATTTCTTGTTCTTGAAATTGCTACCACTGTAATGAGATATGTGCTATTATAAATTATCTCTGTGCTTCTTCATACAACAATTTTTTATTTAATTTGATTTATATGAGGTTAGAATAATGTAAATTTTTAATAAAATAACTCTTTTCATAATGAGGAAAAATAAAGCTAAATTAAAAATTAATTTTAATTGCAGAGAAAGACATATTGCATTAATAAGATGTAATAAATTTCTAGCAAAATGTATAAAAATATTTTTATATTTATTATGATAATTTAAAATTTAAAAAAAAAATCTCAACAAATTGTTGTGTATTAAGTATTTTATTTAAATCTATTTTAAGTATAATTTTTAGAGCTATAACTTTTTTAGGGAAAAATTCATAACTTAAATGACTATACTCAGATTATTAATAGTGAGTTATTAGTAATAACTTGTTAAAAAAGTGTCATATGCCGTTTTATCATAATAATGAATTTATCCATTGACTTGTTAACTGAAGCTTTGTTTTTGATTTTAAAAACCATTTGTATGTTAAAAAGAAATTTATTGTTTTATATGACACAATTAATTTTATTTTTAAACCATTTTTATTATTTTCGTTTTATTTTATGATCATGTATTTAAAATGGCACTTTATTTTCTATTTCGTTTATTCATAAATAAAACATTTGAATGGATAAAAAATGTAGTTTGGCATTAAAGCTAATTTTATAATACTTTGTACTTTAAACAGAAATTGCTATAGAAGATTTTTATTTGTACGAAAAATATATCTATATTATTTTATTTATATCATTTAACCATACAAGAAAAACACTTTTTTCATTTATAATTATGGTTGTGTCAACACACATATTTATATACAACTATCATCCACTGAAGTGAGAAAACTTTATAAGACGAGATAAAATTTAATGAAATATTCTACAAATTATTTAATAAAGTAACTTATTTTGAGATTAAAATTATAGTTAATTAAAAGTAAGAAATTGATAAACTTTGAAAATTGCAACACTCACAGACTAAAATTCTCATCTTGAGGTTGATCGGATAAAAATTTATATAATGTCGTTAGAAATTAATTATCATTTAGTGGCAAATGACAATAAATAAGATTTTATCATCTTTATGTCTTATTATCGGTATCACCACTTTGATACATTCCATATTGTTGTTTAGATACATCCTCACAAATCATTTTTGCTTATCCGTAAACCTTTGGTCATAACTTTATATTGTTATTTTTTATAATTTATATTTTTTCTGTAATAATATTTGTCTTACTAAAGATACGCCTTTTTTCATTTCATTTTAAAATTATCAATCCTTATTTTCCTTTATGCATTTTAGTTGAGATTTTTGAAGAAGCATCATTTTGTCCTGAATGTAAAAAAAAAGTTTGTTTTAAAATGTTTCATAGATTTTAATAGAATATTCAAACCATATTACTTAAAGTTTGCATCCCCTTTTTGATATCTACACATATAAAATACTTAAAGTCATTATAAACAATTATATGTCAGAAGATATATAAAAGGTTGAATTAATAGCAAGTGACATTATTTGTAGTTTAATTTTATTCTTTCTTATTTAAAGATCCATTTTTAATGCTAATTTGTCCTATAAATTTATCTTTGATATCACTCACTGTTTTTATCTTCTCAAAAATTATTTTCTTTTGTAGATAACTGCTTAAATTTGTTAGTTAATGGCAGTAAAGGTGCTTTGATGACGTCAAAGTTTGGTAGTTGTCTATATTATCAAATAGTATCTGTATTAAATTATTGTTTTACAGTAATGTGTTTACAATTTTTTACTTTCTTTTTTATTAATAAATTTATAATCCACACACTGAATGAAAAAAAATTATATAATAGTAAATTTTAAGGGTGACTTTACTTTTTCTTCTAATATTTATCATTAACACTAAATAAACCTTATTTTTCAACAAAAATGGGTTGTTGTGTAGCTAAAGAAGCTAAATTAATGAAAAAAACTAAGGTAGGCAACTAATTTTATCTTTTAAAATCCTTATAAAATTATTTATAGGTTGCCACGCCACCTGTAATTTTTAATCAAATCCATGATTCAGATGCTTTAATTGAGATTACAGCATTATTTGAAAAGTTTGATCTTAACAGTAATGGTTTCATTGAGAGAAATGAACTTAAAAATGTGATGGAGTCAATGGATGGAAAAGTAACAGAATCTGAAATAGATAACATGTTCCTTGTTGCTGATAAAAACAAAGATGGAAAAATTGACTTTGAAGAGTTTAAAGAATTAATTTGGGCGAATAATGATGTATTGAGTATTCAAACAACATTCAGAACATTGGATTCAAACAGAGACGGGTTTATAACTAAAGATGATCTTATTACAGCATTGAAAAATGGTATAATTACAAATGAAGTATACAATTCTGTGACCAAATATCTAGAAAGTGATAACAAAGTGTCATTGGGATTCTCTGAATTTTATAGTTTAATGCCTAGTGAACATAGATATTTGTTATGATTATAAAGAATAAATAATTAAATATTGTATATTCACTATTTTACAATTTAATTTCTGTTCTTAATGTATTACTATAAATAAATCACTCTAAAACACATGTTTTTACCATTACCCATAAAGTAAATCAGGTTAGAAAACTTTTTTTTAAGGTTTCATCTTGTACTTTAACAAGATTATTCCTTTCGACGAATCCTACGTTTTCATTAAATTAGTTTTGTCTCATTGTAAACATTCACTCAAAATGTTGTTATTATCATTATTAAATTTAAAATAAAATTTTATTGAATCGGAGATTATTTCTTAAAATTCAATCATCATTTATTTTTAATGGATAAATTTAAAAACAATTCACTTCCAATAAATATTATATTTCAATTTCCTGTAAATGATATCAAAACATGAAGGTGGATAATCCTGAAGACTTTAAAAAAATCTTTTAATTACATTCTACTTAAAAAATGTTTTAAATAATATTCTATATAAGGATTATCTCAATAACTTTTAGTAATTCACATAAATTTCATAAAATGATTAAATTTAAGGGAAAATATTAACTAATTTTCAAATGCGTTTCTAAGAGAAACATTATCTTAAAATATTATTAATATTTTAATAAATCTGATCAAAAATAAATAATAAGAATTGCTTCTTGAAGGGAATTTTTCAGTTTATGGAAAAGTGTATTTATTTTAAAATGATACCACAAAATAACAGTAAAATATTACGAGAAACGTGGCGACCACTAACCAATCTCGTTTAAAGTTTATTTAATTTTCATTTTTAAAACTATATTATCATTTTCAGTTAATATTGTTAAAAACGTGGCTTACAGCTCGATTTGTTGTCCGCTCTCTCCCGAGACCAATTAAATATTCATACATTCCATTACGCTTTGCAAATATGACTGTTGATAATAAGGAAAATGTTCCTTCTCAAGCACTTGTAAGTATCAAATTTCCTAATATTAAAATCACAAATAATTTTTCAGAAAGTTAGCAAGGATAAATGCGAACTAAATCCTTGGCCAGAATATATCCAAGAAAGAAATGATATGTTCGATCGATTGATGGCTGAGTACAAAGCCGAGATAGCCTCAAAACCATCAGAGAAAATCACAATCACACTTCCTGATGGGAAAACTTTTGAAGGAGAGTCTTGGAGAACAACACCATTAAACATTGCTGAAAAAATAGCTAAAAGTTTAGCTGAAAATGCAGTTATTGCTAAGGTTAATGATGAATTATGGGATCTTGATCGTCCATTTGAGGGAGATGCATCCCTTAAAATTTTGAAATTTGATGATGATGAAGCAAAAGCTGTTTTCTGGCACAGTTCAGCCCATATTTTAGGTGAGTGTATGGAAAGATACTGTGGAGGTCACCTTTGTTATGGTCCACCAATTCAAGAAGGTTTTTATTACGATATGTATCGAGAGGACGGAACTGTTTCAATAGAAGATTTTCCTAAAATAGAAACTATTGCTAAATGTGTTGTCAAAGATAAACAACCATTTGAAAGACTGGAAATGAAAAAAGAAGATTTATTAGAAATGTTTAAATACAACAAGTTTAAGGTTCGTATTTTAAACGAAAAAATTGATACACCAACAACAACTGTCTATCGTTGTGGACCTTTAATTGATCTTTGCCGTGGACCTCATGTAAGAAATACTGGAAAAATTAAGGCTTTCCATGTTACAAAAACATCAGCCTCATACTGGGAAGGTAATGCTGAAGCTGAATCTCTTCAAAGAGTATATGGAATCTCATTCCCTGATACAAAACAATTGAAAGAATGGAAAACTCTCCAAGAGGAGGCAGCCAAGAGAGATCACAGAAAACTTGGTGTTGAACAAGAACTATTCTTCTTCCATCCCCTTTCACCAGGATCATGTTTTTGGTATCCAAAGGGAGCTTACATTTACAACGCATTAACAAATTTCATTAAAAAAGAATACAGAAAACGTGGATTCACTGAGGTAATCACACCAAACATCTACAATCACAAATTATGGGAACAATCAGGACATTGGCAACATTACTCTGAAGACATGTTCCAAATTGATGTTGAAAAGGAAAAGTTTGCTTTAAAACCAATGAATTGCCCTGGACATTGTCTTATGTTTGATCATAAACCAAGAGCATACAATGAGTTACCATTTAGATTTGCTGATTTTGGTGTATTACATAGAAACGAGGCTTCTGGAGCTTTAACAGGTCTTACCAGAGTGAGAAGATTCCAACAAGATGATGCTCATATCTTCTGTAGACCAGACCAAATTAGATCGGAAATTGCTGGTTGTTTGTCATTCTTGAAATATGTCTATGAAGACATTTTTGGATTTACTTTCACATTAAATCTTTCCACAAGACCAGAGACTGGATATCTTGGAGATTTGGAAACATGGAATAAGGCTGAGGAAGAATTGAGAGAAGCTCTCGATGCTAGTGGAGAGAAGTGGAAATTAAATCCAGGTGATGGAGCTTTCTATGGACCAAAAATTGATATTACAATCAAAGATGCTTTAAAGAGAAACCATCAATGTGCCACAATTCAATTAGATTTCCAACTCCCTGAAAGATTTAATTTAACATACCTCAATGAAAAAGGTGAAAAATGTCGTCCCGTTATGATTCATCGTGCAATTCTTGGATCTGTTGAAAGAATGACAGCTATTCTTACTGAATCATTTGGAGGAAAATGGCCATTCTGGCTTTCACCAAGACAAGTTAAAGTAATTACTGTCCATGAAACTATTAGTGAGTATGCTAAAAATGTCACCCAACAACTCTTCGAAGCTGGTTTCGAAGTAGACTATGATTCAGATTGTGGTGACACAATGAATAAACAAATAAGAAATGCTCAACTCAGTCAATTTAACTTCATTCTCGTACTCGGACCTAAAGAGATGGAGAATGGAACAGCAAATGTCCGTACACGTGATAATCAAGTTCGTGGAGAAGTTAAGATTGAGGAACTAATTAAGATTTTCAAAAGATTGAAAGATAATCACGTAAGAGACGCTGAAAGTGCAGAGGAATTTAAATTTTCATAAATTTATTATATCTTAATTCTATCTAAAATAATAAATTGTTATTTCTATTAGATCTTTCTAATGTTGCTTCTCTTTCTTCCTTTTCTCTAATATACCTTTGGAGATTATTTAGTCTTTCTTCAAAAAGTATGTCAATTACAGGTTCAGAAAACTTTTCATCCTTAATAATTTCATCTTCAGCCATAGTATTTATTACCTCCTGGGGAAAAAGATTATTGTATTGTCTTTTACAGTCATTAAAAATTTCCTCAAAAGTACTATTAATAAAAGATTGTTTGGAATTAAGTGCAACAATATTCTCTAATGAATCACTACCAAATGGGACAAACAACGGTTTATTAATGTCTACAACCAATCCTTTCGAATAATTAATCTTGAATGCCGCATGGCTCATCATATTTTTAATTCGTGTAATCAGATTTTCCATATTAATACTACTAAAAATTAGACAGCCACCATAAAGGAAATTAAGAATTCTAAGGAAATAACAAATACTTTTTCTTTTTTCTGTCTCTTCATTCTGAAAAACATCATACTTTCCACCAATTATGTATAATGGAATAGGAAATGGTCTTATAACACCATTATTTGCCACATCTTTCCCTCCAATTCTTTCCCAAGAAGATTCTTCCAGATAATCTCTAAAAGATTTATCCTCTTCCTTGTCAAAAATATCTGTAATCCTCATTCTCGCACTTTTAAGAAATTCTTCAATCATCGTCCAGACAGTTTCCGGCTTTGTTAAATCCACCACAATAAATATACCTATATTTTTTTGTATATGATTTTTTGTTAAAGGGATTTGAAGAAGAGACGACAAATTAATATCTACTGACAATTCCCATGCATGTATAATATCTTTTTGTGAATCACGATGCCTGTATCCAAAAGAATATTCAAGGATTGTTGTGGAATTACTTCCTCCTTCAATTCCTAAAAATCTATTCAAATAGGTTGTCTTTCCAGTCTTTGGGTACCCTGCTGTAATTATGTAACTCTCAATTGGTTCTTGTCGATCTTTTTGAAATAAATAGGTGTCTAAAATTTAAAATGACATTGTTAAAGAAAACTCTTACCATTATTAGAAGTGTTGGCGTTTCGTTTCTTTTTATTTTCTTCATACTTTTGTTCAGCCAACTCCCAAATATTCATTTTGACAAAACTTTATGTTAAAAGCGAAAGTATATCCATTATGGTACATGTTGTCAAGGAAACGTTAACTTTAAAGAAACATAATATAGGTTAATTGGAGGATGTCAATTAAAAAAAAATTTATTTGTACTACTGATAAAATTGTAGTTTCTCAAAAAACACATTCACGATACAAAAAACGAAAATCAAATTTCCTTTCCCCTATCAAATCCCAAAACGAATGATTGTTCAAATATTGGTAAAATATTTAGATTTTAAAAGTATACAAAAATCATATATTTAGTTTGTACAAATTATCTCTAAGTATTGAAGATAAACAAACATGCCAGTTCCTGCTAGTGCTGTTGGTGGACAACAATCTTGTTTTGACAAAATCCGCATAGGTTTTATGATGGGAGCTGTTATTGGTGGCGCAACAGGTGTACTATTAAGTGGATTTGCTGGTTTCAGGTATAGCATTACATGAATTTTTGAGTGAAATAATTTAAATATACTTTCAGAATGGGCTTAAGGGGTACACAATTATTAAGAGAAGTCGGTAAAACAGCAGCGCAGTCTGCAGGATCGTTTGGAGTGTTTATGTCTGTGGCACAGGGAATTCGTTGTTAACAAATAATTTGTCCTTATTATAAAGATAGCTTATAAACTTAATTAGCCTTCATAGGAAAATTTAATTAAAAATAAATAAAATTGTTTGTAAATTTTAAAATTTTGTAAAGTATTTTTCTTTTCTGGTACAAAGATTATTTACATTATCTCAAATCAAGGTGTATGTTCGATTGATATGTAATAAAACCTTGCTTAATTATAAATGTAAAGATGAATTATTTATTAATCTTTATCAAATGTTGTGGGGACATATAAATTAGAAGTAAAATTTATGATAAAATCTTCCTCATGGAGGGAATGCTAAATAATAATTGTGGTGAAATAAAAATGTTGTCTATTTTTGAATAATATTATAAAAATGCTCCTTTAAAATGTTTGTTATTTTCCTCTAAATTTGTGGTGTAAAATTTATCAGGTGAAATGCAAAATTGTTTGCCACACCATTTTTCATTTAAATGGGGGATTTTTGTGTGGTAGACAAGATCTCATAAAAATTTTTTTATGAATACATTTATTGTTACTAAAAGAAATAATATTTAAATGATAGAAAGTTTTACTCTTTTCATTAACATACTATTTTATGTTTAGAATAATTCTTTTTTTTTATGAATTGACTTTTGTCTCAAGTCTTTGATAATATACTATTATTAATTATTATGATATTACACTAAGAGTTTAATTTGCTTAAAAAAACGTAAAAGAAATCTTAGATAATATTTCATATAAATTTTTTTGTTAATGTTGAGAGGACAATTTAAATCTTACAAAGTATTTATTCATAATCATAAATTAAGAAATCCACCATTATTAAATGATAAATTTTAATAGTAAGTTATAGTATTCTTAGAATATAAATTTATTCATTAGTACTATTTTTAGATTAAGTCATTTTTTAATATTTTTTGATTTCTCTTCTCACCTTTTTTCTATAAAGTGTAAATTTTATATTAACTTTCATAGTGCATATGTAACTCTAGTTCTAATTTATATGAAAAATTTTAGTTTAATACCTGTATTTTTCAGATTGTTATCTTTTTAAATATAATTATGTCTATGACGTTTTTTTTAAAGTTAATAGCCTGTAAGCACTTTTAGAAAAGGACATTATTAAGTTTCTAAATTATCTTTTACTATAATTTAATTTTGAAGGTGTAGTCTACAGTAAATAATTTGGATATCATTAATTATGTATCTGTTTGTAATAATTTTAAAAATTTTATTCTACATGCAAACTTTGTTTTTAACATATTATTAGTGAAAATTTTTTTATAAACGACAAGTAGTTGCTTCATCTGGAAAAGTAATATTTTGAAATAAAACTGTTTTAAACTTTTTAAAATTAAATATATATGTAAATTTTACCATGACATCATGGTACAACTTTTAGAAAATAATTAAAAGTTTAAAAGTTTGTGTGCCCTTAAAGTTCAAACCACACTTCAATTAGAAGATGCTTAGAATTTTTGTAAGGCAAATGACAGCGTGATTTTGGTCCCGTAAGTAATCGAAATTCTATGAGATGTCAAATTAAAATCGATGTTGCAAGAGACCGTACCTTCCCTGAGAAGGTTATAGTTTTTATAATAGCTCTTTTGCCACTATGAAAGCAAAAAAAAGTTTAAAATGTTCAATTTTAAATTAATATTGTTAAATAATAGAAAAATAAAATTTCCAAGTTATAACTTTTAATTGATAATAAATTTAAGTAATATGTTATTTATGAGACAAAAAACAATAAAAAAACAATGTATGAATAAAAGTTAGAGTTTGCAATAAAATTTTCAATTTATAAAATGAAATTCTACTGTCTTTATCAACGAATATTAATTCTATTCTTGGAGTTACAATGACATTTGATATTTAAATTTGCACGATAATATATTTCTAGTTTTTTTTAAGTATTAGAAGATTCTTTATTATTGTAAGTATATTAATAAATTCTATTTTTAGGCAGTAAAGAATTTTTTACCCCCCTAAATATAAACATATATTTTTAAAGATTAACTTTTGACATAAAAATTATGTATAGGAAACTGAAATGTTCATAAAACTGAAAATGTAACTTAGGTTTAGATACTAATATTTATTATACAAAGAAAAGTTGTTTAAAATAGTTTATCATTAGAGATATTATTTATTAAACATTTTCATAAAAAACTGATTGAAATATTTTTAAATTATTGTTAATAAAATTTTTCAAAAGCAATGATAATAAAAGTTGTAGGTATTAAATAAAGTAATAAACATTGAATTTTTAGTACTTTTTTATATTCATTAACAAAATATGTTTAATTGTATAATTTATTGTTTCTTCGTTACTTTTGAATCACTAATCTGAGTATTTATTATCTTATTAGAGAACAATATTATATTTTTTGCTTCCTTTTTCTTAAAAAAACATTAATTAGATTGAGTAATAGAGATAAATACATCAATTATGACATCACATATCAATAAAACTCCCGAAGTAATATCTATATCCCTTCATTTTTCATCTCTCAATATTTTGGTTAATAAAATTTATTTCTAATATAATAATTGTATACCTTCTTTTACCTCTAAACAATATCATATATCTTTAAGTTTGAATTACCATAAAAATAACTGCTTCATAAACTATTAAAATTTCAAATATACTACATTTCTAATCCTTACTTATTCTTCTTAATCTTGTCTTCATACTCATACAAAAAGAAAGAACTATAACTTAAGTGCTTGAAGAACTTTTTATAAAGTTAAATAGGGTTTATTTTAAATTATATTTTACAATTATTTTATATTGATAAAAATTATTTTATTAAACTTTTTTTTCTTGTTATCTTATTGCAATGTACTAATATTTAAATACTATATTAATAATCTCAGTATGATTTTTTTAGAAGAATAAAGTATGAAAATTTTAATAAATAAATTATCTTTTGCAATATTTATTTCTGCCATATCTTTTACTTCAACATTCATTAAGGGTGATTATCCTCAATTTGAACAAGCAAATGATCATTTTACATATGGACCAAAAATGAATTATCATAACGATGACACAGAATATAATAGTAAAGGAAAAAAAGGTATGTACTCCTTAAAAGATGAAGATAAAAATATAGACAGTGATATGATTGAAGTTATCGATACAGGTGTATGTACCTCAGATAAAATAATTATAGAAAAATTACTAAACAGTTATAAAACATTTAAAACACCATCTGAGTTGGGAGTTGATGTAACTGTAGAAGTATGGGTACAGGAAGTGAATGCTGTTCATGAGATAACTTCAGATTTTGATATGGACATTTATGTCACAGAGATATGGAATGATGAAGCATTAAAATATGACCATATGAATCCTTGTAAATATAATTTATCTTTAAATAATGAAGTCCTAGAACAAATATGGAAACCAAATACCGTATTTATTAATAGCAAGGCGGCACATATTCATAGAAGTCCTTTTTTAAATGTTTTTTTAATGATATATCCCAATGGAACAGTTTGGGTAAATTACAGAGTGCAAGTAAAAGGTCCTTGTTTTAATACTTTTCAACAATTTCCATTTGATAAAACACAATGCCATTTAACATTAGAATCTTTTAACTACAATAATCAGGAAGTAAACATGAAATGGCTTGATTCTACAACTACTCCTGCATTAGTTTTATTAAAAGAAAAAATTGAATTACCAGATTTTGTTTTGACAAACTATTCTACACACTTAGAAGAAGTAAACTATCCAGCAGGAACTTGGTACTCAACTACATTGTTTATAAAATATTTATAATTATTATTTTTTAGGAATGAACTGACAATGTCCTTTATTTTTAGTCGACGTTATGGATGGTATATTCTCCAAGCATATATACCTACTTATTTAACAATATTTATTAGTTGGATTAGTTTTTGTTTAGGAGCTAAAATGATTCCAGCTCGAACAATGCTGGGAGTAAATTCACTTCTTGCTTTAACTTTTCAGTTTGGTAATATTATGAGAAATTTACCAAGAGTAGCATATGTTAAGGCACTTGATGTTTGGATGCTTGCCTGTTTATCGTTTGTTTTCTGCTCTCTCTTGGAATTAGCAATTATTGGTGGAATGGCTTCAAGTAACGAAAAAAAAGCGAGTACAAGATTAAAACAAAACGGACATCCTTCGAATAATAATGGAAGTATTGTTCATAGTCCAAGGATATGTAATCATGTTATTAAACAAGATTCACCTCACGGTATAAGAAGATATGGAACACAAGGAGCAGGTAATATAAAAATAATAGATAATGATAACTTTTTTTAGGAGATCCAAGATTGAGCATAAAACATGAAACCATCCAAAGGTACAAATCTCCAGTACCAGAAGTATATGCTAATATGAGTCCTATTGAACGAACACTCCTACTAGAAACATCAGTTCAAAAGCCGAAAAACCAGTTTCATAGAAAATTTAGAAACTATTTTATTTTCGAAGAAACAAATTTCTGGAATACAGATGCAATTGATCAACTTTCAATAATGGGTTTCCCTTTATTATTTGTACTTTTCAACATAATATATTGGGCATACTATCTTTCTTAACATTTTATTACATTTCTTAACAGATTAAAGTGCCATTATTTTTTTGAATATATAAATATATCTATCTCATTTGTAAAATAATATGAAACATAATAATAGTTAAATTTTAGCATAATAAACAGAAATATTTTTTATAGCTATGGTAAAACAGATCAAATTCTTAAGTTTTTTATAAGTAAAATCATTATAAATATTTTTAACTAGAATTTATAGATTCTTTCCAAATGGAAGTCACATTATTATACTTAATATTTATTATATATTGATACTTTAAAATGAAGAATAACATTATTTATTATTATTTGTTGAAAAAGAAGATTATTAAAACAATACTGAAAGATTATTATCTATACAGAAGTGAAGCATCTTCCGTTATTAAGATAATTTTTTCATGAATTCGAAAGTTTTAAAAAAACAGAATTTTATATAAATATGAATTAAAGTAATTTTATTATTTACTTATTTTATGATATACAAGTTTAGCAGAATTTAACTTTTTCACAGATGTGTTCTGGGGTTTCTTTAGCTTCAATTCCTTGGATCAATTGGTCGATTTCGTCAGTCATGAGAGATTTGCAAAGATCATCCAAGATGCTGATTCCTCCGGTAACTTTGTCACAGATATAGTCGGCAGCCTTAAAATATAAAATCAACCAATTAAATAAAAAAAACTTACTCCATCGATGTTTCCTTCATGGTCAGTCAAGTATTTTTCCAACTCTTTGACGACATCAAGACACAATGTGCATTTGAAGCTGGCAGAAGCAGCGGAGAAAAGAAGGAAGACGGATAATAATACAGCAACGAATTTCATATTTAGTTAATTTGTTGATAAAGTTACGACAGAATGTTCCTTATATACCATTTTAAGATCCTGATCTTAAGTTTCTTATCAATTATTCAATGTGCTAAAGCTTAAAAATAAGATATCCGTTTTCTTATTCAACTTAGTTGAGAATGATAAGATAGTAATTGATAAGAAAAGGAACAAAAAAATTTGAAAGGTGTATTTGAATATCCGTTAGTCTCATGGCAAGGAAAAAAATTATTTTTTCCGTGGTTAACTATATGGTATGTAAACTATATGAATAGTTAAGAAATAAAATTTTAAAATACCTATTTGTAATAATATTCACATGATCAAATATAAGACATACGACAAGATTTACAATGTTTCTTTTTAATTGATTCAAAAAAAACTTAAAAGTCAAAAATAAGAAGATAAAGAATTTACTATAAATCATAATTTATTAAAAAACATGAAAAATAAAATGTTGTACTTTAAATAACATGCATTTATTTCTATTAAAGTATCTTGTTATAAAAAAAATTGTTTTCAAGTATTAAAACTTTTATATTTTCCAGATTATTAATGTATTAATAATGTACTATTTTTTGATTTCACCATATTTTTTAGAAGTAAATGATAGATATTTTTTTGAAAATAAAAAAACTTACATTTCTTTCACACAATATAGAACAAATTCTCAAAAGTGGTAAGGGTATTTTGATTTTAGCTTTCAAAAAAAATAATTAATTAACAATTGAACTACTATCTGATTTTTTTTATGGATACAATATGTTGAAAATAGTAAGCAAACAAAAAATTTCATTTTCCAAACAAATTTACTTTAAGTTTTTTTACAATATCTTTACCATAAGATACATGGAATTTAAACATTAATAAAGTTTTGTTTTTTCTCATAAATTACTACTTTTATAGTACATAACGCAATTATATTCGTTGTAAATTTTAAAAGGTCAATTTTTATCAGTTACTTTGAAATGAAATGTTATTATTTCAAATTTTATTTCTTTTCAGGATTACATTTCTGTAAATCTATGTATATTATTTTCTGTGTCATTGTTTGTTTTTTTCAGATCCAAAACTGTAACATAATATAAAGAAATTAATAATAGCTTATTTTGGAATTATTTTATTTTGTATTGATTTATATTTAGGTATAAATAAGTTATCTTTTTTATTTTACTTCTAAAATGTAGCTATTTTTATAATTATTTATTGAATTTTTATTATTAATTTAATATTTATTTTAGAAAGTATACATTTTATGTTTATACAAAGTATATTTAGAAAAGGAATTCATATTTACAGCTTGAAAACTATATGTAGAAAAATGTCATTTAAATATTTAAAGTAATTTTTAGATAGCATTTTTTCTTTAATTTAAATTGTTCTTCAGGCAAGATGAGGCAATCAAAATTGATCAAGAGTTATTTTCAACATATGGCTTTTCTGTTGATCAACTAATGGAGCTTGCAGGATTGGCTTCAGCTCAAGCTGTCGTTTCACATTACGAGAAAACAGTCTTATCAGATAAGAGTAAAGAAATTTTAGTTATTTGTGGACCAGGCAATAATGGAGGTGACGGTCTAGTTTGTGCTAGACACTTAAAAATATTTGGCTACTCTCCAAGAATTTTTTATCCAAAAAAATCGAAAAATCTTTTAATGGAGAAATTGGTAACACAATGCGAACATTTCGATATTCCTTTTGAAGATAGAATGGAGGACACAAAACAATTTGCACTTATTATTGATGCTATTTTTGGTTTTAGTTTTAAGCCACCATTACGGCAACCTTATGGAGAGATATTAAAACATTTAGCAGAAACAAGTA
Source organism: Strongyloides papillosus (assembly GCA_005656395.1). Classification (NCBI taxonomy): domain Eukaryota; kingdom Metazoa; phylum Nematoda; class Chromadorea; order Rhabditida; family Strongyloididae; genus Strongyloides; species Strongyloides papillosus. The sequence continues at coordinate 354,716 of SRSI01000007.1, forward strand.
CTTTAATAGCCTCGATAGATATTCCTTCAGGATGGGATGTAGAATCAGGACCTTTATCAGGTGATGTACCTGTTATTAAACCTGATCTTTTAATCTCCCTTACCGCACCAAAATTATGTGCCAAGTATTTTAGTGGAACTGGACATTATCTTGGTGGAAGATTTGTTCCACAATCACTATCTCATAAATATCAGTTAAATCTACCGAAATATGAAAAAACAAATGGTATTTTAAAGCTTAATTTATAAAAATTAATTCTTTATTAAAGAATTTAAAACATAAATTTTAAAATATATAATATTTAACAGAATTCATGGTCTTTACAAACGTCTCTTGCGGACTTTCCTTCGGTTAACATTTTCTTAATATTATCAGCGTCTTCTTCAAGTTTTTGACAAATAGCCTTTCCGTTAAGATGCTTACTGGCTATTTCAGTATCACAAATACTAGACTTTTTCTAATTTGAATAAAAATTTATTAGTAAAATTTAAACTTACACTTCCACTATCTTTTCCGCTTTCACTATCTTTACTGGTGTCATTTTCTTTACCGCTTTCACTATCTTTAGATTTGCCACCAGTCAAGAATTTTGGTATGAATTGAGTTATCTTGCTAATTAATTTACTAAAGAATGATTGTTCTTGGGGAGCACTAGCAGTACCTTTCATTACTGCAACGATTTCTTGGCATGCGTTACATGGAAGAAGTTTCCCGTCAACAATTGTTAAAAGGAATATTATGGTTACAAAGATATGAAGAAAGTTCATTTTTTTATTGAAATGAAAATAACTTATTACTATTATTATTTTATACTTATATTTAGTATTTGTTTAGCTGAAATTAAATTTAGCATTGAAATTGTTATTTTTTTAGAATAAACAATTGGATGACAAACAAGCTTTTATTTATACAACATTAAAAATATTACTTAACAAAAGTGGAATCTTTTACCTTTGTATTCTGGTGTTTCTTTAGCTTCAATTCCTTTAATTAATTGATCAATTTCATCAACTAAAAGAAGTCTACATATCTTATTCAAAATGTTGATTCTACTACTAACTTTATCACAAATATAGTCAGTAGCCTTAAATATAAATCCATCTAATTAAATAAAACTTTATCAATTTTTCCCTCATGATTATTCAAATATTGTTCCAACTTTTTTGCGATATCAACACACAATATACATTTTTAGCCAGCAGAGGCAACATTAATAAGAAAAGAAGAGACAAAATTATTGCTAACATTTTTGTTTTATTTTTTAATATTTAACTTCCTTATCATTTGTAGATATAATCTCCTTTCGTGCTTTATATCCGTATTTATAAGGTAATACTCTCAAAAATGATAAGATAGTGTTTAGATGACAAAAAAAGAATTATAAAAATTTTAAAATTCGAGTACTGTAAAATTTCATTTAAATTATTTGTTGACTTTTAACAATTAATGAAAGTGACATTAAAGATGCGCAGGATAACAGTAATTCTTGGTAAGACAATCTCATGCAGTTGTTAGATGTAGATTGTTATTAATCTCTAGACTATTATTTAACTAAAAATGGAAAATTTAGATGAAGATGAAATATTTGATAATCTGGAGGTTGCCTACTACATTGAAGATGATTTTGCACATGTAAATTTCGAATTGAAAAAACTCACAAATAACGGATTTACACTTGAAAATATATTGAATGAAAAAGATAAATTAAAAAAACAATTGGCTATTGTTAATAAGCGTATAGCTGGAGAAATAAAAAATCATACTCAGGAATTTACTGAAGAAATGGAAAAAATATATAGTGTTAAGGACCAGGTATCATTACTACTTGAAGTTATAACTGACATAAGACAACACTTAAATGTACACAATTACCAAACACAAACTGCTCTAAAAATAGTTGCAGCTGACATGAAGAAAAAATTATTGACTAGATTGAAACGAGTTTTAGTTGAGATAAAAAAACTGCATGAGAAAATTTTTACATTAGAAGATTTAATTAATGAACATCAATTTATCCAAGCCTTAAAGTTACATGATAATATAATAATAAATATTAAAAAGAATAATTCTTTAATAATATATGGTAAAATGGAGAAACTTTTCCAAGAAGCAATGAAAAAATTAGAAAATAAATTGGAAGATGCCTTAGTTTCTATTGTATTTCAGTTTGACGACCAAAAATTATATCAATGTTGTTTTGCCTATAAAAGCTTATTTAAATTAGATATTTTGATTGAAAAAATTGTATCTTTTTACAAAATTGCCATTGAAACAAGTGCCAGTGATAAAGTATACCTTGTATTGAATCGCCATTTTGACGGTATTGAAGTTGAATCTTATGAATTACTTTGTGAAAAAGTTAACTCAGAAATATTGACAGAAACATTGATAGAACAGTGTACCTCTTTTGTACAAATATTTATTAGTTACCATGAAATGATAAAATATTGTAGGAACAATGAAACGTCTTTATTGGATGAAGATTTTTCTCATGCATTAAATGTAAAACTAAGTTCATTCTGTTATAATTTTTTCAAAATTGCAGCTAATAAAATTAATACACTTTTAGCTTGCAATGATATGTCTTATGTGAAATTTGATACCTTTCTTGATGTCGTGGAATATATTAACATTTTCAAAGATTTTGGTAAAACATATTTTGGATATAATTGTATTGAAATAACAATGACATTAGATAAACAGATTTTAGTCTATTTTCAACGTTATCACAAAGAGAGACTAGAAGAATTAAAATTATTTCTTGAAAATGAAATGTTTGCTCCAGTTCCAGTGTCATTTCAATTTACAATTTTTGATTTACAAGAATTTCAATTTTTAAAAGAAGATAGATATTGTATCTCTAAACGTAAAGGAAATGATTGCAATGAAAATGGTATTGGTGAAGAGATGGAATATCAATTAATTCCTGATTCATATGAAAATCCATTTATATTTAAAGAACCATCCCCTAAAAAACAGAGAGTTTTTAGTAATCTTGGTGTTGCTGAAGACATTTACAAAAGTCCAGATGTTGATGAAGATTTAAAAATTAATGCTCCTGTTTTGTGTAACACAACATTATCATTAATGAAAATTCTCGGAAAATACATAAAAGCTTCTCTACTTTTTCCTTGTATAGCAGAGAATGTTGTTGAAAGTTTAATGGAACTTTTTTATTATCATTTATTATTAGTTTATGATCTCTTTATATCTCATACATCATTATTAAATAATATTGATTTTGAAAAAAAATTTACCTTCAGAAATGATGATTATGTTGCTGTTAGTAGGACAATTGAAAAGATAAAAGAATCTCTAAACCCTTCTTCACCAATAAAATTTGATTCGTCTAAAGAAAATGCATTGTTTGTTGAGAATTACAATCATACATCTACATCAGATAATTATTATTCAATTCAAGAACGTGTTGTAGCTATAGAATCTATTATTTTCATGTCAAAACAATTAGATTTAGTTCATCCAGTAATTGATTCTTTTTTTATTAATGAAGATGATACAATTTTTAAATCGAAGTTGGAATATTTTTTCACTGTATTATTACCATCACTTTCAAAATTTAAAGATAAAGGTTTTGCTGTGATAGCATGTAATTTTATTGACTATGAAGAACTTCTTCGTCAAATAAATTCTACTAAATGGGATATCAAAGAACTTAAAAGTGAACATAGTTCTTATGTAGATTTCCTTCTATCAGAATTTGAAAGATTCTCGAAAATTATAAATAATTTATCATTAGCAATGCGCCTTCCAGTAAATACTAAACATTTTATATGGAACTCAACAATAACATTAACATTTAAAATTTTAGTTCAAGGATATTGTGAATCCTCTAAAAAATGCACCAATGAGGGTCGAGCATTAATGCAATTAGATTTTCAACAACTGATTTTTAAACTTGAATCTGAAAATACCAATTGGAATCGAGATATTCCTAAACCAATAATATTTAAAAGTTATGTTGATAACTTTATCAAAGCTTATTATCTTTCAGAAAGTTCCTTAGAACAATGGATTTCACAACATAAAGAATATTCCTCCATCCAAGTTTCACAATTTTTAACAACAGCAAGCCATATTTCAAAAAAAGCTAAAACTAGAATTTTAAACAAGTTAATTGATTTAAATCATTCATAGTCAGGGCTTTGAAGAAAATATTCCAGATGAATTTTTAATTTAAATTATCCTAAACCAAATATTCTTAAAAGCAAATTTTCACTTTTACCAATTTGCTATTCACTTAAATAAAAAATGTAGGCGAAAAATTTATTTAACACATTTAAAAAAAAAGATATTTAACATAAATAAGTCTTTTAATTCTTATATTATTATGTTGTATTGATTATCTATTAATAAAATTTATTAAACCAAAAAGATGCATATATCCTGTACTAAGTACAATTCTATTAAGGATAGATATACACTGCTCTCATCCAAAAAATAAATGAAGTGAGCGTACACTTTACGATTTTAACAAATCTAACAAGACATTACCTTCATGTCTAGGATAAAAGTAGGCATCTTTTATAAAAGCAATTGTAATTACTAATAGTGATATAGATTGAAAACTAGACAACAAACCGAGAGGGTAGATGGTAGTCTTTTTAAAAATTTTTGCCATACGCGATGTATAACGCGTGAAATTAATAAAGTAAAAAAATTAAAATTTTTAACATTGAAATAAAAATATCTATATAAATATAAAATTATATAAATATCTACAAGAAAAATAATAATTCACGGAAAATGGGAGAATTTTTCATAAATATCCATAATATAACTCAATTTTTTTCTATTATGATAACAAACAAAAACAGTAATTCATAATTCTCCGGTTTAGTTTGAAAATTTCTATAAGTTTTATTGGATAATATTGAATTAATTCATATAAATTTCTTATTTTAATTTTTTTAATATAAAAATTATGTGTCAAAAATCACAAGTTGTGGCAAACTGCCAAATATTCATAGATTAATGTTTCTTTTCTTTTTTAAAAATATCGTTAATATTATACTATTGTACTTTGAATCTTTTACTAACATATAAGTACTTTAAAATCAAATGCTTTTTTAATTGCTTTAATGTATAAATTATGCGGTAAAAATTAGTAGTTGCGGCAAGATGGATTAAAAGCCATGACCACCGCCCCTTTTCTCAGCACATCTCTTAAAATGTAATAACTAGGTCATATGGGCGGGGAATTTTAGTAGTTGAAAGATATTACAACAAGATATAAACATAACTAACTTTTAAAAAGCATCATTCTACTCTTTTTAGAAACCTATTCTAACCGTTAGTTAATCAATAATTAACGAAAATTAAAACTAGCAATAGTCGAAATAAATTTTGATTATTACGTTGTAAAATATTACTTTAATAAGTAATTTATCATAACATTTTTCAATACTGAAAAATGAAATTGACCGATTACTCAACCAAGTAATCTATTAAACATTCTTCAGAAATGAAGAATAAATTTGTTCGGTTACTCCATTAAGTAATCTATTTAACATTCTTCAGAAATGAAAGATAAATTTGTTCGGTTACTCCATCAAGTAAACAAGAGATACATCTTTCAATATTGAAAGATAATTTTAACGGATTACTCCACTAAGTAATCTATTTAACATTCTTCAGAAATGAAGGATAATTTTAACGGATTACTCTATCAAGTAATCTATTGAACATTCTTCAGAAGTGAAGGATAAATTTGTTCGGTTTCTCCACCAAGTAATCTATTTAACATTCTTCAGAAATGAAGGATAATTTTAACGGATTACTCTATCAAGTAATCTATTGAACATTCTTCAGAAGTGAAGGATAAATTTGTTCAGTTACTCCATCAAGTAATCTATTAAACATTCTTCAGAAATGAAGAATAAATTTGTTCGGTTATTCCATTAAGTAATCTATTTAACATTCTTCAGAAATGAAGGATAAATTTGTTCGGTTACTCCATCAAGTAAACAAGAGATACATCTTTCAATATTGAAAGATAATTTTAACGGATTACTCCACTAAGTAATCTATTTAACATTCTTCAGAAATGAAGGATAATTTTAACGGATTACTCTATCAAGTAATCTATTGAACATTCTTCAGAAGTGAAGGATAAATTTGTTCGGTTTCTCCACCAAGTAATCTATTGAACATTCTCCAAAAATGAAGGATAAATTTGTTCGGTTACTCCATCAAGTAATCTATTTAACATTCTCCAAAAATGAAGGATAAATTTGTTCGGTTACTCCACCAAGTAATCTATTTAACATTCTTCAGAAATGAAGGATAATTTTAACGGATTACTCTATCAAGTAATCTATTGAACATTCTTCAGAAGTGAAGGATAAATTTGTTCGGTTTCTCCACCAAGTAATCTATTGAACATTCTCCAAAAATGAAGGATAAATTTGTTCGGTTACTCCATCAAGTAATCTATTGAACATTCTTCAGAAGTGAAGGATAAATTTGTTCAGTTACTCCATCAAGTAATCTATTAAACATTCTTCAGAAATGAAGAATAAATTTGTTCGGTTACTCCATTAAGTAATCTATTTAACATTCTTCAGAAATGAAGGATAATTTTGATCAATTACCTTATCAAGTAATTCATAAAACGTTTTTTAATTATGAAAAATAGCATTATTTAATTACTATATCTTTTGTAATAAATTACAATACTCTTATTGAAAACAATAAGAAAGAATAAATTTTGTTAATCAACAAATTGAAAACGCATTAAAAAGTGATAACACCAAAATTTTTAAGGCTGCTTATAAGGCTTCCAAATGAAGATGGTTAAACCAACAAAAAGAGTTGCTCCGTAATTCAGAAATTAAAATACCAGGTAAAAATACTTTAATCTAAGTTTAAACAATTTAATTTTAGAAAATGTTGAACATCTTCTACATTAGTAGCGATCCAACTTATATTGAACAGATTAAATGGGAGGGCAGTAATAGTCACAAAAGATTGAAAGAAATAACTACCTTGATATTTGATCAATTATGAAAACATGGGCATCTCAAATCTTATGTTAAAAAAAGCATTCTGAATTTATCAAATGGAAACGGATCTTGGTTGCATAATAGCAAACATCAGAAAGGAAGTAGAATATAATATTACTCTAAATATTTCATGGAATGACTTGGAAAGACAATCGCAGAGACAGAAACTTTACTAAATGCATTGGAAGGAAAAAGAAAAATCAAGTAATGTGTATAAAATTTGATGCAAATGGAAAAACGTTAATATCTACATGTTAGAAATCATACAAACAATGGTTGTTAAAACATTATCTTTTATTTAATATCTCATTTAATTTTATATCCTAATTATCATAATTTTTTCTCATGAAATTATACAAAACCTAGGAAAATGACTATTTTCAATATTATCTTTATTGTTAGCTACTTCTAGGAAATTCTTTTTTATATATTAAGCTATCAGATTTGAATGAACAATTCACTTCAAAATTATATATTGTCTTTTGTATATTATCATATTATTGTATTATCCATCTTTATATTTCAGGTGTTGAGTCATCAACCTTAATTCTAATGATTTTTCTATTTTTGTCATAAGCTTACTAATCTAACAATTGTAGAATTTCTTAATATGTTTCATTGTATTATCTTTTACTTTATCATTTCAAATTTTTGTCATGCTTTTTTTTATATCGTTATATTTGAACTATCTATCTTTATATTTCAGATGTTTAGTTATCCATTTTATTCTAACTATTATCTTGTTTTTGCCAAAAGCTCTTTGATCTGATAACTGTAAGATTTCCAAATATAGTGAAATATTTAGTTTATATCTTATTTTTATTGTGGAATATTGTAGATTGTTACATTGTTTTTCATCTTAGCTATTGTGAATCAAGCGTAAAGCTTGATATTTTAGTTTTTCATCATCTAAATGTAACGATTTTTAGGGTATAAATACCCACAAAATTTTTATTGTAATCAATTTATTTTTTCTTTTCTCCACATCGTGTCTGTCTAATAAAATATTATTCTAACCTATCTTGGCGTTCCAATTAGAGAGTAGGGCTCCAGAACATACATTTTTTCTATATGTTTAATTATATAGTCTTTTTACTTTAAAAGGTTTTAGCTATAGTTAATTTAATTTATTTGTAATCTGTTGTAAATTTCCTATATCTTTTGTATTTAATAAATTTTACCTTTTATCACATGCATCAATTCACTTAAAATAAATCTTAAATTTTTTTACCGATTCAAAAAGATAATAGATAGACGAAAATAATAATACATCTAATGAAAATATAATATCTAAAAGTGAAAATAATAATAATATGGCTAACAAAAATTACAAATCTTTACTACAGAGTGGTAATAAAAAAAATTTAATTATTATATTAATAGCATAAAAAGATACTATTAAAGACAGTAAAGTTGTACCATATAATCGACAGCTTCATATACCGAGACACCCTGAAAGCAGAATTCTACAGATTAAAGCACTTAATTTTGGAAGTTTTGTAGATATTCTTTGTAAAAAAATTCTAGAGCTAGTAATGAATACCAGATTGAATAAATTAATAGCAATTTGCTTACTAATGATTATGATACATTCTGCAGAAAGGAAATTATTACAAGGATACAAATGGACAAATTGTGATGCTCCCAGAATTTCAATTTTTTTCGGATTACATGATGAATATTTAAAATCAGTTACTTTACAATATGTATCATTGGTACCTGTTAATGAGGACTACACACCAAATATAATAGGTGAAATGATAATCGATATGGATATCAATGATAATTTAATAATGGAATAGATTACATCAATTTCTCTTGAACCTAAGGAGCATATACATCAAAATAAAGTAATAAAATATTTTGATAATGTTCTAAATCTAGTAACTCTATCTAATGATTTAGAATACTTAATAAAATATAGTGATGATAATGTTGCTTTATTAAAAAAATAAGAAAAAAATACTCATTGAACATTTTTTTACATATTGCATGCTTCCCTATTTTTTTACTAACAAGAATTTTTTACATTTATTTATCTTCACATACTTTTATTAAAATTTAAAAAAACTTTGCTATATAAGTTCTTTTGTAACTTGTTACAATAAATATAATTTAGAATACATTATATCAATTTAGCTTAATTATTACTATGACATTACCTTTCTCCATAAATATTTAACTGAAATTTGTATTTATTTAGTGTAATTAACCCCTTTTTTAATTATTTTATTGTGTTTGTACGAAACTATTATCATCTGCGTACACTTTTTTATACTTCACATGAAATTTTATATTCACTCTTGTATTACCTTTTATTACCTATTTTTTATTGTATTATACATATATTTAAACAGTCATTCTCTATCTTATCAACAAGAAAATTTATGAAACTCCGATTCACGACATGAAAGATAGTTTGGTAATCACATCTGAAGATGTTCTTCATTAAACACCATTACAGATGAGATGAATGATGCTGCGGATCGTGCGAATAAGAAGGAAATGGCGGACTTATTTGATATTTGAAAAAAACTAAGTGAAATATCAAACAAATTTGCCAGTAAAAAAAAAGATAATATACAAGCTCAACATAAAGTGTCTAAAAAATTTGGATAATTCGAGAGTAAAGCAACTGAAGAACTCGTAGAAGTTGAATATAGAGCAGTTAAGGAACAAAAACAAGCTTAAAGTGAAATTTGAAAAACTTATAGCTGCACCATTAAACGAAGAAATCATTCATTTCATTGAGAACAATTGTCTAAACTTTCTGAAATTATCCCCAGTTTATCGAGAAATGAAAAAGAAAGCTAATGATATTAATGACACAACAATCAGGAAACTTTATATTCTTATTAATGGAACACATACAAACTTTTATACTTTTCATATATTCTTTTAAAAATAAGTTAAAGTTTAAAACGGGGATGTGAACCGTAGATATTGTGTTGGACTCAATACATACTAATACATATCAATATGAACATTCCCATGAAATCATGAATTAAAAAAAGAAGGAATATAGATTCAATTAACAGACATTCGATTAGTTATCATGACAAAGAATAAATAGCTAAATTCATGCTTTTTAAATATTTTATTTTTGTCGTTGTATTTTTACTTTTTTGCTAAATGAAAGTTTCACTAAAACTTCTTGTTATTCTTCAAATAATTGGAAGATTCTTTAGGTCTCCAAGGATTTACCAGGATTACAATACATAATGTATAATTTTTTCTTGTTTAAAATTGTTTTTATAAAAAACAGGAAACCTAAACATGTCGATTTTACGCATATATTTTATATAAAAATGGGTACATTTGGTAGCATTTTGTAGCCAATAGTTTTACCCATTTGATATATACATTTTAGATTATTTTTATGTATATTTAAGATCATTTTGTATACACATTCTATTGCGTTTTGGATACACAAAACGAGATAAAATGTAAGCTGTAGTCTACCCCATTTTGCATGAACGGTTATTTTAACATCACCTGCAGCCAGTAAAATTTTGAAGATGATTAGTCTAACCAAAATGCTAAATTTTTGTACAAAGCATATAAAGTAAATAAAGAAAACCTGTGATATATACACCGTTCTGAAGTTGTCATAAAATTGTTATCCAAAGTATCCTCTTACTAGCAAAACTATATTTTAATCTTAGATATGTATTTAAATAGTAATATATTTCATTTATTGTATTTATTTTAGCAACTTTTATTTCAAGTATACTTCTAATAAATTTATTTTAGTATTATTGTAAATATATATCAAATAATAAAATCTAATGATCTTGATTTACTTTGAATAGCCAATTATCTATCCTATTGCATTTGAAGCTTAATTTGTCTCTAATATAATTCTAACCAAAACATATATGGTCTGTCTAAAATTGAAGAATTTCGCAATAACTTTAAGAGAATTGAATATATTTAAGGCTAATTTAGTTGATAATTACTAATTTTTATGGTTGTTTTATTAGAGATATAACACTAAATAAGAAATATTTGTTGAAAAATATTTTAAATAAAAATTTTGTATTTAAATAATTTTATTAATAATCATTTTTTTTATTAACAAGCAGTATAAATTGGAAATAATTGAAAAATAAATAATTACACAATAATCTTCTTAAATATAATTAAATTTATGAAATTAAAAAAAATTTGGACTAATAAAAATAATTTTTTAATATAAATATTGCTTCTTATATTTTTAAAACATTTTCTTTCGAAACACATAACATTATTACAATTATGTTGTTCAAAATTAATATTATATTAGTACTTTTAAGATGCTATTAATAAATAAAAGCATTTAATTGCATTTTCAACAATAACTTCATGTTAATAAAAAAATGACGCAATTTCTAGAGTATACTATATAAAGCTCTAAAATCTTATCGTTTTCACCAAAAAATAAAATGAAATATTTAGTCTTTTCCATAATCTTTTCTACCGTTTTTGTATTGACCATTAATGGAGATGATATTCCTGACAAAACAAAATGGGAAAAATATACTGGAGATAAATCTTTACCTACTGTAATAGCTAAAAATGCTACAGAAAAATACAATGGAATGAAAAATGAAACTTTCGAATTTGTTAAAGTACTTAGAATGAAACAAGCAACAATTAAAAATGAAACACTAGTAGGAATTAGTTTTTTGGCTAAAAAGTGTAAAAAAAGTACTACAGAAGAAAAAGATGAGAAAAAAAAAGCTAAATCAAGAAAAACTCTTTGTATTCCCAAAATCATTTATGCTAAATACTCGAATGGTACTTCTGGAGAAAATTTAACAGTTGGAAATTTAAATTTTGGAAAAAAACATATTAAATCAAAAAAAAACAAGGAAAACGTTGAAAAATTAGAAAAAGATGAAAAAAAGATATTTAAAAGAAGAAAGCATGTAACAAAAGTCAAAAAAGAGGAAAACAAAGATAGCACAACAACAACTGCTAAAATATAATCTAAATGAATGGTAAATGTTATTTGAATACAATTTTAAAAACTTTATTGAAAAATTACTAAACAATTTTTATTCACTATTTTTAATATAACATTTTAAAGTGTTTTTCGCTTTTTAATATAAAATTATTAGAATATTGCATAAGTTTGTCGATTTTTACATAAAATTTAGAACATTATAATTTAAAAAAGTGATTTTTTTGATTTGTAATATATTATGCATTATTATCTGAAATTGTCTTCATTTAAAAGACACGTTATCGATTCTAGATAAAAGAATTTCTTAACCCTTTTAAAAGTATTTTTTGCAAAAATCACTATTTACTTCATTATGCTTACTGAAACTTCTATAATTCAAAAAGTTATGTAGAGGCAAAATAGGTATTAGTAAAAAGAGAAAAACACCTGGAGAGGATGTTAAGTTAAGAAGAACTTTATAGGCAACACGTCCGTATTTTTTCTAATATTCAATATTGTGTGTTGTCATAATGGAAATAACTATGCTTGAAAGAATGAATTTCATTAAAACGTTATCAACTTTACATAAAATTGACTTCTTATGATGTACTTCATAAGATATTATAAAAATAAGTTATGCTCTAAGATGAGCATAATATTAGAAAAAATACTGAGATTAAAAAAAAGTGACATTACTTCAAAATATTAAAAGTATATATTTTTCTAAAAAATAGTCAAATTTATGCGACAACTTAATATTTTGCGTCATTTAAAACCTTTTTGTTATTGGTTGGTATTTTTAAAATTTAAAACAAATTTGTTTCTGTTTTAAATGGTGGAACATCTTTATTCATTTTATGGGTGATTGTCAGAATTTGTCCTTTTTTATTTCTGTGTGTAGTTTTAAAACATTATTAAATATTTTGTACCATGACATTTTCTAGTACCAATTTTATGAAACCAAAGAAATTCTTACATGAATCAAAATATATAAAAGATTAAATGAATTATTAATTTTTAAAAAAAAAGTTTTACTTTTGAAAGAATATTTTTAATTTTATAATATTTTTAGTACGATAATGACTTTGTTTTTGGTTGAAATTTAGTTAAAAATAAGTTTTTATGTGATTGCAAAATTATAAATTTTTAACTTTAATTGTGATGAGTGAGTTATCATAGACAAAAATAAGAAATTCGATCTTACCTTTAAAATAACTTTTATTTAAATCCCGTTTTTTTAATCAATCAGACATTGCATGTACAACTAAAAATTTTACACCCCCTTCCTCATTTTTATTTTATTTATAAAAAGAGGAACTAAAAAAATGTATGTTGGCAAATTTATTCGGCTTGAAACTTTGAGATATAGCAGCTGCAGTGAGTCTAAGTAGGAAAAATTGATTTTTACTAGTTGCCGGTAAATTGAGTTTTTTAAAAATAAATATTGTTTCTAGGGATAAGTTTTTATGAAAAAACGAATGAGCATATTTTCAGCTTCATAAATTTACGTCTTTTTTGTCTTTTTAAATTGTTTTTAGTCTTTCACGTTTTGAATACAAAAATCAAAGAAGCCCATGTTTCGACTATGCTCATTCGATTTATCATATAATTTTATAACTAGATTCGGCAAAATCAAAAAAATAAAATAGCAACTTAAATGAATTTTTGAGTATGAGTACAAAAATCAAACAAGCGCATGTTCCTACAGTCAGAAATGATGATACAACAATAAGAAACGATACAGCAAAATGAAATTTGTGTATAAAGGAGAAAAAATTATTATATCTTTAGAAAAATAATACGCTTTTTGTTGTGGCGCCTGCTTATCGGAATAAAAGTCTTTATTTAAAAAACGGACTATAAAAGAATATAAAAAAAGGTATACAATTAATATAACTTACCCTCTATATCGAGATGTAAAATAAAATGACAATTAAATGTTAACAATATATTAAATCTTAACCCTTATATAACTGAAATATATGATGACATAAGATGTCAACGCGTTTTATTATTCACTCTTTTCATTTATTGTAACTATTTTATTATGTTGCTTTTCTTATTGTTGTAATCTTATAATTCTAGGTTTGTTAAACCAATAAATTATTTGCTCTACTATGCTCATTTTTTTTTTCATAAAAATTACCCCTAGAAAGAATATTTATTTTTAAAAAATTTAATTACCAGAGATTTATAAAAATCAATTTTTTCGAATTTGTATCAGCCCTGCTGCTGTATCTTAAAGTTTCAGGCTGAAAAAATTTGGCAACATACATTATTTTAGTTGCTCTTTTTATTAATGAAAAAAAAATCGAGGGTAAAATTTTTAGTTGAACAATATTTGACTGACTCAAAAAACGGTATTTTAGTAATTTTCGTCCTAAGATCATTTGTAATTCTAGCGTGTGCCTCCAGAAGTTATAACGTTTAGATATAAGGGTTGAGAAAATCTAAAGATTGTCATTTTATTTTTCATGACATTATGATGTAATACTTTTCACTGGTAGAAATCAATTTTGTTTTCGGATAGTCATTGATACTACAGTGCTATTCTATTGTTTATTGTAATTTGTGATAAATAGTTTGCGTAATTCGTAAGTAGAATCTTTTTCTTATGTTATAACTCTTACAGTGGCCACATGTTACATTTATCTTAATTGTACTATTTTTGTATTTTCCATAAATAGAGTCCACTAATAAATTATATCTTATAAATTTTTAGTATTATAGTTAATGATTATTAATAAGAATTAATATTATATATAGCATGTTCCCATCTTCTGATGATTCTTTTTTGTGCAGCATATTTATTTTATTGATGATGTAGACGAACTTTAAGTTTATTGACTTTGGGTTGTTCTAATTGTCTTGCATATCCAGGACTTATATTTTCCAGGCATTACAATCTTTAATTTGAATTACGATATTTTAAATTAAAGATTGTCATTTTTTATGTTCATTTGCTTTAGTAAATTAATAACTTAACAATTATAATTTTTGTCAAAAAAGACTTTTTTATATTTAAGCAGAAAATATCTACCATTTCACTAATTATTATAACGCAGTAAATGAAAAATATGTATTTAATCATTAAGTATCTTTTAATTTACAAATTAAACATTAATGAAAAATACTATACTTGCTATCAATATAATTATTATACTTTTGTAATAACAGGTTTACCAATAAAAGTTCCTCTACTTCCTTTTTCCATTTTTCGTTGAATAGCATTAGCAACGCCATTCCAATGAACTTGGCAAAATGTTCTGCCACCAGTAATGGCGACAGATATATCATAAACAAGTTCGACTACAAGAGGTCTACTTTGTTCCTGTATAATTTCTCCATTTAAACAAACAGTATCAACTAATCTTTTTCTAAGTCTTCCTTCTCTATTAATGAAGTGTGTTCCAGCAGGTGCAATAGATTGTTTGAAATCGCAATCAGACATACATTCATTATATATAACTGTTACATTAAGAATATCTCTTAATCTATTGACAATTACTACTTTTTCTCTTGCTTGATCGGGAGTAGCTCTATGTTGGACTCTAAAATCATTGATAACTTCCCTAGGTATTTTATTTAATCGTTCTTCTAATTGTTGAAAAGAAAACCATTGGTGTTTTCGACGTCTAATTGGATCAGTACTGTAAGTTAATGCTAAACTTGGATAAATTTTAAAAGTAATACGGGCATGATTTGTAAATTTTGGACAGTTAAAGTTTCCGCAGGGTCGAATTATCGGAATAAATAGTGATAAAAGAATTATAAAATTATAAATTATAAAATTCATTTGAGAAAAGAAGATACTTTTTCGTCAATTCAAACGTTATTTATATTAATTTCTCAACGGTACTTTGTTTATTTAAAATAAATAAATATGCGATAATCAAATAAAAACAGTCTTTTATTTTTTTTTCTTTAGAATTTAAATGAATTTTTTAGCATAAAAAAATTTCCGCACTAAAAATAAAATTATAATAATTTAATTATTAGTATTTGTTTGCATTATAATTTTTTAAAAATTTTATTACCTATTTTGAAAAGTGAAAGAAAAGATTTATGTTTAATTTTTTTCCACGATTCCATCTAAATACCATTTTATTGTTAATGCGTTTTATTTTCCTAAATATTTTCTTATAAAACTGATATGAAAGATATTTTAAGTTATTTTTATACATTTATTTTATAAAGAAAGAAAAGTTATTTAAAGAGATAAGATGTTTTAAGAGGATCTTTTTTTATTATCTTTGTGATTATCGTGTTTAATGTCTTTTATAATCAATGGCACAAAAGTATAACTTTATTATGATGACATTTGGTAAAAATTAGAAAAAATAATTTTTTATTCATTAAGCATGCTTTTAAAAAATTCGCTTGATGTTTTTTAGTCTACGAGCATAAAAGATTAGACAAAGTATAATATTTAAGTGCTATTATAAAAACCTTTTTGCTAAATCTAAAGGACCACAGTACAATCATGATGGATCCAAGAACCTTAAAGAGACTTCCAAATTAATACTATACGATTTAAGTGTACAATATTTAAGGATACTAGTTATCAAAATAACAATAAGTAAAATATGATTTAAATAATTTTTGTATTAGGATAATTTGTTATTTTACCGCGCGCCTCCAGGAGTTATAACGTTTAGATATAAGGGTTGAGAAAATCTAAAGATTGTCATTTTATTTTTCATGACATTATGATGTAATACTTTTCACTGGTAGAAATCAATTTTGTTTTCGGATAGTCATTGATACTACAGTGCTATTCTATTGTTTATTATAATTAGTGATAAGTAATTTGTGTAATTCGTAAGTAGAATCTTTCCCTTATGTTATAACTCTTACAGGTTGCTACGTTTTACGTTTGTCTTATTGTGCTGGTTTGTATTCTCTATATAGTATAGTCTACAAATAAATTTAATCTTACAAATTTTTATTATTATATTAGGTTGTTCAATTGAAAATGTCGCTTTTTTACAGTCAATTTTAAAATGTTATAACTTAGTCAAAAATTAATATTTTTATTTAAAATAAGTATCGTTGGAATCAGCACATTGTTGCCAACGTGATACGAGTTTCTTTATGCCATTTGAATAAAAACTCCGGTCTCTAGAATCCAAAAACTCCAAGACGTCATTTTCCAGGTCATCAGATTTTGAGAATTGTTCTGACGCAAATGAAGCTCTAATTCCTTGAATTAGCGGTAATCCGTTGAAGACAAGTCCGGTGAATAAGGAGGGTGTGGCAGAGTTTCATATCCCAATTCGGTTAGTTTCTGCACCGTGATTCTTAAAACGCGAGGTTTGGCATTATCATGAAATAGTATTGGACCTCTTCTGTTGACCAATGCAGGCTTCAGAACCATAATTTCTGATTCATTTCTTCTATTTCCTTACAGTATCGATCTGAAGTCATTGTTTCTCCAGGATTTATAAACTTATTATGGATGATTTCATCACAATTCTACCAAATAGTTAACAAACGCTTCTTATTTGAGTTCTTGAGTTTCGGAAAGTTTTTAGGGCTTCCATTTTTGTCCACCCATTGCGATGACCTTCTACGATTGTCAAACATGATCCATTTTTCATCGCACGTTACAATTTTATTCAAAAATGGGTCATTTTTGTTCCTGTGAATCAAAAAATAACAAGTTTACATGCTTCTAAAACATTAGTTGGAAGTATACTCATGGGGTATGTAAGAATCCATTTTTTTTCTTTATATTTATAAGTTTTAAGTAGTTGGATACAGTTCCAACACTGACATTCAATTCTCCTGTGAGCTCCCAGACAGTTATTCTTGAATTATGTTCCACCATTCTTTTTATTCTTCGTTCTCAAGAACATTTATTCCATGAAAACCCTCTTGTCTTTGAAGACTTATATCTCCATTGCGAAATGTCTTGAACCAACGTTGTATGATTCGTTTGTTAGTGGATCTTTGACTAAATGCTTTATTTATTTTCCTTGAAGTTTTGGCTGCTGCTTAGCTAAGTTTGAACTCGTACAAGTAAATTAGTCGGAAATTCATTTTTGACGTAACTTTTTTTTAGAGTAATAGCAACTTTTTGATAATTGCGAACAAAATGCAAAAGGATGACAATAATAGTCCTCGATTTTCTCTACAAGATGGTATATATCTTGTAGCAATACGTGAATGTATAAGAAAGTGATGATCATTTAAAATTCGATGACGTAAAAAGCGACATTTTCAATTGAACAACCTAATATATAAACAATATGAAACAAATTTATTGAAAATATTTATCAAAATATAAATATAGTTAATTAATTGTTGGCTTTCATGACACAATTAACATATAAAATTAAATAATGATGAAAATTTCTTCGATTTTTAATGATCATTATTTTTTTCTGCTTAAATCTTTTTCCAACATTTTAAAATAAATATTTTTTTCAACATCAGCTCTTCGTTGCTGAGAATCTTTGGTTTTACTTACTAAACACGTTGTCTTAAAATTTTTCAACTCAACTGGGACAATATTCTTCTCAAATCTTTTCTTAATTAAGGTAAAAATATATTTATTAAAATAAATGTATATTTGAAAAAGTATATATACTATTATTCTAAAAGTATAAACAATTGCAAACAGTTGATTGTGATTCATTTTAAAATCATTCACTTTTATAGCTATAATATTAAATATAAATAACTGAAAAACATTAAATGTAATAATGGGAAGTGAAAAGATAATTAGAAAATAATTTTCATTTAATTGAAATTTTGATGATAAATTTGTACCCTCAAGCAAAGCATTTTTTCTTTTTCTATAATTTAGTATTAATAATAGAAAAATAATAAATAATAATGGTAGATCCATAACTGTATAAATATAATTAACATATTTTGAAATATTTAATAATTCTACACTATATTTGGTAATCAATGTGGCTCCAACAATAAAAAGTGATGATATTAGACCAAAATATTTTTTTTTGTATTCCTGATAATTTTTAAATTTTACTGTAGCAAAAAGTCTTTCACCACATAATACCCACATACTGTACCGATAACTATCATTAGATGACGATTGAAATGAGCGTAAGATATTATAAACAACTCTTCCATCTGTTATATTATTACTTCCAATATCCAAATCATAATGAACAAAAAAAAATGAAACAATTCCAGTATTAAGAGATATTATAGAAGAACATAAAACAACTAATCCGACTGATATTCGAAAATATATATGCCATACTCGTTTATAATACAGCATTCGAAATGAATATGGTAATAACATCAAATTGATTATACAAAAGATCATGGATAGATATCCACATATTTTTAGATTATCATTAGAAATAATCATTGCCTCAATAGCTAAAATTTGCTTTAATATATAAAAATATAATATTATTTCTTGTTATTTTTTTATAAAATTGTAAAAATAACCTCGTATTTTTATATAACAAGAATTTATAAATATTTTAACTTATGTACTTTCAAGTTATTAAAAAGATAAAATAAACAAATTAAATATAATTATATTATAATAAGTTTTTTAATAAACTATTAAGTAGCTTTTCCCATAAATCGTTATGAAAAGGTACGTATAATAATGTCTGATGAAAAATATAGCAAAATTGTGAATTTATAAAAATAATATTTTTAAAAATAAAATTATATTACATATATTAATAAAATTATATTATTAGAAAACAATGTTTAATTGAAGATGTATTTTTTAAATACTATTGTTATTTTTCAGTGTGACACTTATTTTGTTTCAGATAAATTGCCTTTATTAAAAAAAATTGCTTTTCACATAAAAAGTGTTGTCATTAATTGCAAAAAAAATTAATTAAATAACAAATAATATAAATAAATTTCGTTTCGATTAACGTACTGAGATAAAAGATTACAATAAGTTATTTATTATATAAAAAAAATATCCAATGTATGAAAGTAATCTCAGCATAAATCGTATTTAATTTAATTCTAAATATAAAGGGCATTAATATCTTTAATTAGACTATAAAATTGAAATGATTTTAATAAAAATAAATATTTCTTAGTCAAATAATCCTATACTAAAGAAAGTACAATTGGAACAACAAAAAGATATTCTTTATAATTTACAAATTTTAATATATTTTCCTTATTTAAAGTATAACATTTTCTATAAGATTATAATCACTATAGACATAGTTAAAAAAGTAATTTAACAAAAATTAGTTAAAAAAAACTCTTAACTTAAATTATAAAAAAAAATATTGAAACTAGAAACTAAAATTTTAAGCATTTAAATTCAATTTTTTTTATTTCATTTTTAATAAAAGTTTCACATTAATTAAATATTTTATTTTTATCAAAATTTTCTAATTTATTTCATTACAAATTTATTTACCGAATAAATAATATAAAATATTATTAATTTATATATTATTTAATAATTTTTTATGAAATTCTTCAACTAATCAGAAGAATTTAAAATTTTAATATATGATATACATTAATTATTTCATAATAATTCAATATTAACCAATTTTAGAATCACTTTTTAAGAAATTGAGAATTCAAGAAAAAAAATACTATGGTAAATTTGATCGTTATCTGTCTTAAGATTCTATAAAATAGGACAAAAACGATCACTAATATCACTCATGCCAAAATATTATTTTTAGTGCACAATGATCACTTAAATTTTGTTAATATTTGTATTCTGAAAAATACATAGAATACTAAAGAACTTATCATTATTGAAGAATTAAATTTTTAAAGATTGGTCGTATTACTTAACTAGTAATGCTAACAAAAGTTGTTAATAAACTATTTGTTAATGAATAATAGATTAGTTTCTTTTGAATGTATATATATATTTTTTTCTCTAAATATTATCCAATAAGAAAAGACTATTATTCGTAGGCTCAATTTACTGTAATATATTAAACATTTTTTTTAACTTTTATTACACCTATAAAAGTTTTAAGAATATTTTTTTAAAATGACAAGATTTTTTGTCTGTCGACGTCAATAAGCTATTTTTAATATGTCTTAGTAATTTCATTTTATATAGAAAAATTAACAATAGTTGAAGTAGAATTGCATTATAATTAATATATATTAATAATTCGTTAAAAAAACAACTTTTTTAAGGCATTATTATATTGTAAATCAACTATCCATGTGATTTCAAACATTCTAAACAATTTTATGTTATATTACATTTCTATTTTTTATATTCAACAGTATAGGAACATTATATGTTTTTTCAATCTTTATATAGTCACAGTAATTTTTACAGCAGTGATATAACTTTTTATTATTTTTCTCACGAAATCTATAAATATCATTCTTTTGTCTTTAATACTTTATTTTCTTTTTACAATCCATAATTTTATTATTTTTTAACATAATCATGTGTGTTATCTATAAATAATTTTATTGTTAAATAAAAAATTGCCAAATAAGCAAGTAGCCAAAGATTATTAAAATCTCACTTAAATAATAAATCATTGAAAATTTCAGATTAATTAATTAGTAAAACGTTTGATGATATTAAGGGCATACTATAATACAATAAAAAAATATTAAATTATGAATGTTTATCAATTTGAAGTAATTATTATCGATATAAATGACGTAACCATATTCAAACATTAAAATTTTTTAAATTACATAACTAGAAATATATTATTTTGTTGTCATAAAATATTTTATTAGCAATATTGTTTTTAATATGTTTTCTTCAATAAACATGTTAATAATTATTTATACAGTATCATTGCACGAATAAAAGCTATTTTCATATTTACTTGTTAAAATAAATTTAATTGCTAGCCATAGACCGCTTTCGTCAGGTTATGTCTCGACCCCACTGAAAATTTTTGTTACAATGCTACAATAAGTTCGACAAACATACATAGTTTGTTAATGGTTACAAATTGAATTTAAATTTTTTTCAATAATGCAACCATAATATTGTTACAGAAATGAATATTTCAAACTGTTTTAACAAAATATTTTACATTGTAATCAGTCAAACAAACTATAGTGTTTTGTACAATGGTTCAGACCTTTTTACTCAGAAAAACATAATAAAAAATAGATTATAACAATAATGATTTTATATAAATTAAATATATATTTTATTTCAATTGTTTTTATGTAATGCAAATCATTATTGAGTCTTAATTTTTTTTACAACATCATGAATATCTTAGAGTATAACTTTTTATTTATAATATGCTATGAATTATTCTATTAAAAGTCAAATTTATGTAAACTTGCAAATGCACAGAAAAAAAAATTGGACACACATTTTCGTAAAATGTAAAAAATTTGTTCCGCCTAATAAAATTTAAATTTTTTTAATTTGAGACAATTTTAACGCAATTATTTTGTACAAAAGTTAAGGCAATAATTATGTTTTAAGTTTTATACATTATTGTTATCAATTTAAAACTTAAGTTTTTTTCTACTTAACATTTTAAAATACAATATTAGAATATATATAAGGTTATAAATTTTTTTTAAAAAGAATATTTATTGGCATATGATAGTATTTTTATTAAGTATATTTTAATTGTTTAAATTACTATAAACTAGATTTTTTTATAAAGTAATACGCACCTGATAACTCAGCTTTTGTTAGTCTGCTTTTCAAGATTATTTTTAGTAGACAAACTTATTAAAAGTTATAAAAAAACTATGCGTTTTGGCCATGTTAAAAATAATTTTTAAACATTTTAATTTCAATAGTAATAAATAGAAAATACTAAAAAAATATGTTTAATTAATAATACTTTGTGTTGTTAAATAATTACTACTCTTTATTATTATAGTTATGAAATTTTTAAATTTTCAAAATTTTTGTTGTTAGTAGAATGTTTGAAATAATATTTTTTGCTAAAACGTTAACAACTTCAAAATGAATTGACTTCTAATAACGTACTTCATAATATATTATAAAAAATGAATCACATTCTAAAATAAATACAATATGTATAAAATTTCTAAAATTAAATTAAAGTTACATTACTTCAAAATATTAAAAGTATAGATTTTCGTAAAATAACGACCAAATTTATGAAAAAACCTAAATATTTTATGTCATTTAAAACATTTTTGTAATCGCTTGTAATTTTTAAATTTATATAAATTTTGACATTTTAAAATGGTGAGACATTTTTACTGCATTTTTTGTAATAATGTCGAAATTTGTCTCATTTTTTTTGTGTGTTACAAATTGTGAAGATCGGAAAGAACTATGTAAAAAAAATTTTATTATGAATTTATGAGAGTGCATTGTTTAAAAACATGTGGTTTTTGTAAAGAAACAACAAAAGAATAAAAGATTTCTATAAAGTAACAAATGATATCTCTTTCTTATCTTTTATAAAACAACTTATAAAAGTGAGAATGATATTATATAAAATATAATTAATAATTTTTTCTTTTGTGTTATTAATATAATAAAAGATTTATATAACATGTATTTTGTAATCTTTTTTCAATACGTACATTACGTAAATAATAAATCATTTAAACTTTTTAAATACTGGTTTATTGTAATTAACTCCAGAGTTAATATACTAATTCTTTCACGTTCTTATTTTTAAGAAATACCTTTTGTTCTGTTTAGAGTTAGATTAACGATATTGTTAACAAATTAAAATATGTATTTCTCGAATCTTTTGTAAAATAAATTTCAAAAGACAAAATTGAATGTGGTCCTTATGAATACGATTTTAATTTCAAATTTTTAATGAACTAAAAAAGTTTTATGATATGATTTATTATGGAAAGTCTTGAAAAAAATTCATGTAGTAAAACTCAAGGCTATTTATTAATTTTATCAATCAAAAATTAACCGGAAGTTGAATTAGTGGCAGTTCCATTAGTGGCAGTTGCATTAGTGGTAGTTACTACAGTTGTTGCTGCGACTGTTGTTGTTGCTGCGGCTGTTGTTGTGGTAGTAGCTGGTTTACCGTCGCATGTATTACATGTACTCATACATTTTTGTGCTAACAAATTTTTATAAAGTTCATTAGTACATAAGTATGCTAAACTTGCACAATTTGTAGCCTGATCAGAACATGCTGAAGTTTTTGTTGGTAATGTACAAGCTGCACTCCCACCAAGAGCATCACATTTTGTGGCACAATTTTCGCACATAATTTTTCTATACATAGAATTTAAACAGTATCCTGTTGCTGCCATTTGATCACATGAAGCACCATTAACCTCCATAGGAATTGTAAGAAACAAAACAGCGAAAATAGTAATGAATTTCATATTTCTAAATATATCAGAAACTGTATGATATGTAACTCTTGTAAGTTAAACTATTTTTATACTAATTTTTATTAGTCCAGGTGCTGTAAGATTTAAAATTTTTTATGTCAAGAATAAATCATGTCTGCAATAATTTTCTTTTTACAAAAATTGTCTACTAAACAAACACAGAAGATTCCAAATATGATCAAATGCAGGAAAATAATTTTAACAAACGTTCCGTACCATTTAAATATCATTGTTTACAGTGCACAAAAATTTTTGTTGATTTTTAAAAACTTGTTACTGAATCATTAAATAATTTTATTTATTTTAACAAAATTGGATGTGTCTATTTAAATACTTTTTTTTGTAACTCTTTTTAATTTATTTAATTTTAAGTGTTTATCAAATATAAACTTTGACACTTACGATGTCGTTTATAAAAAAATTAAAATAAACAATAAGCTATAATAGCGTTAAATTTGATGAATTATTATATTTTATTGAGTTTGAAAATGCTAACAATTTATATTGTTTATGAAAACAATTGAAGCCCATACTTCCACCTTGCCTCGTTTAACTAGTGACACGATAGAGTTGAACCATCTTATAACAAAAAGAATTTTTGATGATATATTAAATATAAATGGCATATTTTTGATTATATTATTTCATTGTAATTTTATTGTCATATTGTATCTCGTTTGCCTGTTAATTAAGAAAGATAAAAGAATATATTAATTAGTAAGTTAATAATTAATATATATAATTTTTCTATTTTTTAAGGTGGCTACTAATTATTTAATGAATATAGACATAAAAAAATTGTTATTAACTTTTAAACAAATTAAACTTAGAAAATTAAAGACTAAAAATATTTCCATATAATCTTTAAAGTGCTATTTTTTGTATAGAGTATAAAATAACTTTAAACTCGTTCTTTAAAATTTATATTTTTTAGTACTTATATAAGACATTCTTATATAGATGTAATTTTTTCAGTTTGTTTTCAAAGGCTTTTTTATATAAAGTTTGCATAATATATTTCCATAAATGTTTATGTGATTCTTCAATTAGACAGTTCTCAATGAAGTAATGTATATTCCTTCTAAATATTATAAATTATGATACGTTAAAATTTTTAAAAGAAAATTATACCAATGAATCTTAACAAGGGGAGACTGAATTGCAATTGACTGCGCAGAGAGAAAAAGCCATCATTTTTCGTCAAATTGGTGATATTATTCGAAACTGCATATTTTAAAAAATAAAAACAAACATTTTATTGTTGAATTAATTTAAAAAATTATATCACAAAAAATATCATCGTTTAAGAATTACTAATGTTGCAAACCTACACAATACAAAATGATTTCAATGTAAAAATTAATTAACAAAAGTATGGAAAATAATAAGTGTTGCTTTGTTTGGACAAAAAAAAGGAATGATTATAAATGATAAACAGTATTTCTTATAGAAAATATGTGTCTCAACAGAGTTATCCATACACAAAAAAATGTGATACAAATTAAATTAAAATGTAATAGATTGTCCCACCTAATAAAATTTCAATTTTCTTGATAAGCGATTAATTTTATCCCAAATATTTCGTGAAAAAAATAAAGAAATAATTAATTTTAGTTTCTTTTTTTATCATATTATTGTTATTTTAAAACTTAAGTTATTTTTTACAATACATTTTATAACACAATATTAGAGTTTAACATTATAATAGATTATAAATGCTTTTATAATAAGTATTATTTGACATATAACGGTATATTTTTTAATTCTTTTCAACTGTTTGAATTACTATAAATTAGATCTTTACATAAAGTTATACTCATATAATGAATCATCTTTTTTATACTTTGATATAAATGAAATTTAAAAAAAGTAATTATTATATTTTGAATATGGATTTTAATTATTATTTTAAATAGTATGTTATTATATTTTATATAAGGCTTTTATTTTTAAGATGGGTACATAAAATTTTAAAGTTATTCTCATGTTGATGTCTAGAAAAAAAGCTCTTAATAAAAAATTTTAATCATATGTTGAGATTAATTTTTTCTACCTACATTCTTAATAATCGATGAAAAAATTATTCTAAGTAGTAATTTTAAAGAGTTTAATAAATAAATAAATATTTTGATACAATAGAAAGAAAAATAATTATTTAATATGAAGAAATTTATAATACAATATTGGACAACTTAAATGTTCTTAAAAAGTGTTACATCAAATTCTAAATATTTTTGAAAACATAATTTAATAGAATAATCAAATATAAAAAATTAGTTTTGCAATTTTGAATCACCAATGAATTTTTAGTCAATGATATTTGAGTATTTTCATAATAAACGTAATTTCAAGAAATAAACATTCAAAAAAACTTATAATGAAGTAATCGACGATTAAAAATTAAAGTAAGAAAATATGTGATCGTTTAAGAAATTTATAATATGCTTAAAAGAGTAAACAAACTCAAATTAAATTGATATTGTTAAAGTGTATCTATTTAATTTATTCTAAAATTATTTAATAAAATAAGTTTTTAGTTTACACCGGAGATTTTTAAATCAAATTCTACAAAATGTAAAGTTTTTGTTTGAAACTTTGATAAAAGAAATTTTATATGATAAAAAAGAAAAACAACACATTATGAAAGGGAAATAACGTGATTACAATAATGTATATTAAATTTAACTTCATTAATACAATTTCCAATAAACAGTTTTCACAACTAAATTCTAACCTACATGATTATAAGCATAAAAAAGTTATTAATTTACTAACAAAAGTTATAATTTTAATTAGAAAAAGTATAAGCCGAATTATTTTTAAATACCTTATAGTATACAAAATTTTTTGTTCTAGTTAGAATAGTTTATTAAACTCAATATTTACTAAATTATAAAAAAACAAGTATTAAATATTTTTAAAACCTAATACATCTTCATTTAAAGAATTAATTAAAATTAGTATATTAATGTTGGTATCATACAAGCAATTCTTAACATTTCTTAAAGACGAGGAATATTAATTAAAAATTGAAACAACAAAAGTTAACGAACAATATGAAAAATTATATTTCGTGATTTTATCGTAAAAATAAATAATTCACACGTGGAAATGTAAATAATTTTATTATCCATTGTTTGAAATAATAAATCTCTCGTATGAATTTTGCCTCAAATTATAAAATAATTAATGTACACTTTTCAACAAAACATTACTATTTGCCAATAATCCATGATATGATAATCTATATAAAAAGCTCCAACAAAGGTATATTATCACTAAAGTTTTTACTTTATAAAAAATCATTAAAAATGATTTTCAAATTACATTATCCTTTATTTATTCTGTTTTTGGTTGCATTCATTGAAGGCGCAGAAAAAAAACCAAAGTGTGGAGCAAATATGGTAGCAAAAAAATGTCGTGCTTGTTCTAACACGTGCAGTTTTACTAGATCTCTCCCTCCAAAACCACTTAAAAAATGTTATGAGAAAAAAGACTGCGAAAAGAATAAGTATTATGCATGTGTCTGTAAGAAAGGTTATTACTTGAATGATAAAGACAAATGTGTCAGAAAGGATAAATGTTACAGCAAACTCAAAACAACTAAAAAACCAACAACAACCACACGTAAATGTCCGAAGAACGAGGTTTGGGATCATTGTGGATCTGTGTGTGAGCAAAAGTGTTCTGATGATCCCAAAAAAATCAAGCCTTGTTTTCTTATATGCCAAGTTGGCGGAGATTGTGTATGTAAGAAAAATTACGTTCGTGATGACGTAACTGGCGAATGTGTTAAACGCAAAAAATGTACAAAAACATCAACATTATTGCCAGAAACTACACCCTCATGTCCAAAGAACGAGCATTTCGACAAATGTGGAACTGCTTGTCCAATTACATGCAATAATTATTACAATCAACCAAAATTATGCACTATGCAATGTGTAATTGGTTGTGTGTGTAATGAGGGATAGATCCGGGACAAACAAACTAACCAATGCGTTCTTCCTATACATTGTTCACGTAATACAACATACGAATGTCCAGAGAACGAACATTTCGATGAATGTTCAACTGATTGCCCAATTACATGCTCCAACCACAAGAATCCACCAAAAGTATGTAATGATATGTGCCGTGTAGGTTGTGTATGTGACAGAGATTATGTTCGTGACGAAGCTTCTGACAAATGCGTTAAACGTAGTGAATGTCCAACTAGAACAACAGTTGAACCTGAAACTACTCCAGTTTGTCCAGCGAACATGGTTTACACAAATTGCAAGTCTGCTTGTCCCCCAAGATGTGAAATTCCTCGAAATGTAACAAGCGTTTGTACTTTTGAATGTGCTGGAGAAGGTTGTGAATGCCGTGAGCCG
Organism: Strongyloides papillosus; assembly: GCA_005656395.1. Taxonomy (NCBI): domain Eukaryota; kingdom Metazoa; phylum Nematoda; class Chromadorea; order Rhabditida; family Strongyloididae; genus Strongyloides; species Strongyloides papillosus. The sequence continues at coordinate 383,323 of SRSI01000007.1, forward strand.
TTTGCCTTGGATGAATTTAATAATTGTGTTGAGAGAGAAAAATGCAAAAAACCTTTAAGAGGTGGATATTATATTATTCATATGTTACGCAAAACTGTTACAACTATGTACACACTTATATTTAGACATTAATTTATTTAAAAAAATTAATTTTATATCTTTTCCTTCTATCTAAGATAAAATAAACGTTTTCATTCTATCAGTCTTATCTATCCAATTTTTATTTGCTAAGAATTCGTAAACGAGATTTTATTCCAATAATTTTATTACCTTTAATATCGTGTTTACTATGTGTCAACATTCTCATTTAAATACTTTTAAACTCTTTAACTATAATGAAAATTACAATAAAATTGTATGTCAAGTTAAATTAATATAAGGATGTTAGTAAATATAATAGCTAACTGCACACAAAAATGGGACAAATTTTAGCAAATTCTCATAAAATGCAATAAAAATGCCTCACAGTTAAAAAAATTAAATTATACAAATTTTAAAAACAGTAAGCGACAGCAAAAATGTTTTTAACCACGTAAAACATTAGGCTATCGCATAAAATTTGCTATCTTTTTACAAAAATATATTTGTTTGGTATTTTGGGAAAATGTAGATTTTATTTAATATTGATACTTTTTATGATATTATGCTCATCTTTAAGTCTACATTCAAAAATTTTTGTTTCGAAATAAACAGTCTATTATCTAAAATGAAACGATAAAAAATTAATTATTTTTACATTTGTTTTTATATATGTGTGTAAATTTGCATCATAAAATTATTTTTTGTAGCATAATAAGTTTTTTGATTTAATCCATGATAAATTCGATATTCTGGGGTTTTATCTCCCCCTAGGTTTTTTTATCTTTAAAAGAAAAATGAGGTGATGTTAAAAGTGTTCACTCATATTAAATAAAGATATTTTATAAAATTAACTAAAAAAATTTGAAAATTACTCATATTGTTGGCAAAATATAAACCTAGAATTTATAATAAATCAGAGATTTATGAAAATTAAATGTATTCGAGATTGAATTTAATTTGCATAAAGAGAAAGAAAAAAGAATGATACATTTTACTGTACTTAAACCGATTCACAAACATTTGTTATTAAAATTAAATAATGGTGCTGTAATGGATTTGTGTTTACTTTATTACCAAACTTAAAGTTTCAAAAAAAAACAATTGATTTTTTAATGTTTTGAATGATGTATTTTAAAGATGTTAATAAAGTTGTTGTATTTATTATATATAAATTCAATACTTAATCAGAAGTAAAACCATTTAACATACATTTAAAATCATTTTATAATTTTATATCATATATTTTTGTATATGCGATAATTTGACGACATTATAACTCTAAACGATTAAATAAATTGAGGAAAAAATTGAATTTCAAAAATTATATCGACCAAAATGTAAAACAAGTCAAAAAAGAGCAAAATGAACAAATAAGACGGAAAATGATATAATAAATTGTGAGTGCATTAACAATATTTTATTTTTAATTAGATCAAAACAACCACAATTTTGGCAAAATTTCGTGGTTTTTTTCAAAATTAAAGCTTATTGAGAACATCATCATAAATGTTTTATTACCATGACGATAAAATTAACGAAGCTCAATCGAACAAGCATAATTACATTAATTTATATTATGTTACAAGAAAGTTATGACAATTGAAAGTAGTCCAATTTTTTTAGAAACTAAAAAAATATGCTATTTTTTAATTTCCAACATCGATAATGATTCTTTATTGAAAGTAATTGAAATATTATTTTATTTTACATTTCTAACTATTCATGTTTTAAGTATAAATTCTATGAGAACAAGATCAAACAAACAATATTTTTGAAAAATACGTAAAAATGATCTTATAGGGTAATAATTATGTAAAACGGTGCGAAATAAAAATAATGAACAATATTTTTAAAAAAATAATTTTTCAAGAATTAAGTGATCAAAATTACTGAAATTATTTAAGCCACATATAATCAAATAAACAATATTTTTTGAATTAGCATACTTTTTTGATGATAATAATGCTATTAGGTATAAAATATGCTTTAAAACGGTGTTTTTATCATGATTTTTTTATCAAAAGTACAAAATTGACAATATTCAGTAAATAAAAACTTTCGTCAATCTTATTTTATTTTAATGATACTATACTCATTCGATAGAGTTTCGTTAGCTCTGCCATAATAAAAATAATCCATTTGTTATGATTTTTTCAGTAAGCTTTAATTTTGAAAAAAAAACTACGAAATTATGCCATAAATCATGGTTCTTTATTTTAATTAAAAATAATAAAGTTAATGAACTTTCATATTTACGATATAGTAAAATCTAGTTCAAAAGAAGATTAAGCTTTCAATCTGTAAAAAAAATCGTATCAATATTTTTCCATATAAAAAAATTGTATACATACAAAAACAAAAAAAAACATATTTTTTTAATGGCATAGGTCTTGATGGTACCATAATTTTTTAATAAGATGAAAAGTATTGTTTCTTAGATCTACTAAATTCTATAATCTCACGTTGTTAACTCAAGAAAGAAAAAGGTTATTAGTACTCAAATTTTAGGGTTACTTAATGGACACCCTGTAAATAGTAAAGTTTTATTTTTATCATTCAGCTTTATTTTGTTCACTAAACTATTTTATTGTTTATTAATAATTTAAATTTATCAATTAACATTTACAAATTTATTAGATAAATGATTTAATATTTTATTTAAAAAAATATTAATGTATCTTTTTTTTATATTTTGAATTAATTAAAAAATAGACTTATGAATATTAGATTAAACTATGAATGCCATTCAAAGTGAAATTTTAGTAATTATCATAATTACTCGACTTTTTATTGTTTACTTTAACATATTATTTAGTTAAATAACCATCACTAAGAAACTTTTCTAATCCATTTACTATTTTCAGTCCTACTCTATAAGCTTTAGTATCTACCTGTAAAAAAAGTAAAAATAACTTCCACTGTAACTTACAAAATCTTTTTTTGTTTTTTTTTTCTTTTCATCAACATGATTTTCAGGTTCATCTTTTGTCGATTGACTATTTTGGTTCATAAGTAAATTTTCATCATCGATTTCTGCTGAGCCAAATCTTATTAATTCTACATAAGAAAAGAATTGAAGAATCAAAAGTAAAAGAATAGTCAAATACTTTACAATGTACATTTTTGTGATAATGTTCTATTCATATTCTCGATATTTATACTTGATTTGATATATTTAAACAGGAAAAAAAACAATTTTCATATTTGAAACATAAATACGTTAGTTTTATGTGAAATAAAATGCTAATACATTTTTTTTAAAATTATTTATATTTTTTATGCATAAAATATAATTTTTTATTTTATATCTATAGAACAAAGATTTGTATAAGAAGAAAAGTTATTTTTATAAAATATATTCTTTTATTAAAAAATTTTTATTTTAAATATACAAAAATTATTATTTATTCTCTAAATACTGGACAAATATTTAAGATAAATTAAATTATTAAAAAATTAATATTTAAAATATTTTTTTATCTGCATATCCGCCAATACAAATCATATTGCACTTTCAAAAATATATTAAATATAAAAGATATTATGTTTGAAAATATTTCTCAAGCCGTTCTACAAGGACAATATTAATTGAAATTTAGACGAAATTTGCGGGAAAAATAATTTTATATTTTACCTTAAAGCTATATGACAAGTAGATCACACAAACTTAGTTGATGAGGTAATTTTGATTGATATATAAATATTAAAGAGAAAAGACCTTTTTTAACAGATATGAGAAATAATGATATAAAGTATTTAATAAAAAAATAAACCAAAACAAAGTCTTGGTAATTTCCCAGTTACTTTATGTTGGTGTTAGAGTTGTATCTAAACAATTATAATATATTGACAAACAGAAAACATTTCGCAAATGAGTATCCAGAAACTAGGTAAGTGGGGAGATGAGATTGTATCCCACCCTCCTTACTCACAAACCTTTTAATAAATAATGACATATGTTTATAGATATGTGTTGTTTTCTGAAAGATGAATCTTTAACTAATTTTATAAGCCGAAATTTCCTTTCATATTATTTTTCAATATGAAAGCCGACATATATTTTTTAAAAAAATTAATAAGTAAATATTTTTATTGGCATCACAACCATAAAAGAAATGGTCCAATTTTAAAAACAACTTTATTCAATTTAAGTCATTTATTTACGTATATATTTGAATATTTTTTTTACTTTTTCCTTGTCCCTCTTTAATGTCAACACAGATAAGTTTCAATTTAGCACTTGAAATCCAATGGTTTTGTCTTTTGTCATTGGTTCCATCAGTTTGTATTTTTGTAGCACCATTATTTTTATAATGGTGTTTTGCCTTTTTCAGTCTTTGTATGTAATTTATGTTTACGATAGTAAGCTTCTTATTCTTCATTTAATTTAGAACTCACAAGACAATTAGGTCTGTCTTTCCATCCCTCTAAAACACATTGTAGTTTCATAAAAATTCCTCTTTGACTGTCATTTTCTATTTTAAAGTTTAAGTAATTATCAGCTTTCAATCTTTGATTATATCTTAGCACAAATGTATTAGGAGAACATTATAAATATCTATGGTTTACTGTATTCATGATACGTACAACTTTAGTTAAGTTTTTCTTTACATCTTTTGACTTAATTGATAGCTTTCCATAAATTTCTCTGTGTACGAAATGCTTTCTCGATTTCCGGATTATGATGTCCATAAAGTACTCCATATTTACTAACTATACAATTTTATTTTAACCACTTTCTTAATTGTTGACTATGTAAGTCTTTAGCATTATCAGAATGTAAACTGGTACGGCATTCAGGGCGAAGTGAAGCAGATCGTACACTTAAAAAATTTATTAAATGCTCCGAAGCGGGTACGAATCAGATCCAGATATATCAGCGGATAGTAAAAATTATTTTGAAAAGTAAACTGCAGTGCGGCCTAAAACAAAGTCTAAAGCATGTATATAAATAGTAAATCATTGTGTTGTTCCTATTACGTTTTATTTATCAGAAAGTTTTAAATCTTGTGATGATAAAATAATAAAAAAATTTTTGAAAAAAAATTATATTATATTTTCCATTATATTCTCGCTGGTAAATCGCAAATATTTTCGATGTTCTTTAGTAAACTTTTTGTGTTAGTTAATTTTAAAAGTTTTTAAACTTATTGAACATTATAACAAATACTAAAATGCTATATACTCTACAATCCTGTGTATAAGGCGCTTTTAATTTTACATGATTGGATGAACGCGCTCTCAAATATTCATTCATTTTACACGATTTCCACATAATTATCTTATAAAATTAGTACGAAAAAAACAAACTTCCATGAGAGAGAACACACGAGAGTATAAAACTTTTATTTTTTACTACATAGGCACCTTATACACGGGATTTTAGGGTAATTATATTTATATGTAATAACATTTTTAAGTACAAAAAATTTACAAATATCCGCAGTTACATACGGATCGGACAGATAGCAAAATTCTCGATCCTGAACTGCTTCGGATGATCAACTATTCGCTCCACTCCGTAATATGCTGATTTATATTTATTCCCAACACCGTACTAGTTTGTACTAATAGAATTTTTATTAACTTTATGTTGAATTTAAAATATATTATAATTGTTTAGCAAAAAGAACTATTTATAATATTTAGATAATAATTTTTTTAGGTAAAATTTATTTTTATTTTACTATAGCCCCTATAATTTATAACAATTATTATAACGAACACGCACAAATTAATAATATAAATAACAATTACTTTCAATCTTTAACAATCGTTATGCTTGCTGTGGAAACAAGCAGATAATGAATAAAATTTATTAGAGTAAACACACACACACTGTAAAATATAAAATTGGGGTATATTAACAATCAAGCATTCTTTCGATAATGAATTATTAAGAGTACACACAGAAATTTTTCTATCCTAAAACATGCAATTTTATATATTTAAGTATAAAAATTACACAAGTCGCATTTGATTAGATAGAATTTTTTTTAAAATATTTTATATTTAAATTTTCTACTAAAATAGATATTTTTTACAAAAATATAAAATTGTGTAGATATAATAATAAACTGCTCAAATTTAAATTGAGGGGATAGAATTTTGGGTAAAGGTACACTAGCCGTATTGGGCTAATATATATTTACTTCTAATACAAAGGGGGGCAAATACATACTAACCCAATACGGCTAGTGTACCTTTACCCGAATTTTTAAAATTAATTTGCACGAAAACACGTCGCAATTATTCAAACGACGCAAGAGTTAATAATTTAACGAAATAAATTTCAATTGTTTAATTCTTCTGTACTTTTATTTGAAAGTCTAGTGTTAAAAGGGTGTCGTATTAATTTTTTTACGTATAAACATTTAAATAGAAAAATTGTTAATCTTTAAAAAGTATATGATGAAACAAAAATTCAAAAAATTAAAGCTTCTTTTGCTATTAATAAAAAGAAATAAATAAAAAACGATGAAAAAACATTAGTAAATATTAATGAAGATTGATGAAGATTGGTGAATCTGAAATAATGTTCTGTGAAGAAGTAGCTCGTTTTCCTAAATTAACCATTTAACTAGAGAGAAATTAAATACTTTGGGTCTACATAATTTTTATTTTAAAAAGTAGTATTTCTAATACAAATTGTTATTATTAATGAATTACAGATACGAAAAAGATCTTTCAATTAAAATTGAATCTTGTAAATGTTACCAGATAAGTAAAAAGTCTCTAAATATTTGAATATAAATCTTTAGAAAATTTAAACTTTTTCAATCCATAAACAATGTAGGCAATTTTTAAAATGTAGATTAATTTTCCGTCAAATTTTATCGCTTAATAATTTTGCGATAATCAACTTTTTTTTTTGAATATTTTGAGAAAGATAGAATTTTTAAAAAATTTAAATATTTATTCAAAATAATTTATGTTATTTAATTGAATATAAAAAATTCTATCTTCTCAAAGCTTATTTAAGTACCATGTTTTGAGATAGAATAATTTCTGTGTGTATATATATTCCCGGGTTTCTTGCTCTTTTATATTCTCGGCTGAGTGTAATATTATTATTGGTTCCTGGGAGAATAAACATTACTCTCGGTGATGATTCATCTCCTTGTTTTAAATTTGCTTCTTCTACGAAATTCTAGAAATTTCTGGAGGCATTACGTCTCCCTTCCCGTTTGTTGATGTCCTCAGCAATGCTTCTATTTTTGTTTTACTGCCCTCGGCAACATTTGGAACATCGTACATCTTTATATGGTATTTAAGTTGTTAACCCATGATGACAGTCATTTACCATGCCTCTTGCTGACGATATTGAGAAGATCGCCTTGTATTCTTTCCTGGCGATGATTTTTAATATAATTTGTAAGTAGTCATAATTTTCTCTTCTTTTTATACTTAACCTTTGTTTTCCCTCTTTTTTTTTTTTTTTTTCAGCTTTGTTATGCCAAATAGGTTTATTCTATTTTGAAAATTTCATACTTTCCAAAAAGAGGGGTAGCAGTCCTCACGGGTCCGTTCCAGTCGCTGCCGGTGCTTTGCCCACCGATCCGGAAAATCCTTTACCTCAAAATACTCCTTAATTCTTCATTCCTGGAAATCATTGATCTTCTAAAAATTTTAAACCGTCATCGTTCTAAGATACTTTGTGGAATTCTGTTTATCGCACGTGTATTGTTAATGAAGTGTTAATATAATAAAGATTTTGTTAAAATTTCGGTAAATTGTGTGTGTGTCTTTGACAAATATGGTGATGTTGTTATGATCGTATTATAAGTAGAAAAATAATTTGTGTTATATAAAAATATAGTTGAAATAATGAAGAAAAGATAAAAGTAAGTATTAGTATATGATAGAAATAATATGAATATGTTGTAAGGGGAATTGGTTAATTAATCTTCTTCCTTGTACTCTACAATTTCTCCATCTTCCACCGGTTCAGGTGATCCATTGGGTACCGGTGTTCTTCTTTCAAGGACCGGTGGTAGTGGTGGTGGTGTTGGTGGACGTACTGTTGTTCGTCTTACTTTTACTTTTTGGGGATCGAACTGAACTTGGGTAGTGTATCCTCTTTTGAGGTTCCTAACGAAGTATATGTTTTCACCTTCGACGGTAAAAAGGTCAGTGAAGGAGTCAGATCTTAAAAATTCTTCAAACGTCTTGTCCACGAATCCTTCAAAGCGTTCTTCTGTTAGTTTATAGGTGTCAAAAAAGTCAGCCTTTATTCTGGCTATGGTGTTATCTGTTCTCTGGCGGAGTGAGTAAACCAAGGAAGCCATCTTTCTCTCCATGTTTTCTTGGAGAGTTTCTTGTATTACCACTATCATGCGGAGGTGGCTTTTCAGATCGAAGGTGCGTGGGTCTCCGCAATTATTCCAGTCTTCTACCATTTGATGGCAGAAGTCCATTGTGTCCATAAGATATTCCGTGGACACTCTTCTTGAATTTGCCATGTTAGTGGAATACTTTTGAGTAAATGATATACTTGATGCTATTCCCCTCATATTTATAGTCTTCTTTGTTGTTGTTTGTTTTTTTTTCGTTTTTAATATTCTGGAATTTTGATGGATTTCTGTTTTGAATTATCTTATAATTTTCTTCAGTTTTTGTGGCTATTCCATAATTTTATTTTTCTTTTCAAATTTTCTCAGGATGTATAGTGTAATTTTTAATGGATATTAACAAAATTGTTTGTTCACTTTCATTTTCATGTAGGACGAAGTGGAAATTTTAATGTTTAGATTCATATAAATTGTTTATGGATAATTATCCTTGTCAAATTTTCTCATGATATTTAGTGTAATTTTTCTTGTATAATGCAGTCATTGTTTAAAATTTCTGTTAAGATTACTTACTTATATCGATTTTGGTTGTCCACGTATATAAAGGTATAAGATAAGAAGATAAATTTCATTTTTCTCTAGTTAGATGACATCTGGGGGTCCGACTCCCCCCCTACTTGGACTTCTTCACCTCCTGGTGAAGTTTTATACAGTTTTAGTTGTTTTATATGGGCTACGTTGTATATTCTCCTACCTCTATTTATTGTGTGGCTGATGCGTCCACTTTTAAGCAATTTACTTAATTCGCAGTTGCCGGTTGTTTGATCGATGTTCATAATCACGTAGGGTCCATCATACTTATCCTTTAATTTGCTTTCATTACCTATTCTTCCCATAATCCTTTTTAGTACTACGTCTCCAACTTTGAAGAAAGTAGGTTTGTTTACTTCCTTCTTACCTTGCCTATTTAGATTGTTGATAACTGATGCAATCAGTCTTTCGTAATCCACTTGTAGCTCTGCATCATTTAAGTGATTCAACAAACGTAGATTCATGTCCATCGGAGTTTTTCTTCGTCCAAATATGACTTCATAGGGGATGGCTTCAGTGATTGAATGTATCTGATTGTTGTACGTATGAGATATGATGGGAGATATTAAGTCCCAATTCTCGTCCTCCTCATAGCATGCTAATGTTTCATTTATGGTCCTGTTATACCGCTCTACTTGCCCATTTGAATCGTGGTTATAAGGTACTGATTTCATTAACTTAATGCCTGAATTATCCATAAAGTTGTGAAACTCCTTGCTTGAAAAATACGTAGCATTGTCCAACCTTATTGCTTTTGGGTACCCGAAGATTGTAAAAACGTTGATGATAAGTGTGTTGATTATAGTTTCAGATTTGGTATTTCTCATGGGTATCGATAGTGCATACTTAGAGAAATCATCCACTATGACGAGTAGGTATTCGTTTTTCCTTTTTGTGGTTTGTAATCTTCCCCTTATATCCATATTTAGCCTTTCCCATGGCCTTGTGGCTGGCTCCCATGTGCCTACCCAATTACATGTCGTATTCGGGTGGTACTTTATCTTTTGGCATTTTTCACAGTTAATGTTAACTTGCATGTTCTCCCACCAATAATACCTCTTTATTAACTCTGTGAGCCTCTTATTTCCAAAGTGTGCTCCTAGGTAGAGATTTTCATGATATTCCTTAATTAATAGATTTCTAGACCTTTTTGGGACATAGATCTTCTCCCTTCCCATAACTTTGATGTATCCCACTTCATCAATAATGTTAATTTGATCTCGATATTTCTCTTGTAATTCCTCAACTTCATCCTTTGATAATTTGAATAATTCCATTTTAATTGGGGGCCTCATTTCCTGACATTCTCCTTGCATTTCCCTCTTTAAGGTAATAGCTAGCACCTGTGGCTCCCTTAGTATCTCCTCCGGATTCCTTGAAAGTAAATCCGCTATCACGTTTGCTTTTCCTTCTTTGTAAAATATATTCAAATTGTGTGCCATCAGTACCAGTTGGTAACGTCTTAATTTTGTTTGATTTTCTTTAGCTGACTTAATTGCTAATAGGGCACGTTGGTCTGTGAAGATGTCTGTTACTTTCCCTTCTATATAGTACTTGAAAGATTTGATAGCAAAAACCAAAGCTAATGCTTCTTTCTCAACAATTTGCCATCTTCTTTCTATACTGTTTAAAGTCCTGCTCGCACATGCTATTAATCTCAGTTTCTTATCTTCTTCATTCTCTTGTAACAAGACGGCTCCAACTGCATATTCTGACGCATCTGTGTGAATCACAAAGCTTCTATTCAAATCTGGAGGTGCCAATATTGGTGCTTCCTTTAATTTCTTCTTCAATGTTTCGAATGTCGTTTGTTGCTCCTCCTTCCAACTATACTCCTCTTTTTCAGATAATAGTTTAGTAAGTGGTGCTGCTAATTTTGCATAATTCAAGATAAACCTCCTAAAGTAATTAGTCGCTCCTAAGAATGCTCGCAATTCTTTTCTATTTTTAGGTATAGTTAACTTGTTGATAGCCTCTACTTTCTTTTGATTAATCTCTATTCCATCTTTGGAAACATAATGTCCCAAGAATTCAACCTTCTTCTGCCAGAAATTACATTTTCTTAATTTAGCTTTCATACCTATCTCTTTTAATTTCTTGAAGACTCTTTCAACATCTTGAATATGGCTTTCTTCTTTTCCAGAAACAATGATATCGTCCATATACGCAATAACATTCTCTCGCATATCTCCAAAGCTTTCCTCCATAACGCGTTGGAAGGTTGATGGACTTCCCGAGAGCCCCATGGGCGTCACATTATATTGGAAGAGTTCTTTCGGTGTTATAAATGCCGTGATTTCTTTGGACTTCTTCTCTATAGGGATCTGGAAAAAGCCAGAGGCTAGGTCGATTGTTGAATAGATTTCCTTTCCAGAAACTTTCTCCAGTATATCTTCAATTAATGGTAGTACTGAAGTTTCATCTTTCGTAACTAAATTCACTTCTCTATAATCCACGACCTTCCTCCAATCTCCTGTCTTCTTCTTAACCATTAGTACAGGTGAGGCCCATGGAGACCTGGATTTCTCTATTTGTCCATCCTTAAGCATGTCGTCAAGAATAGTCATCATGGCTTCTTCTTGCTCTGGTCGATACTTTCTCAGGGGTTTCCTAACTATCTTAGAGTCTTCTTTGAGATTGATCTCATGTTTGATCATCCCTGTGTATCTTCCTGGATCATTCATATATTCGTAGAAGATATCTTTGTATTTCAAGATTAGAGGTTGAAGTTGTTTAGGTATTTCTATAATAGCGAGCATCTCTTTGTTACTCAAGGGTTTCGTTCTTCGTGAATCCGGAAGATCTTCTTCCCATTGAGCTTCTGGAGCAACATATTCATCTTCTGCTGAGATGATTTCATCGGGTTTCAATTGAATTGCTAAGCAAACTGGGGTATTCTTAAGAATATTAATAGGTTTTGTCCCAAAATTCCAGAGATGTATGGTCGTTCGGTTATTCTTGATGTCGTTAACACCTTTGATTGGAGTAATCTCAGGTGGCATTGTCGTTCGTTTATTTTTCGTGATGTACAGGAGACCATCGCCAATGGGTGATCTTCCTTTTAGTGAAAATTCATCCCTTTTCCCGGTTGCAATGTAGTATTGGCAGTTGCCACCAAGACCAAATTTCTATGAGGATCAGCCCAGGCCTTAGGGATTATTGAATTTCCTATGGTAACTGTATGTTTTTCGTAGTTGTGGACATATTTGGAATATTTAGATAAAAAGGTTCTACCTATTATAATATTCAAGGTTAAATCTGGAACTATGTAGAACCGTTCTTCTGTTTCCCTTAAATTAACTGTGCAAACTTTCAATAACGTAACACCTTTGAATTTAATTCTATCATGGGTGTTGTCCACCCAGGCATCTGTTGGTTCAACTGGTGGGCTTCCAAATAGTATCCATTGTTCCTCACTTATTAGTGAGACATCACTTCCATCGTCGATGAACACTTGTGTCCATTTCCCATGTACGTTCATTAAAATTGTTGGTGTGTGTCTAAATCTGTCGAGCAATGTTATTCTAACCATTAATGCATATCCCGCTTGAATTGCTGCTTCCCTTAACTTTTCATCATCTTCATCGAATGGTAGCACATCTGTGTCACATAATTCTAGATCCCTCTTGGTTGTGCCCTTTTTCCATAGCAAAATTGAATAAGATGTCCGCTTTTTCCGCAGTGTTGGCAGGCAACGGGGGGTCTTCGGCATTCGTTTTTGAGGTGCCCCTTTAATCCGCAGTTGTGACATACAAAGGACTTCCTATCCTTGGGGTATTCGGCAGGTTGTGATATTCTTCCGACTAATACTCTTCTGGTTCCTGCCTTATTCATTCTCTCAATTAGCTCTTGTTTCGCCTCTCGATCATCCAACTCCTTTTCGTAATTTTCAGCAATGGTCATGGCTGTTTCCAAACACTTCTCGTGATCTGGGATGATTGGCATCTTCTCTCTCAGCTCTTTTGTTAGACTTGCAATATAGGTGTTCACGATCTCAACCCTCCAGTAGTCTCCCCTTTCTGCTTCTGTCATTGCTTTCCGGTACAAAGAGTTTTCGTAGTCCGGGTAAATTTCGGCAAGCTTATTCCTATACCTGAGATTGTAGTCCCTTACAGCTTCATCCATTCTCTGCTTCCACCCTCTCATAGCTCGTAAGTTGAAATTGTTTTTGACGTACTTCTCATAGACAGCTTTGACAACCTTGATAAGATATCCGAATTGGCATCCCGGGCTGACGGCTCTCCATTTTCGATAACACGTATAAAGACTGTTCCCAAGTGGTTGGTGTAGCAGACGCTCGAATCGGTCTTTCAGCTCCTCTCTCAGGTTCTCCCTTTCAATGATGTCGGGCAAAACTTCCTTGATAACGGTGATGTTGGTCCGGAAAAACAGTTCGACGACTAGGGCGGTTGGATTCTTGTCCTCCGGATTCATGAACTGGTGCAGAGGCTTCAGGCCATTTCCTCCACGGTTTGCTCTGTTTAGCCTTTCCATTGTAGTAGGTGATAGAACGATATCTATAATGAAGGATAAAAGATAATGAAAGATTTGATAAAATTGATGCCAATTCTGAGATTTCTTTGACTTTTATACAATTCTTCTGAGGTGGAGTCTCATTCTTTAGTTTAATGTTTTGAAGATGGCTTGAAAGCCTTTTGTTTTGTGACGGGTGCAAATCGTTTACATTTTGAGCTAATTATGTTTTGAGAAAATTTTGATTCCCAAGAGCTAAGAGGATTTGTCATGGATTTCGTAATATTTTCATTTTCACATCGTTTAATGTGACTTCTGATGTTTTGATTCTCATCCATTATCTCCATTAAATAACTACCTCCTGCATTCTTATCATTCTTTTCTGATTTCTTGTAAAAACAAACATTTTTGAGATTTTCTAGAATATTCTTTTACAGCGCGCTTTTTTTAACGTTTGTTTCTTCAGTCATGTCAGAATGAAATTGTTAAGAATACGTTAACCATTTATTCCTTATTCATGCCTAGCTTGTTTTCTCGGTCTCCTACCGTTACTCCTAGACGCTTACCTGGTAGAAGAATTATGGCGTGCACGCCTTTCCCGAGGATCATGTTCTCCTTATTTGTTACTATTAATCCTTATTCGTCCCAATTCCAGCTATTCGTCAACAGCTAGTTCTTCAACCTTAACAATACTACATTTCCATGATCCTCCCATCTCACCGCATTCAACCTTCTGTACTTCCCTGATTTGTACAATATACGGTGGCTCCTCCATTTCTCACCGGCTCTAGTTTCCCCTTTTTGTTTAACAATTAACCTGCCGGTGGCTCCTCCAGGTAGTTATCTTCGAAATCCATGCAGCTTTCTCCCGCTATTCATAGGGTCCATCTCGGTGGAACCTCGTTATGCTTGCTGTGGAAACAAGCAGATAATGAATAAAATTTATTAGAGTAAACACACACACACTGTAAAATATAAAATTGGGGTATATTAACAATCAAGCATTCTTTCGATAATGAATTTTTAAGAGTATATATATTCCCGGGTTTCTTGCTCTTTTATATTCTCGGCTGAGTGTAATATTATTATTGGTTCCTGGGAGAATAAACATTACTCTCGGTGATGATTCATCTCCTTGTTTTAAATTTGCTTCTTCTACGAAATTCTAGAAATTTCTGGAGGCATTACGCAATATGGAACATATTTTCACCTTTTTTGAGTAACGCCCTTCATATTTGAAACAACTTAATTTTTTTATATTTTGTAACATTTTGAATATTTATAAGTACATTTAATTAAATTAGGTTAACGAGTTTTACATAATAAATTTAAGCAATTCTTAGTTTCTCTTATATATAATTCTTAAAAATAAATATTATTTTAAACTAATTAATCTAACAAAAAAATTTATTTTTCTTAAATGTAGTACAATTCTTCAAAAATAGTTTTATGCATCTTAAATTGTTAGTTTTTTTATTTTTGTGTAAAAGATACAAGGTGCAGATTTTTTCTACTTAAATAATTTTAAGTCATTTCGGAAAAAAAATTAATGAAATATTTAATTTCATTGCAATTTTTCTAAGAATAAACTACAAAAGACGACACATTAACGTTTTCCAATAAATTTAAAATGTTTTAAATATCGAAAGAAAATTTGAATATAAATAACATAAAATTTTGATGATAAATATGAAATTTTGATTATAAAATTAATATAAATAGAGCAGTTTTTTCTATCTATTTTATCCTTTTTAATAAATAAAAGTTTAAAATAATCTTCTTTTTATTTTTTTGGAAAAAAAATATAAGCTCTATTTATTATTATTAAATTTACTACGGCTAGATAAATATAGGAAGTAAAATGTTTACATTACTTTACTATAAAAAGGTATTAAAGCATTGAACTTGAGAAAGCATTTGTATTGATTTTTTTATTACAATGCTATTTTTAAAATTTTTGATTTTAATTCTACCATCTCTTTCGTTAGGTATTAGAAAAGCACTATGTAGAATGAAACTTGTAACTGTAACTGGTGCTGTTCCTACAAAAAATATAGGAACACTAACAATTGTCAGACTTAAAAATGGGAGAACGAGAATTACAGGAAAACTTGTAAATTTACCTCCTGGTCTACATGGTTTTCATATTCATGAAAATCATAGTTTAGCTAATAGCTGTCTAGCTGCTGGAGCTCATCTAAATCTTAGAAACATGAATCATGGTGGTTTAAAAACTCCTATTCGTCATGAAGGTGATCTTGGAAATATCAGAACTCGCTCAAATGGAGTAACAACAATTGATAAAGTAGCAAGAGGTTTAAGTTTTAATGGTCCTGCAAAGTTGCTTAGAAGAACATTAGTTGTCCACGAAAAAGTTGATGATTTGGGAAGATGTAATAATGAAGGCTCTATTACTGTAGGTAATTCTGGAGCAAGAATTGCTTGTTGCTTGGTTACTCCTTTTAGAAGACATTACCTGGTCGACTAAAGCATGATTAGAGAACTTGATAATGTTTTTGAAGCAGATTATTGAAGATTTAAATGTTTATTTTGTACTTTTTCGTTTCAATGAGGCCACTTGGAAAAGTACTTTTTTTTAACTATCTTTAAATTACTTTTTTTATAAAATAACAACTTAGTTAAAAATGTTTATATTGTTTATAAGCCATTAACCTTTTTGATTTTTACCTCGTGATGTAAATATGCTGCAATATAATCTGTTATCTTCTCAAACATATCACTTTCTATAGTTAATTTTAGTCATATAAATTAATCTAGATAGCCATCTAGTTTATTTCTACTTGTTTTCCGTGTTTGTTGTTTTTTTCACTTAGAGTACTCTCGTATGTCTCAAAGTATTTGGATGTAAGAGTTAAACTTAGATTCTTCAAAATTATATTGCGACAACCTTTAAAATAGGTAAAATCTTGAGTTTCAAGTTTGCTGAAATTTTAGGATCTTCAAATATCAAAGTGTGTTGCGATCCGCTCTTCAAATAAGTATCTTAATAATTAGCCATTGATCTCTTAAATCCCTATTTAACATTGTGATAATGAATGGCCTACTATCTTTACGATATATTTCATCAAACGTATAAACACGTAATTAATCTTGCATAATAAAACTAGTGTTATTTAGTCAAAATTATTTTATTTATCAAATTCTTTTTTTTTATTGGTGAGAAAGTATCATATTTTAGTTTTAGAATCTTTTAATTTACTATATAATTATTTTTTACCAAAAATTTAATTTTAATATGGTTCGATCTAAACAGAAAAGTATCTTTTTTTCAGATGAATTTATCATTGCTGGCAGTAAATAATAATTTCTATTGAAGTTTTTACACAACCTATAGGATGACTTATATACTATTGTGTAGATAAAAACTTTTTACAAATGCATGAAACCCAATTTAAATATCTAAACTATTAAAAAATAATAATAATTGTAAAAAAATACTTTTTTACGTTTTCTGGTATTTTACTTACGACACATAATATTTTATCTTGAAGATTGTAGATAATCTATGAAAATAAGTGATATCTCTATTGATAGTCAAGACCTTCTTCTGACATCGCATACAGACGATTTTAAATATTTCTTTTTTTGAGGGAAATATGAGTAAATAACAAATGACCAAGAAATGTTTTTAAGTATTTTTTTAACACTTTTGGTATTATTCTATTGAGAGTTTATGCTAGTATCGAATATCGCACTTACTCTTTATTTTCTTACCTAAAAGTTTTTACAGTTAAAAATAAATGAAAATAAAAAATATTACTTATATTTTTAACAAAGATTTTTTAAATTGAAATATTAGGCAAATTGCTACTTATAACATAGGTAAAACGCTACTAACTCCCAATCTGAGCGATAATAAAAATATAGATCTTAAATTTCCGTAAAATACATTTTACTTCGAAATACTAGTAATTTAAATTGATAGTATCATATTTTTGATGATGTTATATAATAGTAACATTGCCCATTTACACATTTAAAAGACAAGAATTGTTTTCTGGATATAATTATCATCCGCACCAGTTGTAGTGAATAATTAATTTGAGTCTTCTTTTACATGATCTCCCATGAAGTTTGAATTGGCGGCTCTTCTTAGATGACATAATACATGTGTTTTTCTCTCTCCTTATTAAGAAGAATCCTAGTTGCCATTTTCTAACGTTATTTTAAGGTAAAAGTTTTCTAGTAACTGGTCTTTTGATTTACATTTTATAACTGAGTATGACGATTGGTATTCTAGTTGGTTCTTCCTCATCTTGATAGTACATCTATTCCCGAATACTAAGCATTATTTTCTTTGTGATTTTAAATTTGGCAAGTCTTTGCAACGTAATTTCCTCGTAATCTACTAAATTATGAAGATCAGCAGACGTGTATAAATCTTTTGGCAATCTTGATGACAAACTGTAGAATGTACCGTGTGGTGTTCTGCAGTTTATTTGATGAAGAAAATAATTGTTTATAAATGTTATTTTGGGAAGAAGTCCATCCCATTTATTATAATCTTGTTCCTTAATAGATTTTGATATTATTTGGTTAAGTGTTTTAAATGAACGTTCAACAAAAGATTGACTTGCACATTTATATGCTGTACCTTTTCCTAAAATTATAGAATGGTTTTTGGCAAAATCAGCTAACTTTTCAGATTCAAAATATTAGGTTGGTGCAAAAATTCTGTCGTCTTTTTACTGATATTTTACAATCCTATAATTTTAATAATACAATTATCTAACTTAACGATATTATATTCATTATTATCAACAACTTGTCTTGAATTAGTTGCCACCTCACTGATTCCAGATGTGGAAAATTTCTTAACTTTTTTGAAGAAAGTCTTAAAAAAAAACAATAAATACTTTATCAACTTTACTGAAGTGTCTACCATCCTAGAGGTTATGTAGAGATAAGAGTAGGTATAATTTGATAGATAAACATCTGGAGAATATGTTTTGTACGAGAGAAATTCATAGATTCTCTTAACTAGATTTTTTCGGGTCTTTAATGTCACATGTCATCATATTGAAGAGCAACTCTTTTGTCATTATCCGAATTTTGTAATTTTTCTTAACTTCTTCGTCTAATTTTGATGTCATATTGCATTAGTGATCATTAAGAGTAGTTTGTTAATAGTAGAATCTCAAAAAATCTTAATTAAAAGCCGAAGCCCTACAAATGCATACGTTATCTTCAAGATTTATCAAATTGTTTCGAAACTTTAATAACGATTTTTACACAATTGAATTATGTACTACATATCCCCCTGATATTTTACATAAAATTTTAGAAGCCTTAGTCTTCCTATGGTTTTAGTTGAAGCTCATAGATAATACAATATCAAAAATGACTTTTGACTATGCACATATCTAGCAAAAAAAATGTATCATAGATAGCATGACATGTTGTGAGTAAGCAAATTATTAAGTTAAGAAGTGATACATTTTAATTAACATAATAACTTAATTTTCTATTAATTTCAATCATATTTTTCCAATGATGTAATGAGTAAAATTTTTATTTGGCCTTTAATACATCTACATGATAATTAAACTATTAATTATAACAATCACTTACAATTAATTAACAAAGTAATATTTTACAATCAAATAATAACCAAATTAACTTTCACTTCTCATAAAATAAAACTCTTCAAAATATATATTAGAATAATATAAGTTTTGGACTAACGCGTGCTGTAAGTATAATAAAAATGACTAATGTCATCATTTTTAAACCTTTATATACTAATTGCAATTACTATGTTTTGGCTAAATGTTTAATAATGTGATATTGAAAAAAACGACAGAAATTTATGCGATAATCGAATGTAACAAAATATAATTTAATGAAATTTATTCATAATCATAATATAATCAAAGAAGTCGTAGCAATGCAAAGAAAAAATTAGAATAGTTTTTTAAATAATACCCTATATTTTAAAATCTTTGAAAGTTAACTTGACGTTCCATAAAGACGATTTCTTGGGTGATATTTTGGTAGTTTTTGATTTTTATGTGGATTTCCTCCATATTGATTTCTTGAATGTACATGTAGACTACCATTGCCCACACCTTTGTGATTTGAAGGTCGGTGTGGTGGAAAATTAGAAATTCTTGAATTATGTCTATGCTGTCCTCTTCTAAACAAAAAACATCCTTTCATACACGCGATTTACTATCCCTGATTCAATAAACTTAAAGTAACAAATATGCTAGAGTTTTAATTTATTTAGTAAATCAGGCACCAAAAAGTAAAAAATAGTTTACATTTAAAAAAATTAATTTATGAATATTTTTAATAACTTTAAACAATTAATTGACTTTAACTTCTAAAAAATTAACATTTTTAAAATAGTCGAAAAATAAGGAAACTCAATAATATCAATTATATTTATACTTATGACTTTTTTAAATACTATGTTGTTTATCTATTAATATAATTTTTTTTCTTGTAATTATATACTATCACTTTTTTATATTGTCATTATATTAATAGTTCAGTCGCTCATTTTGTTCAATTTGATTAATTTGACTAAAATTTCATACAACGAATGTTTGTAATAGTGTCAACTGTTTATAAAATTTAATATATGTAAAATGCTATAGAGTATGTATATTAACAATATAAATGATTGAAGACACTACAAAATTAAAATATGAATACATTGAAATGTTAATTTATTAATTAATATGGAACGTAGAAATTTATATATGAAGTGCTAAAAGCAACAATATCTTAGAAATTTTGATTATTTATAATTTTTATTAAATTAGTGAAAGCTTTGCGTCTTCATGCCTTTGTTTAACATTTTAACATATTCTACTTTGATTTTTTTAATAAAAATATTCAACACTCTTTGATTCTTAATTGGTGTAATTATCAATTAACCTTAGTGATATTAATTTACCCTCTTATTCTGGCGTTAAGATTTTCAAATGAGCCTTTTTTTACTTTATTTTGTTAACTTTCAAAATATTATTTGAAAACAAACCTAAAAAAATTATTTCAAAAAGAGGTGTTATTTGAAAATGACTTGATCTATAGTAACTAAAACGTTTTGGTGCCTGTTTTCACACTAAGTCAACAAATAGATCTATTGACTATTTAACTATGAAAATGAGTTAAGTTTAAAAAGAGCTATGATGTAGAAAAAATTAATTTTCTTATTTTTTTTTGTTATGGACACACCATTTGAACTTATAAAATAATACTTATTTTCACTAAAAAATATTTATTCATTAGAAATTCAAGACTTCATATATTTGTATTTAAAATTCTTACGTATCATATCAACTAATAAATTAACGTTTCAATATACTTTTATTTAATTTTGCAAAGTGTTCAATCATTTATGTTGTCAATATACATACTCTACAGCATTTTACATATATTAAATTTTGTAAACAGTTGACACTATTACAAACATTCGTTGTATGAAATTTTAGTCAAATTAATCAGATTGAACTACTAAAACTATTAAAACTATTATAATAATAACAATATAAAAAAGTGATAGTATATAATTACAAGAAAAAAAATTATATTAATAGATAAACAACATAGTATTTAAAAAAGTCATAAGTATAAATATAATTGATACTATTGAGTTTCCTTATTTTTCGATTATTTAAAACTATTAGTTTATTCAGAAGTTAAATTTAATTAACTGTTTAAAGTTATTAAAAATATTAATATATTAATTTTTTAAAAGATAAACTATTTTTTACTTTTTGGTGCCTGATTTACTAAATAAATTAGAACTTTAGCATATTTGTTACTTTAAGTTTATTGAATCAGGGATAGTAAATCGCGTGTAGGCAAAGTAAATTTTACAAATTTGATTAATAAGATAACAAAAATTAAATAAATATATTGTTTAGTGTGATTAGAAAAATTCATTTTAAATGAAATAATAATCTGATAGCAATTGTGAATTACACTTTTTTATATTATATTAAAGTATCAAAAATTAATAAAACAATGCTTCAAATGATATATACTACCATTTATTAAACAATCATGTAATTTTATTTTTACACATAGTAAATTTTTATAATACTTTTTTGTATGTTTCGTATGCTAGTCCTGATTGTATAAAGCTATAACCTTACCAATAAATCATTGTATGTTGAAACGCCTGAATAGATTAGATTAGCAAGATATAATAAGAATCAGACTAGTACGGTATTTGGAGTGAAACAAATCAGATACTTTTAAAAAATTCTCAATGTGCTTCAGAGCGAGTAAGGATCAAATCTGGATATATCCGCGGATAGTAAAAATTATTACAGAAAGTAAACTACAGTGCGATCTAAAGCAAAGTATAAAGCATATATATAAATGGTAAATTATTGTGATGCTTCTATCAAAATCTTTTGATCGGAAAGCTTCAAATCTAGTGATGATTAGATGAAATAGTATAATTTTTAAAAAAATAAAATTATATGTTCTACTGTATGTTTAAAAATACATTTTAAATATTTTTAGTGTTTCTTTAATGAATTTCTATGTTAGTTAATTTTAAAAGATTTTAAAATATATTAAACTGTTATATTTTCTAAAGTTAGTGGATTAAAATATGCTGACTTTAGGTAGAAAAAAATTTATATAATAATATTTTCATCCATATTTAAGACGACTCTATCATAAACATTACTTAAAACATTAAGAGGCTGTGTAATTATTTTTTATTTAATAACATTTTTAGGTATTAAAATTTACAATTATATGCGGTCACATACAGATCGATCCACGAAGAGTCAAATTCCCAGTCTTGATCCGCCCAAGATAGTCAACTATCTGCTCTGCTTCGTTATATCTGGATCATTATTCGCTCCCAATACCGTACTAGTTTCGACTTAGAAAATTAAGCAAATTATTCTGCAATTTTTATAAAGCATAGCAAAACTTTTACATATTTATAAACAATTTTTTAAAATCTTTTAATATGCGTAGGTACACTGAAATATTTTAAAACAACTATTTGCAAACAATTTCGTTTGAGTAATTGTAGCTTAAAAAGATTTGAAGGAATAAATCTATTCAATTCTTAATTTTAGTGATATTAAATTAAAAAAATTTTAAATCTTAAAAAACCAAATATTAATTTGATTTTAAATTTTTCATTATATTTTACTAGTTAAGATATACTGTACTGATTTCAATTATTTTTAAATAAGCACAAAATTTACATATAGTTAAGTAGAAACTATTTTTTGACCCATCTTAATCATATTTTATTTTTTGGAATGTAAATTAATCTTTTAAAGACTTTCTTTCTTAACTTTTATAAATTATTATTCTTTGACTTTTATTAAAAAAATCAGTCGTTCTTATTATTTTTTATTATTAGTATCTAAAAATAATAGAATTTTTTCTACTAAATACTTTCAAAAAGTCATTGTGCTATAAAATTTATGAGATTGCTTTCATTCTTATTAATTATCTCAAGAATACATAAAGATAAATTATATAATAATATTTCAAAATGTGTTTAATTAGTGTATTTATTTTGAAAATAAGCTTCGTGAATATAGCTTTAACAATATACCTTTTTCTAGAACACATATATATAATGTAATCTTTTCTAAAAAAATTGATGTATTGAAACTTTTTTACGTTCTTAAAAACCAAAAATATTACTTTTTTTCTTTGTACCTCGAGAACGGATAAATGGACCAACACAATATATACGTCATTTAATAGATAATTAAATTTTACAAGGAACTTATGAAAAAAATATATTTAAATAGCTTCATCTTGACAAACTTTTTTTGAAAGAAATTCGATCGCGATTTTATAGTACTTAGAATTCCTCATTTTTTTAGATTATACTCAAAATGTAAATTAAAGAGAAGCTTAGAATAGTTTTTTTCTTTTTTCAATCTCATTTTCTGAATCTTGATATGCTATTTTAGAACATCAAAATCTAGCTTTTTTGTGATCATCTTCAGAAAAGTTCAAAATCTCAAGAATGAGACCTGAAATTTCAATTTTTTTTAATTTTTAAATTATTAGCATCTGAAACTACACATGTTTGCAAAATTCCATATAAAAATAACTCAAAGGGGGTCAAAATCAACACATTAAAAGTATGTAATTAGCTATATCTCAAGAAATAGACTTCAGATTGACATAATTTTTCATTTTTTAGAAACAGCATATAAAATTACATATATTAGGATACAAGAAAGTTTAAATATCGAAAATAATTTACACACTCACCTTCTTGTTATAATATATACAGGGATAACTGTGAAAATTATGAGCAAATGCACTATTATTTTATATATCAACAAAATATTTTATTTATAAATACATTATTTCGAAATTTAGAAGAATAACTGAAAGGAATTTTAAGAAGATATGAATATTTCAAAGATATTATTATCATTTTAAATTGTTATTAGTTATTTTATATTAAAGATTTATAAGATCATTAAAATATTTTACTATTCATTAAAAGAAAAAGAAAGTTGAATACAGTAGTCCCCCCGTATCCGCGGTTTCAGTTATCCGCGGTTTGAAAATTACTAGCAACTAGAAAATTATAACATGGGGAGGTACGTGCGATTTTTTTTTATTTTAACTATCTTAAAATACAAACTTTATTTATGATTAAATTTTTCATTTTTTTTAGAAATTAAACTAACTAAATGATCATCGTTGCCTACAATTGTAAAAAAAAATACATCTTGTCTATAGTTTAAAGGTCTTAACACATGGAAAAATAAGAAATACTACGGTTCGCTATTATCCGCGGTTTCGTTATCCGCGGTAGTCTCAGGAACCAATCTACCGCGGATACGGGGGGACAACTGTATTCTGATAATTTTATGTATTGATAATAAGAGAGTTTTTGATAGTAATTAAGTTAAATTTAATTGTTTAATTTTCCTCCAACAGTTCATTCAAGTGGCCAATTAAAAGGGCCCAATAAACTTATAATTTACCTAGACCAAATAATCATTTGCTATGCTATGTAATATAAAACTTTATTTTAGAAGTAGGTGTACAAAATAGGATAGTTTCACACAACATGACATTGATAGAAAAAATAATGGTAACCAAAAAACGTACTATTTTATCAGTACAGCTCTGATCCTGATAACAAATAAAAAAGTTTTTATCTTGGAAATAGTTTTTAATCATATTAATATGATAAACAACTTTGTGCTTAAGAAATTTTTAAATGCATATTATGTAATTTATTTGTTAAAAATTATTTTAATGATAACAATCCAATCGTGAAATTATTTTTATACAAAAAAATAATTTTTAAAACTCAAAAGGACAAAAAAAAATCTTCTAATAACTATAACCGGGCGTAAAAACTAGATAAACCACCAATTATCAACAATTATAAAATTACTATTTAAAAGTTTGTATAAAAAAACTAATCATAAAAATTATTTCCATTATTTTCTATTCAACCTATAGATTACTTCCTTATCTATTATAAACCTTAAGTTTTAATAATTGATAAATTCTCATTTATATCATTATTACAAAGCACAACTTTAACAACCTATCATATCATACATGTTAGTTTCCCTATATTGACCGCGACTTCATTCTCTCTTAAAATATTACAATTATAGTCTTTACGTGACATTTCACTTCCGTTTTCTATAGAACCAATCATTAAATTTGTCAACTGACTTATCACAAAATGCCCCCAGAGTTAAAGGAATTTTCTTCTGCTGAAGTTGCTTTACATAACTCAAAAGAGTCATGTTGGATAATATTAAATGATAAAGTTTATGACGTAACAAAATTTCTTGATGAGCATCCCGGTGGTGGAGAAGTTATCTTAGATCAAGCAGGTAAAGATGCAACGGAAGCTTTTAATGATGTTGGTCATTCTTCGTATGTTTTTATTTTTTTTGTAACTTTTATTATATTTTTTAGTGATGCTATTGAAATGACTAAAGACTACCTTATTGGTAAAATACCAACGGATGAGGTAGCAACCAAGGAAACTACAATTGGTGGTAGTAATTCTTCAAAAGAAAACTGGAAAGAAATTCTAACTAGTTCCACATGGACTAATTTTCTTATTCCAGTAGCAATGTCTGTTGTTGTTTATGTTTTATATCGTGGAGTTAAAACTTTGGCTGGAAGTCACTAAAAATATAACTTATCAGGAATTTCAATTATACTGGGAGAAAACATTTTTTTTTCTCTCAATTTTTAATTTTAATATAATTTACCATTTATCAACATAATATAAAATAGCGTTTATTGCAAAAAAAAAGTTTTAATACTTTTGTTTTTTTCTGTTTCACAGTAAGATAATATCTTTTTTTTATAACAGTTTTTCATGATAAAATTTTATAATGTTGTTATAAAATTTTTATTTACTGTAAATACATTTTAAATCAAAAAATCATTCAATTGGAAATTATTTTAGTTAAAAAATGTCTATTTCCACTCTATTAATTGGGAAAACTGCTGTTGTCACCGGTGGAGCTAATGGAATTGGAAAAGCTATTTGCAGTAAACTCGTTGAACATGGAGTTAAAGTTTGCGTCGTTGATTTAAAAAAAGAAAATGCCATAGAGACAGCAAAATTACTAGGAAAAGAAAATTATGGATTCGGATGTGATGTAAGCAAGCTGAAAGAAGTTGAATCATTAAAGGAATTTGTATCAAAAAGTATGAATGTAACACCACAAATTATAGTTAACTGTGCTGGAATTACTCAAGATTCTACTATTTTAAAAATGAGTGAAGAACAATTCGACAACGTCATTGCCGTCAATTTAAAAGGTGTTCATTTAATTACACAGGCATTTGCCAGATTAGCTGTAGCAAACAACACTCCAGTATCAATTATTAATGTCAGTTCCATTGTAGGAAAAGTTGGAAACTTTGGTCAAACAAATTATGCTGCAACAAAAGCCGGTGTAATTGGGCACACAAAATCAGCAGCAAAAGAACTAGCAAAAAAGAATATACGCGTAAATGCCATTATGCCAGGATTTATAGAAACTGATATGACATCTGCTATGCCACCAAAAGTTTTAGAACAAATTTGCAAAGGAATCCCAATGGGCAAAATGGGAAAACCTGAAGATATCGCTGATGCTGTAGTTTATTTGGGATCAGATATGTCTAAATATGTTACAGGCTCTATCATCGAAGTTACCGGTGGAATATTTATGTAAAACTGATATAGATTTCCATAACATACTAGATCTGCCACTTTAACGTCCATACTTAGGTGTTACAACAATTTAACATTAACTTTTAATAAACAATTAAAAACAATACACTGTTAACAAAAATTATTTTTTACCCTCAATCATAATAATATGATAGCCAAACTTGGTTTTTACAGGTGGATTTGTGTAAATAGGCTTATCTACAGTACTTTTAGTCAATGCAAATGCAGCATCTTGAAATGGCCCAACCATCGATCCACGTGTCATCCATCCTAAGTCTCCTCCACTTCTAGCTTTATCTTCACTATACTGAGCTGCAACCTCATTAAATTTCATTCCTGATTCAAGTTTTTCGAGAGCTTCCAAAATTTTTGATTGCTTCTCACAAAGAATATGTCTTACTTTTACAGCAGTACCACCTTTAGCTTCCTTCTTAGATTCAGCAGCTTCTCCTGATCCACTACTTGACTTAGCTTTTCCTTTAGCATTCTTTGGGGGCATTACTCTAAAATAATTAATAAATTAAATTAAAAAAGTGTACTTATTTGACTAAAGTTTACCATTAATAAAAGGGTACATTTCCCCACGTTGTTAAACGTCCGAAGGTATCTTCTTGCCTTCAAAAACTACTTTTTAAAAGTTTATTTTACAAAATAATTCAGACGATTATTATAATTAAGGAGAATCATACTATGAGTACAAGAAATTTGCTCATAAAATAAAAAAATAAATAAAGCAACATTGTTCTTATATTAATGTACAGAGAATTTGAGGGTAAGTTTCTGGACATTTATTATTTCTAAATGCCGCAAATTATTGCTTATCGATCACTTCTATACTTCTTTCGCTTTTTCTGTGCTTCTATTTCCATTATCTCTTCAAAGGCAGAACGTTTTGTTGTACTTGAGCTTGAGGATGAAGATTTTTTGCTTTTTGATGAAGAACTTGCAAATACGTCAGCGACTGGAGGTTTTACTTTTGGTATTTCTTTTGAGGAACTTGGTTTTAGGGACAACGAGAATTTTAATATCTCTCCTTCTGGTTTAGAAAATTCTTTCTTCTCTTCTTCTTTATCTTTTTCTAATTTTTCTTTTAATTCTTCTTTCTCCCTTTCAGCTCTCTTCAAAAATAACTCCCTTTCTCTTTCTTCATCATCTTTCTCAATTTTTGCTTTCTCTAATACCTTCTTTTTTCTTAACTCTGCTTCCTGATCTATATATTGTATCCACCATCCTTTTTCGTTCTCATCAATTCTTGCTTTCCCAGTTTTTGATAAATAATGAATGAAACCTGTTAAAGTATGCCATGATGTTGCATTCATATGAACATTTTGTTTATCCCGAATATAATCTTGGTAAACATCATTGGCTCTTACCCTTTTAGTTCCGTATGTTGACTTTAAAATTTTTAAGAATGCAGTTTCAAATTCTTTATTAAACTCTCTCATGTATTCATTACTATTTTCAGCAAATAACAATAGCTGTCTTTGATGTGCTTCACTAGTCAAATGGCATTTAAATCCATGTTGATCTCTACATTGCTTTTGACACATTTGACAAAACCTAGAAAATATTATAATTAATTTACAATCTTAAAAACATACCATTTTAATTTCTGTAATCCCTTCGTCTTAACAGCCTTATGCATCCTTTGTCCACCATCATGTTTCCCCATTTTATACGAAATTGAGTATAAGAAAAGTAAAAGACTCTCAACAAGTTATAGAAAAAATAATCACATAAGATGTTTGCCTTTCTCTCACCACATAAACATCTCTCCACAATACAATTCTAACTGAGACAAATATCATTTTCTTATTAATTTTCAACTTCCGTAGTTATATTCATTTTCAAGATTTCAAATACTTAAAATAGTAGAATAAATTTCTACTTATTTTACATTAAATCAATGGTTCAAGACCTTATGTCAATATTTTCAAAAAATTCATTTCAAAAGATTTTTTTTGCTTCTGCAGGGGTTGTTGGTTTAATCTCAATATATTACTTTATACAGAGGTATGTTAACTTTATCTATAATTTTTATTTACATACTTGGTATTATAGAAAGTCAAAGTTAAAAAAGGGTATTTCTTTGAAAAGTTTAGAAAATAGAGAGAATGGGACTAATGATTTGGAAAGCTTATGTAACTTAATAGATGCACTAGAAAAAATAATAGCTGATTCTGTAAATATCGAAAGGGAATCTGTAGAGTTATTGGTAAATGTTGTTCAAAGATTAAAAGGAGCTAGAAATGATTTGTTGCAGCTCTTCCCTGAATCAGATTTCAAAAAAATTACAAGAAAACGTGTATTATCAAGATCCGGTGTCAATAAAATTCCTTACGAAACAGGTGCTGGTGATGGCAATATTGATGTAGCTGGTAGATTTCATAGAGTTCCAAGTGGTTTCAGTGATATGTATAGTGCTAGACAGGGAACTTTATCAATATTTTCTGATTCAGATTCCTATCAATCTGCTATCGACAATTTTGATATTTTACGAGATGAAATTGAGGAAATGGATATGCTTGATTTGGATAGCAATGAGTTAGCATTTTATAAGGAAGGATTAGAAATTGCCAAACGTGGTGATATTAAATACAGAAAGAATCGTTGTGACTTTGTTAAAGTAAATGACGTAGAAGAATTTTGTGCCAAAATTTACTGTATTAGAAAAGCATTTACTTTATTAATGTCCGATGAATCAAAGAAAATATGGTTGATAAAGAGTGGTAGATCAATTTTAAGTGGAATTATTAAACAGGACGGAAAGGATCCAGCAGATTTCTTCGATGCATACGATTCAATGATTGAATTTTTGAATCAACCAAATATTGAGGAAACTGTATTTGTGGAATTATTGCCAAGAAAAGTTCCAGAACTAAATCTTTGGGATGTTTTGCTTGACTATATTGTTTTAGATGCTTTTGATGACCTCAGGAAACCACCTTCAGCATTTATGGCTTTAATTAAAAATCCATTTTTTTCTCAGAGTACTAAGGAAAGTTCAATTAGTACATTAATATATTCCATAGTCAAAGCTAAGAAATCACGCTTACAAAATCCACATGGGTTTATATCACATTTTTATGACATCTCATTAGCAATATCTCCATCATTAGCAATGGGAATTTTAGGAGTAGCTTCAAAAGAATTTGTTGATTTATGCAATTGCTTTAAAGAAAAAGTATTTTTATTGATAATAGAAATCTTCGACTCAAAAGTCGTCAAATATACAACCGTTGAAGATTTGGCTAACGATATTTGGAATATTTTTCAAAAACGATTAGATGAACTTTTGAATAGAGTGAACTCAGATTTGCAACTTTTTTAATAATGTAGTATATATATATTTTAGGGAACTTGTTAAATACTCTAGATTTATTTTTTTGATTTATTACCGCGTTTTAACGCTTTTAATATTTATATTTCTAATTTTTTTTTACTTAAAATCAATTTTTTCAGCATGGCTAAAGAAGTTGATGAGTATTTCACTCGCATGGTTGATCTCATTCCTCCATCTATATGGGGTTTTGATACGGATGCTAATAAAAAAGTTCTTCTCTACAAATGTAACAAAGTTGATGCTAATCTTACAAATAAGGAAAAGAAAAACATTAACCCAAAAGATAAAAGCCATTATGCAAGATGTTCTAACGTTGTCGCTGATAGAATCAGTGAAATATTAAGTATCCTTAGAATAAAAGAAGAAGGAAAACTTGTACCAAAAAAATCAGATAAAATAGAAGTTCCCAAGAAAGGTGAAATAAAAGAAGACAAAGAACCAATTAAGAAGCAAAAGCAAAGAAAAAAGTTATCTGCCAAGGAGAAAGCCAAAATAAAGAAAGAGAAAAAAGAGAAGGCCTTACGAAATGAAAAAAGAAAAGGTAATACTATTGAAGAGGAAGAACCATCTACAAAGAAACCCAAAGTAGAGGAAGATGAGGATGAGAATGAAGAAGTAGAAAATGGAACAAAGAAATCTGATCTTAAAGCAAAATTATCCTTCTCAAAGATAAAGGGAGTCACAGACAAAGGAGAAAAGAAACTGACTAAAGCTGAAAAGAAAGATACATTCAAAGGTCGTGATTACAAGGCTCTTCTAAAGAAGGCTGAGAAACGAGAACAAAGAATTACTCAAATCCGTGAAAAAAATCCTGAAAAAGCCGAAAAAATAGAAGAAAACATTAAATGGAAAACAGCTTTAAAACGAGCTGAAGGTGAGAAAGTCAAGGATAATCCAACATTATTGAAGGCTGCTTCAAAGAGAAAAGAAGCTATCAAAGAAGCAAGAGCAAAGAAATGGGAGGAAAGAAAGAAAACTGTTGAAGAGAATAAGATCAAGAAACAAAATAGAAGAGAAGAAAACATCAAGAAAAGACGACAAGAAAAGGAGGACAAGAAAATTTCCAAAAGTAAGAAGAAAGGCCGAGTTATTCTGCCAAAAAAGAATTAATTTTTTTTATTTGTTTTGTTATGTTATGTTTAAAGAAATATTTTTTTTGTTTATTTGTTTTAGTAAATTCATTTTTATCACTATACTTTTTATGGTCTAAATAAAAAACTTTAAGATCAAACAAATTTTTACCACATTTTAATTGTTGCTTCTCTAAGAAAATACTAAAATTATTCTACACACAAATACTATAACGTTTTATTAACAAATCTATAACAATCATTCTTCAACAAAAACAAAAAAAAACAGAACACTAATTAAAATAAAAAAAATATACATAATGAGTACAATTTCTAAAATCCAAAGTTTAAATTGAGCAAGGTATTAAAAAATATTTCTTCATTCCTCTTCAGAATCTTCCTCAGATTTAAATAAGTTGTTCAATAGTCTGATAATTTTATCTGTCTCATCAACGATCTTCCTATTATTATCAGATAACAATCCCCTAAGAGCTTCAAGAAGTTGTGGGAGTACCGTTGCCATTCCTTCTCCAATCTTTCTTATTAAAACTTCAATAACAGCCAACGTTCTGTAACGAATCTTTGATGATTCATTATTCAACTTTCCAAGTAACAAAATAATCATTTCATTGTTGAATAGATCAACATTAGAATCAGCAATATGATAGAAGGCATTTGCAAGATTATTCTTACATCTTTCTTCATGTCCAGAAATCTTAGTATTCTCCAATTCATCAATAACCCCTTCATAAACCATTTTAGCGCGTTCATCAGTCAAGAAGTCTGAATTCATAGCACAATTTGCAATAAAGTCTAATATAGCAACAATAAGAGAATCAGCTTTTTTAGCTTCATATGTATCATGTTTTCCATATAACAAAAGTTCTGAGTGATCAGTTTTTCTACCATTTGTCTTAGCCAATATCTCAGGAGTCATTTCAAAGATCTTCCCAAATTGATGTAAAGCCAAATCATTGTATACATTGTAAAATTTGTTGAAAAATGTATAGTAAGTTACCAATTGGAGATTTTCAACACTATTTGTAGGGGAACTAGAACGAACAATTGAATGGACATTTTGAATAATCTCTGCAAACAACGGATATACATCCTTTTCTGCTAAACAGTCAATAAGATTCAAGAATGCTTCTATGAGATTCATTTCACATGATATTATAACATCATGTTCATCCTCTGTAGTACTATATTTACGGATATCGAAAAGTTTCAAGAACATCTCACAAAGAGAATGTGAGTATTGTTTTACTTGTTCAGTATCATTATTCAAGAATATTTCAGAAAGAATTTTAAGTAACATAGACATTCTACCTGGGTTAAATTCACTTCTATCCAACAAAATATTTTGAATTGGCTTTATAACAACTCGGAGTTCAATACTACAAATGGCTTCTCCAATCATCTTCAATCTATGCTTAATACTATTAAGACGATGTCCAAAGGTCCCCGGAACCAATGCAGAATTATCTTTAAATGATACATATGGAACATCATCGTACTTGAAAGACAAATTACAGTAGATCTTTATCAATCTCTCTATATGTGATGAAATAAATGGAATTGCAACTTCCGTAATTCTTTGAAGACATGTAAGTGAACAGATAAATAATGCATCCGCCTCAAATGTTTTTCCACAAACACTTTGTTTTGATATTCTTCTCCTACGCATAAGAGTATTCTCTTCAACAGCAGTTTGGGCATTTTTCTTATTAATAGCTTCCTTACTGATTGTTTGGTCACACTCAATTAATGTTTCAAGGCAAACTTTAGACAATTTCTCTGCATATAAGATAATAATTTTCATATTCTTCATTTTGATAATTTCTGAAACTAGAAGCATGACATTACCAACCATTAAATTGTCAAGATGAGTTATTCCATCAATAACTTTCATACATCTTATAAAAATATCCATAATGGTTTCATCATCCTGACAGTGATTGACAAGTAATTTTAATGTAAATGCAGCATTTCTACAACGATTAATTTCCTCTTTCGATTCTGCAGGAATAATCCATTCCTTTAATTTCTCAGCGAACTTAATTAAATATTCATTCCCTATCGTAATACCAGTACGACTCTCAAAGAATCCATCACTAACAAGTTTAGCATTCAATAACTGCAATGCCTTATCACGTATACCAGTCTTAGAACTATCATTCTCATTTAACAACTCATTAATAATATTCCCAGAAACATTACCAGGAAGTAGATTACGAATCTTATCTCCAATTACATCACCTCTAGCACATATAGCCAACCAGTATTTTAATGTCATCGCGGAAACTGTTGTATCCACGCCATTTGCTACATCCTGTTTATGCTTACTATCAGCCTCGTTAAGTTGCTCAGTCAAAAATTCATCCACGTCAATAAGTACAAGTAAAAGATTTTTTCCAACACCAGAGAAATTCTTAGTAATTTGCTCATCTGACATCACAAGGAATTTATCATATATTGGTTTGTAATTTAATAATTTGATGATAAATCCTAATATAACAAAACGAAGATGACGCAATTTTGGCATGCTAAACTTTTCCCTATCTATAATATTAGGATATTTTTTTGCATTAAAATGTTCCGGTGTTTTATCACCACCAAGGTAGATGATGTACCTTAAAATATCATGAATAATGAAAAATTGTATCTCCGGTGTGAATTGAGAAATCATCTCCAAACATAACTCTTCGAAAATTTCACCATCAGTCTTTTGTTGTTCTGTATTCTTTTGCCATTTCATACAGTATTCCTCGAATAAAATTAAAATAACTATCCATACTTTTTTAGGTCCTACACATTTTGAAATGTGTCTAACAATAGCTATGCGTCTATGAATTGGAATGTCAAGAATGCTCTGACACAAAACCTTTGATATTCCAATCAACTGCTCATTTGGTCTATGCTTTGGTCCACTTTTTGATTTCTGATCAAGTACCCTAACTGATTTAAAAAGTGCTGTAGCAGCTTCCTCAAAAATTTCTAATGTTAAACTGTTATCTTTCTTAAGTGTTGATGTTCCCATAAATGTAAAGACAGACATTATTTGTTTAATGACACGGACTGGTGAAACGTTCAATGCAGCAATTAAAAGCATCATAGAACCTCTGAGGATTCGTAAATTTGTTGTGGATCTTAAGTGCTTGACTAATAGGTCTAATTTCAAGTCACTTTCTTTAATCTTGTAACTTCCGGGATTGTCAAAAGCTTTAACGAGTAGTGAAATTGTCAATTTTTGAATGTAAATAGATGTTGAATCAGGTTCGGTTACGCCTTTATTAGCTTCATTATTCATAATATCAAAAAGAATCATAATGACATCGTGATTTACAGGGAATGACTCAACTACAGTAAATACTTCCAAAGCAGTAGTTATTCTCTTCTCTACTTCCTCTGGAGTGTGATTTTCAAAATAAGCTTTAGAACTTGTCGCAGCCTTCTTTCTAGCAGGAGTCATTACATTTTTGGGTTGACTTAATAAACGTAAAACGTCATCTCCAGAATAAGGGACGCGACATAAGGCACTTTTTATTGCACTATGGTAATCAGGAGCTTTATTTTTGATAATCATTAAAAATCCCTCCATGGCAAATTCTATCAAATCACTCTGTGGTTGATTATTCATATACTCTTTATTTTCAAAACTTTTTAGAGCCCAAACCATTTTATCATATTTCTCTCCTTCAATATACCCCAATAATTTTTGAATGGAACCTTTAAATGGTTTCTTCTCCTCAACAACTACTTGAACATTACTTAGAATTTCATCTTTTTCAGCAACCTTTATTTTTTTCACAATTTCATTATCCATAGAAGAAGTAGTAATAGACGACATATTATTATTTGTTGAATTAATTAACTTTCTTTTATTCTTCTGTTCTTTTGCATTAGTTGTTATTTCACCTAACTCCTGATCTTCTATTTTACAATCATGCATAATTTTTGTTATAACATCCATGTCTCTACGAATCCACTCTGCACGACGGGCATCAAATGCATCAACAAATCTCAAGATAATCCCACGCATATGAATTTGAAAAGACTTTGACATTGTGTCAAAACCATAAATAGGTTCGTTTGCCTTTTTGCAATTTCCATAATGATCAAACATTAACTCAAAGAAAGATACAGCATCATTGAGTGTCAAAAATTCAGGGTCTGTAAATAATTTAAATACAACAAAGAAATTGTCCATATCTTCCGGTTGGACATTTTTTTCTTTTAGCATTCCAAACATCGTTCTATAAACAACAACCAAAAATTTACTAATATCTGTATCTTTTGAGATATCCATTAAAACATCACTAATACCAACTTCCTCATTCTTCAATATAATTTTCCTCCAAGCTTTGAATGGAAGTAAAGTAACATGTTGTCTTTGACATAAAACAACAAGTGTTTGAATGGCTAACGGAAAGACATTAGATTTCATCTTAAGTAGCAACATCTTTATAATAGAATCAAGTATATCAGAGTTTAATTCAGTACTACAAGCAAGTTGGGTAACCACCATCATTGTAGCACATTTAAAAGAAAATGATTTACTCTTCAATCCCTCTGCAATAACAGGCAAAATTCTTCCAATCAAATTATTGTCAATATTTTTACTCTCTTGGAGAACATTTATTGAGATACTTGCAAACAATGAATAATACATGTTACATTTTGAATCCAAATACTCTACACCTACTACTTTAATTGCTCTTTGTATGATACTACAAACAGTGCTAATAAATTGGTAGTTGAAACTATTAGAATGCCTCAATACCCTGTGAAATGGGATTGCAACTCCTTCTTTGGCAAATGGTTCCAACCAATTCCACTCTGTATTTTTAACTTTTAATATTGATATCAATCTTGCATATGCATTTGTTGAGTGGTAAGGGAAAAATATCGCAGCAAGATCCTTTGCATTATAAGAATGAACTTGATATTTATAAATCAACCATTCTAGTACTTGATGACAAGCTGTATGTTGGAAATATGGAGCCAACACAAATAGCATCTTCTCTAAACTACTATTTAATTTTGCATTTTCCTCTGCTGACAGCATTGAACGTTGGAAATTCATTTTATCTTCAGTAAATAAATCTGGCTCATAACAATCAATATCTGGGTCAATTTCCTTTAATTGCTTCAAACCACTAAGACCAATTTGATAAAACTTCTCTCTGTCTAATGCTCCAGCCTGTTTTCTATCAAAAAGAAATGAGACAATTCGACGTTCAGCGCCTAAAGCATCTGTAACAGGCGTCCTAAGCTGCTCTAACTGTCGTGCCAAAGATGTCATACCTATAAGAAAAAAATAATAGTAACAAACAACACATATTCGGGATAATTATTCGAAGATATTCTAAAGATAAAATTAATAATTTTTAAAAAATTGTATACAAATTGGAAAGGTGCACTCTTCGATGTTCAGAAATTCTATGTAGGATTTCATGACACAAATTTTTTACTCGCTGTCAGTATTAAACTCTCCATAGTATAAATAGACTTTTTAAATCAAAACGTGAATTTTATTTTAGACAATACATTTGCTTTTAAAGTTATTACACAATATTATCAAAAATATAATCTCTCTCATATGGAACAATTATCATAAACCACAATAATATTATTATTTTTCTTCAACTTATCTTCTTAAGTTAATTTAATCTATTTATTCACCCAAAACTATTTTCACATGATAAGGCAGCCTTTCAAAGCAATTTTGGTCATATATTTATAGTAGCGTTACATTCATAATGGTTATATTTTCTACTTATGTGCAATTATTAGAATACTTATTTTTCAAGATAAAATAAAAGCATTGTTATTATCATGAAATAGT
Source organism: Strongyloides papillosus (assembly GCA_005656395.1). Lineage (NCBI taxonomy): Eukaryota > Metazoa > Nematoda > Chromadorea > Rhabditida > Strongyloididae > Strongyloides > Strongyloides papillosus. The sequence goes on from SRSI01000007.1 coordinate 420,206, forward strand.
GATAAAGGTGTTTTACATTATAATTTCTGTAATTTTACTTATAATACATCATACATCTGAGTCATATTTTAAATTTTTTTTTCCATCACTTATATACTATGTACTTTGGTGTTTTGTAATGTTACAATAAACCTGATTCATTTTGGTAGAGGTTGATACATACTTCCTTTTTGTTTAGCTATTTATGTGGTATTAAAAATCATAAGTTTGGTAGAGTGCTGTTTTAAAATTTTTCATTTTTGTTTATAATATGATGAATAAAGAAAAAATAAAATGTTTATAGCAATTTTAATAAAAAATACTGTTTATAATGTTTTAACTTTTCGCTAATTTTTTTTAGAACGTTTCATATATTATTCTTTTTGTCAACAATTAATATTATAAGATAGAATCTTCAAATTATATTAAAGGGGTAAAAAGTTTGAGTTGTCTTGTTTAATTATTATCTTACACTTTTATCCCTTTTATAAATGTGAATCATCAAGTCAGAGCATGAACAACAAAAAATTATGTAAGTTGAATTGTGTAATATTTGTATATTATATAAATAGCTTATAACAATTTATTATATTGTTCTCACTTGAACAAGTATATATGTTATTGAAAATGAATGTATATATTTATTAAAGTCATCCATTTTTAATATTAATTTTTATAGTTTCAGTTTCAACATACTTCAAGTTATGATTGTTGATCTCTCTGAATATGAATCTTTTTGCTACCGTGGTGAGGGTAGAGCTAACTATGTTGTGTCGGCTAAAAATTCCAAAACAGGTGTCAGAATTGTTTGGAGATTTAGTAAAAACAAACAAACTGGTTTAGCGAACTTTAATTCTATTTCAAAATTGGTATATCATTATATGGATAAACTTATATCTCCATTGTTTAGTGAGAAGTATCTTGTTAAATGCAAAGTTGTCTCTTTTTCAATGTATGATGCTCATTTACTTAGTAAACTGCCAACATTACCTGTAAATTTATTCATCAAAAATATTGATGAACTAAGGAATGAAGAAAAATATCCTAAAGATCTTGCTTTACTTAAACTACAATTCGCACCCCAAGATTGTACATTTATTTCTGCATTAGAAATGTTAGATGCTACAGAAATTTATGTTAATAATTTTTCTACAAATACATTACTTCAAAATTCTATGTTACAGTCACCGACAATAACTTTTGAAATAAAACCAAAACAAGGATTTTACCAAAATCATTTTAATATTGCAAATTGTGATACCAGTTTGAATGCTTCTTTATCAAATGTTTATTTCCCTTACTGTAACAACTGTGTTTTACAACTTGAAAAGTGGAAATCACAGGCATTTGCTAAAATGTATGATTTTTGCCCTTTAGACTTGTATAGTGGTGATAAAAAACGAATGACAAAAGCAATTGAATCGTTGATAGATGATCCTCATAGGAATATGCGAATTTTTAAAAATGGTATAGAAATTCATTCAAATGAAGGACAGGTAGGAAAAAAAGGGTTAGAAAAAAGTATTGGAGAATTAAATCAATATATTGAAAATAATAATTGTAGTGTTAAAATGGTAGATGTACTTGTTGATGCACTGAGCTGTATATTAACAGGTGTCAACAGTAATAATTGTAAAAATTTTTCCATTCAATCAACGTCGATAATCAATGAATTGTTGGTAGGACAACAAATTGATAAAATTGGACTGGTTGAGGGAATCAGAATACTGAGACAATTTTCAATCAAAGAACGTTCAATGTATGATGATATTTATCAATGGACAACCAAAGATCTTTCATCAATTATCGAATCAAACACCGATGAAGATAAACTATGGCAGTACTTATTAGCAGCAACGTTAAAAGATTGCTCTTTAATGATAAGCATGAAACTTATTGATTCCTCTACAAAAGATCTCTTTTCAAAAGAGTTGGAAAATATAGTAACAATTTATCCCAACATCAATCAAAACTCTCCGTTACATTTCATTTATTCAGTTAAAGTTGTTGACTTAGATCCAAAATCTCCTAAAAATCTTGTTAATTCTTATGCTCGTTTTTTGGAAGGACTTAAACTATTACAACTAAATCCGTCACTTCGTGTATCTTGCCTTCAATCATCAACTAAACAATAAAATATTTGTTAAATATTTTAATAACTAATATTTTATGTTTTATAAAATACTTTAAAATACAAAATTTATTATACATAAAGTTAAATAATAAAAAAAAAGTAATAATTAAACTTTTTTGTTTAAATATGAGATACAATTAAAATAAAATATCTTTCAAAATGAAAAGAAAATAACTCTTTTAAATTAAAAAAAAAGTATTGTTTGTTAATATAATTATTAATTTTATTTTTCTTTCATCATATTAAAGCTCTTTTAATTTATATATATTTTTTATGTACATCCAAAAAAATGTTTGGCATTGTCTTGTGGAAAACCATTTGCTATTCTTAATGGATGTTTATTTTGTAGGCGATAATATTCCTTACCAACAAAAATATAACTTAATCCATTGGATGATGAGAATGCTGCATCAATATTTAATGGAATTTTACAAGTGGCACAATTTTTAAATATACTTGATATTGGTTTCTTTATATTTGGATGGCGTTGATTGGACTTAAATATCCAATAAGTATCATCTAAAGATAAAAAAATTTAAAATTATATTATGATAATTAGAAAATTACTCTTAAAAATGTATGGTAGTTCATTAAGATAAAAATGAAATACGGCATCAACACTATCACTCCCAAGATTTGGAATACCTCTTGAAATATTGTTTGGATAGTTTTTCCTTATTGCAAAATTTCTGTCAATAATCCAATATTTATTTTTTTGAAACATGTAAAAATCACCATTACTATCCATTGTTATACTATCTATCTTACCCGTTATTGAAGGCCAAAAATCAGAAATACGTTTCGTTTTCGATGGTATTATTCTTGAATTTTCTATATGAAACATCCAATTGTCTTTAAATACTAGAACTGTTTCATTTAACAATTCTACTATTGCATCTATTGATGAATCTCTACATAAATTTGGAGGTCTCTTTTTCATGTTAGATGTGTTGATATTTAATATTGTTGGGTGATTGTTAATCTCTTGTTTTACTTTTTTTTCTGATTGATAAGAATATTGAGTTTTTGGTAATTCATTATTGTTAGATATATCTGTTTTTCTACTTACCACAAGTGGTAATCTGTTTGAATTATAGTTATTTTTACCAATATTATTAGATTTGAAATTTTTAGACGATAATTTAACATATTTACCATAGATATGAAAAATACCTTCAATATCATCTCTTCCTAATTTTAAGTATCTTAAAGGACTAAGATGATAAAAAGGTCTCATTATACTATCAATACGATAAGAATGTTTTAACCCTAAGGAGTGTCCAATTTCATGGACAGCCGTTGAAAAAAGACTGATACCTTGACGTTGATGATTGACTGAGAAATACTCATCATCATCAAAATGAACTTCACCACCATATCTTGGAAAATATCCATGTCCCAATATACCACCAGGTCCATCAAAATCTTCATCATCACCATGTTTTCTCTTATAAAACCCTACCTTAATATCTGCTGGTTCATTTTTAGAATACAAAAATGTTAAAGGTGTATCTTGTTGCCAAACACCAAAAGCTCTTGTCAAGGTTCTGAAAACAAGATGTCTTGGAAATTTAGATGAATGTTGTGTTATCGTCCAACTAATATTTACTTTGCCCCAATGAGATCCTATAAATATAATAAATAAATATATTTTTTGATGGAATAATGTAGATGAAGATTGATAAAGTGTTATATTTTACCTTCAAAAACATATCTTCTTCCTCTTCCTTTTTTATAAATATCTTTATTTCCACATCTGCTTTTTCTTATCATCTTTATTGTATCATTATCAAGATATCCTAAAAAAATTGTTAAATTTTTGTATTAAGATTAATTTAATTTAATGATTAAGTACTATTTTTTATTCCCTAAACAAACATATCATTATACTGACACAATTTGAAGTGATTTATATATCAATATTCTTTTTTTACAAAAATACACTTACCGGTCCTATTTAATCCAACAAATTTTTGAAATTTAACAATTGCACGCCTAAGACGTCTTCTTTTGATATAATCTTTTTTGTCCTTTAATTTGCTACTCTTCAAATAACCATACCGATGGAAAAATTTCTAAAAAAACACAAAGAAAAAGTCATCATTTAATAGATGAAAATAACATACGATTGCCTCATCTTCTTCTATATTTAACCTTAAAAGATTACTTGTTATACTTTTTTTATCATTCAAAGATTCATCACTATCTAAAATAATACTTTCTCCATGTACTTTTTCCACTACATCACTCTCATTATCAATAATATTTTCTGTATTATATTCATTACATAAAGCCAAGGAAATTATCATGTGTAAAAAATAAAATGTTAGTAGATTAATAAATAGTTTCTTTACAATTATCATAATAACTTTTACAATTGAATTAAAAAAATTTATTTGGCAAAAGATAACTTGTAATATATCTTGATCTCCACATTCGCTTTAATAGTTTTTTTTCTCCTTTTATTTTGATTAGAAAAGCTTATACACACAATAAAGAAAGTTTTTCCTTTGTAATAAATTTGTTGATCTAACACAAAAATTAAATGATATTCATTATTGTTGAAAGTATAATTTATAAAGAAACAATAAACATTCAAATAAAGAAATTAAAGGTTAAAAAAAGAAAACAAAAATAATATTATGATTTGTGAAATTAAAATAATAGTAATGAAAGTGGACAAAATGCATGAGGCATAAGACCTTCTCCACTGAAACACGATGGGGATATCGAAGACACAATACTAGGAATGAATATATATATTATAAAATTTAAACATAATTCAAACAAATAATAATTTTGTTTTGAAAGAAATATTATATTGAAATGATAACTAAAGTTTTATCAGATATATGCAAAGGAATAAGTATGATAATGGAGAAGATTTAATTTTGTAAAGAAATTTTTGCATTTTTCAAAATAAATTGCTAATAATCTTATAAATAAAAAACATATATCAATCATAGGAATAACTCACATATAAAATACAATTTTTTAGTTGTCAGTTTAAGAAGTAAAGAAAAAAAAAGTAATTTTTTATCTACATTACTAACTACTATTTTTTTTACTAATGATTTTATATAAATTTATACTAATACTAAAAATAACAAATGAAGATTTTGTGTTAGTTATTTATTTGTTCTACATATAAAAAGTACACTCCTTAAAAAATAGTTTTTACTACAAAAAATTTAAAAGTATAAAATAAACAGAATCATGGGAAGAAGTATATTTATAATAATTATTAGGAATGTAATATAATACATCAATTAATAGTGGGTAAATGTAAGAATTCTATTAAAATGAAAAATATTTATGGTGATGATAAGAAATTTCAATAACTTATAGACGATAAAGCTTAAGGTTGCAATAAAAATGATACTTGACAAAGGTAAATTAATCACTTTTTCTCATTGCCTTCATAGTCTTAAGTATTTATTAAACATTTAAATAAATTACATTTATTAGATTATTTTCACCTCATCAACTGAGGGTTTGTGAAAAATTGACAATGATATATGTATGGTGTTTATTTTTAAATTTTCAATTATCCTTAAATATATATAATTTTAGAATATTATATTAGAAATGTACTGCTTCTCATTTATTTTATATTGTTATCACCTAAATTTAATATCTCCCACTGTAATAATATATATAGTTAATCATCATAACAAATATTTAAAATATTATCATTATATTTTAAAATTTATAGTGACCAAATATTGCAAAATAAAAATTTAATAAGGAAAAAAGATATGATAAGATAATATAATTAAGTATATATAAAATTTATATACAAATTAGTATTCTTCATAAAAATTTTAATAAGAGATTAGGCATTACAATACTAAGAATTGTAATAATATCATTATAACTGTATATATTTTCATACAATTAATTACTTATTTACATCTAATTATGAAGAGAAGTAGTAGAATGAGCAAATTTATCTGTATCATTAATATGTCACAAAAATATAATTTTTTCCTAAATTTATAAGAACATTTTAAACATATTCTCTCCACCCAAAGATGATTCCCAGGACTTGGTAGATACATCAACATATACTTTTACACCACCATATAAATAACAATTTTAAAATTTACAAAATAGATAAATGAAAGAAAATATTCTCCAAAAAATAGACACTTTAAAAATTTTTTAAATTACAAAAAGAACGTTTATATGACATATATCTTCTATCATTATTGGAATATTTTAGCTAAAAGTTGATGAAAAGATGAATTATTACTCATTTGGGAATATATTGTTTTACAAAGAAAAAAAAATATTAAAAAGATAAGTATAAAAAAGAATATTTCAAAGGTATAGTCATTCTGGAAACAATATATAAAGAATCTTTCAAAAAGACTCATTTCTAAAACTTTTAAACAATTAAATTTTATGTTACAATTCTTTTTGAATAAAATTTTTTATTGGGGAGTGGAGGTTTGATTTTTGTTCGACAAAAGTAATGACATGGGAAAAAAGAAGAAGTAAAATTACAGAAAGATTTTTTTTATTTCTTGTAGAGTTGTTTGAAAGATAAAAGTTTATAAACGGTTTGGTATATGTATCATCTTCATAGTATAGTTATATCAGTATTAAACTGTTAATCTATCAAATGATTACTCATTTAATTTGTAACTATTAAGTAATAAGAAATGTATAAAGATCATAACTTGCAAAAAAAACTGCTGATTGGTACGTGTATTATAAATTAAGTACATAAAAGTGTATCATAGTTTTTCAAAACTGACATCAAGATTGTGAGAAAAAAATATTTGTTCATAAAGAAGGTGTATATATGGTATAAAAAGATATATTTTACGAGGAGTTAGAATTTATATGATTATTTTAAATGCTCTAATCACCAGCATACTTGTAAATAAAACTCTTTCATCAATAATATAATTACTTTTCAAGCTACGAATTGCATCCATTTCAACAATATATATCTTATCGTTAATCTTGAGAAGTTATAAAAGATATAAGCATTTTAAAGAATAAAGATAAATTTAAGTAAAATCAAATAAAACACCTATGAAGATGTAATTTCTGCTAACCATTTTAAATAAAATCGTCAGTAATATTTTGCATCTCCAATAAGATAAAAAATTTTTATCACCAAGAAGACGAGATATCAAATAATAATATCAACAAATAAAATGTGACGAAATTCTAATAAAATTGTGTATATATTTAAAAAAAATAAAAATCAAACGTTTAAATACAATTTATATAATAAAATTTTAACTTAACGGGTTAAAAAATAATACAAATTAAATAAAGGAGTAAATAGTTTCATATGATCCATTTCGAAGGTTAAAGTATATATTTAATTTGAGAAATTTTTTAAAATAATTAAAGATATAAACTTAATTTTCTCTTCACTTTATCAATCTGTATAGCAAATAATCTTAAACATTAAATCATTATAAAACCGCATTTACAAAAATATCCTATACTAAATTTAACAAAAATTACATAAAATTTTCATCAACCTGGTTATAATTTTAATAAAAATATCTATAAAAAATATTAAACATCTGTTTCTTATTTACCATTAATCATTTAAGATAATCTTTATCTTAAAAAAAACTTAATTATACTTGATAAAAGAGAAAAAACAAAAATGAAGTGTATTTTTTAATAATGAAAATATCAATTAAAAATTATTTTTCTTATCTTTAACTTTGTTATAAACATGGAGTATTCTATTAATGAGATAATTATTTCAAATTATTTGTTCGTTTTTTCGGAAATTTTTAAAGAATAAAATTATTGGAGAAGATAATTTGATATAATATCATTATTTTCATGTAGGTCTTATCAGTATCTTTAGTAGTGTGTATCAGTGAAATAACAAGAATGTGATTTTTTATATTTTATAATTTATTAAACGTTTTTTGACATATGATTAAATTTTTTTCCTCTCAAATTTATTGAAGCTAAAATCATAAAAAAAATGTCTTTTTAATTTCTTAATAAACATTCTTTTATTGAAAGGAAGTAAATACATTATCTTATTAACAATCTTTTATTTAAATTTATTTTTTTTATTATAAGAAATAGTGTATTAGTTTTATTTATAGATTAGTGTTATATTTATAAGAGATTTTTTTTGACATAATCGTATTTATACATCAATTGACAATTTATAATTATTAAGAACATCAAGAAAAGAAGTTGAATCATCTTGAATATTTAGTTAACAAATATCGTTTCAAATAATAGGGTTAATTTTACTGTTTAATGAATTAGCATCTGTCTAAGAAATGTTGATTGATTACAATGAAATTGTCAAGTTCTTGTTTTTAATGGATATTATTAAGTATGCTGTTATTTTGTTTTCCCTTGAACACACATTTAACATAAATAATAAATTATACTTTTTACATATCATTTATTATATATTTTTAATCTTTGTTACACTTTTTTATCAAATCTCTGCACAATTGCTGTTTTTGAGCTATTATTTTCGGGTAATTTTTTTAAATGAAATTATTTCCTTTGTCAAAGGTTCCATAAATAATAAAATACAATATAAATTTACATGAATATCAATTTTAATGATAAAATAATCTGATATTTATGTATCATGAAAAGTTTTGTTACCCTCCATTTCATAAGATTTATCGTTCAACTCTATCATTAGTTGGTAAATTAATAAATCATAAAAGACATAAAATGATAAGATTTATTATTCCAATTACGGTATATGATTAGAAAACTTAGAATACTAATTCCATTCAAACGTAGTGGAATTTCTACCACAATTTGTTCACATTCAAACTATTTTTTAAACTCCTTTATCACATAAATCATTGCAAACTTTTTTTTATTAACCATAAAATATTACAATAGATAAGAAATGTAAAGTTTTCAAATTTAAAACTAATTTATTAAAATTGAAGAAAAGAAACATAATGTTGTAAAAAAATAAAATATATTGTCCTTTCACATTAAGAATGCATAACTTATATATATTTTATTAGTGTACAGAAGCTCATATATTATTTATAACATGATTCTAATAATAAATTTATTTGTATATAAAGATTTTCTTTCAAACTGAAATTAAAATAAACAAAAAAATAGTAATAACTGTTCTGATTACGTACTTTAATAATCAATTAAAAAAATTAATTTTCATCATCATTTTATAATGTAAATAATTGGATTCTTTTGGGGTTGAACTTATTTACAATAAATTGAATGTTCAAAGACAATATGTTAGTTTTTGGTTATTAACACTCGGGATGACTTAAACGTGGAGGTAATGCTTTTTCCTTTTAGCTTTCCTGTTCAACTGCCGTTGACACATCAATTTTACCATTCTTATTTGGTTTCATTGCTGTTGATACCATATGTGTTGTGGATAAAATCTTTTCATGTACCACAATTGATCTGTTTCCATCTTCGTCTATCTCCTCGTATGTCTCCACTATTTTATGGTCATTCCCATTGTGTGTTCCATCTTCATTTTCTTTTATCATATCTTCAAAGATTTCTTTAGCTTCCTCTGCTGTAACCTGACCTCCTGCTGATGTTGTTGTGATAACTTTCTCGACTGTTGTAATAACTGTATTACCATCCTCATCAACTTCTTTTGTTGTTTCAACTGTCTTCTCAACATGTACATCTTTATTTCTATTTCCCTCATCATCAGATTCTTCTACATTATTTGGTGTGGCTTCATTTTTCTCAATAACAACATTCAATATTGATGAATCATTATCTGAACCAATTTTATCATCATCTTCTGGTTCCTCAACCACAGGATTTGCCTCAACTACTTCATTAGGAATATTTTCATTATAATCAATTTCAATTTTTGGTGATTCTTGTTCAATTATAAAATGAGTCTCTTTTTTCTCTTCAATTGGTGAATTATCATTTACTGTAACGACTGTCTCAGTTTTAACAACTATATCACCATTATTATCCAATTCAGTTACTTCAGTTGTTGTTTTAATAATTTCTTTTACAACATTACCATTTTCTTTCTTTTCAATAATCTTTTGTGTTGTTGTTACTTCTCTACCAGTCTCAACTTCATCACTTTCTTTGCTTATTTCACTTTTACTAGCAACTTCTTCCGGTATCCCTTCTAAATGTTCCCTTCTTATTATGTTATCTGGGACTTCTAATATAAGATGTGTTGGTGTTTCTGTTGTGGCGAAATTCTCAACTTCCTGTTTAATAACCTCATCAGCATTTATCAAGACTGGATAAATTGGGGTATAGGTGAATGGACCTCCAATTATGGTTTTGTCATTCTCATCACTATCTGAGAACTCTTGTGGTCCTAAAGGAAATTCTTTATACTCAATATTTATACCTTTAGTTGGTAATGGAAGAATAATAATTGGTAATTCAAGAAGAATTTTATCTCCAAATGTCACTTGAATACAATACTCAATTTTAATAAAAGGAGTCTTCCTAAATTTCAGTGTTGCAATAGAAGGTGATGAATCCATTAGAGAAGATGCCTTATTTTGAGGTAAACTATAATTTTTATCATTACCAATATTATCATCTTCACCATCCCAAAATGTTGTTGGTATTACTGGTGGTATTGTCATATACTCAACGTCATCCTTGGCAATATTTTTTTTCTTCTTAATTGCATCATTTTTTTCGAGTTTTCTTAGAACTAATGTTCTATACATGACTGTTTTTGTTCCATTTACATCACCATCTACGAGTGTTGCCTTATCAACAAGTCTTACGTCAACTTTCTCAACAAAATTCTTTGAACTTTTATTTTGTACTTTAAAAGTTCCAAATACTTTCTCACCTGGAAAGTATACATTTTTAGGTAATGTAACCTCTGCCTGCAATTTCCCACGGCAACAACAACCACCATAAAGGCAAGTTTCATTTGCTCCAACTGTATTAACTTTCGATGGAATAACTAATTCATTATTATTATCTGGTGGGCACACAACAGTAAAACCTTTCTTGGCAGTATATTGGACTGAAAGCGCATCATCTGTTTGGAAAGTAATTCTAGCATAATATCTAACAAAAGCATTTGGAGATTCATATGATGTAGGGCAGCCTTTTGGTAGTGGGCATTCAAAAGGAAGGCTATATGTATAATTTGGTTTCCATAAAAAATGCCCTGGTTCAGGGTGACCTGGTGGCCTTTCGAGGAGAATGAAATCTTTATCAAAGAATACTTTTTCTACTTCACCACTCTTAGCTGAGGCATCATCTTTCCAGGCAGCTCTTCCTTTAAATTGAATTTTGATTGCTTTTATTGTTACTTGTTCATTTAGATTAACTTTTACTGTTCCTGTAATACGTTCACCACCATGAAATAATGGTTCAGAACCAGCATCAAAGGAGATCTCAAAAAGATTGAATATTGCAGAGTTTGGTTTAGTTGTTTGATCTTCCATTATTAAGATTTATTTTCTTTAGTAAAAATATATAATAAATAAATTTTATTAGTGATAATATGTGGGTTATATATTTTTATGGTATACCTAAAAAATTAGAGTAATAAAAAAAAGTTATAATAAAAATATATTAAAAGTGAAATTAAAAGACAGTATGGATATAGCATGATATGGAATTTAATAAAAAAAAAGATTAGAATGAGAAATGAAAATTGAATTTCCTTTTAATTAACAAATGCCCTTTATGGAGGTCCCAGAGGACATTTCAATGTACGAAAAAGAAAACAATTATTATCATTAACTTATTTTCTCTACAACTATCATTCAAAAACTAACGACATTTTTATATTTAATATGTCATAATATATACATGATATATATAGACATGCCATGTTCATTAATCTCTTTCTTTTCATAGCTGTTATGAAGGTTAAAAAGAAAGAATCATATTTTACAAAATGAAAATTAAATAAAGACAAATGCAGTGAAAAGAAAAAGAGAGAGCGAAAGTTAAAAAAATATATATATTTTTGGTATTGATAAAGAAAAGATAAAAAATGTACGCTACAAAATATTATTAAAACAAAAAACACTTATTTTTCTAGTGTTACACTTTTGATAAGTACTTTTATATTTTCACACAATTTACCACGTTTTTTTTTAGACTTTATCCATAAAAATAGAAACTGTGATATTTAAAGTTTTAAATTATAATTAATATATATTAATAAAATTATATTTAAATGGAATCGAAAATTGATTACAATATAAGGAACAGTCAAATTTGATTTTATTTAAAGTCTAGAGATATATAAGTTGACAAAATAATACCAAGAAGATTGATAAATGGGTTCCTACGCCATCAGGAACATCAATCAACTATTAGAGAATGGCAAATATTAGAAAATGGGGTAGGGGGGCATAATGAAAAGAAGGCACTGATTTGTGGTCCGAAAAGATATTATCTTAATCTTTTTTCAAATAACATATTGTGAGATTCAAAACTTATGTAAATACAATTCTTAATTGCATGCGAAAATTTTTTGTTTAATATAAATGTATATAAATGCTTATATATTTATAAATTCTAGTAATATAAATGAATATATTAAATAAAATTAGTACATTGGAAATCAAATATTAAAAATAGTTGGAATAGAAGAGAAACCTCCACCACTATTATATTAATTTATATTTAATGTAAAAGAAATTGCAGATAGTATAAACATTGGAAAAAAAGATCTGTTTGAAAAATGATAACTTTAATAGACATCTGGTAACTATAAAAAGTTAATCCTAATCCATCTAACATACCACACCTTGTTTATTTGTTTTGTTTTTTAAAAAACATGTAGATATATGGGTTGGTAATGTAAATAGTAACATTTCTATTATGTTATATCATTAAATTTAATGTCAAAAAAACATTTTATAATCGCAGAAAACAAAATATTTATATATTAATTAACATGTTAAAATAATATGTCAAATCTTAAACTCTGATAAATAGATAGCACATTTCAATTAATAGTCCTCTCCTCTATACACTTAATATTAAATGCTGTTTATGACTACAGCAAGGATAACTTTTATAAAGTAAATCTTCCTTTGAATAAAGCTAATACATATCAGTAACTGATAATAATGAAAGACAATCCAAAAAGTGACATATCACTTATAACAATATATAGCTTAAAAACGAACAATCATTTTGGTATTCCCCTCAAACTAGAAACATACACAAAAAATGGCACAAATTTTAAAAATAAAAGAGAAAACATTTTTAATCCAAGTGTCCTTCTAACTCCTAATAAAAATCTCAATTTATTTTTTTTTATGTTGATAAAAAGAAAAAAGTATATATAAATAAGTGTAGTTTCTTCCTTTGACATTGTGACATTTTCTTTTTTATTTTCGGAAACTTTAAAAATAAAAGAATGACCATTTTTGGGTATCTCAAAAAAAATATATATATATAAACACATATTTTTTTAGTGCATCTTTAAATAGTTCTTTATTTAAACTATCAAATAAAAAGCTAGTTAAATAGAAATGATATTACATATGTATATAATATATAAACAAAAACTGTTTCCATTACACTCTATATCACTTTTATTGAGAAAGAAAAAGTTTTATAATGATAGGAGGAATAAAAATTCATAAAAAATAGTCTTATCTTTTGTTATTTAAAAAATTATTAATTTATATTGCATGTCACAATCTATAAATATCAATATTTTTTTTAAATAAATTAACTCATTCTATATTATAATATATATCTACACCTGTAAAAATGTTTCATGAAAAGGTAAATATTATTAATGTAGATTATAGATATAATATAATTGAGTAAAGTACTATTAGTATCTACCAAATTATGGTATAAAATTTTTATGTTTTAATTTAGAATTAATGTATTACTATTTTAGTTGAAAAAAAGGGTACATTAATTTGAAAATGTGTTATCAATAAAACAATTGTGGGACGTCATAAAAATTATATGCTATCAATAATATACATAAAATTGATAGAATGTATATATTTTTTTAACTTGAAATAATTTTAATTCCTGTTTTATTAAAAATGTGTAATAATGAATAAATGTATAAATAAATTTTATATATGGAGATATAAATTTTATATATTAAATATGTAGGAAAATTAAAAAAGTTTCAAAAAATGTATAAAGTTTCTCAATTTTGACGTATGAGAAAGATAATTTAAAGATGATATAATGGAAGAAAATAGTTTAGTTTGGTTTATGATTACAAATTTTGATTTATCAAACGGAGGAGTAGGAGAGAGATAATTGTAAATTGTTACAATAAAGTTTAATCATCTTATGCAATTTAAGTAATAGACATATATATGCATGAAATCAAGAAATAAACGATGTGATAGGAAAGATAAAATGGATATTATATATATTAAAGTATAGAAAGTATTTAATATAATAATTTAGTTAATAGCATATTTAGTTTATATAAATAACTGTTATAATAATAATAATCATCTTTTATGATTATTTTCTTTAATATGGTGATATAATTATTTATAATTTAGTAGATAGCTAATTATATTCCTTGTTTAGGTTTGTTTACTAAAACAGATGTAAATGATTAGTAATAGATTAAGGGTTATTGGCATATATAGTTTTCCATAGAGCAATACATAATTTTAATGTTATAGAGAAGTGTATTGTTTGAGATCAGAGCATAATGCTAAATATTTATTATAAATAGTGAATATATATATACAGATTATTAAGAATAATGAATAAAATAGTAAGATATAAATAGCAATATTTTTAATAATTAATAGATTAATAATTATATCAAGTGCAAAAGTTGTTATATTATTGTGATAAATAGATTGTAGTTATATATGCCTAACATTAGATGAGACATCATCTACATTTTTATTAAAATGTTGTAACCTCCACATTTATTAATATGTAAAGGGATAACCTCAAACTATTATCTTTAAACATATCTCGCTTTCTCTATCTATTCCCCCGGTTTTGGTCACCTATCTACCGCCTTTCACTAATAATTTATAATAAGCAAGCAATTAAAAGAACTAGAAAAAAAAGAGGTTTAGTTGACCTATTGTATATATATTAAATATCAACTTCCTATTAATATGAAGGATACAGGAAGGATGATCTATAGAAGTCTTTTGACTCACACTTTTAAAGTTAATCAAAATAATAGAGTACACTAAATTTATTAAAATGTTTTAATTTTCTCGGATGAAGTGATGATTATTTTATACTATATTTTCATTAATCATCCCTACATTCTTAATGACTCATCCATTAGATGACACACGTTTAAAGTTATTAATATTTTCTACTGAGTTTGAAGGGGAAAAAACTTTCTACAAATATATGTTTATATGCATATAATTTTCGAAATAATAAACATTTTCCTATTTTTTATAGCATAATAATACTTTATTACAATACATTTAAAATGTATTTGGTGTCAAACTTTATTGGAGTCTACAAAAAAAATAGGAAAATTACTCAAAGACATTAAACATTTTCAAAACAAAAATTGAAAGTATTCGAAATAATTTTTTTTCTTGAAAATATTTTTTATTGTAAAAATATAAATTAAATTAAAAATATGGAAGTCAAAACAAGTTTATAATTGTAAAATAAGCTCATGAAAACGACAAAAAGTTTTGATATTTAAAAAAATAAACGACAAAATAATATTAAAATGGGAAAAAATTAAAAACCCCCATAAGATAATAATAATATTTTTCTCCATTAAAAATGCCTCTCATTTATGTTTTTAGAAGAAGTAATTAAGTGTATTAAATCTATTATGTTGGATAAATACACATATTCAAAGACACCTGAAGCCAGAAATATATTTTTCAACCACAGACACTTTTAAAAATGAATACTTTTGTCATAGATAAGCATGTCACAACTCTATCAGCTTTTCATGATGAGTAGGAGATTGAGGACGCGTGGAATCACATATTATAAAGAAGAAAATTTTAAAAATTAAAAGGGATAGAAACGATGAGGATGTTGATGATGATGGAAAGGTAAACTTTACTCATAATTTTACGCAATTATTGATAAGTTGTTTTAAATAAACTTGACATAAAACCTTTCTATTGATGATAAACAATTGGAAGATATATATATTTATTATAAAATATATGATTAAAAACATTAAAATGATATTATATTAACACAAAAATATAATATCATAAGAAGAAATAATAAATAATGATGTTTTGAAATAAAAAAATATATTAAAAGCTATTATTAATACATTGACAAATTTTTGACGTTTTATCAAAGGATTTATTCTACCAAAAATTTGTAGTATAATTCCTCTTCTTTACATTAATAATTACAATTATTTCTACTAAAATATCAACTAATACATTAACACTTTTTATTTTTAACTACCCTCTGATTATAATAATATATTGTATAAATTAAAATTATGTAATATAGATAATAAAAATGCAAAAAAATTACATGCAAAAAAAGTATTAGATAGAAAGTTATAAATAATAAAATAAAAAATTTTTTCCTCCCACTTCTGCTAGGGAAAGTTTAAAGAAAATGAAGTATGCATACAAATCTGAAGAAAGTAAATAAAAGTCATCAAACAAAAAATTTAAAACTATTATCAAATTTCCAAAAAATGAAAGTTTATAAAGGTATAATAAAATTGTAAGGTATTCCAGTGAAATATATATAATATGCTAGAAGATTTACATTTCAAAAGGGGTATATTGTTAAAACTTTATATAATATAAATGCGTTGTAAAAAGTTGTAAATAATATATATAACTTGTAATAAAAAATCATTTTGTCTCGGAGGATCATATATATTTCAATGTTAAAAAATTTAACAACTGATTATTCGATAGACCTTTGATAATGCATTTTATGTTATTATCCTCATATAATTTTTCCCCTTTATGCTTTTTAATTTCTCAAGAAGATATTATATCATCATAATATGATTTTTGAAAAATAAAAATGACACTTGAGGTAGGAAAATAGATGCTATGAAAAATGTGGTATCTAAATAATTTTTAACATGAATATAGAATTATTTATTTTTTCATTTACAAAAAAAATCTTTTTATACTTGTTTATTGAAGTAAAAAAATAAGATAAGGTAAAGTTTGATAACGCAATGAGTAATAAATATGGAATTATAATTCTCTATGATAAGGTTATTTAGATAAGATGTCTGTTATTGCAATTTTAAAAATAGCTTTTCCATATAACGATGTTTTATAATTTAATAAAATATTTTATTTTAATGTTTTTAATTTAAAATTTTAATGTTACCTTGACAATATGTCAAAAAATGATGTGAAAAAGAAAATTAATCAAGTGAAAATAATTCAAATTATGTTAAAAAAATATTGTCAAACATGTGAAAATATAATCTAAAAAACAGATATTTTACAAATATGTTAAAAAATTAAATTATTATCTAAATAACACATTAAACTTAATTGATTTATGGAGAAGTTTCGTGATAAAAAATTATCTCCAATAGAAAAGAATATTTAGGTAAAATAATTGAATTAAATATTATTAGAAGAGACAAGAGACACTTTGAATCAAGAAATATATTTACATAATAATTTGTCTTCAAGATTGTTGACCTATTGAAAGTACACACATATTATGTGTATGTATATATGATCAACCTACAAAATAAGATTTTTACAATTAAAAGTACTAACAAAAACTTTGTTTAGTTATTTAAAAGAAATATTAAATAAATAATCCTTATGTTAAGAGAGAGATTGAATAGAAAGGAGTAAGAAATAGGTGAAATAAGATGGAGAGTATTAAATGATAAAAAAAACTAGGTGAAAAGAAATCTATTAATTTATATAATTGTTTTGTTTGATTTATTATAATGGAGAAAGTTTTAATCTCACATTAAATGCGAAAATCCTTATTTTTTTTATAATTAATTTGTCAACTCCTACTTTCAAACAATGTAATTTATGTTTATTTTATAAAATACACTCAATTTACAATCGAATAACCATCTACTTTACAAAATTTTTGTTAAACAATATAAACATATTTATATTTTAGAATTATACATAAAAAATTGTTGAAGTTACAGGGAAATATTATTTTTTAATCATTAAGAATATTTTGTATTACTTTTTCAATTGGTGTGTTTCTTAAAGCTTTCTCTAAAAGTTCATTCTTAACAATTTTTTTATCAATTGTTTTAAGAAGTGGTAAAAATAGTAATAATTTTCCAAATCTCGTTGGCTTAGAACTTGTTTTACCAGTATGTTGTCCTAACATCATTTGTGCTTGATCTTGTAAACTTTCCACTAAACATATATCTGTTAATCCATGAATTTCTAAAATGAAATAAAAAATAAAAATTAATATTCTCTTTGGAGATTTATTTCTTTTTATTGATATAAAAAGAACTCTCTAAAGTGATTACAGATATTGTTAACATTAAATTAAAGCTATCCAATTTTATTAGTATTACCACATTTGGTATATTTCTTTATATCATCTACCATTCAATTTTACTTATACTCCTCATCTATCATCTATTGAAAGATCTAATTTTGTTTACGGTGGAAAATAGAATGTCACTTAAAGGATGATACTCTCCTATTTACCAGAGCAGAAAGTGTGTAGTATTTCATAAGATAATAAATAATGCTTTATAATGAAAATACTCCTAATTCAATTCGATCTTTTCCCATAGCGCCATCTTCTATCAAGGAGATATATCACGGTTTATAAAACCCTCTATACAAATTATATCAATGCCATTAAACTAAATTTTAGAGATAATACATTATACACAAAGAAAGTATCAAAATATGGATATAAGTATATTTGTTACAGTATATCTTTTAAGGATGTATGAAATACGTAAACAACAAAATGTGATAAGGATAAATTTTTGGTGCCAATAAAATACGGCAAAATTAACTTTAAATAATTTTTAATACTACATATATTTTTATAAAAAAACATACCAGGTCGAAACAGGACAAGAGCCTTGAGACATGCAAATTCACCTTGATCAACATTATCTGCTTTAACCAAATTAAAAAGACTTTGTATTGATAACATACTAACATTCTCCTCTTTTGACGAATTATTATTATCATTCTCAAAATAAAAATTTGTCTCATTGACAAGAGGAAACTTATCCATACTTGAGGAGAATTGTAAAGCAGATAAAATAAAAAGATCACACCAATTTGCTGTTAACAATAATACTTGATCTGATTGTGATAATTGATTGAATGATGGTAAACTTTTAGCCCATTTTATTGACATATAAAGAATTCTCGCTGCCAATTCACTGGTCTCCGGTGAAATATCATTTTTTAATGGTGATAACGGTTTTGTGATATTGTCAGATGAGTAATCATTATTTACCTTCAATACATCAACAGCTGTTGTTGCTAATGCTCCACTACCATCACCAAATATACTACCATTTCTCATAGCCAAATCAGAGGGATTTTTTATTGTAGCCATATTACGTGGTTGTCTCTCATTTTGGACAGCTAAAATAAAATATTTTATTTTATTTAAAACAAAATTACCATCTTTATTCATTCCTTTGGAGATACACTTTTTTAATCTACATGCTTGACATTGATTTCTATGAGCTTTATCTACTATACAGTTTCCTGTCCCAGCTTGACATCTATATATGAGTCTTCTTCTTACAGATCTAAAAAAATATGAGATAAATAATTTTAAATAAAAATAAAATACCTTTTAAAAAAACCTGAACATCCATTACAGGCAAGGATACCATAATGTTTACCGGATGATACATCACCACAAACAGCACATGATAACGATGTAGATGAATGTGAGTTCTTCCCCATCATCCCATTATGATTCCCTCCTAACATATGATTGTTATCAAAAAGATTCGAAGGATGTAAAAAGTTATTAGAGGATTGTGATGATTTTCCACTTGTTAACATATTAACAGATACTGTAGTTGTTGGATTGTTATTAAAAGACAAAATATCTTTTGATTGTGGATTTTCAACTTGACTTGGAATATTAAAATTATTTGATGTTGCAGCATTCATGGCTGCTGTCATTGCAGCAATACTTGGAATGTAATTTGGATGAAGGAGTTGGGATTGTAGGAATAGGTTGTTTGTGTATGGTTGGGAGAGACCTGCAGCAGCTGCTGCAACAGCAAAATTAAAAGGATGAGTTATTGAGGGAGTTGAGAATTTTTTGAATGATTCATCGGTATCTGTTGAGGAGTTTGATGTTAAACTCCCTTCTTCTTTATTTTCCTCACAAATTGTACCTTCCTCCTTGTATGACATTTCAGCTTAAAAAAACACACATATATTATAAATATTAAAATTATTAAAAATAATAAGTTAAAAGATTACCACATTATATATGATATCTAATTGTGGAATGAAATAATTCCAGTAAATAACACAAAATGTATCAAAGCAATTAAAATATATATAATAGGTTAAAAGCTTATCATTTAGCCTATATTATATAATAAAATATGAAGAAAGAGTAAGAAATTAATTTGGTTTTTGACACACCAACAGGGTGATTAACTTTTAGGCTCCCTTCATGGAAGTTAATCTTACTGTAATTACTTTTATATAATATATGGATATATTTATATAGTATGTCATCTCATATATATATATATATACGTGAAAGAGGAAAGAAGTAATTACTTTTTATATTATGTTTTATAACTTACAATGATTTATTTCTTTTTTCGTTTCATTATCACTTTCTCTTCTAGGGGAGATAGGTAAATTAATAGCTGATAATAAAGAATCCATCTTTAATTAATGATCAAAAATAGTGAAACTTATTTTTTCTTACTTAATATCTAGAAAAAAAATTATATATTACGTATGAATAATAAAGATTAGAAAGTTAGGAAAAAAATTATAGTTCTGTAGAATGGTATGATAAAGATTTGTGATAATTTGAAATTAAAGAAGAAGGCAATTATTAGTAAAAGTTTCTCCTCCTATTATCAATTATTAGTTTTAGATACAACTAAAAGACACATAATGTGTCATGATTCAAAAATATATCTTTTTACCCAGAAATGATATAATTTTTATTTTCAGTGGTTTATGATGAAGCAGAAGAAAATTTATAATATATATTTATGTATATATATGTTATACGTATAATATAAATATATTTATCCTAACTATTGTGCCACAGATGCATCATTTTACACAACCAAATAATACATATTTCTGCCCTATGACTGGTTGTTGGTAAAGCAAAATTCAATTATAAGTGTTAGTAGATGATGATGAACCCCTCCTTCTTATAAATAAAGTCAATAGAAGGAAAAAAGATTCTTTGGTAGTTGATATATATAGATATATAGAATATTGCCTTAATTTAATGACAAGTAAAATTACATTTTTAACCTAACTGCTTTTAAATATAATGTTAATATTTGAGGAAAATATCAAAATGTATCTGTTAAAATTTTCCTCAAATTATATTAGTGTTCTTAAAAAATTTTGATGAATGATTAATGAATAGAAAAAATATGAATGAATAGGAGATAAAGATGAAAAGATATAGTAAATAGGAGTTGTATTTGATAAAAGTTTTGACATCTCTTATTGGTTTGCCTTTTGATGTTTTCTATCATCTAAGTAGACAAACTTTTGTTCTCTCAATTTATTTCTTTTATAAATTTTGTATATAAATAATCCTATAACATATCATAAGAATCATGAACCGCCCTTTTTATGGATACAACTTTTTATGTTTCTTTTTAATTTAGGTGATATAAAAAAGTTATATTAAGTATGATTTTATAAATGAGATATAATTACATTGCATCAACATATTACAAAACATTCTTTGTTAATCTTTATGTAAAAGTCACGCACCACCTTATGATAAAGTATATAAAATGGAGTTATAAAATTAAAAAGGTTTAGATTATAAATTAAAAGAACAAAAAGGTAATTGTTTTGGAATTAAAAACTAAATAAATGAAAAATATACTGAAAAAAGTCTAGAACCACGCAAATATTAATACAATAAAATTATTTATATCCAATGATGTTTCTTACTTTTCCAATATCATGATTCTAATTTTCTGAAGTTATATATTTCAAATGTAATAAAGTATTACTTAAAAATCTAGCATACTATAGTGATAAAAATAATCTTCATTTGAAAGAAAATGTCATTAACCAAATATGATTTTAAAAATAAAAAAGAAATCTACGAATATGCGGGGTTAATTTAAAATAAAAAAGGGAAATTGATGTCATTAACAAAAATATCTTTTCCTACTTTAATAACAATTTCTTTATTTTTTATCTTTTCTATTTTTAAATGACATACAAACAATTTTTGAGGAATTGCCGTTTATCAGGAGTGCCGTAACTATATAAAAGTACAAACCTTTTTCTCTCGATTCTTCTAATTATTTCAATTATTATATTTAATTACTCTTCTAAATTATGATTTTTTAGGAATAAATTATTATAATTCATTGATATTATGTGTTTTTATAAAAAAAAACATGACATTAATAGGTAATTAAAAGAAAATTACAAGAAAAATATTTTTTACTTCATCTTTTTTAAGAACATTTTCATTTTTGTTTTTGATATAGCATATGAAAAAAATGTCATATATGGTTGTTTTTAATAATTTTCTCTTTAAAGTTTCTTCTCTTGACACTTTGTTTAATTAAATATAAATGTAAATATCTACAGTTTGGTTGGTAGGATTTCCAGATGACTTCATCATAGAAGATAAAAATAAAATAATGACATACGGTATTAGAAAATTTTACAATAACATAAATTAAAGTTCAAAAAGTATACAGTAATATTTCTTGAATAGGATATATAAATATTTTATATTGTACAATATAAGATATTTCTTTTTATTATTTAAAGTTTCATTCTTATTATCATACTTTTTCGAATGATATAAATTTGATTGTTAATGAAAAAAAAGTTGAGCTAATTTTATTCACTATTACTATCCCAGGAGAGTGGAGAAATGGTAACAAGTTTAGAAGATACTTTAATGGAACGCGTTTGAATAACTTTTTAACATAACTCTAATCTTATAGTTTTTCATCAATTTTTTATAATAAATTTTTAATATCAATTTATTTTCTTATCAAATAAGTTATAACAAACTGTATTTCTTAATTTTAAATGCTATTAAAATGAGAATATTGCTTTTTATATAACTAAAAATTCTTCTTACTATAATTTTATATTATTTTCTGCATTAGAATTTATTATTTTATTATGTTCACATTACAAGATACCTCCAATTAAAAAGTATATTGAAGAATATGACGAAGAAAAAAAAAGGAAAATCACAAAATTATTCTACAATTACTAACTATAAAGTACATTTTATGTAATACTGCCTTCTTTTTTTCCTCCACATTTCCTCATCTAAAAAGCATTTCTTATAAAAATTAAAAGTTCATTAATCAACACATGTGTCTGATATATGGATACTTTATTAAGTATAACAATCTCTATTATAGTATGATTTAATGACCGTATCTAATAAAGTGAAAACCTTCTTGATAACTCGTTCAATTGCATAATTTTTTTATTTATGTTTAATTTAAAGTCATTGTATGTATTTTGAAGTGCCTTTACCAATAAACAAGTGGTAATGATTCTAACCACATATGGGTCTTCAACAAAAACCATTTTTGTCATAAATATTTTCCCATATAATATATTAAGAGGAGGAGAATGACTTATTATTAATGATATCTAAAAAGTAACAAATAATTACATTATAAACCATATCATAGACTTATCAACTCTTCAAAGATATTAAAAATATATATGTATCTGTAAAACTGATTCAATTAATTTGTTCTTTTAATCTTCCTTTTCATTATCTATTATACCAAGCCATCTGTCAAATGAAGATATGTTGGAGGAAAAGTATGGTATAAAATGTATTTAGATTACCAAATTAAGTATAGAAATAGAGATAAATTTATATAGTAAATATATAACTGTTGACATTAAAAATATTTTTATCAGAACTCTTGTCTACTTGCTTCTTTTTATTATGTCTTTTATCAATGAAATAATGATTTAAATTGAAAAAGTGTATATTGGTGATGGTCGGTGAATAGATAAATTTGTAAAGAAAAAGATCTTTATTGGTTTATAACACTTATAATAAAGATTAGTACTCTAATTGTCATCTTCCTATAAAATTGAATTATCTATCCATGGATAAAAGAAATATATCCGACAATTCGAAAATATATATATTTATATTACACATATTAAGCACATGTCATGACCAACTGTAAACCTGTAATTATGGAATTCTTCATATATCTAAGAACAACAATAGAACAACTAAATATCAACTTCAAATAAGGTTTACTTTTATAAGATGATAAGAAAACTTTTGAGGGAAACTATTCTACATATATCTACCCTCATAAAATATCACTCTATAGCATGTTATAGGATACTTTACTTAATTTAAAAAAAAATAACAATTTTCTTTTCATCAATACATAACTCAAAAACTTGATTTTCTCTATTTACAGGAATTAAAAAAAAACATCAATACTAATATATAATATAATTAATGAAGTAGTTTTTTTATTTATTTTTCATTATATTTATCTTTTCTATTTTTCACTTTCTTTCAATTGTATTTCACAAGACTTTTAACAGTTACCCGACTTGATCAAGTCTTTAACAGCCTTGATATATGGAACTAAACTTGACAATGGTTTAGCTTTCCTGATAAATGGATGAGCCAGTAATTCACCTGTATCTGCTCTGTCGTCAGGATTTACCACAAGACAACGATCTAAAAAGTCATTAAATTCACTCGACAACTGGTGCTTCTTCTTTACTTCTGGTTTACCATTTTGTGCTATTAAGTATATAGCCTACAAAAAACAAAGTTACTATTTTTATAATAATTATGTTATATACCTTAAGTGGTGCTTCTCTTAAATATGGTGGTTCACCATCAACCATCTCTAAAGCCATAATACCTAAACTCCAGATATCAACTCTAAAGTTATACTTTGTTTTACTAATAATTTCTGGAGCCATCCAATAGGGTGTCCCAACCATCGTTGTACGTTTAGAACCAGGAGCTATTTGAGCACAAAATCCCATATCAGTTAATTTCACTGAACCATCCATACCAAGGAGGACATTATCCGACTTAATATCTCTATGTATAATGCTATGAGAGTGAAGGAACGACAAAGCTTCAAGACACTCCTTCAAGACAGCAGCAATCTGCCCCTCATCAAGTTCAGTCTTAACACATACATCCGTCAAATTACCACCTTCAAGATAATCCATTACAACCCATAAATCATCCTCATCAACTAAGAAACTTTCTATATAATTTACTAAATTTTTATGTCTATATTGTTCCATTACTTTTATTTCCGTTAATAACATTTCTTTTTTTGGTTGAGATTTAAATGCAATCCTTTTAACAGCAACAACTTTACCATTGTATTTTCCACGTGCTGTGTATACTGTACCAGAGGCTCCTACTCCTATTTTAACCATTAGGTCGTATTTTGTGTAAGGATCTATTGGGTTGACCATTTTTCGGAGTTCCTCAATAACTTCACTATCAGTCATTTTTGGTTTTGGTTGTTGTCTTGTCCTGACAGGTGTATTGATATTATCATTTACCTGTTCATTTATTGCTCTTGGTGGAGGTTTAGGTTCATTATGCCCAGTAACATCAATTTCCTCAATTTTCCTATCCACAGTACCGTCATCTTTTGTTGAGGAGAGTGAGGATGAATTTGAGACAGAGGAAGGTGTTGTATTTGAGAATGCTGATGATTCATATGAATCTTGTGAATATTGTTTCACAGTTTTGAATTGCTATAAAGAGAAAGGAACAAAAATTAGTATTATTTTAAAAAAGGTTTAATGTTAGAAAAGATATGATTATTACCATAAGAGCATTCTGTATGTGATCAATATATACCGCGAAAGGTGCCTGGACACCAATCTGGTATAACTTATAAGGATTTTGGTCCAAAATTTTGAAAGATTAGAAAAAAAGATAAATATAGAATGAATAATTTTGTTTGATTGAGAGAAAAATATTTAATAAAAAGCAGGTTATTTATAAAAATAATGACATCAAAAGGAAGAATAGAAGGTGTAATAATAATGATTAAAGGCCTTCACAAACTTCTCAAGAAATGAATTATTAATATAAACCTGACACTAAAAGATAAGAAAATTAGTTATTATATATAGAAAATAAAAACTTCCTTATTTTGTAAAATACAAATAACACACAATATATATTTTATTGTTTGCTATACAAAAAACATATTTGAGGAAAAAATGATAAATGAAGGTAAAAATTAAAAAGATATAATATATTTAATATTAGAAAAATGACATTTTAAATGTAGATAGTTGAAAAGGGAGAAAATTAATAGTAATATATGTGAGCATGAATAGAAAAAATGTAAGAACCAGTTAGGGTGATATATATAAATAAGTATTAATAATAAAAATTTTTAATATAAAAGGTAAAGTAGCTCAAAAATATTCTTTCTCAAAGGTTTTTTCCTCCTTATACTAATATTTATATTTGATTTTTCATTTTAAATTAAATATTATACATACATTTTACAACAAGATATAGTGCTGTCAATACATCTGTATATTCATTCAAATCTTGTTAGAAAATATAATGTAATTTATTTAATATAAAACTTATAAAAATAGAAGTGATTAGAATGATACTATAAAGTGAAGTTGAGGAGTAAAAAATAGTACCTATTATACAAATACCATTCAGCTATTTTTTCAGAATAATGAAGACAACAATTATGCGATTGAAACCTTGTTAAGTTTGTAGAATATTATATTGGTGAACTGGAAATATAAACGTTTTAACGTGTTTTTATTTTTATTATTTTTATACAATGTTTAGATATAAAGTGGTTTCTACAAATACTAAGTATAGTACTTTAATGTGAAAATTAATGTGGGATGTAAGCTGGAGATCTTTTTTTTATATACAAATAGTTTTTGGATGACAAAAATTTTTTATCTAATTAAAAGATCAATTATTTAACGGTGAATGATATGATAATTAAATCTAACTTTGTCTATTCCCTTCTAGCAATGTATAAGTAGAATAATACTCATATTTTAAAAGAATTTAACAAATGCGGAAGGATGTTCCCTTCCATCAATCATTAACAACTCAAATAAGTATATAAAATACCCAATTTTCACAAGGTAAAAAATAACTGTTAATAACACCACAATTAAAAGAATGTTAGTTAATTCATTAACTTATATATATTATGTAAACTTATAAAGAATTCTATCTATTACTAATTAATTAAATGATATTTTGTGTAAATAACTAATCAAACATATCAACACATTATATAAAAAAGCAACGGTGCAGAAGCTTGTTTTAATATAACACATAAAGGAATAGTTGAAAATTTATAGTGGATTAGGAATTTTAGCTAATAAAACAAAATCAAGGCTAAACAAATACACGATAGCATTAAAAATTGGAGACAAATGCACAATTCTCCTTGTACTTAAATAACCAATTACATAAATTAATCAAGGCAAAAAAATAAATGTTATAATAACCTGAACAATGATATATATCCAATGAAATTCTTTGTCTAAAATTTATTATTCCTTCTTTTATAGTTACAATGTAACAAAAATCATATATTTACTTTTATGGTAATGTTAGGTAGGAAGAAAAAATTACATTCATTAATTTTGATAAAAAATAAGGTGAAGGAGAAATAACTTTAACTAATATTTTCGTTTTACTTTTATGACAAAAATTTAATGGATTGCAAATTTTTTATGTTTAAAGCAACATTTGAATAACTTCAAATTCATTAACACATAAAAATTCGCTTATACTAATGTTTAAATAAATAAATTTTATGTCAAAACCTTAATTATCTAACATCAAATCTACAACTAGTTCTTTTTTTTCCTTTTAACTTCTTCCAAAAATTTTCTAAAAGTACTTTCTAGTAATATTTGTAAAATAAAAAATTAGTGTGTGAAAAATGGAAATACTTAATATCATTAATCTTACTAATATTTTGAAGGTGAATAGAATTTTCAATGAAAATAATTATTATGAAAGTTTAGTTGTCAGAGAACTTAAATGATAGTGTTATTTAATAACATAGAAATCATTTATATACATTGTTTCCATTACATGCCACTCTTCGAAAATATTTATATCAATGGTAATTATTTTAAATTTATGTCATCTTATAATGATATATATTAGATATGTATGAATATTTTCCAAAAGGGGATGGAAAATATTTATAAATAATACAAAAATAATGTTAATATCAAGAAAAGTTAGTAAATTTAGTAGTTGGGTAGGTTTATAATAGAAATATTTTTATATAAGGAAGTTATGAATTTTTTGCGTTATAACACATTACCCAAAGGATAAAATAATAATCTATTCTTTGATTTCTAAAGAATAGAAAAATCTAGATAACAAAATTTTCTTTTCTATTACATGCATTATATGGAATGTAAAAACAAAATATAATTGTTTGTTTGTAGATGGAAAAGTAGTAAATTACCTAAGTACATAATTTTGAAAAAAATAAATTTTATAATGTGGAAAGCAGGAAAAAAATCTTTAATAACACAATAATGCCTATTTGCATTAATCATATCTTTTGATGGAAATAAAAAAAGAATACTTTTGTTTTCAAACTTACAGATGGTTTTGGTGGTAATGGTGGAGGTTTTGTTTTGTTAACAATTGGTGCTGCATACAAATTACCGTTATTACGTGAAAGATTTTCTTTTGGTGTTGTTGGAAGTGAACTTGTAACACTATGAAATTGCGTTCTTGTTGGTGGAACAGGTGGTTTAACCACCGTACTTTTATTTTTTCCATTTGAGATCTTATTTTTTTTGAGAGTCTCTGTCAACTCCGTATACAAATTTTCATCCCTCGTTGGTGTCATATAATTCATATTATCATTATTCTGCTTTATTCCTTTCTCTGATAAAGAATTTTCAGGAGTCTTTGTTTGTATAAAATTCCCCATCTTATCATAATATCCATCTTTTAATTCATTACTACTAATGTCTAATTCAACTACTTCTACATCATCTTCACTAGGGTAGACAGATTTTGTCATCATAAATTTGTCTTCTTGTTTACCTTTATAAGCTGCTGCATAAAATTTTAGAGCTGTCACAACAGCTTTTGGATTTTTTTTCTGATCTGCTTCACTACAAAAACAATCAAATTTAATTAAAATAAAGTTTTTATTATATCATTAAAAGTAAAAATTACCTGATATCACGTCGTAGTATTTCCATCCATGATTCAGGTAAACCAACAAATTTCTCACCATCATATCCAACATGAATCCTATGAACTGTATTATAAGGTCCAGATATCTCAGCTAATGATGTCTCTGAAGACCTATCAGAATCGGAATTTGAGTTTGGGGAAAATATTCGACCCAACAAATAACGTAATTTTACTTTTGAACGTTCCATTGTCGAAGACACTCCTTTTTCTTATACCATTTGTTACAAAAAATAAATATTATTAGTTTGTTTTTTTTGCAAATTTCTTTCTATTTAGTTTCCGTCAACTGACTTTTTTCCCTAATTTTTAATAATGTTGAATATTTTGACCAAAAGGTAGCGTAATATAATATGACAGAAATCTAAAAGTATTACTGTTTTTTTAATATTTTAAAATAATAGGAAAATAATTTATAAAATAAAATAAAGGATTATACAAATACACTAATTTACAAAAATAAATAGATTTCTAAAAGATGGAATTTAAATTTTTCTTAAGGAGACTATTCCTATTTAAAGATCAATTAGTTAAATCTTTTATTGCAAACATATATTTGTTTACCTTAAGATAGAATAACGTAACTGTTGCATGTTTAAAAAAATGAAGTAAAAAAGAAGAAAATTGCTTTAGATGTTTATAAAAAAAACCCATAACATATCAATATTTAATAAAATATAAAAGAGCCATTTTCTATGTATAAAAAATTGTTTGAAATGATTATAGTATATTGAATGGTAATAACAAAAAAAGTTTAAACGATCAAAAATCATTAAACTTTCCCAGGAAAAAATAACATATAATTATACAAAAGTAAGAGATTGATTGATTTAAAACATCTATAGGCATATAAGCTTTACATATCAAAGATTGAACAATGATTAAGTGATGATTGAAGTAATAAAGTAATGATATTTTAATTGTACTGAGATTGTTAAGGTAAAAATATTAAAATTGAAATTAAAATTTGTAATTCCCTTTTATGGGTTGGCTGATAACAAACTATACATAATAGGAAAAAAATTCTTATAATGATGATAGTGTAAATGAACTTTACTAGGTTTTAATAGTACTAGTAATGTTTATATAAATAAATAAAATTAGAAATGGACACTCTTTTTAAAATATAACAAACTTTATATATTATTATTAGATTTACTAAAAGAAAGATGATGATGATGGTATCTTTCTTTCTTCTACGCGATTGCCAATAATTTTAGGGTCTTACAAAAAGACTAAAGAAAAGTATACTAAAAATTTAAGGAAGTGTGTTTTGTTGATACAATATTATGATATAAATATATCTATTCGTATTATAAAAGGAGAAAAGAAAGTCATAACTAATTTTAAAATAGTTTCTTAAAAACTGTATTTTAGACTAGTTGTTTTATACATATAAATATTATAATTGCTTCTTCTCTTTTCTTCAAAACATTTTCATTTAAAAATTTGTTAATCCTTATTATATATGTATAGTATAAATTTGGTGATATTGTAAACAAATATTGATGGTAGCACCAATTGAGAATGGCAAAATAATAGTAAATACATATATAATATATGTAAAAGTAATGCAACTCAATTTTATGGAGTTATAAAATATGATGAGAATGATAATTGGAGTTCTCGAGTATGAAGTTGTAAAAAGTAACAAAAAAAGTTAGTGTGTAATTAATAAACAAAAAATTTCCCATTATCCTAAAAGGTCACTAAAAGAAAGGAGAGGTAATTAATTATAGAGGTTCTTTACTTAGCATTGTTAATTTGTAAAAGTAATTGTGGCAATAATGAGGAAATGTTTCTTCATAAATAGTAAATAAATAATATATATCTAACATAATAAGATTTTTTGATAAAGAATAGAAGATAAATGTGCAAGAAAGACGTTTAGTATAATGCCTATCACCACTAAATTTCAAGAATAATTGTTATAGAGATAAGAATTAATTCATCAAAAAAGGAATGATTAAAAATAAAAGGGAAAAAATTATAATAATACTGTCTATTATGATTTATATGGTAAATAAAAGATAAGATTTAAATAAAAAGTTATAATGACAAAAAATTTTAAGTTTTTCTGACACACAACTTTCTAATTAATCTATCTATTCGATACCAACTACAAAAAAACCTTCAAAATTTGTAACGATAGATATAGATCTCTATGTTAAATATAAAAATTTAATTTCAGTTTGATAAAAACTTGACTAGAAACAAAGAAAAAGAAAAAATTGTGGAGTATATTAGTTTATCTTTTGGTTGCTGTCTTCAAAATTTACTAACTACAATAAAAAAATATTAAAGTTCAATGTGTATGTATGTTGGGAGAGAAAAAATTAATTGCCTGTTACAACGAAATACAACTTTGATATTAGTTTATATAAATAAGATTGAAGTATCAATGAAACAGTTAATTTTATCCGTTTTGAAAATAACTATTGTCTTAATAGCCATCTAAAATACAGGATGTTAACTTTGCGCGAGTCATATAGATAACATATATTATATATATATTAAATGCAGTCACTGGAAACAGGCTAGATATATTGGATTGAATCATTTCAATTATACAATAAAATGACAGCTGCTTTCTAAGAGTAATAAATTGAGAAAAGGATTTTTAGAAGTATCATAATGACAAATTTTATAACTTAAGACTATTTTTGAATGATAGATTCAATCTATTCTTATATAATAAACCAAAACTTTTTACCACTGATTGAATGGTGATTAGTAAAATATATACATATAATTGTATTATATGAATAGACATACCATAAAATTGAACATAAATAAAAAGGTGAAAATATGTGTACATATACAGGGAGATGTAGAAGGAATGAATATGGTACGGAGGAGACGTGAAACCCGTATCCAATGTTAAAAATAAAATATTTATATAAATGTGCTATAAAAATGATAAATTAATACAACATATTATTGATACAGTTTAAGAAAACTAAATTATAAGAATGTTAAATTAAACAAATGAATTGGTATTGTTCATTCAAATTTAATAAATGAAGGCACTATAAATAATACTTGATAGTTATCTACATATCTTTTTGATGAATTAAATTCATGGACCTTTTTAAGTATTCTTAAATAGAAATTTTAGAAGCTTATCAATTTAATACATCAATAACTATTATTAAATAGCTTGTACAAATACAAAAATTTAAGATATCTAAAAAGTTTGTATTAAAATATATTTATGTGGATTATCTTAATAAAACGCTTCTACTTTTTCTATCAAATTTCATGTCAATAGACTATTATAATAAACTTTAAACTCAACATAATTTATCAATTGTCTATTAAATAATTTTTAAAGTATTCATTTTTTCTTAATAATTACTTTAAACATAATTGTTTAAACAAATAGAATAAAAATGAAATATCATCAAGATTAAGACATAAAATATATTTACACTAATTTAAAATGTAAAAAACAAAAGTCATATCAGTAATTCGGTGAAATATTAATAATTAATAGTAGTAAAAATTTTAAAATAAAATATACAATATATAGGTAGTATTTGTGCATGGCGTGTAAATTAAACTGATGACTGTTTGTTGTTGTAATTCTCATTTTTATTACTACAACATCATTAAAAAATGTATTTATAAAAATCTTTCTTAAGATGACTCATCTCAATCATAATACGAAAACAGAAAATATGATATCTTTTATGTTATACTAGGGTATATTATCATACAATTATTAATTTTCCATAAGTAGTATAATTATGACGAATTGATAATAATAGTTTATTAGAAAACAAAAATTGATGTTTTATGGTAAAGGAGAATGTATGTAATAATTATTATCATGAGATCGCCTTTAGGAGTTTTACTTTTTGACATTTTCAAATAGTTACAAACACACTACCAATTGCCTTTCCCGGCTTAATAAACTTTTTACCAAATTTTTCTGTTAAGTTTATGTCATTCCTAAGCTTATTCTCCAGAATACTATAAAAATTTATTTTTATCAATTTCAGTTGTAACTATTTATACATAATCTTTAATTTAATTATAATTTTTTACACTCTTAAAATTAGTGTAAAGTAATATCCAAAGTTTTGAAGGTGATTCATTAAGTATTTTATTCATCAAATGAAAAAGAATAAGCAAAAGTTCATTATTATAAATATAATAAATATATTTAATTTCATATTTTTTAATGTAAAGTGATTAATAGTTTCATAGAAAAAAATCACTAGGACATTTGATTTTATTACTAATTATGTATAGAAATTCCTAAGCAAATTGTTTGATTGTATAGAATTTATCAATACGATAATCGTCATTATTTACTATAGTGCAATCATTAAAATTAAAAAATTACAATTTTTGAACTATACGAAAAAATTACTACAATTTTAATTTTAGAAAAAAATATGAATAATTGAACTCAAATGATAGATTTCTATTAGTATTCAATAAGAAAATACGGTAATTTGTAAAAGTAAAAAGAAATGTTGTTAAACAAAACTTTTAACATATCTTATACCAACAAAACAAATATTATCACTTAACTACATATTAAAAAAATAGTAAAAAAGACTATTAAAAAATAATAAAAAAAGGGTAATAAAAAATTTATATGCTACATAAAAGAAACAAAACCAATCAATTAATAGTTACATCATTATAATTGCTGTATTTATCGTTTATTTAAGTTAATATGATTAACAAATAGATCTAAAATTGAGGAAATAACCTGCAAATTTGTTGAGTATAGATAAATAATTGGAAAACTAATCAAATAAAATGATTTTTTGTCTATGGTGAAACTACTTTTCCCTGATGAAAAGTCATTTGCTAACAAGTATTGAATGAAGAAATTCACTTGTTAAATTAGGAAAGAATTCTAAATTTGAAACTAAAAAAGAAATTAGAAAAAACTTTCATGTTAATATGACAACAACTGAAGCTTAATATCATTAAAAATAGAATATTAAAAGAAAAAAAAGAAAAACAATAATAAAAAAGAGAAATTAAAATCATTATCTTTCTTAAGGACAACTTTCTGTCTATTGAACTTTATAATTAGTGATTAATAAGTGAGTATTCAAAAATGAAAAACAATTATAAATCATTGACAAAGTGTATTGCAAAAATTTGTATTTTTATCAGACAAAAAAAAAGTACATTTACATATTATTTTATTAACTTTTCTAAACCCACTAAATTTCCACTACACATTTATGTGAGGAAACAGTACTCCACAAATTGAAAGAATTTTTGATCTTAAACAGACAAAAAAAAATGCAAGTTTTTATTGGTGAGTCTAGGAGTTTTAAAGTTTATTGTTATTAATTACTATTTTTGTATTATTTATTTTTAAGTATGGCTTTTAGGAATAATGCAAATGATAATATACCTCATATGTATAATAGGGGGAAAAATTCTATATTTGTTGGGAATATTTCTTATGAAGTGTCTGAAGATACAATCAAATCTATTTTCTCACAGGTAACTTTGATTTTGGTACTTAGTATCATTTGTAGGTTGGGCCAATTATACATATGAAAATGGTATACGATCGTGAGACAGGACGACCCCGTGGGTATGGTTTCATTGAGTATGCCGATGTCCAGACAGCAGAAACTGCTATTAGAAATTTAAACCAATACGACTTAAATGGCAGGAAATTACGTGTTGATTCAGCAGTTCAGGATAAAGAAGAGGAAGAAGGAAATGGAGGACAGGATCAACCTCAACCACAAGCACAGCAACCAAATCAAGCACAGGGACAATTTAATAATTCATCAGCAACAACAAATGATAATCAAGGGAAAACTGGTCCAGGAGATGAATCTTCATTTCCAAGTACTGTTGTTGAACCAGGTAAAGAAACAGAACATATTGCTTCAGTTGTCTCCTCAATGTCTCCAGAAGCTATAATAAAAGTATTAAAAGATATGAAGGAGTGTGCTAAAAATTGCCCCGGAGAGACGAGAATGTTATTAGCACATAACCCACAGTTAGCTTATGCTTTACTGCAGGTAACATTAATTTTTATATTTTAGTAGATTTTTCTAAAAAATGATTATAGATGCAAGTAGCCATAGGAACAATAAATGTAGAGGAGGCAAAAAGTATGATTCACCCAGATATAATATCAAAACCTTTCCATAAAATGGGAGCAGAAATGAATATGGACATGGATCATAAGATGTATCATGATAATCGTAATATACCTTCGCCTATGGGTATGCCGGGTAGGAGGCCAATTTTAGGAGCGCCACAAAATTACTACCAACAACCTCCACCAATGGCAGGGAATGCACAACAACCAAATCCTCGAAGGCAACCTCTCCAACCATTCCCAGGTCCCTCCATTCCACCCCAACCCTCTTCAATTTCCCCAGAAAGGCAATCCAAGGAGGATGAGCTTGATGCAGAAAGTTTAATGCAATTATTAAATCTCACAGATGAACAGATAGATGCATTAAGTCCTGAGGACAAACAAAAAGTTATAAGGCTTAAAAACGAACTTAAGAACATGTAACTTTGTTATCTTAATTCTTTGTAAATATTTTTTTTGAATTTAACATCTTTAAAGATATATGTAAATGGAAGTGTTTTTTGAAAAATAAAATGATGATGATTTTATTGTGAAATGGTTTGCAGAGAAAATGAAGTGCTTTTTTTTTGTGTCTTTTCTAAAGCATAATCAGTTTTAAAATAGATAAGATTGAAGAATTTCTTTTCTGTTCTGTAATCAAATTAATACTTTTAGATTATGCTTTTCTTGTTCTTATTATCGATATTTGATGAAAACATATGTGTAGAATAAAGAAAACAAAAGAAATATCCTTATTAAGACATCTTTTCTATCAATTTCATATTTCTTCCAATGCTACCACAAAAAAAATGACATCATAACCAATCCTAATTTTAGCACTATAATTTTAAAAATGTATATTTGATGAAGTAGAGGAGATATATAGATTCTCTTCCTTTTTCTGGAAGATATATAATATCTAGAAGATGTCATAGGGTGTCACAAAGTATATAATCATAAAAATTTCTCAATTCGTGTCCCCCTCAAATTTTGTCTATTCATAAGCTTGATATTTATTCACAACATCCTTGTATATGTACTCTCAATTCATGACAAAATATATTATACAAACACATATATATTTTAGTTTGTAATCAATAAAATAATATTCCCTTATCGCATCAAGCTTCTCTTACCCTTTTACTTTAAAATTTATGTATTTTATTGGATATATTATAAATGATAATATTTTTTATAATTTATATTATTCAACGGTTTTATTATTATTTGATTGATAAACATTTGATAATTATAATAGAGAAATATTTATATGTTTAATTTTAAATAACAGGATATTTGACATCTTGTTTACATTAATTATTTTTTTAATTTTTAAAGGTTTTTTAAATTATTTTATTTAACTTAACTAAGAATGGCCTTAACCAGAATCCGTTCCAATTTCGATCATCTATTTGACAAAAATTTAAAAGACCTAGTCCGGGGAATAAGGACAAATAAAGAAAATGAGGTAATATATTGAATTAATTTCATGCCTAAATAATTTTTCCTATAATTTTTAAGGCAAAATACATTGCAATGTGTATTGAGGAGATAAAACAGGAACTAAAACATCCAGATACATTTGTAAAAGCAAATGCTATTGAGAAAATTGCATATCTTCAGATGTTTGGATATGATATATCATGGGCTGCCTTTAACATTGTTGAAGTCATGGCATCAAGGACATTCTGTATCAAAAGAATTGGTTATCTAGCTGCAACTCAATGTTTTAGAGAACATTCTGATGTTTTGATGTTAACTACAAATATGATTCGTAAAGATTTACAGTCATCTAATATGTACCATGTTGGGATAGCTTTATCAGGGTTGTCTTGTTTTGTTACACAAGATCTTGCCAGAGACCTAGCTTCAGATGTCGTTAATCTATTATCATCCTCAAGACCATACATCAGAAAGAAAGCTGTCCTATTGTTATATAAATTATTCCTAAAATACCCCGATAGTTTAAGACCAACATTTCCCATTCTAAAAGAAAGATTAGAGGATGATGATAGTGGTGTACAGTCAGCAGCTGTTAATGTTATATGTGAATTAGCTAGAAAAAATCCCAAAAATTATATATCATTAGCACCAATATTTTTTAAATTAATGACTACCAGTTCCAATAATTGGATGTTAATCAAAATTATTAAATTATTCGGTGCTTTAGTACCTATTGAACCAAAACTTGGGAAGAAACTATTAGAACCATTAACTAATTTAATTTTATCAACATCAGCTATGAGTTTATTGTATGAATGTATTAACACTGTTATTGCGGTCCTTATTTCCATATCAACTGGTGGTCCTGGTGATTATACGACATCAATACAATTATGTGTCCAGAAGTTGGGTGTCCTTATTGAGGATTCCGACCAAAATTTAAAATACCTTGGTTTACTAGCTATGGGTAGGATATTAAAAACATACCCAAAAGCTGTTCAGGCACACAAAGATATAGTATTAAGATGTCTAGATGATAGAGATGAAAGTATTCGTTTAAGAGCATTAGATTTACTCTATGGAATGGTATCCAAGAAAAATATTATGGAGATTGTTAAAAAATTAATGGAACATGTTGATCAGGCTGAAGGATCATTTTATCGTAATGAATTATTATCAAGAATCATATCAATATGTTCATATAATAACTATCAATACATATCAAATTTTGAATGGTATATTTCTGTTTTAGTTGAGTTAACGAAAGTTGAGGGAGCAGATCATGGGAAATTGATAGCTGAACAGATACAGGATGTCTCTGTTCGTGTACAAAGTATAAGGCATTTTAGTGTTAGTCAGATGGCTTTATTAGTTGAGAATGCAACTTTATTGTTAGCTGGGAGTGGTCAACAAAAAAATAATATTAGCGAGGTTTTGTATGCTGCTGCATGGATATGTGGTGAGTATGCCGAACACCTTCGGGATCCATATTCTGTTGTTGAAAGTATGCTTAAAACTAAGATTAGTTTTATGCCAGGACATATATTAAGTGTTTATATACAAAATATCGGAAAATTATATGCTAATTTGATAGCACAATATGAAAAAGATGATGATTGGGATTCTATAGAGACATTGAATAATCTTATGTTATCAAAACTTCCTGAATTTCAAATATCTGACCACCTAGAGGCACAAGAGAGAGCTTGTAATTTATATGAAATTGTTAAATTTGTTGAAAATGAACATGAAAAAAAAGAAAAAATGGGTGAATCTTTATTGTCATTGTATGAGGGTGAATTAAATCCTGTGGCACCTAAAGCTCAAAGGAAAGTTCCAGTTCCTCAGGGTTTAAATTTAGATGAATGGATTGGTGAACCATTCCCGGAGACGGAAGATGAGGAATCCGATACAGAAAGTGAAATAGAACCTGTGACTACTGGAAGAAATCCTATTAGAGATATTGAAGCCGAGAATAGTGAAAGTGAGAGTGAAAAAGAAAAGGTAAAAGAAGATTTTGTCAAGAAACGTCAACAAGAAATTGAAAGTAATCCTTATTACGTAAAAAATATTCCTAAAAAAGTTGACTCACAAGATAGTATTAAAAAATTAGTATACACTACAAAGAAATATGATAGTTCACACCAAATTTCAGAATTAAGTAGTCCACTAGAAATTCCTGGTGTGTTAGGGATGAATAAATACATCCAACAACAAGAAAGTACAATAACATGGAATGATACAAAAAAAGAAAAAACTTACACAAAAAGTAAAAAGAAAAAGAGTAAAAAATCGAGAAAACGTTGTGACGATGAGAAACTTAGTGTTTTATCGTCATCACAGAGTGAAGTTGAAAATGATGTTGTGGCAAATCATTTTGTTAATAGAGCTGAAGGTGAGATGCCTGAAAATGCTGTTAGTACAGATGATGAGGGAAATGAAAATGAGGAAGATAATGAGATAAAAGCTTTAGATATTGATTTAAATGAACCAATTAAAGAAAATGAAAAATTGAAAGGTATTGAACCATATTTAAGACAAGAACCACCTAAACCTGCTCCATTAATTTCCTCAGCCTCAGCATTTATTGAGAAGGAGAAGAAGAAGAAGGTTAAAAAAGAAAAGAAAGTTAAGAAAGAGAAAAAAGAAAAGAAGAAGAAGTCTTCAAAAAAATTAAATCTAGATACAGAAATAATGACTAAAAAATCTTCTTATGACGTAATTCATAGTAGTTCTAATTCCACAAATACACCAGTCCAACAGGTTAATGGAATAGCAAATAATTTAAACCATCATGAAGATACATATTACTTATTGGGGGAGAATGATTCAATAAAATTGGTTTACCGTATAATACCCAAAAAAGAAAAATTCAGTGATCTAACTATGGGAGTTATCTTTAAAAATAAAACTTCAAACCCAATAGAAAGAATAACTTTCACATTTATGAATACTTTAAATACAATACTTATACCAAATCAAAAAAATCTCCTAGACGATGAGTTGCCTTTTACAATAGGTCTCGGTATAAGTAATGAACACTTTTATAATTTTGAAATTAAAGATTACACAGTATCACAGAAGTTAAGAGCAACTTTTACTTATTTTGTTGAAGTCGATGAAAAAAAGGTGGAAGAGAAAATTGATGTTAGGTTAAATTTTCCAGCAATATCATTCATTACATACCATCAAATAGGAACAATAGCATACGAAAGTTTACTTGAATCAAAAAATGACCTTTGTGAAAGTGATACCATTAAATTTTCAAAAGATAACTTAACATTCAATGATATTATCAACAAATTATCTGCCTCAAAATTCTTTATGGTTGAGAAAATCGATGAAAAAAGTGTTTCATTCTACACAAAATTACCCCTATCTCAAAGTAGTAATGAAGAAATGCATATTTGTCTTCTAGTTAAAAACAACCCTTCAACAATTAATATAGATATTAAAACAAATAATAGGCAGTTACTACATTCATTGGCCAATGACATTAAAGATCTTATCCAAGAAAATTCATTAATTAATTGTAAAAATATTTAATACATAATTCTTTTTGTATATAACATTGTTTTATAAATAAAAATATCATTATTATTATTATAATTATGGCTGAGGAGTTTGACAAAAAACAAAAAAAAACGTTTAAAAAGCATATACACACATTTTTTGAAATAGAATCAAAAAGACAAGAAGAAGGAATGAAAAGATAATTAGTGATCGTCAATAAACAGCTTTAGCGGAAACAGAACGAGAACTCATTTGTCCACAATTTTTAGCAAACTCTACTAGTTTTGCTAAATTATCTCTATTTGTGGATGGTCTTATAACTCTTAATGCTTCATTAAAGTCATTTAATGATATTGGTCGTAATTGAGATTGTGTGATTTTCGTTATCCTATCTCTTGATACACTTCGTAGTGGTACCATAGCTGCTTCACTACATAAAGCAATAAGATCAGCATTTGTATACATATCAGTGGCTCTGGCGACTCTTCGAAGATCCGTTATCGAGAGGCCATTTGAAGCACGATTTTGTTCAAGAGTATTTTTTATAAAATTCATTCTAGCATCCTCGTCAGGCAAATCAATGAATATCCTTTTTGGAAATCTTCTTATAACAGCTTCATCCAACTCAAATGGTCTATTGGTAGCTGCTATCACCAACACACGATCGTTCTTATCTGTGGTACAACCATCAAATTGTATCAAAAACTGTGTTTTCATTCTCCTTCCCACCTCACTATCAGAATTGGAACGTTCACATAATATAGAATCAATCTCATCAATGAAAATAACAGCAGATTTAGCATTTCTTGCCATTGCAAATAATGTGGTAATGATTTTTTCTGACTCTCCAACCCACTTGGAAGTTAAATCACCGGCAGAGATGTTAAAAAATATACATTTAGATTCATTAGCTACAGCCTTTGCAAGCATTGTTTTACCATTACCAGGGGGGCCAAACAGCAAAATACCTTTCGTTGGATTCCTAAGGCCGGTAAATAAAGAAGGATTCAGGTATGGTAGAATTACAGCTTCTTCAAGAGCTCGTTTAGCATAATCATTACCAGCTACATCACTAAACTTGACATTTGTCCTCTCCACAACTGTATCCAATAACATTTCACCGAATTTTTTATTTACACCTTTTAGTAATAAACTTTTTTTATCATCCGTCAGTGAATCACGTGAACCAGAGAATTGTTGTGATATTGATGAGTCGCCATTAATTAGTTTTTTTAGAAATGTTATTCTATTTCGTGTTTGTGATATGTGATTTGCTAGGGTGTTTTTTGTGCTTTCTATTTCTGGTTTCAATGCTGGGGGATACCTTCCGGCTAAGTTTAGACTCAGGCAATGACGAAACTGGCGGATGGCTAATTCATACATAGCAACAGCTTCTTTTTTGTGCTCCAAATCTAAAGAATGGTACTTAAATGGATAGACACAAATAAAACTAACCTTCATATTTTTCGTCAATACTCAAAGCAGAAGATAAAGTCCCCCTCGCTGCAGAAAGGTCATTTTTAAATTTTTCATAAAACGGATACGTCTTGACAGTCTTAGTTATTAATGCCATTACAATTTTATTGACAATATCAATAACTAATTACACACGAATAAAAAAAACAAATAATAAATTACACTAGTAAAAATAAAGTTATACTAAATATTTTGGAGAAGTGTGCCTTAATTAGGGAACATACGCCACTAAAAACATTTTTTAATATGGTATTTGAGAGTGTATTATTAAAAGAGAATTTTTTAACTGGAGTACTACTCTCATCTACTTTACTTCAAAATATGCACTATGAAAGTATGAATGTCAAAATAATCTACATAATTTATTGAATCGTAAAATGATAAAGTGTGTTTAAAATTTAAATCCAAATTAACTTTTAAAAATATGAGAATTGTTAAAATTTATTAATGAATCAGTGTCAGAATGATTAATAATATTTATTTAAATGATATACTAAAACTTCATAATCTTATTAGTGTTGTAATCTTATCAAATTGTTCTATGATTTATCGACTGTCAATTAGAAATCTCTATAGTAAATATTATTTTTATGGTTCACAAAAAAATATGGTTAATTGTGTTTTTTTAATTTCATAACACAATTTATTTATCTCTAAATCCATATATCTAAACTCTATCCATGTTTTTAATAATAGGTAGAGTTTTATCTTACTCAAGATTTTAATAAAAAGTAATGATTAAGTCCCTTTTAAATCAATAACATCTTATATAACTAAATATTTATTTCCTTTCCATGTTATTGTTATGACAATTTTTATAATTTTAGATAAAATTGATTTCTAATAATATTCTTCAAAGCAAAATATATAAAATGTTTGTCACTAAAATAAGAATATAGAATAATATATCATATTTATTGTTCTCCAAAAAGTGTATACAAGATCAAGATTATTAACTTAATAGCAATTAAGAAAATGATTTATGTATCAATTAGAATTGATTTCTCAAAAATTGTCTCTATAGACTTCAAATTATACCACACAGAAAAACTAAACTTGTCGGTTCGACAGACCATCCTAAAAATATTATAAACCGCAGATGATTTTAAAATAACTGGTCATGCAAAATGGTGTAGGCCACAGGCTTCAAAATGTTATCAAATGTACCCATTTTTTATATAAATTGTATTGGTCAAATCAACGTGTTTAATTCGTGTGTTTTTCTAATTATTAAAATGAAATTAATTAAGATTATTTTTTATTTAGCCATTTTTTACAAACTTACAAGTTAGTATTTTAATAAATCTTTATTTAAAATACTATCTTAAACAAAATATAACTTTTGAAACATAAAGCTGATAATGCAAAAAAATTTTCAGTAATTAATTTTTAAATGTATTTAATTCCTTGATTTTTATTAATAATTTAAATGATTATTATTATTGATATGACATTTTTTTAAAACAAATAAAACTTAACAAAATATTTTGCATTTATATTAAATATTTACATTGAATTTTGGTAATTTTGCACATGAATTAATTTAATTCTATAGTTTATTTTAATTGATTCTTGTAATTACTTAAAACTATTAAGATTTTTAAAAATTTTTAATCATAATTGCGTATTTATGAATCAAAATGATAAATTGAAACTTTATGAAGGTGTACATTTAGCCT
The DNA here is from genome assembly GCA_005656395.1 of Strongyloides papillosus. Classification (NCBI taxonomy): domain Eukaryota; kingdom Metazoa; phylum Nematoda; class Chromadorea; order Rhabditida; family Strongyloididae; genus Strongyloides; species Strongyloides papillosus. The sequence goes on from SRSI01000007.1 coordinate 463,833, forward strand.
GTCATTACATGCAAGGAACACCACTACGAATAAAATAAACACTAATTTTAATAAAAAAACAACAGAATTGTAATAATTTTTAGAGTAATATATTTAGCACCAATAATAACTTTTTTGAATCTATTATATTATGACATACATGCAACCAAAGTCATCATATATTCTTTATTTTTTTACATTTTATAAGGAAGAATTCCAAAAATTGATTTCAATAGGATATATAAATGAAAACATAATATGCATTTTCATAGCTAATGGAATCAAACGTGCCCATATTAAATATACTTTCAACGTATAATCGCAAGAGTTAATAATATATAATATTTAAATATTATGTTAAATATATATTATATAATTATAAAATATGATAATAAGTTCAAATAGCCGTAATGATCCACATAAAAAATAAAAAGATGCAGTGGTGATCACGCAATAGAAAGAAACACCTTACTATTATAAACTGAGATAAAGTCTTTTAGTATGAGGATGAATGAAGCAGTTTTTAAGAAGAAAATTCAACGAAATATCCAAATTGACTGAACAAGCGAGATTCAGACAAGGAACAAATTTATTGTTAGTTATTGTACTGTTTGTTAACATTAATAAAAGTTTAATTATAATTGTTTTTTTTATCTATTTTATAAAATTCAAGTTCCTACATGTTTTCTTCTAAATATTCAGCTGGGTCGTGAGAATCAAAGTAACATGTATTTGTTAGGATACATGTACCAGGGGTCCATGATACATCTTTAAAAAGTACATAACCAAAAAAGTCAAACAGATGAAATATTTCAAGAGTTTATCTCAATATCTTTAAAAAAAGAAAAATTATGGGATATGCACCAAAAAATTATTAGATTTACTATAATGTTTATATTTAATTTAATAGTTCTTTTAACGTCATAATTTTTTACAAGTGTAAGAAGTAATTGAACCTTGATTTTTAAAAGTAATAACTAGATAATATGTGAAATTTATAAGTATTATGTGAAAACTAATTTTTTTATTTTTATGAAATGTACTTGTTTGACAAATTTAGTAAGTGCATTAATGAAATATTTAGTTATAAATATTAGTTTTTTTTAAGTATTTCTCTATGATCAATATACTTTAGTTAGTTATTTCTATAATATTTAATTTTTAGTTGAAGTACATAAAAATAAAGGTGATTTAAAAATATTAAGTTTATGTATCATAAAAGAAGATGTATTCTATCAAAACCAAATATTTTTGCATCAAAAATATTAAGCAAAATAACTACTTTTAAACTATTTAAAAGAATAGATTTTAATATTATAAAAAATTAAATGTAATTAATATGATTTAACATACTTATTTAAATCTATTTCATTAAAAATATTTTAATTCATAAAAATATCCCACAATGTTTATCAAAATAATGAAAATTTATTTGAACAACTAAAAATTTAATATTCATACTAAAAATACATTAGTTTAATTTTTGATGAAAATAAATAATAAAAGAGTATAAAAAAGTAAAAATTTTATATTCATGCGTCTATTTATACAATGAAAAGTTTTGCTTTTGCTGTTGTACTTATCTTGTTTACTACCTTATTAACATCTGAATCCTTCGAAATCAAAAGAGATTTAACATATAACAATAAAGAAAATGCTCTTAATTCACCGATTATTTTGAACGATGAAGATTTCAATGATATTGAAAAGAGAAAAGCTAAAAAGAAGCCAACTAAAACAAAAAAACCAAAAAAAAGTATTAGTCAACGAATAACATCTCTTGAAGAAACTTTATCAATCTTAAAAAAACAATTAAAAAAATACTTTGATGATGTACATTCAAGACATAATAGTGTAGCAACGATGGCAGGTTAAGTCAACTAGAACACTTGTAATGAATAATTTTACAGTTTTGTGAAGTTCTTATGAAAATTACAGCATATTACATTAATTATTTCTCATTAAATAAAATATAAAATGAGAAAAAAATTGAGTAGACAAACAAAATCTTTTTAAAAAAATTAATATTTTATAACCAATCTTTATTATAAGTTTATTAAAATAAACTTTTAAGATAATATTTTTAGATTAGTACACACAAAAAATAAAATGGACACAGGTTTGCATAAAATGTAACAAATTTGTCCCACCTAAAAAAATTTGAATTTTCTTAATTTGCGACTAATTTTTTCTCAACTATTTCGTATTTAAAAATTAAAACAGTAATTAGAGGATTGTTAAAATAAATTTTTATTTTTTAGTAAATTTTTTTTATTTTAAAACTTAAGTTGTTTTCTACAATAAATTTTAAAATGCAAGGTTTGAATTAAATTTTAAGTAAAATTACAAACACTTTCATAAAAAAAAACATTTTTAGTATATTACAGAACATTTTTTCTATGTTTCAATAGTTTGAGCAATTATAAATTATATTTTTATATGAAATTTTCATATTTGATAGTCTAAATTTTTTTATAATGTCTTTAAGATCATCTTTTACAATTAAACTTATGAAAAGTTATAAATAATATAGATTTTTATTTATAGTAAAAAAAACTTTTACATATTTTAATTTAAAATAAGACGAAAACTAAAATAATATTTTTGATTAATAATCTTTTGTGTGTTTAAATAATTATTACTTTTCATTATTATTGTTATAAAATTTTCAAATTTCTAAACTTATTGTTGTTAATAAACTGTTTAAATTAGTGATTTTTAATTAAATATTTATAACTTCAAGCAAAATTAACTTTAAAAGCGTTTTCTATAAAATAAAGAAAAAAAACAAGTTGGGATCTAAAATGAGCATAATGCCATAAAAAATATCAAAATTAAAAAAAGCCACGTTAATTTAAAAAGTCATACATATATATTTTTGTAAAAAAACGGCAAAATGTATGCGACAACCTAATATTTTGCATCGTTTTAAAATTTTTGCTGCCGCTTGATATTTATAAAATTTGAATAATATTCAATTTTTTAAAATGGTGGGACATTTTTTTGCATTATAGATAGATTTGTCAAAATTTGTCCTTTTTATTTTTTGTGTGTAGAGTAAAAAGTGTTTCAAAAGATGTGCGACTAAGTTGGATGTCAATATCTTCTTTTGTACTGTAAAAATTTTATGATATTATATTTATTCGATATCCTCACTTTTTTCTAAAAATTATTTTAAGATTTTTCAAAAAGCTAAATTTTGAAAAATGTTATAGTAATTTATATGGGAGCTATTATTTTCTTTCCATTTATATGATATTTGCCACTTTATAATTGAGTAGAATATTTCAACTTCATGTAACTTACATGAAGATAAATCATACCGTTTACTACGTTCCTAAAAGATTTTTTTATCATTTCTTCCACTATCAAAACTATTTTGTGGTGATTTCTTTATTAAATTTTAAAATTGATCATTATACAGATAAATTTAATCAATTTCTAAACATCCTTCTTTTTCTAATTATCAGCAAATATTCTACCCATTTCATTCACGTAGTTTTTTTCAATTTTTACCAACCGCTGTTAATTTAAATGTAAGATAATTTTTTTTAATAAAATAGTGACTTAACTAACTTTAAAAAATATGATTGAATTATAAAGCTATAAAGCACATTATAGATACCAATAATTTCAAAAAATTAAAAGTTGCACTAACGAACGGTGTTTCTTTAGACAATCATTTATTGCTTCTCAAATATTAAAATATACATAAATAATATTTTTTAAAAAAGTTTACTAAAATTAATATTTGCCAACCCTAGCAGAAAAAATTGGGAAATCATGACCTTTATACTCAGGATCTTGAGACATGGCGTTATTTAAATTTAGAGTTATATCATATAAAGCAACGAGACGCGTCAACATCTCCTGACGTTGTTCTTCTCTCAATGGTTTACGGTGCCAAAATGAATAAGGCTCTGACTCTGATTCATCATAATCGTACCCAGTTGTCAAGTAACACAAATTTCGGAATTCCATATTTTTAGACATTTTACGGATATGTGTTCTTTGCTGTTTAGTGATAGTTGTTTCATCATCACTCTGCACTTCTTCCTCTTCATTATCATTGTTCTGGGAATTATTATTGCTTTCGTTTTTATAATAAGCATCTTTCCATGTTCTAGGGAAGTATCTTGGAATTGAACATTCCTCTCCTGTCGCTTCAACAAGAGTATTTAACCTATTAACAAGACCAATAATCTTTGCACAAGGAAAATCAGTACCTCTATCATGACGAAAGACGTCTGTAAAAATATCTTTGAATTTCTTTTTCATTTCTACATCGTTATAGCAAACTATATAATTCTTTTTTTTAGAAAAAAGAAAGTCAACAAGAGTAGAAGATGTATGGGTATTGGCGATTTTTTCCAAATTGAATGAAATAAATTTTGATTTGAAATCTGATCTTGGAACAAAAATGTTAATGTAAGTAATTTCTTCATGTCTATCCTTTATTGAAAGTTTAATATCTATAAAAAATATAGGTTCATTAACATTTTCAACATATTCTCTAAGATTCTTGATAATTTCAATAGCTGTGTTATTATCTTCAACTAAAGTCAATTTGAACCAATCGTGGTGTGGTGATTTATCACAAGGTTGATAAAATTTCTTAGGATTACATTGATTAAAAAATAAAGATTTTTGGTAACTAAAATATGAATTGCCAATTGTTGGCATAATTTTTGTTGAAGGATACCCATCCGACGTGTAAAGTGCAATGATTTCTTTAGGAATTACACCAAAATCGCAATCGCCATCAAAGTTCAAGGAACTAAAAGTAGGAAACAGTTCATTTTTAGATTTCTTAAGATAATCTAAAAGCTGTTTACGTTTTTCCACATCAAGCATTATATCGTAAAGATTATCGATAAAGATTTCCTTCTTAACTCTTTCTTTTTTATAGTTCTTTATAAGTGTCTCGTAGTTACATGTGTCACGGTCCAGGATAGGTCTACTATGGTTGTAAACAATCTCTAAACGTCCTTCCTCAACGGCAGCTAAATCTACGTTTGAATGGATTCTTTTAAATCTGTTAAAATTTAAAACAATGTCACAATCATCTATTTTATGAAGTCTGGAACGACTAATACCAACATCGATTAAAACAGCTTCAATGCACCTTGAAGATTCCTCACTCGTTGTAGAATTAAAAAAGCCATATTTATTTTCAATATCATTACCAAGTAGTTTCCTAAACTCTTTTCCTTGTTTATTATCACCACCAAGGTAAGATAAATGTGTTGGACATAATTCCTTCACTTGTAAAGCAGCTTGAAAGAATATTTTTTTCTCATCGACCATTTCTACCATCTTTTCGTTTTCGAACAAAAGTTCTAGCACACGGTGTGGACAAACTTTGTTTTTTTCTGCATCATTTTCAACCAACTTTTTGACAATTAAACGTCTAACCTCTTTGTTATTGTATTGAAGGATATTCGTGTACGTTCCCCATAAATCATTTAATTCTGGATATTTTCTCGTTTCTTCATACATTGTCTCAACAATTTTTCTGATATCTCGCTTGCCAAGTGTTGCTCTCTTCTTTTCAATATCATTTTTTAATGACTAAAATTATAAACAATACAATGATAAATAAAAATCATTGTCATATTTACCTTAAAGCTTGTCTCTACATCTTTACAACATCCAGAAGAAGAAAAAATATTAGATATAAATGTTTCTACTATAGAAGGCATATTTATTTTACTATAGTTTTTATTATGAATAAAGCATAACTATGATGCAACGATAGTTTAAAACACAGTTGAAAAATAATTACAGGTTTACGCCAAACTAATAACAAGGTGTTCTTAAAAGATACACAACTATGTTAGAGGTTTATAACTTCTTTTGTTTATTACAGAATTTTGTGACATTATGTGCATTCGATGGTCTCACTTTTTTTTGTAATATATTTCATGACATCTTTTAGCGCCTTAAGTTTTGAAGAAAGTTATAGAGAAGTTTATTGATACCATCTTTTATATATATTTATAAATGAAATTAAAAATTTATTCGAATAAATATTATCGCAACATTTTTTAATAAAATTATGGCCATCTGATAGCTCAAATTCATTTCTATAAAGCATTAAAAGACACATTATTACTAGACAATTATAAGTAAAATTATAAAATACTAGAAGGAAACGTATCATGCAATTCATTTTATGGATGTTTTGTTCACTTTATCAATGACGGTATTTGGAATTGGGAAAAAGAATAAATATTATCAAAAATAATTACTATACTTGAACTATAAATAAATAATTTTAGTATCAACAAATTTTAAAAGTACTCAATATCAAATATGATTATTTTACTTCTTATCTATGAGTAGTAAAATATCTTTACAAATAAAGAATGTTTAAAGTTATCATTATTTAATCAAATGACGATGAAATAGTATTAAAACAAGTATTGACGTTAAAAGAAAATGATATAATTGTATCGTAGTTTATATAAAAATTATTAGAGGAGTGTCAATAAGATATGAATATTTAAACCATTGTTATTTAACGATATTTAACATTTATATTTTTTAAAGAAATTCTTATCTCTAAAATGCATACTATTCATAATCCCGTAAGTATTATTAATGTAAAAAAGTTTATAATACATTTAAGGTTGTACCATTTGTTCAAACGATTCACGAGGAATTACGTCCTGGGGCAAAAATTATTGTTAAGGGTCAAATTGCTGAGCATCATCATCATTCTCAAGATTTTGCCATTGAACTTCTATCAGGACCACACGCTGTTTTACATGTCAACTTCAGATTTGATCATGGACCACATAAAGAGCATAAGCTAGTTATGAATTCTTGTTTTGATGGTTCATGGGGAAGAGAAATAAGGTTTTCTAATCCACTTCATCATCATGATCATTTTACAATTATAATAGAAGTCCATGAAAGTCATTATACATTAGATGTCAATGGATCTCATGTTGGTTCATTCACTCATAGAGTACAATATCAAACTGTTCAAGCTATTGGAGTAAAAGGTCAAGCAAATATTGAAAAAATTGAATTTGAAGGATTTAATTTTTATAATAACTGGGGAAATGAATACAATTATGGACACTCAGGATATCATGGATATGGAACTGAGAATTATGTACCCCCCGTATTTAAACATGATCATCCTTTTAGAGATCATTTTCATAGAAGAGGAAGAAGACATAGTCAAGAATCATGGGATGATTAATTTTTAAAAATATATTTTTTTTCGTATGTGAAAAAACGAATAAAATAACAGTTAGTTTTATAAAATTTTTCTAAAATCTTGAACAGAAGTTCGTCGTAGTCTGTTACAAACAAACTCATTAGCTTTATTTCTCCAAATGATTGCTTGTGATGCTTTTATTACTCTCTAAAATAAAATAATCAAAAAAATTATAATTTCAAAATCTTACGAGATCTTCTTGACTACAAGCAATATTTTCTCTGGATAAATGTTGATTTCTAATAATACTTTGTATTAAATAATCATTTGAATCTCTTCATCATTATTATTATTATTATTCTTTTTATTAGTACTAGACATTTTTTTTTCAATCACTTCGGTGAGCTTTCTTTCTAGTATTTTGTTAGATATATTATAGACATATTCTGGTATACCATTTTCATCTATATTACCGGAAGATAATGGTGAAAGTACTTGTAATATTGGAATTGGAGCCTTTTCACCATCCATTCTAATTGTCTGGTTCTCTTGTGAATTAGAATCATGGGTCATATTATTTGCAAATTTAAAATGCAATGTCTTAAGTTTTTCTTCATCTATAAAATCTTTTTTCATATTACTTGAAGTTATAATCTTGGTTTGACCAAATCTACGGCTTCATTGTAGTTAATCTTATAGTATGCTCGTATATTTTTGGATACATCAATTTTATTTCTATTTTGTCCATTTACTAAAGCTGATTTTAAAATTTGCGCGTTAAATCGCTTATAAAAATCTATCAAAATATTTATTCTTCTTTGACCAGCAATATCTTCAATTCCTGTTATGGTAAAATCAAAGTATTTTCCATGAACTGTTTCTAACATGGTTAATGACCTATTTTCTGCTTTTTCAACTTTAAGCCATAGTAAAAGAAGCTTAATAGCAATCCCTTGGAAAAATACTGTAAAATAGATAATCTAAATTGAATAAATATAATAAATTTATATAACAAGTGATTTTTAATATTTACCGTTAGACGTGGGGAGGTCGGTAAAATTCTTGACCTGGGGTCGGTCGGTTTAGAATCGCTTTTTAAAATCGAACCGTTAAACTAATAACATATACCCCTATAAAAAAGTAATTTATTATAATTCAAGAAAATTGTCTAGTAAAAAAATATTATAATTAGCAACCTGCACAATCCTGTATTTTGAAAAAACGTCGTTCCAACATAAAAAAGTAGATGAAAAATGTACCCCCCTCAAAACTGTAAATAACTTTGAATAACATTTAAATAAGCAAAAAAAATAAAAAATTAATGTGGTATTCGTAATCAGCATAGAAATCTGAATCTAGAAATATAAAAATTGTAAGAAAAAATTGAAAAATTTTTTTTGGTACTTAACCATTTGACTCATGTTTCCCTTAAAAAGGCAAATATCAAAAATCGCCTCCATGCGTTTGTAGAAGAAGGTCTTGGCTATCAAATGAGACATTAACCGTCTTCATAAATAGCCTGGAGGTCTCAAGCTATTTTAAAATGTGTCGACAATTTAGGGTAATTTTACGAAAAAAAATTTTGCAAAAAAAATATTCAAATATAAATATCTCCCTAATAAAGACAGATATAAAAAATCACTTCCATGCGTTTGTAGAAGAAGGTCTTGGCTATCAAATGAGACATTAACCGTCTTCATAAATAGCCTGGAGGTCTCAAGCTATTTTAAAATGTGTCGACAATTTAGGGTAATTTTACGAAAAAAAAGTTTGCAAAAAGAATATTCAAATATAAATATCTCCCTAGTAAAGACAGATATCAAAAATCGCCTCCATGCGATTTTAGAAGAAGGTCTTGGCTATCAAATGAGACATTAAACGTCTTCATAGGTAGTCTGGAAGCTTCAAGCTATTTTAAAATGTGTCGACAATTTAGGGTAATTTTACGAAAAAAAATTTTGCAAAAAAAATATTCAAATATAAATATCTCCTTAATAAAAACAGATATAAAAAATCTGTCAGATCAGGTTTAAGATTAAAGTGTTGGCTACAAAATGAGCCATTGACCATATTCTCAAGTAAACGGAGGGCTTCAAAAAATATTATTTTTTGTTGACCATAAACTTGTTTATTAAAAATTTGTCTTTAAACGTTATTTTGTACTTTTTTTTAAATAATCATCCTTCAAAGTCTCTTAGTAATTAATACTTCTCTTTTAATTAATAAATAATTGTTTATTTACTTAGATATACAATAAATAAACAAATAAACTAATTTTCTAACGGTAATTGGAATGGCGTCTCTGTAACATTTCACCCCCACGCGAAAATTTGTTTACTCCCATTTTTGCGTGTTTACACTTAACATTTTTGAAATATTATTTTAAAAATGAAATCAGCGTATAAAATTCTCTATACACACCAATTTTTAGAAAGTAAGGGGAAGTTTGAAATTTTGGTGAAAAAATTGTGCAGGTTGCTAATTATAATGTATAAATTTCAAATGATTCCTTAAAACTAATAAATTGTTCAAATTCTTAGTAGTTAAATCAGTCCGTCGACAATTTCTAACATATAAAAGTATTGAAATTCAGATTTGATGCTAGTTAACATTATTTTTCTAAATTTTTGATAAAAACCATGTAAATTAGGTGCTAATAATTTTATTGAACTCCAAAAATAATCAATATTAACTTCAGAACTGTTGAGAATACGGAGACGTACATTAGCTCCGACATTCTCCTCACTACTATTCATGCTTCTGGAGATCATTTCAAATAAAGAATTTTATTTAATACTCTAAAAAACATACAATAAATGGTAATAACAAGTAAACCTAAAGAGCTTGTTAACTAGTTATTTTACCGAGATTAGTAAGTAGAATAAGTGGTTGACAAGCTCTGTCAATGTTCTTTTATATTATAATTTTATGATGACATTGACGTGTCATATCTAACAAGAACTAATATTTTTAGTATAGTAAAGATAGTTATTATTGTCACTAATAAATAAATTTTCTAAAGTTGTTAGTAAATAGTATAAAACCGACTGTTAAATTTTTTTAGTTTTGTATCGACCCTAAAATTTGGGGTTGACCCTTAAAAATTGGTCAGGGGTCAACTCATTTTTAAGGGTCGACCCGTATCAGATCCCCTGTTTAGATGAAGTCACAGTTTCTGAAGAAATATTTGAATTGTTTAGAAATATTTTTAATCGAATTGATAGTGAAGAAGATGATTAATTTTAATTTATTAAAAAAATTAATAAAATGATTGTTCTTTAATTGTTTTATTCCTTTTTTTTTAAGTAAAGATTGTATTGTTTATGCTTCAAGCCTCTGTCTAAATGACTAGAGAATTCTTTCGTTGGAAAATTAATTAATAAAATAAATTGATGATTAATGTTAAATTTATGGAAAATTACTAACTGATAACATCTTGTGACTACAATCACAACTTCTGAATAGTGTAATTCACATATTATACTAATGCTTTCTACAAAAAATAAGTGCATTTACAAGATGTTGCCACCAAATAACTGTGTAGAATATATCAATTCAATTTCATGTAACTCGTCTAAGGATAAATATTATTTCATATTGTGTTTATAATGCATTTTTTATCATTTCTTGCAACGTCAAAACTACTTTTTGATGATTTCTTTACTAACTCTTAAGATTGATATGAATAATTTTCATTAATAAATTTTATCTCTAAACATTCTTCTTTTTCTAATTATCAGCAAAAGTGTTACCCATTTCATTTGCACCACATATTTCAAAGTCTTACTGAACAGTGATCATTTTCATTTATATGTACATTGTTTTGTAAATAAAAATAGTGCCTTAACTAACTTTAAAAAATATGATTGAATTATATAACATACCATTGATACCAATAATTTTAACAAATTATAAAATAGATCAACAAACGATGTTTCTTCTGAGTACTATTTATTGCTTCTCAAAGTATTAAAATACACATCAATAACATTTTAAAAAAAGGTAAATTTAAACTAACATTTAGCAACCCTAGCAGAAAAAATAGGGAAATTATGACCTTTGTTTTCAGGATCTCCATACATGGCGTTATTTAAATTTATAGTTATATCATATAAAGCAACGAGACGTGTCAACATCTCCTGACGTTGTTGGCTTCTCAATGGTTTCCTGTGCCAGAAGGAATAAGGCTCTGACTCTGATTCATCATAATCGTACCCAGTTGTCAAGTAACACAAATTCCGGAATTCCATATTTTTAGACATCTTGCGAATACATTTCCTTTGTTTTTTAGTGATAGTTATTTCATCATCACTGTGTATTTCTTCCTCTTCATCATCACTGTATTTAGTATAATCAATGCTTTTGTATTTATAAGTATCTTCCCATGTTTTAGGGAAATACCTTGGAATTGAACATTGCTCTCCTGTCGCCTCAACAAGAGTATTTAACCTATTAACAAGACCAATAATCTTTGCACATGGAAAATCAGGACCTCTATCATGACGAAAGACATCTGTAAAAATATCTTTGAATTTCTTTTTCATTTCTACATCGTTATAGCAAACTATATAATTCTTTTTTTCAGAAAAAAGAAAGTCAACAAGTGTAGAAGATGTATGGGTATTACCAATTTTTTCCAAATTGAACGAAATAAATTTTGAGTTGAAATCTGATCTTGGAACAAAAATGTTAATGTAAGTAATTTCTTCATGTCTATCCTTTATTGAAAGTTTAATATCTATAAAAAATATAGGTTCATTAACCTTTTCAACATATTCTCTAAGATTCTTGGTAATTTCAATAGCTGTTTCATTATTTTCAACTAAAGTCAATTTGAACCAATCGTGGTGTGGTGATTTATCACAAGGTTGATAACATTTCTTAGGATTACATTGATTAAAAAATAAAGATTTTTGGTAACTAAAATATGAATTGCCAATTGTTGGCATAATTTTTGTTGAAGGATACCCATCCGACGTGCAAAGTGCAATGATTTCTTTAGGAATTACACCAAAATCGCAATCGCCATCGAAGTTCAAGCAACTAAAGGTAGGGGAAAATTCATTTTTGTTTCTCTCAAGATGTTTCATAAGGTTTTCACGTTTATCAATGTCAAGCATAATATTGTAGAGATTTTCGAGGAAGATTTCCTTCTTAACTCTTCCTTTTTCATAGTTCGATATAAGGTTCTTGTAATTACATAGCTCATGGTCCTTGATAGGTCTACTATGGTTATAAACTTTCTCTAAATGTCCTTTACGAGCGGCATTTATATCTAAATTAGAACAGATTCTTTTAAATTCCAAAAAATTTGAAGCAATGTCACAATCATCTATTTGATGAAGCTTTGAACGACTAACACCGACATAGATTAAAACATCTTCAATGCATTTTGAGACTTCTTCATTGCGTTTCGATAAATCTTGTTTCTCATCATAAATAAAAAAGGAACAAAAATTATCAACAATAAAATCTCCAAGTCCACCCCTAAATTTTTTCCCTTCATTATTATCACCACCAAGGTAAGATAAATGTGTTGGACATAATTCCTTCACTTGTAAAGCAGCTTGAAAGTATATTTTTTTGTTTTTGACCAATTTAACCATTTCTTTGTCTTTGAACAATATTTCTAGCACACGGTATGGGCAAACTTTTTTATCTTCTACATCCTTTTCAACCAACCTTTCAACAATTAAACGTCTAACCTCTTTGTTATTGTATTGAAGGATATTGGTGTACGTTCCCCATAACTTATTGAGTTCTGGATATTCTCTCGTTTCTTCATACATTGTTTCAACAATTAATTTGATATCTCGCTTGCCAAGTGTTGCTTTCTTATTTTTAATATCATTATCTAATGACTGTTTTTTTAAACAACAGAATGATAAATAAATGTCATTACCATACTTACCGCGAAGCTCGCCTTTACATCTTCATAACATCCAGAAGAGGATGAAATCTTAGATATAAATGTTTTTACTATATTAGACATATTGATTTTACAATAATTTTCAGTATGAAAATAGTATAAACTATAATGTACAATAATTTAAAACACACAAGAATGATAAATATAGGTGATACGTCAACGAATTAACTATACTTATTTCTATAACTAAATTATATGCCAATATTCAAAAATTGTTAAATTCTGCCACATTAACAAAAATAAAATAACAATATAACACATTTTTTACAACTAACGAACATAGATAAAAAAACACTCTTATATAGTCGAAAGTCATCAAAATTGTCACCAAAAATGTTATTCATATCGAAAAGATAAACCTTAAAGATTTGAATAGAAAGCAGATTATTAAGTCTTTTACTTATTCAATTGCAATTCATATAACTAAATATTTGCTTCTCTTCTATGTCATTGTTTTGGTATATTTGTAATTTTACATAAAATTGGCTTCTAATAATGCTCATTAAAGTAAATTATATGAACAAGTTTGGCATTAAAAATAAGAATATAGAATAATACATAAAATTTATTGTTCTCCAAAAAGTGCATACAACATCAAGATCATTAATTTAATAGCAATTAAGAAAGTGATTTATGTATCAATTAGAATTGATTTCACAAAAAATTGTCCATAGACTTCAAATTATACCACACAGAAAAACTAAACTTGTCGGTTTGACAGACCATCCTAAAAATATTATGAACCGCAGGTGATTTTTAAACAGCCAATCATACAAAGTAAAGTAAACCACAAGTACAAAATGCTATCAAATGTACCCATTTCTTAAATAAATTATATCTTTCAAATCGACATGTTTAAGTTTTGTGTGTTTTTTCTAATTATAAAAATGAAATTGATTGAGAATATTTTTTATTCCGTCATTGTTTTCTAACTTACAAGTTAGTATTGTAATAAAAATAATTATTTTTAATAAAATATAACTTGTGAAACATAAAGTTGATAATGTAAAAAAAAGTTTCATTGATTAATTTTTAAATATATTAAACTCGTTGATTTTTATTAATATTTTAACTGATTTTTACTATTATTATTGATACGACATTTTTTTATAACAAATAATGCTTAACAAAATATTTTGCATTGATATTAAATATTTGCATTAAATTCTGATAATTTTACAAGTGAATTAATTTAATTCTATATTTTATTTTTTTTTGTTTTTGTAATTACTTAAAACTTTTAAGATTTTTAAAAAATTTCTAAGCATAATTGCGTATTTATAAATCAAAACGATAAATTGAAACTTTATGAAGGTGTACATTTAGCCTGTCATTACATGCAAGGAACGCCACTATGAATAGAATAAACACTAATTTTAATAAAAAAACAACAGAATTGTAATAATTTTTAGAGTAATATATTTAGTACCAATAATATTTTTTTTGATTCCTTTAAAATATGTAATACATACAACCAAACTCACCATATATTCTCTATTTTGGTACATTTTATAAAGAACAGTTTCAAAAATTGATTTCAATAGGATATATAAATGAAGACATAATATGTATTTGTATAGCTAATGGAATCAAATGTGCCCACATTAAATATACTTTCAACGTATAATGGCAAGAGTTAATAATATATATTATTAGAAGCAGCCCATTCGCTTCGCTCGTGACCTGCTTGCCCGCAGGGCCGGTGTTATTATGCAAAGCCGATGTTTTTTATTTAAGCAACTCGCTTTGCTCGTTGCTGCTTACTTGCACGGCCGGTATTTTTACGCAAAGCCGTTGTTTTTCTTTGCAGCATTTCGCTTCGCTCATCGATGCTTGCCTGCAAAGCCAGGATCTATTACGTAAACATAAAGTATGCATCTACCCCCTTTTTTTTATTCCATTTTTAATTTAATAAGTATGTATATGGCTACTAAATTAAAAAAAATTATTAGATAGAAATTTAAAAGAAGATTTACTTTTAGCTGCTAGATGTATAAAACTAATTTTAAATGTTATTTTCGTTTGATCTTACTTAATCATGATGCTTTTTAAATTTATTTAAACTTTTTTTTTGAGTTATACTTTCTATGTTATATAATTTGACATATAATTTTTAATATAAAAATCTAATTCTTAAGATTTTTTTGGTACTTCTCTTTTTTTTCCCCCTAAAGATATTGACTCTACTGGTTCTTTATGGCAGTTTTTGATTATTTATGAAAAAGTAATATAAATAAAGCTATTTTAAAATATTTATCGTTAAAAAAATATATTTTTAAAATTTAAAACAATTTCTATAAAAATTAAATTTTGGGATTTTTCATTTTTAAAATTTTTAATACAATTTATGAATAACCTATTTTTCATACCCTTTCTGCATATCGTAAATGATAAGTGTACCCTCATTTATCTTTTCTTTTAGTACTTCTATTAAGATTGAGAAACACCTATCATTCACAGACTTGAAGATTTTTAACTTTCTCAGGGACTTTATCATTATCAATTTTTTTTTATTGAAAAATCACTTTTTTACTAACAGTTTATTGGTAATGATTCACTTATTAACTTATGTACAAAAATTTATTTTTCAATAGTCCGTTTTTATGTGCTTCGTTTTAGAGAGGGATAAAACAGAAAAATACCTTTTTTTGTATAATCTTAAATTTATTTTTGCATGCGATTAATAAATGAAAGATTTGAAAATTTAGTTTTATACGTTGATTTGTGTTAATTTTTTTTTACTTGTCAAAATTAATTTATTCATTATATCAACATTTTTGCAATTGTCAATAAATATCATTCATAATATGTTTAATTAATTATGAATGATAGTGAGAGTAGTTGTTTCTACTTTAAAATTTTTCAATGGTTGGAGGACGATGTAAGATTAAGCTTCACATCTGAAGGGATTCTCAAGATTATTTTCAGTTTTTTCTATTTCAGAAAAAACTTTATCTGAGTTGTATTAGGCTTGTGCAATGCATTTTTATCATGTAATCATTTTCAATATATCTTTGCATTATTATATTTTTTAAAAGATTTATAAAAAAACAGATCAAACTTGTTAAAAAAAATATTTATAATTATTTTATTTTAAAATATTTTTTATAAAATTTCAGAGGGGTGGATTGCGCTGTCAGTGATGGACAAACAGACGGCAATGCTTATTTCAACGGTTAAGATCTTTAAATTATCATTATTTTATAAAATTTATACAAAAAACTAATCAAAATTATTATTAAAATACTTATTATTACTTTATTTTAAAATATTTAAAAAAATTTTTCTTGAGTGAATTTGGGCGGACACGGATATCTCCACAACGGCATATCGCATCTTAACGGTTAAGATCTTAAAATGTTCGCAACAAATAACTCTAGAGGGGATTTTTTTCTTTTTTTGATATCTCATCATCTTAGCACTTTTTTTTAGCCATAAATGAAAAAAACATTTTTTTCGAAAAAAATTTGATGAAAATTTGAATTATCATATCTCGGCAATAAATAATCCTACAAACACGTTGTTTATACTGTTGGATAGACATTTTTATTCTACACACTTTTGCTGCAGACACCGTAGTAAAATTCTTTCATTTTGGCATTCATTTTTGACAAAAAAGGCAAAATTTCCAAAAATTAATTTTTTTAAAAAAACCTTTTTTCCATATTTACTATCATTTAATCTTGTTCGAATTTTCCGTGATTATACTTAAAATGTAGGGAATTAAAATACCTCGAGGGTTTTTTTTTCTTTTTTGGATTTCGCTTTCATTATTGAGATATTCCATTTTGAAGCACTAAAATTTGGGGTGAAAAAATAGCATTTTGGAAAAGTGTCCCAATCTTGAGAATAAACTTGAAATGTCATTGTTTTAATATTTCATTGTAAAGAGCACATAAAATTACGTATATTTGTGTATTTTCAAGTTTTTATCTTTATTTTAAAGGGGAGAAATAGGGGTACCAAAAGTCAAGATTTTGCAACACATTTAAAGATGTATCTCAAGAACGGGATTTTTTATGGAACTGATATTGCATTTTTGTATTTACCGTTATGACACAAAAATATTTTTATTAAAATTTTATTCAAAATCGAAAATTATTTTTTCGAGGTCGACTCTCCTCTATAAGATTGTAGGATTTAAATATTATGTTAAATATATATTATATAATTATAAAATATGATAATAAGTTCAAATAGCCGTAATGATCAACATAAAAAATAAAAAGAAGCAGTGGTAATCACGCAATAGAAAGAAACATCCTATTATTAAACAGGGAAAAAGTTTTTTAGTATAAAGAAAAAAATTATACAAAATATCCAGATTGGCTTAGCATCCGAGATTCAGATAAAGAAAAAAATTTATTGTTAGTTATTGTACTGTTTGTTAACATTAATAAAAGTTTAACTATAATTGTTTTTTTATCTATTTTATAGAATGCAAGTTCCTACATGTTTTCTTCTAAATATTCAGCTGGGTCGTGAGAATCAAAGTAACATGTATTGGTTAGGATACATGTACCAGGGTCCATGATACATCTTTAAAAAGTACATCACCAAAAAAGTCAAACAGATGAAATATTTCAAGAGTTTATCTCAATATCTTTAAAAAAATTATGGGATATGCATTGAAAAATTATTAGATTTACTATAATGTTTATATTTAATTTAATAGTTCTTTTAACGTCATAATTTTTTACAAGTGTAAGAAGTAATTGAATCTTGATTTTTAAAAGTAGTAACTAGATAATATGTGAAATTTATAAGTATTATGTGAAAACTAATTTTTTTATTTTTATGAAATGTACTTGTTTGACAAATTTAGTAAGTGCATTAATGAAATATTTAGTTATAAATAGCAAGGTGCAACGTTTTTTGACAAAAATTTCAAAATGCTTCTATCAATTTAAAAATTCACATACATATTAAATTTAGTATGCTGAATTTATTTATGAAATAATATTTACGAAAAATTAACTTCAAGTACCCATAAAAGGGAGCAAACAAAAATTCGCGTTAGGATAAAAAGTTAATTTGTTTACCCTTAACATATCTTAATAAGCATAGAAATTAACGAATATCTGTGTACTAATCATATATTTTTAATTAATTATAAGCTTGTTAATTGTTTGTCTAGAAAGAAATCTCAAAAAAACTAATTAAAACAAAATTTTTTTGAAAATAGTAGAAGTTTTTTTTAAAAATCACTAAATTTGATAGTCAACAAATAATAATTTTCATCTCAGCCCGTAGGCATCCTACAGAAACGATTAATATCTTATTTTGTAGCTAAGACATTAAACTATAATCGCATGCAAGTGATTTTGAATACCTGTCTTTTTAAGGAAAATATTTATCATTAAAGTTATAAAATCAAATAATTTTTGGTTAAAAAAATCTTAAATTATCAACAAAAAATAATTTTCATCTCAGCCCGTAGGCATCCTACATAAATGACTAATACCTCTTTTTGTAGCCAAGACATTGAACTAAAATCGCATGCAAGCAATTTTGAATATCTGTCTTTTTAAGGAAAATATTTATCATTAAAGTTGTAAAATTATATATTTTTTTGTAAAACGATTGTTAAATTATCAACAAATAATAATTTTCATCTCTGCCCGTAGGCATCCTACAGAAACGATTAATACCTCATTTTGTAGCCAAGACATTCAACTATAATCGCATGCAAGCGATTTTTAATATCTGTCTTTTTAAGGAAAATATTTATCATTAAAGTAATAAAATCAAATAATTTTTGGTTAGAAAAATCTTAAATTATTAACAAAAAATAATTTTCATCTCAGTCCGTAGGCATCCTACAGAAATGACTAATACCTCATTTTGTAGCCAAGAGTGTGTTCTAAAATCGCATGCTAGGGATTTCCGATTTTTGGCCTTTTAAGGAAATTATGAGTTAATTAATTAGGTGGCAAAAAATTTTTTTCAATATTTTTTAACTTTTTTGATATCGTTCGATTGGAAATTTTATGCTAATTACAAATATAACATTTGTTTATTATTTTTTTTATTAATTAAAAAGTTATTTACAACTAAATGGGAGGGACATTTGTCAACATCATTTTTACTTTGGAACAATGTTTTTAAAAAAATGATTCAATTGCACCTTGCTAGTTATAAATATTAATTTTTTTTAAGTATTTCTCTATGATCAATATACTTTAGTTAGTTATTTCTATAATATTTAATTTTTAGTAGAAGTACATAAAAATAAAGGTGATTTAAAAATATTAAGTTTATGTATCATAAAAGAAGATGTATTTTATCAAAACCAAATATTTTTGCATCAAAAATATTAAGCAAAATAACTACTTTTAAACTATTTAAAAAAATAGATTTTATTATTATAAAAAAATTAAATGTAATTAATAAGATTTAACATACTTATTTAAATCTATTTAATCAAAAATATTTTAATTCATAAAAATATCCCACAATGTTTATCAAAATAATGAAAATTTATTTAAACAACTACAAATTTAATATTCATACTAAAAATACATTTAGTTTAATTTTTGATGAAAATAAATAATAAAAGAGTATAAAAAAGTAAAAATTTTATATT
Source organism: Strongyloides papillosus (assembly GCA_005656395.1). Classification (NCBI taxonomy): domain Eukaryota; kingdom Metazoa; phylum Nematoda; class Chromadorea; order Rhabditida; family Strongyloididae; genus Strongyloides; species Strongyloides papillosus. The sequence continues at coordinate 483,498 of SRSI01000007.1, forward strand.
CATGCACTTTTTTCTACAATGAAAAGTTTTACTTTTGCTGTTGTACTTATCTTGTTTACTACCTTATTAACATCTGAATCCTTCGAAATCAAAAGAGATTTAACTTATAACAATAAAGAAAATGCCCTTAATTCACCGATTATTTTGAACGATGAAGATTTTAATGATATTGAAAAGAGAAAAACTAAAAAGCAGACAAAAAAACCAAAAAAAACAAAAAAAAGTATTTGTCAACGAATAACATCTCTTGAAAAAAATTTAGCAAAATTAAAAGAACAATTAAAAGTATATTTGGGAGATGTATATTCAAGATTTAGAACTCCTTCACCATTTGCAGGTTAAGTCAACTGCGAAACTTATACTGAATAATTTTACAGTTTTGTGAAGTTCTTATGAAAATTACAGCATATTACATAAATTATTTCTCATTAAATAAAATATAAAATGAGAAGAAAATTTAGTAGACAAACAAAATCTTTTTAAAAAAATTAATATTTTATAACCAATCTTTATTATAAGTTTATTAAAATAAATTTTTAAGATAATATTTTTAGATTACTAGAGTAAAGAGTGTTTCAAAAGATGTGCGACTAAGTTGGATGTCAATATCTTCTTTTGTACTGTAAAAATTTTATGATATTATATTTATTCGATATCCTCACTTTTTTCTACAAATTATTTTAAGATTTTTCAAAAAGCTAAATTTTGAAAAATGTTATAGTAATTTATATAGGAGCTATTATTTTCTTTCCATTTACATGATATTTGCCACTTTATTATTATGTAGAATATTTCAACTTCATGTAACTTACATGAAGATAAATCGTACCGTTTACTACGTTCCTAAAAGATTTTTTTATCATTTCTTCCACTATCAAAACTATTTTGTGGTGATTTCTTTATTAAATTTTAAAATTGATCATTATACAGATAAATTTAATCAATTTCTAAACATCCTTCTTTTTCTAATTATCAGCAAATATTCTACCCATTTCATTCACGTAGTTTTTTTCAATTTTTACCAACCGCTGTTAATTTAAATGTAAGATAATTTTTTTTAATAAAATAGTGACTTAACTAACTTTAAAAAATATGATTGAATTATAAAGCTATAAAGCACATTATAGATACCAATAATTTCAAAAAATTAAAAGTTGCACTAACGAACGGTGTTTCTTTAAACAATCATTTATTGCTTCTCAAATATTAAAATATACATTAATTATATTTTCTAAAAAGGTTTACTAAAATTAACATTTGCCAACCCTAGCAGAAAAAATTGGGAAATCATGACCTTTATACTCAGGATCTTGAGACATGGCGTTATTTAAATTTAGGGTTATATCATATAAAGCAACGAGACGCGTCAACATCTCCTGACGTTGTTGGTCTCTCAATGGTTTACGGTGCCAGAATGAATAAGGCTCTGACTCTGATTCATCATAATCGTACCCAGTTGTCAAGTAACATAAATTCCGGAATTCCATATTTTTAGACATTTTACGAATATGTTTTCTTTGCTGTTTAGTGATAGTTGTTTCATTATCACTATGCACTTCTTCCTCTTCATTATCATTGTGCTGGGAATTATTATTGCTTTCGTTTTTATAATAAGCATCTTTCCATGTTTTAGGGAAGTATCTTGGAATTGAACATTCCTCTCCTGTCGCTTCAACAAGAGTATTTAACCTATTAACAAGACCAATAATTTTTGTACATGGAAAATCAGTACCTCTATCATGACGAAAGACATCTGTAAATATCTCTATGAATTTCTTTATCATTTTTACATCGTTATAGCAAATTATATGATACTCCTTTATTGAAAGGAAAAAGTCAACAAGAGTAGAAGATGTATGGGTATTGGCGATTTTTTATAAGTTGAATGAGATGAATTCTGATTCTAATCCTGATCCTAGAAAAAATATGTTAATGTAAGTAATTTCTTCATGTCTATCCTTAATTGAAAGTTTAATATCCATATAAAGTGTTTGGAATTCTCTGTTTTCTGCACGTTCTCTAAGATGCCCAATAATTTCACAAGCTTTTCCATCATCTTCGACTAAAGTCAAATTAAATCAACTGTGGTGTGATGATTTATTACAAGGTTGATAACACTTCTTAGGATCACATATACGAAATAGTGATGAGTCTTCGTATTTGAAATATAATTCACCAAATCTTCGTTTAATTTTCATTGAAGGATAACTATCAGCTGTATTGAGTGCAGTGATTTCATTTGGAATTACACCATAATCGCAATTACCATTAAACTTCAAGCGATTAAAAGTAGAAAAAAAATTATTTATGGATTTCTTAAGATGATCTAAAAGCTCTTTACGTTTTTCCACATCAAGCATTATATCGTAAAGATTATCGAGAAAGATTTCCTTCTTAACTCTTCCTTTTTTATAATTCTTAATAAGTGTCTCGTAGTTACATGTGTCACGGTCCAGGATAGGTCTACTATGGTTGTAAACGGTCTCTAACTCTCCGTTTTCAAGGGCATAAAAATTTTAATTAGCGTGGATTCTTTTGAATTCCGAAAAATTTGAAGCAATCTCAGATTCATCTATTTGATGAAGTCTTGAACGACTAACACCAACCTTGCTTAAAACAACTTTAATGCATCTTGAGACTTCTTCATTGCGTTCCGACAATTCTTGTTGCTCATCATAAATAAAAAAGGGACCACAATTATTTTCAATAAAATTACAAAGTTTTCTTCTAAATTTTTTTCCCTCAATATTATCACCACCAAGGTGACATAAATGTTTAGGACACAATCCCTTCACTTGCAAAGCAGCCTGAAAGAATATTTTTTTATTGACCATTTTAACCATTTCTTTGTTTTTGATTAATATTTCTAGCACAAGGTGTGGGCAAACTTTTTTATCTTCTACATCCTTTTCAACCAACGTTTTGACAATTAATTGTCTAACCTCCTTGTCATTGTATTTAAGGATATAAGGGTATTTCCACCATAACTTATTGAGTTCGTGATAAATTTTTGTTTCATCATACATTGTTTTAACAATTTTTCTGATATCTTTGTTGCCAAGTTTTGATCTCTTTTTTTTATTAAGATCCTTTTTTAATGACTAAAATCAAAAACAATACAATAATAAATAAAAATCATTGTCATATTCACCTTAAAGCTTGTTTTTACATCACATCTTTACAACATCCAGAGGCAGAGGAAATACTGGATATAAGTGTATCTACTATAGAAGGCATATTGATTTTACTATAGTTTTTAGCATGAAAATAATATAAACTATAATGTACCATAGTTCAACACGCAAGTGAATAATAATTACAGTTGTTACTCCGAACTAATCTAAGGGTGTTTTAAAAGGTACATAACTGTGTTAGAGGTTTATAACTTCTTTTGTATATTATAGAATTTTGTGATATTATGTGAATTCGATGGTTTCACTTTTTTCTACAACATATTTTAAGATCTTTTTTAAAGCCTTAAGTTTTGAACGAAGTTTTAAAGGGGTTTGATGATACCATCTTTTACATATTTATAAATAAATTAAAAATTTATTGAATAAATATTATCGTAACATTTTTTAATAATATTATAGTCATCTGATAGCTCAAGTTCATTTCTATAAAGCATTAAAAGATACATTATTTTACTACACAATTATAAGTAAAATTACAAAATACTATAAGGAAATGTATCATAAAATTTATCCAATGGATGTTTTGTTCACTTTATCAAAGACAGTATTTGGAATTGGGAAGAAGAATAAATATTATCAAAAATAATTATTATACTTAAATCGAATTATAAATAGTTAATTCTAATGTCAACAAATTTTAAAAGTACACAACATTAACTATAATTACTTTAATTCTTATCTATGAGTAATAAAATGCCTTTACAAATAAAAAAATGTTTAAAATTATCATTTTTTATCAAATGATGATGAAATAATGTTAAAAAACTATTGACATTAAAAGGAAATGATATAATCGTATTGTAGTTTATATAAAAATTATAAAAAGAGTGTCAATTAAATACGAATATTTAAACGATTGTTACTTAACGATATTTAACATTTTTATTTTTTGAAGAAATTCTTATCTCTAAAATGCATACTATTCTCGATCCTGTAAGTTTTATTAATATTAAAAAAATCTTTTAATACATTTTAGGTTGTACCATTTGCTCAAACAATTTACGAGGAATTACGTCCTGGAGCAAGAATTATTGTTGAAGGTCATGTTGCTGAACATAATGATCATGCTGAAGATTTTACTATTGAACTTCTATCAGGACCACATGTTGTTTTACATCTCAACTTCAGATTTCGTCATGGGCCATATAAAGAAAAAAAGCTTGTTGCGAATACTTGTATTAATGGTAAATGGGGAATAGAAGTAAGACATTCTAATCCACTTCATAAAAACGATCGTTTTACAATTATAATAGCAGTACATGAAACTCATTATACAATAGATGTCGACAACTGCTGTGTTGGTTCATATAAACATATGGTAGACTATCGAACTGTTCAAGCTATTGGAATAAAAGGTCATGTAAGCATTGATAAAGTTAAATTTGAAGGATTTAGTTTTCATCATACCTGGGGAAATGAATACGATTACGGACATTCAGGATATCAGGGGTATGGAACTGACTATTATAACCCCCCTGTATTTAGACACGACCATCCTTATAGACATCATTTTCATGATTGAGAAAGAAGACATAGTCAAGAATCATGGGATGATTAATTTTTAAAAATATATTTTTTTTGTACGTGAAAAAACGAATAAAATAACAGTTAGTTTTATAAAGCTTTTTTAAAATCTGGAACAGAGGTTCGTCTTAGTTTGTTACAAACAAATTCATCACCTTTATTTCTGCAAATGATTGCTTGTGATGCTTTCATAACTCTCTAAAATAAAATAATTAAAAAAATTATAATTTCAAAATCTTACAAGATCTTCTTGACTACTAGCAATATTTTCTCTGGATAAATGTTGATTTCTAATCATACTTTGTATTAAACAATCATCTTGAATGTCTTCATCATCATCATTATTATTCTTTTTATTAGTACTAGACATTTTTTTTCAATCACTTCGATGAGCTTTCTAACATTTTGTTAAACATATTATAGACATATTATGGAATACCATTTTCATCTACATTACCGGAAGATAATAGCGTAGGTACTTGTAATATTGGAATTGAAGCCTTTTCACCATCCATTTTGAACGTCTGGTTCTCCCGTAAATTAGAATCATGTGTCATATTGTTTATAAATTTAAAATGTAATGCCTTAAATTTTTCTTCATCTATATCATCTTTTTTCATATTACTTGGAGTTATAATTGTTGGTTTGTCCAAATCTACGGCTTCATTGTAGCTAACTTTATAGTATGCTCGTATAATTTTAGATACATCAATTTTATTTTTTTTGTCCTTTTACTAAAGTTGGTTTTAAAATTCACGCGTTTAATTGCTCATAAAAATCTATCAAAATATTTATTCTTTTTTGACCGGCAATATCTTCAATTCCTGTTATGATAAAATCAAAGTATTTCCCATGAACTGTTTCTAACATGGTTAATAATCTATTTTCTGCTTTTTCAACTTTAAGCCATAATAAAAGAGACTTAATAGCAATCCCTTAGAAAAATACTGTAAAATAGATAACCTAAAGTGAATAAATATAAAAAATTTACATAAAAGTGATTTTTAATATTTACCGCTAGACATGGGCGGGTCGGTAAAATTCTTGATCTGGGGTCGGTCGGTTTAGAATCGCTTTTTAAAATCGATCCGTTAAACTAATAACATATACCCCTATAAAAAACATAATTTTATTATAATTAAAGATAATTTTCTTGTAAAAAAAATACTATAATGTATAAATTTCAAATGATTCCTTAAAACTAATAAATTGTTCAAATTCTTAGTAGTTAAATTGGTTCGTCGACAATTTCTAATATATAAAAGTGTTGAACTTTCAGATTTGATGCTAGTTAACTTTATTGTTCTTAATTTTTGATAAAGACTATGTAAATTAGGTGCTTATAATTTAACTGAACTCCAAAAATGGACAATATTAACTTCAGAACTAATATTTTTAATATGGTAAAGAATAATTATTATTGTCACTAACAGATAAATTTTCCAAAGTTGTTAGTAAATAGTATAAAACCGACCCTAAAATTTGGGATTGACCCTTAAAAATTTGTCCGGGTCGACTCATTTTTAAATGTCGACCCGTATCAGATCCCCTATCTAGATGAAGTCACAGTTTCTGAAGAAATATTTGAATTGTATAGAAATATTTTTAATTGAATTGATAGTGAAGAAGATGATTAATTTTAATTTACGAAAGAAATTAATAAAATGTTTGTTCTTCAATTATTTTATTCTTGTTTATTTTTAAGTAGAAATTGTATTGTTTATGCTTCAAGCCCTCTGTCTAAATGACTGGAGAATTTTTTCGGTGAAAAATTAATTAATAAAATAAATTGATTATCAATGTTAGATTTACAAAAATTCACTAATTGATAACGTCTTATGACTACAATCACAACTTCTGAATATTATAATTCGCATATTCTACTTTTGCTTTCTACAAAAAATAAGTGCATTTATATGATGTTTACCATCCTATAATTGTGTAGAATATTTTAATTTTATGTAACTTGTCTAAGAATCAATATTATTTTTGCTATTTTCCTAATACATTTTTTGTTAATCCTTGTAATATCAAAACTATTTTTTGATGATTTTTTATTAATTTTTAAGATTAGTCATTATATGAATAAATTTCATTAATTTGTTTTATATATAAACATTCTTCTTTTTCTAACTATAAACAGAAGTTTTGCCTTTTTTATTTTCATCATATATTTCAAAGTTTTACCGAACAGTGATTATTTATATGTACGGTATTTTGTAAATAAATATATTGCCTTAACTAACTTTAAAAAATATGGTTGAATTATATAGCATATCATTGATACCAATAATTTGAACAAATTAAGAGTTATATCAACAGACGGTGTTTCTTTCGAGTATCATTTATTGGTTATCAAAGTATTAGAATATACATCAATAATATTTTTAAAAAAAAATATATTAAAATTAAGAATTACCAACTCTAGCAGAAAGAATTGGCATGTTATGACCTCTAAACTCAGGTTCTTTAGACATAGCATTATTTATACTTACAGCTATTTCATATATAGCAACAAGACGTGTCAACATCTCCTGACGTTGTTGGTCTCTTAATGGTTTCCTGTGCCAGAAAGAATAAGGCTCTGACTCTGATTCATCATAATCGTACCCAGTTGTCAAGTAACACAAATTCCGAAATTCCATATTTTTAGACATTTTACGGATATGTGTTCTTTGCTGTTTAGTGATACTTGTTTCATCATCACTATGCACTTCTTCTTCTTCATTATCATTGTCCTGGGAATTATTATTGCTTTCGTTTTTATAATAAGCATCTTTCCATGTTCTAGGGAAGTATCTTGGAATTGAACAATTCTCACCTGTTGCTTCAACAAGAGTATTTAACCTTTTAACAAGACCAATAATTTTTGTACATGGAAAATCAGTACCTCTATCATGACGAAAGACATCTGTAAATATCTCTTTGAACTTCTTTATCATTTCTACATCGTTATAGCAAATTATATGATACTCCTTTATAGAAAAGAAAAAGTCAACAATTGTGGAAGATGTATGGGTATTACCGATTTTTTCCAAGTTGAATGAGATGAATTCTGATTCTAATCCTGATCCTGGGAAAAATATGTTAATGTAAGTAATTTCTTCATGTCTATCCTTAATTGAAAGTTTAATATCCATATAAAGTGTTTGGAATTCTCTGTTTTCTGCACGTTCTCTAAGATGCCCAATAATTTCACAAGCTTTTTCATCATCTTCGACTAAAGTCAAATTAAACCAACTGTGGTGTGATGATTTATCACAAGGTTGATAACACTTCTTAGGATCACATATACTAAATAGTGATGAGTCTTCGTATTTGAAATATGATTCACCAAATCTTTGTTTAAATTTCATTGAAGGATAACTATCAGCTGTATAGAGTGCAGTGATTTCATTTGGAATTACACCATAATCGCAATTACCATTAAACTTCAAGCGATTAAAAGTAGAAAAAAATTTATTTATGGATTTCTTAAGATGATCTAAAAGCTCTTTACGTTTTTCCACATCAAGCATCATATTGTAAAGATTATCGAGAAAGATTTCCTTCTTAACTCTTCCTTTTTTATAGTTCTTTATAAGTGTCTCGTAGTTGCATGTATCACGGTCCAGGATAGGTCTACTATGGTTGTAAACAATCTCTAAATGTCCTTCCTCAACGGCATCTAAATCTACATTTGAATGGATTCTTTTAAATTCCTTAAAATTTAAAACAATGTCACAATCATCTATTTTATGAAGTCTGGAACGACTAATACCAACATCGATTAAAACAGCTTCAATGCACCTTGAAGATTTCTCACTCGTTGTAGAATTAAAAAAGCCATATTTTTTTTCAATATCATTACCAAGTAGTTTCCTAAACTCTTTTCCTTGTTTATTATCACCACCAAGGTGACATAAATGTTTAAGACACAATCCCTTTACCTGCAAAGCAGCTTGAAAGAATATTTTTTTTTCATCGACCATTTCTACCATCTTTTCGTTTTCGAACAAAAGTTCTAGCATACGGTGTGGACAAACTTTGTTTTTTTCTGCATCCTTTTCAACCAACATTTTGACAATTAAATGTCTAACCTTTTTGTCATTGTATTTAAGGATATCCGTGTATTTTCCCCACAACTTATTGAGTTCTGGATATTTTCTAGTTTCTTCATACATTGTTTCAACAATTAATTTGATATCTTTGTCGTCAAGTTTTGATTTCTCTTTATTATTAAGACCTTTTTTTAATGACTAAAATTATAAACAATAAAATGATAAATAAATACCATTACTATATTTACCTTAAAGCTTGTTTCTACATCTTTACAACATCCAGAGGCAGAAGAAATACTGGATATAAATATATCTACTATAGAAGGCATATTGATTTTATTATAATTTTTAATATGAAAATAATATAAGATTAATGTACATTGGTTTAACACACAAGTGAATAATAATTATAATTGTCACTCCAGACTAATCACGGGGTGTTTTAAAAGGTACACAACTATGTTCGAGGTTAATAACTTCTTTTGTACATTACAAAGTTTTATGATATTATGTGCATTTAATAGTCTTACTTTCTATCTACAAAGTAAAAATTTTATTTAAATATAAAATTGGTGTATGCCACTAAGATAGTACAATACAATAATTATTAAAAATTTAAGATAATTAGTGATAAAGGGACAATAATAAAAGTTGGGGTATCAATAAAAGATGGCATAATAAAAACATGGATTTTGAGAAGTGTACATTATTTTGAAATAGTTACACTTGAATAGTAAATTAATTTCTTGAAGCACTAGTAAAGAAATGACCTCTGACCATGTATATCTGATACATCATTACTACAACATATTTCAAGATCTCTTTTAAGACCATAAATTTGAAGAAAGTTATAGAGGGGTTTATTAATTAACATCTTTTATACATCTTTATAAAGAAAATAAAAATTTTACCTAAATAAATATTATCGCAAAAATTTTAAATAACATCATAGCCATTTGATACTCCAAGTTCTTTTATATAAAGCGTATAAAAATCAATTAATGTAAGATAATTATAAGTAAAATTATAAAACAATAAGCACTATTCATTTTTGTTTACAAAGAAAAATAAAATATAAATGTTAGCATTTTTAAAATATTTTAATGAACAATGCAGAGCAAAAATTATTAGTTTGATATTTTATGAGAAAAAATGTTTTTGCTATTTATTATCTTGATCATATATTGTTTCTAAATTTCTAAAATTATTCTTGTTAACAAATTGTACAAGAATATTCAAAAATAAAAACGTTTATAACATAACCAATAATTAACTTCTAAATAAGAGTCTTTCAATACCTCATAGAAAATGGAATGTTAAATGATTGTAATACTATCAAAACTATCGTTTAGAAAAAGTTATGTTTAATTTTTTTATAGTAAAAAATGATAAAAAAAATAATAGTTTATATAGTTCTATAAGAAATCTAACAGGATTTCTTTCTTTACAATAAAATATAATATATTTTATTTATTAAACTTTATCTTCTTAAATACTGCTTTCATCTATTCATTTCATATTATTTTATCCACTTTTGTTTTGGTTATTTAAAATATTCGATTAATTTTTGTTATGGTATTTAAAATTGTTTAAAAGATATTCATTTCTTCTGTTTATGATACAATATCTTTACAATAAGAGCGCAAAAAAAATGGTACTGGCAAAAATCATTATAATTTTCTTCAAATTTAAGCCTTTAAAACGATTTTAAACAGTTTGTAGAAAAAGGTGAAGCTATTAAATGCCATAAAATTATAAAATTTTGTAATGTACAAAAGAAGTTATTAACGCCCAACTTAGTTGGCTATATTTTGAAAAACTCTGTACTCTAAATATCTAAAAATATTATTTTAAAACTTTATTTTAATAAACTTATTAAAATGATTAATTAAAAAATATTAATATCTCTTTTAAAAATATTTTGCCTATCTGTAAAATTTTTTTTCATCTTATTTTTTACTTAATAAAAAACAATTGCTAAATATATTGTACTTTTCTAAAGAACATCACAAAACTGTAAAATTATTCATTATGAGTGTCCAGTTGACTTAATTCTGCACTGTTTGTACAGTACTAAGCCTTTTATTTACATCATTCATAAAATTAACTAATTCATTCCTTAGACCGCCTACAGTATTTACAAGAGATTGTAATCTTTGCCTATCATTTCTTTTTCCACCTTTTGATCGTCTTCTTCGTGGTCTTCTAGCTCTTCTTTTCTCAATATCATTAATATCTTCATCGTTTAAAATAATTGGTAAATTAAAAGCGTTTTCTTTTTTGTTATAAGTTAAGTCTCTTTTGATTTTGAATGATTCAGAAATTAATAAGGTAGTAAAAAAGATAATTACAATAGGAAAAGTAATACTTTTCATTGTAGAAATAGACGCATGAATATTAAATTTTTACTTTTTTTATACTGTTTCATTATTTATTTTTATCAAAAATTAAACTAATGTATTTTTAGTAATAATATTAAATTTTTAGTTGTTCAAATAAATTTTCACTATTTTTATCAATTTTGTAGAGTATTTTAATCAATAAAAACATTTTAAATGAGATAAATTTAAATAAACATTTTAGATCATGGTGTGTACTTTTTAATTATTACACAGAAGTTTTTTTTATCCAAATTGATGGTATTTTTTAAATGTTTGTGACAAAAGATTAGCATAAACTGAAATTTAGAAATTGTTTTTAATTTGTACATTTTCCTAAGAAAAAAGTGTGTTTTCTTGTTTTTTATTTGTACTAATTAGCATTTTTGTTCTTTTTTTTTAAAATGGAAAAAATAATTTCTTGTTTATATAACAAAAATTTAAATTATTTATAAATAATAAAAAAGTAATTATTTTGTTTATTTTTTTTAAGCAAAACATTTTGATCTTATGTAATACTTCTTCTTTTATGGTAAAATTACTTAATAATATTTTAAAATCATTTATATTTTGATGTTCTCCTATTAATACATCAATATTATAAAAATAAATAACTGAAGTAAAGTAGATTATAAAGAAATTCTTATAAAAAAGTTATTATTTATGACTAAAAATTTCATTAAAACTCTTACTAAATTTACCAAGACAAGTTCATTCTTTCAAAATAAAAAAAAATCATCTCTCATTTATCAATTTAATATATTATCTAATTATTACTTTTAAAAATCAAGATTCAATATTTTCCTTACATTTATAAACAATAATGACATTAAAAAAACTGTTAAATTAAATATAAATGTTATAGAAAAATTTAATAATTTTTCAATGCATGTCTCATAACTCTTCTTTTTTAAGATATTGAGATTAACTCCTGAGGTATTTAACCTCTTAAATAGTCTGTGTTGCTGAACTTTTTTAATGGTGTGGTCTTTTAAAAGTGTATCATGGGCCCCTGGTACATGTATCTCAACAAATAATGCTACCTTGGTTCCCACCATCTAATCGAATATTTACTTGAGTAGCATGTAGGAACCTCCATCCTATGAAGCAAATAAAAAACGATTATAATTAAACTTTTATTAACGTTTACAAACAATACAAAAACTACCAATTTAGTTTGTTTTTTGCATGCATCTCAGTTGTTAAGCTAATCTGAATATTCTGTTGAATTTTTTTTAAATACCCTCTATTCTTTTCATACTAAAAAACTTTTTCTCAATCTAACAGTAGGATTTTTTTGTTGCATAATCAACAATATATTTTTTTCTTCATGTTGATCATTATGCCTATTTGAGGTTGTTATCATATTTTATGAATTATAAAATATATACAATAAATTCTTATCTTTAACATCGAAACTATACTTAATATAGACACATTTGATACCGTTAATTATGCAAATACATATTATGTAATCATTTATATAGGCTAAATTTTAGAATAAGAGGCCCCATTTCAATAGATAAATTAAACATTTAGCTTGCTAAATTGAGTTTTTTTATAATGGATAATAATAAAATAATTATGTTTAGAATTAGTTTATAGCATTTGGAGAATTTTTTTACAGCAGTGATTTTTTTCTTGCTTTAATTTCGGACAAATGTTATATTAAATTAGGTTGTAAACGTTAAATAAGAAACCAATTGTTTAAATAATGAATTTTTCATAAACATTTGATACAATTGAACCATATATTAGTGTCAAAAGAAAAAGCATTTTTTCATGTTCAACAAACCAAAATTAATAACTATTCGTTGTATTAAAGAGCACAGATGGGCTAATTTTTTAACTTAAGAAAATGTTTTTTAATTTGCTTAATTATTAGAATATTTTATTAAATACAATAAATACATTAGATACAAATATACTAAATAAAGATATGCAATAAATATATTAAATACAGATATACAATAAATACATTAATATAAAAAAAATCTCAAATTAGAGTCATTAAAATAGAGGACCCTTAAATTAAAATTCCTCCATATAATTTCAATAGTAGTGTCACATTCGAAGATGTTTATACTCATGATGATATCAAAACATTCAAATTTGATGAGAGCAGGATCAACAGCGTCATTCTTTACCGACTAAAGCAATTCGAGTCTAAAATTCTCACAATCATCATGATCATTTCTTTTTATCCATCTTATAAAATCTTTATACAATTCATTCTGGAGTAATTTTTGATCTCCAATAAATTTATAGACAAATCCTGCTACTCCATTCCTTATACAGTGTCAAATTGGAGATATCTAAATGATTCTGTACCATCCTTCATACTAATAAGAATAACTGCCTATATGGGAGAAAATCTTAAATTACAAATTAAATTTTTTATGAAAAGAGTGAATTAAATTACTAATAAAAGACGATAATTTTTAAATACAGTTCGGTAAAATATTCATTCAAAAAAAATAAATAACAAGAATTAAATATTATAATGCTCAAATATAATTTAATAAATATTAGGGAAAATAAATAGTAAAATTAAAAAATTTTTTTTAAGATTGGTGTATAACCTTCTGAAATCACAAAATTATATACATCCAAAATAAAAAAAATTAAAATTAAAATAAAATAGTTAATGAGGCATATGGTATTTGAATGGGTTTTATATAACTTTTTTCCATTTCTTCTTTTTGTTCTTCTCTAGATCTTTCTTTTTGGTATTTTTTTAATATTTTATAAACTAATCATTTAGATTATTATAACATAATCTAACTGTAAAAATCGAATATTTTAAATGTTTAAGTACAAAATAGTAAATATTAAGAGAATTAAGTAATAAAGAATTAAATGACATAAATTGTATAGTTTACAAAAACATTTAACCTTGCTACTCATTTGTAATAATTATCCATAAATGCTAAATTATCCAACAAAAATGTTTTCTTCATTGTCATATATTCATTTTGGTACCTAGCTATTCATTGGAAAGAAAAATATTTTTCATTCTTAATAATCTAAATTTTTCCAAAATAAAAAAGATATGAATAGCTATGTTAACATAATTAAAAAAAATTAGATTTATAAAGATATTTATTTGTTGAATAATTTTATATATAAACAAAGCACTATATGTACAAATTTTAAATCCAAATACTTGGACATCTATTTTTTGTTTTTGGATACAACTTTTGTAGTTTTTTCTCAAAATTTTTCATGATACTTTTATTCTTTCCGTTTAATTGAGAGCGTATCCTATCAATGACAGCTTTTTCCTGTACCTTTTTTCTTCCTAAATGATACATAAATACATCATTCACGACAAGGAAACTATAATTAGATCTACATAATTCCCATCTCTGTGAAAAATATTAATTATTATTATTATTAGTAACTTTTTTACAACTTACAAGGTGCATATTATCACGGAGAAGGTATTTAAAAGTTTCATCATGATAAGGTATATTTCTTAATGAAACAAACTGTGGTTCCCATTGAGCTCTATTATATGTTGCTTCAAATTGTATTCCTGGATTGGATGAATCCTTCTTATCAAACCATTGCCTTAAATGTGGAATGAAATGACCTTTCTTATTATAAGGATGGAACAAAAAAGCTTTCCTTTTATTCATCAACTTTTTCAATTCTTTCTTATTTTTTGGCCCCAATTTTAAATCCTTACTTTCAACTTCAAAAATCCTGTATACCAGTACATTATTGTAGTTTTCTTTCAAATAAATTCTGGCCACCTTCAACATTTTTGATTCAAAATTCTTTGAAAACATATGATCTGTATCAGCAATAACAATGTATCTTGTTGTCGAGTGTTTTCTAGCTAAATTTCTTATCACATTTATAGGATATTCTGATAAAGTTAAGTAATTGTAATAACTTTTTTCTCTAGATGTTTTATAAATAAAGTGTACAGATAATTTAGAATATTTTTTGGCATATTTTTTAAATAATTTATATACTTTATTATTATTGTTAGTATTGGATATTGATGATTTCATATAAACGCCTAGCGAAATTGGACCTTCATAGTTTTTTAGATGATTTTCTATGTCATAAAGATTTCGATCACTACTTATGTGGAGAATAAGTGAGATTCTCTCATATTTAAATTTTGGTGATTTTACTACATTTGGACATGCAATATATTCATGATGATATAAATAACATCTAAAAATTTATTTAATAAATAAGCTAATAATAATATTACCCAATCCTTGTATTTTTAGATAAATTTAAAGTAAAATTACTATAATAATATTTCCATTCTGGGGAATACGACGATTTACATAGAGTAACAAGAAATACAAATACAGAAAGACAACTTAGATTAAAGCTTCTCATCGAAATGAATACCATTAAATGCATTCAATCATAATTTATAGCTTTTCTGTATTAAAGTTTTTCCTATATCTTCAATTAAACTTATTGTTATCAAATATTATTAGTTTAAAAAGTTTCTTTAAAAAGTGTTAATGACACTTCACCTTTAATGTCTGATTTTATTGTCTCCTCAATATTAAAAAAGTTATATGTATTTCTCCTCTAAAATATTGTACACATAACCTTTGTTATTAAAAACGTATGATGGAGGTTAAGACAAGTTTTGATTATTAATATAATAATAATTTATTGCATTAAATATTCTTGTTTAAGTGAATCAAGATAATTAATACCAATGTGAAACATTTTTTTACACATTATTAAACAAAAATGAAAGTAAGAAAAGGTAGTTTAGCTTAAGGGGAATAGCTAAAAAAGGAAATTGCAAACTAGCATTTTATGCAGTAATATTTTATGTTAAAAAATTTTTTTGCTTCTTATAAATTTCACCTTCGTTTATAATTATAAAGCTCATTTTTTTATGTATGAACAAGAGATAAATCAACTTATATTTTTATATTTTAATTTTTTAATTACTTTTAATAAAAGTAAAAAATAATATATAATTTTACAATTGTTTATTATATAGTCATTTTAATAAGCAAATAATGAAACTGGTAGATTTTAATAATTTGAAAGCAATGCAATTTAATTTGATAAATTCTGACAATTTGAAGTTTGACTTTTAAATAAATATGAACTGCAAAATTTATATTGAGAATTTAAAGTAAATAACCTTTTACTGTTTGTCAACTAAAGTTGACAAGATTGTCTTGATTGGAATATAAAAGAAAAATGGTGGAAATATATTATATACACTTGGAAGTGGTTTCGTATTCATAAGTTTTAATATTAATTAAGTATAGTACTTTTAATTATTATTTTATTGAAAAATCGTCTTATACTTTAATTCTCTTTCTAAAACGTTTATATCTATAAGTAATATACCTAATATTCTTGTAAATTAAAAAATTTACAAACAAAACAAATAAGTCCTCAAAGAGTTTATAACTTTTTCTAGATGAAATTTTTATTAAAAAATAAACTTTTATTGATAGGAGCTATCTTGGCAGTGGTAGTATTTATCGTATCATCTCAACATCATGGACACACCCACGATCACCATGGACACGCTCACGATGACCACGGACATTCACATGAACATCCAGCTGCCAAATATGGAAGAGCAATAAATGAAGCAGCTCAAGAAGAGGCAAAAAAATCTCATAGTCATGGACATGGTCATTCACATGGTGGCAAGGAATGCCATGGTCATTCTCATGAAGATCATTCTACTCACGGTCACTCTCACGAAGACCATTCAACTCACGGACATGCTCATGATGATCATTCTACTCACGGTCACTCTCACGATGACGATTCTACTCATGGACATTCTCATGACGATTCTACTCATGGACATTCACACGACGATTCTACACATGGACATTCACACAAAGCTTCTAAACGCAGTACAACAGCAAAATACCAAGAATATGCCAAAGATAGTTATCTTTCATTCCTCAATGATCCCGTCAAAAGATTATGGACATATTCCATTGGAGCTACACTTCTTATCTCAGCATTCCCATGTTTCCTTTTATTGACAATCCCATTACAAGCAAATACCGTTGAAAATGGACCACTCCTTAAAGTCTTACTCGCTTTTGGTTCAGGTGGTCTACTTGGAGATGCCTTCTTGCATTTAATTCCACACGCCCAACCAAGTGGAGGTCACGATCATGGACACAGTCACTCCGACTCAGGACACGGACATTCCCACGACAATACAGTTGGGGGATGGGTACTTGGAGGTATTATAGCTTTCTTGATCGTTGAAAAATTCGTAAGACTCATGAGAGGTGAAGATGGCCATGGGCACTCACATGGTGTTGAGAAAAAGAAAGATAAACTTTCTGATGAGGAAGATGATAAAAAAGGAGGAGCTAATTCAAAAAAAAAGAAGAATGGAAAGAAAGTTGAAGAGAAGAAATGTACAAATATTAAGGTAACAGCATTCTTGAATCTTGTCGCTGATTTTACACATAATTTCACTGATGGTCTAGCTATTGGAGCTTCATTTATTGCTGGACCATATGTTGGATTGATAACAACAATAACAGTACTTGTTCATGAAATTCCCCATGAAATAGGAGATTTTGCCATCCTTATCCAATCTGGATTTTCAAAGAAACGTGCTATGCTTGTCCAATTAATCACAGCCCTCGGAGCTTTATCAGGTTGCATAATATCGCTTCTCTCAACAGATGCTACATCTTTGGCTGAAGAAGCTGCCTCAAGTTGGGTATTACCATTCACTGCTGGAGGTTTCATTTACATTGCTACAGTCTCTGTTATCCCTGAATTATTAGAAGGTAACAGTAATGTATGGCAAAGTATTAAGGAAGTAATTGCAATTTTAATAGGAATAGGTATGATGTATCTTATTGCTTTGTATGAATAATCTTTTACTATTTTATTTTTTGCTAAAATATTACTAACTTAAATTTATTTTTGTATTTATTTAAAAAAGTAAAATATTGATACTAATTGTTTTTGTAAAGTTTTGTAAATAATAAATGATAACAGATATGCTGTGTCAGATATATTGCGCAAATACGATACATCGTCGGAGAATGAATGATGAAAGGTATAAGAATCGAAACTATTATTGTTGTTTTATATATCTCTGTACTTTCGAATAAAAAATATAAATCTACAAAAATTACTTATATATCCACAAGTCCAGGAACCCCTCTGAAGCTCCCAGGATTACAGTTTCTTCTCTATCAACCAAATAATAAATTAAATTACTATTATTCACAACTAATCTTATCTTATCATTTTTGATCACATATGTTTACAGAAGTTAAATAATTTTTTGTGCATTATATTTCGAAAAAATAAACAATCTTATCATACTAATAACTTTCATATGATTAGATGTTTGTACTATTTTGTAAGATTATAAATAGTAATCAAGTGAAAACATAAGCATTTACAATTGTTAAAAAAGTGATAAATGTTACTATGGATGATTGTTTTCTATTAAATGATATCAAGTCACTTAAGGTCTCTGATGTTTTAAGGATATTGGAGGAATCATTTCAGAGGAGATTGTATAGTTTTAAGAATGTTCACCCATCTATTTCAATAGGATGTTTGTACTGTTTTGATAATCTTGATAATTATTTATTGAAAGATGTGACAAATGGATGTGCTTTTATGTCAAATATTATAAGGATCGAATTCTTTTGGAAACAAGAAATTATTAATTATCTTAGTGTTTCTATAGAAAATTCTGAGGAATCTATCCATCTAGAAGATATTTTATTAAAAAGAGTTGTTGTCAAAGTAAGTTTTTTAAATAAAAGTACTTTTAATTCATTAGGTTCCAAGAGTAGATCAAGCGTCAGGTCATTTCGATGACACTTTCCAAGGGGATGAACGCGTACAAATGAACTCAGGCTCTCCTGAATCAAAACAATACATGGAGATGCATATAGAATTCAGTACAAAAAAAGAAATTCTATTTTACACCAATTTCTCAACCAATCACAGTAACTTAAAAATCCCCAAATTTTATGGCTACAAAATGTGGGATAAAATAAACAGGGATGGTCTCCTCATAATGGAGGATCTTGGAAGAGATCCAAGTATTAATAGTGACCCTAACAAAGTTTATGGTTCAGTATTACCAATGGTCCCTGGTTTTAATGAACAACAATTGCTTTCTATTATCAAATCATTAGCTGAGACTCATGGAACTTCTGCAACAATACCTATGGATGAAAAAATATTTGCCACTGAAAATTTCACGGTTGAAGGATACATGGGATGGATTTGCTCATTGTATTCTCTTTCAGAAATTGCATTTGTTGAAAAATTAAATCAAAAACAATTTAAAGATAAAATTCAGAGATCAGCACCATTTTATTGTGAAAAGACATTAAGAGATGTTTACTATGGAACAGAGAAAAGACATGGATTGCAGGGAATTTTTGTTCACAATGATTTTTGGGCTGCAAATGTTCTTTTCAAAAAGTCACCATCTGGTACATTTGATGAAGTTCATGGTATAATTGATTGGCAAACATTACATCTCGGAAATCCTATGGCAGATCTTGCTAGACTCCTTGCCTTCAATACAACATCAAAATACAGAAGAGAAAATGAAAATAGGCTCATAGAATACTACCACAAAATATTCAACGAAACCGTAAATGATGAATGTTATCAAGTATCATTAGAAAATCTCAAATTAGCATATTATGAAAGTTTACCCCTTGTCTTAATATTCTTTGCATTTTCGACACCACTATACTATTTCATGAATTTCATTGTTACCGGCACAAATGAAGAAATAAAAAAAAGGAGAGAAGAACTCATAAATAGAACATCAGACTTTTACGACGATGTTCTAGAAAGATTCAACATGTAAAGTTATATTTCATAAGAGATTTTAAATAAATAATGGAAGTATATATATATAAAATTAGTCATAAATAAACTTGTTTCGAGTATAAATAATTTTACTCAAATTTACTCTTTAATAGGTTTCTTGAGAATCCTAGGTCCATAAAGGAGAACATAAGCACAATGCCAATCTCCACCACCAGATAATTTCTTAACTTGTTCCTCAGTAACAAAATGAACCTCATCATCATCACACATAGCCCATTTGTCCTCTTTTCTGTTCTTTTCATTTTCTATCCTTACCCAACCAACGTAATGGCCACCATTGGCGTATCTTCCTTTGTGTGTTACAACAGCCTTCAATTCATAAAGACCACTATTGCTACTACCAATATCATCTTCAAAGTCATATCGAACCTCCTCAAACTTCATATTCTCAGTCTCTTCTTTCTTTCTAATAGCAGAAGCATCATCCTCAGTCTTGAAAGCAGCTCTCATCGGTTCAAGTTTCTTCTTCAACTCAGGTGTACACAAATCATACAAATCCAAAGACATCGGAAATTTAACATCCTTCAAAATCTTGGCATTAATTTGTCCCTTCTCTTTATAGAAAAATCTCACAAACTGTATTGCAACATAAGCTGGTAGTCTTGAAATTAATGTCCTCTTCTCATACTTGCAATTTCTATTTAATGATGGAGACATCTTGTCAATCTCTTCAATCATCCTATTTTTAAGACCGTTTTGGAGGTACTTCACGTCCTGAGCCAGGAAACATGATAGTTGTAGAAAATCTTCACTTGTTGTAGTAGTTTCCTCATCGGGGTTTTCAAGATTTTTTATTGTTGACTGGAAAGATCCCGAGAAAAGTTTACTTAATGGAGTACTACCGTTCTTTGGAAGTTTAAGACTAGGTAAGACATGTTTACATATTTCTACCCAAGCTTCATTTGCATCCTGTTGCTCAAGGTCACCCTTTGAAGTGGTGGTAGCCATTTGAGGACACAATTTGTGGAAAAGATTAAGAAAAATCATAGGGGTAACAGCTTGTTGCTTTTTCCTGTTCTCATCCAATGTTACAAAAAGATTCTTTAGAGATATGAGAAATGACTTGTTAGTGGAGTGATTGTTTGATTCAGACGGTCCATCTGGATTGTAAGTCTTTAGAGCTTCATTGACTTCAGGGATAACTTTTAAAGCCTGTATGGTTGCATTTAAGTAGCAAGTATTACCCAAATTTTTTAGACCTGCTGGTGGAGGGATTTGTGAGTTAGGATCATCTGAACCGGTTGTATCCATTGCTGAATCACTCTCAGGGGGCTTCTCAACGGAGATGACAGGTCCCACTTGTCCCATCATCATCAGAATGCTACCTGCAGTTAGTTTTACGCCCTTCCAATCTTCATTGTCTAGAACTTTTCCCTAAATAATATTATTATAGACCATAACTTTATATACATAACTAACCTTAGCCACAACTTTTTGTCTCTCAATATCGACACCTGTAAGTTTTTGTAGTTCCTGCTTCAATAACAATGGAGGTTGATTTTGATCAACCACAACCTCATATTTTTCTTTGCCCCACTTAACAGTAACCTTAGACATCTCTGAAGAAAATCCATACGATTAAAATTTAAACATAAGTATAAAGGGATAAAACACGCTATCAATAAAGGAAAACGACACTTCTAGCCATTTTATTGACAATGATATACACAAAAAAACAAACTACGATGAGAAACACAAAATGGAATATGATAGAAATGATGACATTTTTGATGTGCCTAATAAACAATCGTCACAAGAAAGAACCCTTGGTAATAAGTAACCAAAACCCTCGAAAAATATAATTATTATTATTTAAAAAGTTAAATAAATTAATACTCATCATTACAAAATTTCCTTGTATCATGAGAAATTTAATATTAAAGAAAAATAAGTTATTTTTTAGAAATTGATCACGAAAAATTTATTATAATTATACATCTAAAATATATTTTCAAACCGAAAAATTTAACAAGGATAAAGTTTTTTTTGATTTAATTTATAATAAAGTTACTTAACAATGTAGAAATTTTAACACAAACAACGAAAAAAGTCGAAAAAAAGACTGTTATTTTCTTTTATATATTTTTGGTCTTGTGCTACATCGATGCTGTGAATTTTTGTCTTAGAACCCGAAAAAAAAAATGAAGAAATTTTTGATATATCCTAAAAAGCATCTGCACACATTTTGTGGGATATATATATATTAATATATAGAGTGATAATATTAACTTTGACTTTCTTGAAGTAAAAAATATTAAAATATAATTTGGTTTTCTTATGTCAATAAGTTAACACCTTATAGACATCCCTTTTCAATCTAGAAATTGAAATTCTCCGTTTGGTACTGGTGGCTGGTACCCTCTCCTGAATCAAGATTACAATTATCGTTATCATCATCTGCAGAGAAGAAGTTATCTATAATGTCAAATGCCAATTTATAGACTTCCTCGTTCTCGTGATTCTGTAGGTGTTCTATCTTGTCAAGTCCTCCACATTCCTCAATAATTGTTGTTACCTGATCAACATATGGATGACTCTTTTTCAGTATATTAAGAAGCCCATCAAGAACAACCTGGACAATTTGTGTATCTCGGATTCCAAGGAGATTACAGAACGGAGGGATTACACCACAATCAACTAAATATCTTACTTGGTTAATGTTCCCGGAAATAGTGACATTTGAAATAGCCCATGCTGCTTCCTGAAAAAAATATCGATTAATAAGTAAATACCACACAGAAAAACAAACGAACTTTTTGTGTTAAATGATCACCTTTGTCGAGTAATTTAATGATCAATGGAATTAACTCAGCATCAATGACAGCCTGAACTTGACTCTCTAAACCAGCAGTTATATTAGAAACAAACCATACGGCCTCTTTGTTAATTTTAGTCTTATTGTGCATGAGAAGACTTGGCATCATGGTCAAAGCTCCAGCATCAATGACATGTTGAGTCTGTTCATCAGTACCAGTAACAATATTTCCAACGGCTCTCAATGCAGCAGTTTGAACCTTACCATCTTGATGTCCAAGGAGCTGCACGAGTCTCTTTACAACACTAGATTGAATAACAGCCTGAATTTGTTCATTTCCACTGTCGGTAAGGTAAGACAAGGCCCATACAGTATCAACTAAGACTGCAGTGTCATCATGATATATCAAAACAGAAAGAGCAGGCAAGAGAGCGGTAACGACCTCCAGTGTTGGAGCTGGATCTTTTGACCTGCAAAGATTAACCATGACCCATGTTACATTTCTCAAGAAGTTTATAGATATCTCTGGTGTTACGAATTTCAAAAGTTGTGGTATGATTCCTAACTTAATACAGTAATCTCTGAAATGTGGTCCATCTCCAATGATATTTCCAAGTGCCCACACAGCTTGTTCACAGACATTTAAATGTTCAGAGTTAAGTAATTCCAAGAACTTTGGCACAGCTCCAGCCTGAACAACAGCTCTAGTTTGTTCACTAGTTCCAGATGCGATGTTTGTAAGAGCCCAAGCTGCTTCGAATTGTAACTCCTTTATCTTAGTCTTCAAACATTCAACGAGTGCCGGGAGGATTCCGCTACTAATCAAATCATCAATTGGTGGGTTCTTGTCACTACTAAGCAACTTCCTGGCTTGTGTGACGGCGCTCAATCTTCTGGCAGGATCTTCCGACTTGGCCTCAGCAACAATCTCAGACAACTTCTTACCATCAAATGGAATGTTCGGTGAAAGATCTTCAGCAAAAGAACTTGTAGTTGGATCGGTATCTTCGTGAATATTACGTCTCTTGGACAAGGCCTCCTCCCTCTTTTCTTTTCTCAAAGAAAACGAGGTTTCAACACGGTTTTTACGCAAAGAATCACTGTCTTTAGCTTGATTTTTGTATTGATGTTGACGATCTGGATTCATAATAGTGAATAGATTTACCTGAAATAAAAATAATTACCAAAATTACAAGTAGTAATTAGTTAATGATTGGTATACGCGAAATTCTCAAACACATCGGAAATCATCAGTATATATAAACAGGGTGGGTAATGCAAATTTAACAGGAGAATTAATTAATCCTCTCCTATTTCACCTAAAAAAAGTGGAACAAAGAGTCCAAAGAATGAAGAAATAAAAATTGGAAACGTCTCGAAAAAGGACATAACCCCAATTCAACGTTGTATACTATTCTTGTCGAGAAAGCATCTCGATTTTGATCTTATTTGGAAACTATTTAATAGCAAATTGGAATATTATAATAAATTATCCGCTAGTTGTAATGCTTTAAAAAATAGAGATAAATAAAAAAAATTGTTATCATTACTAAGAATGGGTAAATCTTTTTACTTAATCATGCGGTAAAATATCTGCATATACTTGAAATGATGTAGTTAGAGAAATAAAAATTATACAATAAAATTCGTAGCGTTTAGCAGCTACCCCTATAGTGTAATATTTCGCAAACATTCTAGGTTATTTCAAAATATTATGTTGTTGGAAAAAAATGACCAATGATTTTATAGAACTAGGAAGTTTAAAAAAGCAATAGAAATATGTGCATATAACAAAATCTGATTTATTTACTTTTCCACACAAATAATCCACAAATAAGTCATAAAATTTAATATACAAGAAGTAATACAGATAGAATGAAAAAAATATCAAAAAGAAAAATGAAATATTGAGATCTTCTAGTAAATTAAACTGTAAAAAAATTATCTCACGTCATTGTCAGGTGAATGATCACTATCTGTTGGTAAATTTCCATGGACACGGAGTCTGTAAAGGCATGTAAACTCTGCCCCATAGTTGCTAAGGACTTCCATTTCAACGATGGGAGTAACTAAATTGCTATAAGTAAGAGGTATATTAAAGAATTGAAGTGGTTTTTTGGATGTATCATATACAAATCTTCCAAGATTAACTTTTGTGTCATGGTCATTGACGTCATTAAAGCTCCAAAATTGAATATCTTTCGGTGCACTGTTGACTTCCTTTGTTGGTATTAAATCGACGGATACGTGCTCATAAGATATATTTGTTACGTGTATTGGACGGGACAAAGATATTGTCAAGTATCCCTTTTCACCTTTGAAACACCAACACTCTCCAGGGATAGTTCCTTGGGATTTTCTCTGTATAACAGTTCTTGGTGAATAACTAACATACCACAAAGGAATACCCCATAGTGATTCAACTCTTGAACGTTCATTGTATGTTTGAGTACACCTAGTTCCTAAAATAGAACCACCAGAACTCTCCAAAGCATAATCTGCCAAACCAGTTTTATCATGATCATACTTCTCAAGAAGATTCATTATCAAAACATTAACATCTGACATATACTTATCATTGCTAAAACTAGTAGAAAGATCCTTGGTATAACGATTTGTTGTTGAAAATTCCTCCAATTTTTCCTTGAGAATATTTTGTATCTCCATTTTGAAAGCAGCAAAAGAGTCACTGAGTATCCTATCTACATAATTATTATCGGCCTTGTATCTAACCTCCTTTGTAACACCATCTACAGAATGTTTGAAAGCAGACATTGAGGCACGTTGCTGTTCCTCCATTTTATCTTGAACAGTCTTTAATTTTTGATCCAACATAATTTTTATATTTGAAAGTTCTTTTGCTAAAGCAATATTAATCTCGTTCATGATATTTTCAACAGATACCGGAGATTCTTTTTCTATATGCTTTTCAATAACTTTAACTTCTTTCTCTTTAAAATTAATATTGGCAACAGCATTTTCTATTTCAACTTGAATTCTAGCTAGTAATCTTTTTGTGAATGCTTCTTCATCAAATGGAACAGCTACATTACCATCTTTTTTGGTTATAGAGATAAACGGTTTCTCCACGACTTTTGGTTCAATTGTAACAGTGTCTTCACGAGATCTAGTCACCATCCCGGCGACAACAGAAATTAATGTTGAGTACAAAAGATATAAAGAATAAAATATGTATGATAATATATCATGTATCAATTGAAATACATATGCAAGCATAGAATCAATAAACTCTCTCAGTGTTGATAAAAATCTTACGAAACCATAATAAGCACCATAAAAATAAGCATTACTCTTTTCAACGATAACACCTGAGTCCTCAGAAAGCTTACTATACACATCAGATGTGTAATCAATTCCTTTATGATAAACATCACCAGCAAAATTAACACCTCTACTCTTTATTGTATCCGCACTTTTTATTGCTTGGGAAACGAAATCACCAATAACTTTGTTTGAAAGATCGATCTTCTTAGCAATATTTTCGTTGTCATGACCATTGAGAAGGAAAAACAATAGAGCAGCCAATAAGACGATGAATAGTGGTATGAGACAAAAATAACAAAAACCAAATTTCTTACCAGCACCCGATGTTCTCCTTACAGTTGTCCTTGAAGTCTCAGTTCCTTCTTTCTCCATATTATTATTCAAAAAACTAGATGTCACAGCTTTCCCTTTAGATGAAATAACAGATATAACGTTATAGGTGCACCCAATTATTGAACTAAAAAATTTTGAAATACTATCCCTAAAAAATCTCCAAACAACAGTAGTTTTGGAAGGAGTTCTATTGACACGAGTAACACGGCTAAATATATTTTGTACCTTTACAGGACGTGTCCGTAGGACGGATGATTTAATCTCACAATTGTGGTAATTATCGTCACTGTACGAGGCACTTAATGGATCATTCATATCAAAGAAAAATAATAGTATTTGATAAATGTGTCTTTCAAAAAAGTAATATGTCACAGAGAGTAGTTGAAAGAAAAACTGAAATAAAATACCAAAGTATTTTTTGACTTTACGTGGTAGGGGAAAGTAACGTGTGTGAAAGTATGATTTCCACGTACCCTCGACGATTGTCTCTTGTCCCAACCTTTGTCTGGCTAGATTTGAAATTTGGTAACCGAATTGACCATTTTTATCATAAACAACACTAAAACAAGTACAGTAGGTTAGGTAAACAAAAAACTTTTTAACATATTACATACCTTTTGGCTAGATTATAATCTGTTCTCAATGGAGTTCTGGTATCCAGTATCTCTCTCATTTCCTCCGCAGTTAGGGGTGGCGAATTTGCTGTACTATAAATAAAAAAAAAAGGTGAGAATTAATAAAATACCATATCCAGATATTCGTTAGATTAAAATTAATGATAAGACAACATACCGAAAACCATGCATGACTGATCTAGAGAACACAAAAGAAAATATTCTTCTTTCTCATAAATAAATTTTGAATAAAAGTAATAAAAAAATAATAGAAATAAGCAAATGAATAAAATATTTTGGCAAATTATGTAGTGTGTTAGTACAATAAGATCAAAATCTCTAACAATTCGCAGTCTATAAAGATTTTGTTTATGAATAAATTTAAATTTTAGGTAATTAGTAATACATTAATATTCGAATTTGATCGAATAAAGTTTAATGGCAATCAAATATCAAAAATGAGACAGTTGTGAAACATAGATCAAACAATAAATAATACCTCACCCCGTTTAAAGAAACGTCGAAATAATTTAACTCAAAATGATTGCGGCTACCGTTGACAAAGACATTCAATTTTTAGTAGCCGAGTTACAACAAAAAAAATAATGTTACAATATTTAACGAACAAATTCAAAAGGTCATATATAAACATATACCTCAACCACAAAAATTACGAGGATAACATGGAAAAAATAGTAGGTTCAAATAGTAGATATTTAAATATGAAAATATCAATAAATGACAATAATTTTATGTATTTAACGAAACAACAGAATACTGTTAAAAAACACTCGTATAACTTGACATTTAAATATGTTTCTCATTTAATACACATTTTATTATAATTCTTCTTACTACAATAAAATGATAAAACAATTGACAAAGACATTTACTCAATGTTAAGAAAAAAGTTATCAAAGGTTAGATCTTTACAATGGCATTTCTTAAACTAATACTTAAATAGCTGAATAAATGAACCGAAAAATGTATAGGCAGATAAACAGTTAAGAGTGATAGTCGACCTTTTATCATAAAATGTTTGTAAACAAACACATATTAACACTCCCTACATTAAATCCCCCATTGTCATTATTAATTAGGAGGGAAAGTGCTACATATCAATTTAATAAAATAATATTAATTAGATACAAATAATAATAGTATCAAAAAATATGATTGGCGCCTTTTTCCATTAATTACACAGGAATGGAAATTTTTATTGCAAGAGATGGAGTATAAAAAAAGGGCGCAAAAGGCGCATAATATTAAAAGAACATTGTTGGGAAAGTGTGTATAACTCTGTAAACACACGTGCATACACAACCCTCGAGGGTGATTTATCTTCTTATTGATATATATATATATTTTGTGAGATTAATTACACATAAAGATTTATTAATTTCTTTTCATATTTAGTGATAATGGATGATTACCTGGCTGAACATGCTCCAGAACCATCGAGTGAGGAAAGGGCAATCGCAATGTTACGTTTCTTCTCCGAGTATAACCACCTCCAGGCTGCTTATGAAATGTACATAAGTTTGAAGGGTGAATTAGCAGCCAAAGCTGATCCCAAAGTTGTGGCTTCATTACCAAGAGCCATAAGCAAAGATTTATGCTCCGAGTGTACGTTATACAAAATAAACAAATTACTCACAATCCTAAATCTTTTTAATTTTTAGCACAATGTACCATTTGTTTAAATTATTTTGGTGAAAAAGATCCCAACCCAACTTCTGAGGTAATGATAATGCCTTGTGATCATAAATTTCACTCTTCATGCCTTAAAATGTGGCTTGATAGGGCTGCTGCATGTCCATTGTGTAGAAAAGACCTACCAAGTAACGATGAGTTTATGGATGAGTTGAAGAAAAAGATTGAGAGAGAACAGAAACGTCAGGCTGATATTGATGAACTTCATGATTCTATGTATATGTAACTTTTTTTATTTTTTCTAAAGAGACAAACAAAGATTTTTACTATAATTAATGTTTTGGCATTCTTTTTTTTAGTATTACTATCAATGGGTATGTCTTTTAATTATAGAGTAATTGCATATATTAAATGTTTACTATTAATTTTGAAAATATAAAATATTATACTGTTCTCAATTTACATTGATGAATACAAAAACAATCCGGTTCTAATTCTCGTTTTTTTTGTATCCAAATATTTACGGTGCTTTTATTTTAAATTAATTAACTAAGATTTTGAAAGGGATAAGATAAATACCTAATTCTATTTTGATTATAATGTAAAAGAAGGATGTACGGTTATTTTAAAATTTTATAAAAACACTTCCAATATATTATACAGAAATATAAAAAAAATTAAGAATACATATAAAAATCATAACAATAAAATTATTGTGGTATAATTGTCGTTGGTGGGGGAAGAGAAGTGTTTACAGTCTTGGGTGATAACGTTGTCAGGAAGGTATTTCCGTCATTTTTTTTATTATTCTTTCTTTTGAATTGCCTTGTATTGATATGTGATGTAACGACACGTCCTTTTTCAGATGTTGGAGTTGTTGTATTGTTGTTAGAATTTGGTTTCACTGTAGTTTGGTTTTTCTTTCTACCACCTTTCCATTTTCCTGGCTTATTCTCATCGTTTCCTTTGTTTTTTGATTGTAGTTCATTGAGTCTTTTACCAGAGTCACCATCTCCGTGTGAAATTCTGAAATGTGGTTTATGCCTATTGCTGATTCCCTTTTTTCCGGTAGAATTCTTTTTTCCTTTTATATCTCCATCTGTCTTCTTTTTTGTTGGTTGTGGTTTTGTTGCACTGTATATCTCATTAAGTTCAGAGAGTTTATCGGCAATTTTTGTTAATCTACGGAGTTCCTTTTGAAGAATCATCAATTGGTGCTTGGTTTTATTTCTCACTACAATAATATAAATAAATTTTTTCAAAAATACTTACAAGTAGTTGCAGATTCAGTGCTATTTTCATTTGATTTTTTATTTGTGTATGAAACACTTTTGTCATTAGTAGAAGTTTTGTTTTCGGTTTCAAGAATTAATTTCTTCAATTTGAATAATTTATTTTGATTACGAGCTTTGATTTTTCTTTTTCCATCGGTATTTGTTTTGTTTCCAGAAAGATTACCTGATAAGAATTTAATTTTATTATGAACTATAGCATTATTACTAGTTGTTGTATCAACAGTAGTAGGAGTAGTTTGTTCTTCTGATTCAGATACTACTAATGATATAATAGCAAAAATATAAATAACTATAAACAACGAAAATTGTAGAATTTTCATTTTAATAATTATCGTTTTCCAAATATTTCTCCTTTTATATGGTACCCGATAATATTATAAGATATATTTATTAACCGGTTGGATGTCTGACAGAAATGGGCAGTTTAAATTTTTTAACAAGGAAATATATGTTGTCTTTGATTTATAGATGTCACCAATTATGTATTTATCACTAATGTTTTTATATTTGTCATTATTGCAAAGATAATTGTAGAAATTTATCTTGTAAAATTAAAAAAAAGTTTATGAATTTGTAATTTAAGTTATAAGTTAAAATTATTTTCATAAGTGATGGTTATATTGGATATGAAGTATTTTATTAGAATAAGGATGTATCACGTTAAAAACAACTTAATCTTTTATATTTAATTTACCTTTAACAGATGGATAATTTTTTAGAAGAAAAAAATCCTTTTTATGATTAATTACTGCAAATTAGGAGTTTCTCGATTTTCCATTAACTTCCACTAAGTTCAATTATATCCCATTAAAGTATAAATTCCAATTTTTTTATATTTTGAATAATCTTTATCTCAGATCACTAAACTCGCATCCATAAAGAATAAGTTTTGTCAAAAAGTGGTATGTCAAATTTGATTAATGTTAAAAATTTTTTTTATTGGATAGAGCATAAATCAAGAAATATCTAAACCAATTATTAAACACTAGTTCTTGTTTAATTGTGTTTATTAAAATTGTTTTAGAAATACAGGATAAAAATATTGGTAATTATTGTTGTGATAAGATTAAATAAATGCTATTTACAACTTAAGAAGCGTAAAAATGGAGCCATTCAAGTGGTCAATTAATGGGATTTACGTTAAAAGCATAATTTTTGGTTTAAAAATATTAAAGTTAACAAGCTAATTTTTATAAAATAATAAACAAAATTTATAAAATAATAAACAAAATACTTTTAAACAAACAATACATTAAAAAGAGACTGTTGTTATATCTTATGCAATTAAATGTAATTAGTTGTGCTTTATTGTACAATATTTTGTAGAAGTATAACATTAAAACTGATAATTAAAATTGAAACTATGCAAATTTTTTAATCTCAATATTGTAATTTCAAAATGATAATTATATATTTGTAATTTTTATCAAATAAGATGTTATTAAAATGGACGAGGGAAAATATAAAGATCCTGAAGGTATGTTTTAAATTACTATTTTAAACTGTTGTTTTTTAGCAGAAAAATTCTTTAACCAAACTGATAAAGAAATGTCAACCGATTGTAATGTTGTTGACTTAAATAATACATAATTCAAATAAACAGTTTTTTTTATCAATAAAGCATTATATGAAAGTTTTTACAAGTAGAAATTGAATGTTATTTTAAAGTTACATGTTATTTGATAAAATTATTTTTAAAAATCAAAGTTTTTATTGTTTTACACGTTCTCAGATATTTGTTTTTATCTCATTTATATCTTATAAATTTTCCAGATCATATAAAAAGTCAGTAATATAAATGATAAGACAATTTTCTCGAAATAGCTTTTATGTTTAATCATAAAAAGCAATATAAATTTTCGACTGTTATACCTATAAGATATAACTCTTAAAAAAAAGCAGTACAACTCATTATGACGTTATCTTATCATTGTTGTCATTTTTAAAACTATAACTGTAATTTATATTGTCATAATGAATTCTACTACAACTAAAATATCTGTGTAATTTTTTTTAAAATGTTCGAACAATACTATGATAATGATGATGTAAGTTTTAGCATTCCTAAGATTCTATAATAAAAAAGTTCTTTTAGGATAAAAATAATGAAGAAGTAAGGTGTGATAAAGAAACAGTTCAAAGATTGTATAAAATACTAATTATTGGTGATCCTGGAACGGGGAAATCAAGCATAATAAGGCAATTTGTTCAAAACACATATACACAACATTACAAAGCAACGGTTGGTGTTGATTTTGCCACTAAAATTCTTATGTATGATGATGGTACACTATTAAGATTACAATTATGGGATGTCTCTGGACAGGATAGATTCAGTAATTTGACAAGAGTTTATTTCAAAGATGCTCATGGAGCAATTGTTGTAACAGATTGCCTGAGAAAAGATACTTTAGAAGGTGGTTTAAAATGGAAGAATGACCTAGATAATAAGATAAGGTTAGCAGATGGAAATTTGATACCTACAATATGTGTAGCAAATAAGTGTGATGTAAAAAAGGACTTAGATGAAGAGGAATTTAACAAGTTTGCTAAAGAAAACAATTTTTGCAAAGGAATGATATGTAGTGCAAAAGAAAATATCGCCATTGAAAATATTTTTAGAGAACTTTCAAAAGTTATTCTAGAAACAGACAAACAAGGCCTATATGAGATACCCGCATACTTGAGAGACTCAAACACCTACCGCCTATCTGATTTGTCATCTGAGGTCTACCAACGTATCGATAAAAAAAACACTAAATCACATGGTTTCATAAAAAGTTTTTGCTGTCAATAGTTAAATAAAATTTATTAGAAAAAATTGTTTTGTCATTTGTAATCAAATGTATTTAAATACATTAATCATCCAATTTCATATTTTCTCATCTTCCAAAACAAATATAATAAAGATATGTCTTTTAAAGTTATTTCTTTACAGTCTTACCAATTGTTTTCCACGGAAGTTCAGTGGTTTTTTTTGATTTATTAACTGTACTTATTATGGTTGGAGTTGATGTTGTGATTTTTGGACTTTTCCCACTACTCCAAGCTGAGGAGGATAAGGTATTTGAGTTGTTGGGTGATGAGGTAACTCCCAGTAAATCACCAAGATTGAATTTTAATGGGGCTTTCTCATGGATTTCTGGGTCATCCGGAACAATGTTTGGTGTCTCCCAATTCTTAGAGGATGATAGTAATGATGGCTTCGAAGGAACACTTTTACATGGAATATGAAGATTAGACGAAATAGATGAATAAGAATGACTGTTATTATTAGCGATAACAGGTGCTGGGGCCGGAGCTATTGTAGGTGTAACAGGTGTATGGACCGTTGGTGCTGGTTGTGTTACATTATTTTTCTGTTTTTTACTTTTCTTTGATGTTTGGATAGTGAAACCAACAGCTTGTGCTGGAGCGGAAAGGTCATCTTTTTCCAGTTTGGCTTTCAATGAACGTGATCTAATGTCAGATCTCTTTTCAAGGAACTGTTTAATGAATTTCTTGACAGCTGACGAATCTCCGAAATATGTGTGGAAATAGTCTTCTACTTCCGATGGATGTTCTACATCAATAATAAAACTGCAAAACACCTCATAATCGACATTCTTTTTCAAAACTTTCAATTTCTCACGAAGCCAAACTTCTAATTCTTTCCTTGAGCTTATTTCTTTCTCATCTATTGGACTCTTTGGAGCCTCCTTTGGTTCTTCTACTATTTTACTATCATTTTCATTGTTCCAAGTGCTACAATTGGCCTTAGGAGATGCCTCCTTAACACCTTTACCTGCATTGTTTGCTTGTGGTATTTTCTTTTGAACAGTCTCAGCGAAATTTATTGGAGCAACATTTTTTACCTCAACTGTACTCCATGCAGGTTTGTTCGTTGCCTTTGTTGAATTATTAGAAATCACATCACCTATATTAAAAGTTAATTTACTCTTTTCATTTATAGATGGATCATCCGGCATAATATTTGGAGAGTCCCAAACTTTTTGTGTTGCCAATATAGGTGGCTTTTGAATCTGCGTCTTTGGTGCTGTTTCTAAATTACTAAGAGTACTCCTACCACTCTTTAAAGTAGTTGAACTTAAACCTTTAATCACCGTTTCACTTTTCTTTCCTTTCTTAGGTTTTTGTTGTGTAGATACCCAATTAGATGTCTCATCATTTGTTATAACTATAAAAATAAGACAAAAAATTCTAAAGAAATAAACATACCATTACATTTATTACTAGAATCTATATTTTTACTTTGATTCTTACTATCATACAACAATTCCTCACTGAATTGTTTCTCCCCAATAGAATTCTCATTATGATCATTAGAAAATTCAGATTCTATATTACTACCTGCATTTTCATAATGTTCCTCGTCTTCCAATTTTTGTATACCTAAATTACTACTTCGCCCATCTGAGGCTTTTTCCATAATTCCGAGTCTTTCTTTCTCTAACTGACTGCTAATAAAATCTCTCCAATGCTCAAAATTCATTTGTTGACCGGCTCCTTTATAGTAAAAATCTACCATTATAAATTCTTCATGTACCCTGGGAGATTGTGCTGAAACGAAAGGATTCCTTTCATTTGCTGTCTTCATAAGATCAATCAATCTTGCCCATTTCTTCAAAGGACCACCATATATAAGAAATCTGATATAAGGACTTAAATCTCCCGAAATAAAACGCACAGACAAATCAGAAGCATCATATGGACCACTTTGATTTCCCTCCACAGATAGTACCGTCCACTGTAACTTTTCACGATTATGATGCCATTTAGGATATGGTAAAATTTCAACCATTACTATAGCGTCACCTTTGAATAAATCATCCTGATTTTCAGACCTGGTATTTATTGAATTTTCCGGTACAGTATCATAAATATTATTCATTGTAAAAGATTCTTCAGGGCCGAATTGAGTCATATTGTTCATGGAGAATAAAGGATGTGTTGGACCAGACATCATTTGGAGAGGATTAAAGTTCCGGTAGTTTTGCATTTCTTGTTCAAGAGATAATCGTTGCTGTGCCATTAGTCTTGTAAAAGGATCCATTGCTGCTGCATTGTTAGTAAGGCCATTTTTGAATGGTAGGAATGGAGGGAATGGTGGCAATAATGGAGGTTCAGCTGTTTCTAACGGTACATTAAACATATTCAAATTTTTAGACAATCCATTAGAATCTAATGATCCTATATTATTTTGGAAGGAATCTAAAGGAAAATTAAGAGGGTTCTGTAAAAGTGGCAATCTTCCATTTGAAAAACCATTCATATCAATACCATAAGAATTCATACTACTATTAAAATTAGTATTTATTCCTTGATCTGCCAAATGATTCCATTGATTGGGAGGAGAATTAGGAAAATCACTAAAATTACTATTATATGTTTCCAGTGGATCAGTGTCAAATTTTAATCTAAAGTCATTGTTAACCTCCAGATCATAATGATTGTCTTTTCCTAAATTATCATTTAAAATATTTTCTGTAATTTTTTCAGGAAGATTAAACGATTCTCTTCTATTTGTATCTCTTTCTAAGCCAAATTTATTTTCCTTTTTCTGTGGTAGTGAACTTTTTAATGGTGTACCTGTACCTTCAGTAGCAGATTTACACCTCCAATTATCATCCAACTCACTTTTCATAGGATAACTTTTACCAATCCTATATTTATCTGGTGTACCAAATGTTTTTTTACCTCCATCCGATGAGGTTGCACTTTTAGTTCCATCTCTCCAATTTTGATCCAAAGCACTACTTACTGGTGTACTAGTTTTAGATGGAGTAACTGTAACACTTTTTCTAAACTTCTGGGAAACCTTTTCCCACTCTCCATCGGTACTTTTTTGATTTTTGTGTTGTTGAAGAAACTTTTTAGAAGGCTCTTTACTTTCACTATTCGACATCGTCTTAAAGAAACGTTTCTCACTTGAAAAGAAACAGTTCCCTTCCAGTTCCTTTGGACTAGGATCATTCATGGTGTTGATGTAGCTTTCAATAGCGTCTTTTGAAATTGACATTGTAGAAAAGTTAAAATTGGTGATTTCTTAAAAAGAAGGTGATCAAAGATAACTCAACTGAACAAGATATGCTGAAAATTTAAAACATTAAAAGCATATAAACAAAACAAATTTAAAAATAATGATACCACACACACATATCCTATTGTCATGGAAATTTTAAGATACCCCGTTAAGCGACACGTATTCAAATGGAAATATTTAACAGAAATGGATTATATAAATGGTTTTGGAATAAGATATTTTCCAATGATCATATATTTTTAAATTTCCCTACATATATGTATCAGTTTTTAGCGAAAACAAGAGAAAAATATAGGCACAAAAAATGTGGTAATAAATTATAATTAGAAGAAAAGTTAGATGTAAACTTGTTCTTTAGTTTCAAGCTTATCAATTAAATGTACATAGATAATGTGTTTTAGTATCACTTAAATAATCATACGAATTGGAATAATATGTCCCTTTTTATAGAGGGGACAAAAGTAAATCGTACTTCCTATATTCACACCACTAAAAGGTTTTTTTTGTAGTGTTAGAGATATGTGGTGTGTACTAGTTGAGTGATAATAAGTAAACTTTATGCCAATATACCACAACTTGTTAATTTTCCTCGAAATTAATTTTTTTCTACAATCAATATTAAGGAGGAAAAAAACTATACACCTGTACCTATGGTTAGCACTAAAAAAAACTTTTTGTTTGTTATCAAACGATTTAATATGTGTCACAGATATAAACGACATCGCATACATCAACTAAATCAAGATAAACAAGAAAATGCACATCTGAGCAGATTAAAATAAAAAAGCATTTGCTTTTGTTTCTTCATGTTTTCATAACTTAACGAAATATATAAGAAAAAGCAATCATTTTTATTTATAAAAAAAACAAACATATCCTCAGGGAAGACCAAAAATATTCCATCAATTTATTGAACAAATTCTGGACTTTCTTTGTTTAGAGGCAAAAAATTTCTACAAATTACACTCCTTCCAACCATAACAAAAATAATTTATTGGTTGTTTTCGATTAAATATTTATTCTTCTCCAACATTTCATGCATTTATGCTATCGTATCTAGCTATTGGGTTCTCTTCTTCTAAATGAACGTCGTCTATCACCACCACTCCATAACTTTACTGCACTTCTAAAAATCGTAAATCATTAATATTATTTGAAATAATGTTTAAGTAAACAAAAAATACTGTGTTAACACAAATATCTAAAATACTTTTATCTCAATTTAATTTCCTATCACCTTACATATGTGAAATTTCCAGCATATGGCACACTTTGCTTGGGAAATTTAGTGCAAACACTACTGATATAAATTTACATATTACAAATAATCTGCATGATATAGCAAATATAAAAAAAATTTATTAAATCCATAATTAATGATAATGAAAATTAATTTACATATTTATGAAGCGTGTAAACAAAATTTTGAAAAAAAAATTCCAATGCATCTAAATTCCGAATAAAATATTTAAGACATTGCTAATATTAATATTTTTAGAAAATCTTCCTGTAGTTATTATTAAAAAGTTCAACAGCTAAAGGAAAATATGCACCAAATTACATATATTAAAATTTAATAATCTTATAAACTATGATTGATGTCAGTGAAAGGCAAACTTTGTTGTAATAACACGTTAGTTGGTTTTTTTACACCCAACCTACAGCCGAGGTAATTCTAAAATGCAAATTTAATCCTCTTATGCAAGCAATTTAGCATATGACTTCTCTTATATATTCAACTATTTGATAAGTAAAAATACTTCTAATCTATCACATCCCAAATCTTCTTTACTGTCGTCGGGGTTTGTACTTATTGCGGCAGGTACTTTGAGATAATTTATGCAAAAAAAAAGAGTACCTTAGAGGGAACTAAATTCGATCTCTTTGTGAAACAAGATTTAAGCGCCAATGGTTTAGCTAAATGAGTACCTAAAAATAGGTACAACTGATATTAAAGTAAACTTTTTCGTTAAGAGATTTTCTTGATTGACCATTGTCAAACAAATGGTTTTTTGTTAATACTTGCTGGTACTCCTTTATACTATTACATTTTTTGATTGTTGTGAATAAAGAAGCTATTATTCCAAAGTATTTAGTAGCATGACTATACCAACTTGTCATTGTTCACCAGTTCCCGATCACTGGGGTAGTGCATGACTTAGCTATTTAAGAGTCACTTTTCTTTTTGTCTTGACTAAAGATCGAGTGCGTTTTCCCGCATAAATTTTACTTTTCTTCTAGGATTTAGTCTAGTCTTGGGACGAGAGTGCTACTTTTTTTTCTATTTAATTGAGATTGTGAAATCTATTCCAACATTTTACTTTTTTTATGCAGATTGTTTTTAACTACTTTAGCGTTATTTAATTTCTTTAAAATTTGTATTCAAATATTTACACATTTTTTTTAGGAATCGTGTTTATCGCTAATGATTGCAACAAATAGAACCCCAAAATTGCAGTCCTTGGAACATTCTTCTTTAGAAGATGTTCAATTTACTACTCCTAAGTCAATACATAGAGCATTGGATGGTAAAGTCAACAAATCAAATGTTAGATCGCGTATTCGTAATGGTTTGGCAAATCCAAGAAAGCTCTTTGATGGGAAGTCAATTAACCGAAGTACCTTGTTCAAACAAAATAATTCTGATAATATGGTAAAGGAGGCCTTTGATCGTTGTAATGTTGTCTCTGACTCTCGAGGCAAGATCAGTTCATGCAAGAAGGAGGATGATGATTATATTGATTTGAGATGTACAGAGACGTTCTTGGATGAACCTACTCTTGAGAAATCTAATGAGAGGGAGAAGATTGATCAATTAAATAATCGTGAGTTGCTTCTTTAGACTACAATTTTTCTAATTCACTGTTGTTTTAGTGCTAAGTTACATGGAAGATCTCTCAACAAAAGATTCCAAGGAGGCATACATATCATACAGGAAGAATTGCACTCCACCAAGTCGAGCCGGAGAGAGAAGAAATGGCGCTATTGATTATTATAATGACAACAGCGCCATGGAGCAGAACTAGTAGACCATATTTATACTCTAAATTCTAATTTATAAATATGGGTTTAAATTTTATTTTAAATATTGATTATATTACGAGAAATTTTATTATTTTTTTTTCTGTATTCCTACGTACTGTACATATTTTAATTAACAAATTAATTTGAAGGGAGTTTTCATATCTCAGATCTTTGTGATACGGTATTTTTAAAGTTAGTACATGTGTTGTAATGGAATAAAGATTGTATATTATTTAAGTTTTCTTGTTTTGTGAATAGAAGATTGTTTGTTAGAATGTTGTTGACGGTGAAGTGTTCTTGGTTTTTTACACTTAAGTTTGGTATGCGATTTGAAGTATCGTTCTTTTCTAGGAACATTAGTCTTGTTTTGTATCTTCTGTTTTGGAACCATATTTTTATTTGTTGCTCGCTTATTCCGAGAAAGTTTGCTAGTCTGGAACGGTGTTCTGTTGAGATGTATCGTGAATTCATGAACTCATACTCCAGAATTCTTATTTGAGTTGATGTGAAGGTTGATCTGTGTCTTCTTCTTTTTTCTTCACCGATTGGGGATTCTTTGCATTTAATGGGTAGATCTGTCTGGTTCTGTGGATCTTTAATTGAAAATATTTCTAGGGATTTCATTGGACTGCAAACTTGAAGTATGTTATCTATAGAAAAGGGATGTTTTACAGAATCTTTTTCCACCGTACGAATCTAAAAAAATGATTTAAGATATTAGATAAATACTTACTTTCTTATCACCAGAATTTCTATCTTCCATCATAATTCTAAAGTAAATGATTTGTAAATAAAACAATTTCTCCTATTATTTTGACACTTTGCCATCGTAATATGATTTTATATGTCAATTAATTAACTAAAGCATATGTTTCTGTTAAAAATAACTTGTTAACAATTCTTTCATTTTAACTTGTTAACCACTATGTTAACATTTATAACTTCTATGTGGTAACCATATAACACTTACTTTTTAACGGCATCTTATTTATAAAGAACCATTCACATATGGTTTTCTTTTGTTAATATTCTCTTTTCTTTATATTCCCTGTAATTTGTTAAAAAGTTATGTTTTGTACTTAATTGTTTATGAAAGGTTATTAATAAGAAGATTTTAAAATTTAAGAAGTAGGCAATATATTATTTTTATTTAAAGATATATAACGTGTTATTATTGAATTTGATAATTAATAACAAATTTTCATTGTGAATAATTGATACTGTTATTATTTATTAAAAAGTCACAGTTACATTAAATATAACAAACGATACTTTTGAAGAAAAAAAATTAATTACAATACAATACATGTTCTTTTTCATTGACAGATATACAGAGAATAAATAATACTCCTAATAAACTATCTTTTTATTCCTCATTTCTTCTGTTACAGTACCATATTTGATACCAAGCAAAGTTCCTACTTCATCAATAACCTCTAATGCTGAATCTAATTGTTCTTTTGTATGATCTGCACACATACAGAATCTAACTCTAGCTGCTGTCAATGGAGTTGCTGGGTACCCAACACTTACAACTCCCAAATCACGTAACAATGCTTCCCTTCCAAAAGCTACAACTTTTGATATGAAGTATGTCATAACAGGAATAACTGGGGAATCTCTACTACCACATACATGAAATCCCATTTGTTTCAACTTAGCTCTGAAATATCTACTATTTCTCAATAAATTATTAATTTTTTTAACACCAGTATTTGATCCATCTTTACCCTCAATTATCCTTAAACTACTCTGAATCTGAGCCAATATCGGTGGAGAGTAAACAGCTCCATATATGGCACCAGTTGATGTTGCTCTAATATGGTCAATTGTCTTCTTTGATCCACCTATATAACCACCAGCTGCTGCAAAAGATTTTGTCAATGTCCCCATCATAATATCAATATCGGAGGGATCCATCTCAAAATAATCAACAACACCCTTCCCATTTGGACCCATAGCTCCAATACTGTGTGCCTCATCTAAAAATAAATAGGCATTGTACTTTTTTTTAATTGCTACAATAGCAGGTAAATCAACAATTGTCCCTTCCATAGAATATATACCCTCAACGATGATAAGGATTTTTTTGTACTTCGCACCACCTTTTTTTGGATTTCCATAAGGTAATGTCTTCCTAATGACTCTCTCTAAATCAATTGGATCGTTATGTTTAAAAACTTTGATTGTGGCTTTAGACATTCTACATCCAGTAATAATACTGCTATGATTAAGTTGATCAGAAAAAACTATGCAATCATCATTTACAAGAGCGGAGATGTTCATTGCATTGGTACCGAAACCCATTGGGAAGATGATGGCATCTTCAACGCCAATGAAATTCGCTATCTGTTGCTCGACCTCCCTTTGAAGGAGGGTATTTCCCATTTCGTGTTTTGTTGAACATACACTTAAACCGTTTTTGTCGATTTCTTCAATTGCTGCAAGTGCACATGGGCCTTCGTTTTGAGAAAATCCTAAGTAGTTATATGAACCAAAATTAAGGATTTCTTTGTATGTCTCTGTAAATTGGTAACTCCAACCATAGTCATTTGTAACTCTTTCTTTTACTGTTAATTTAGTTGATGGTACAGAGGAGATTGGTCTGTTAACAACATCACTAGCCATTCTATAAATACTATTAATAAAAAGTGTCTCAAATTTGTTGTCTAGTGATGGGAAATCTTTTTGGCTCTCTAATTCCTGTGGATATTTGATTTTAAATATTTTGTTAGATCTTAACCATGAAGAGAATAAAGCAAAAGTAACCATCGTGAAGTAGTGGAAATAAACCATGATATTAGTGAAAAATGGTGCTTCAGGGAGATCAGCTAATTCTTTGTTTTGTGGACATGTTGCTGAAGTGAAATCATCCGAACAGGTACTGGCGTTGTCAGAGTCGTTCTCTACCTCTGATTCTGGAATTGTGGTCTCTTTTTGATTTGGACTAGAATAAAAGTTAACCGAAATAGAGGGGTAGTCTAAATAGTAGTTACCTTTTAGCTTTGTTGTTCAAAACTAATTCATAGATTTTATTCAATTTTCTTGTTTCCATTTTTTTGTAACACTAAATATTATTTAAAGTATCTGAAACACCAATTTCTAGAGGAATATTTCACCTAAAAAAATATAACTTTGTCATTGAAATATGCAAAAGTATTTAGTGACATCAAAATTAAAACAAAAGATTAATCGAATAGAATTAAATTTTGAAAAAGGTCAACAAAAAGTATATGCATAAATTTTTAAAACAAAACTCAACAATATTTAAGATGCAAACTTAAATAAATCAAAAAAAAACAGAAAACAAATAAAATATTTGAAGAATTTGAAAATTGTTTATAAACATAATATCATATACAATCATTCTCTTAAAATTATTACATATAATGTTAACTGATTACAAAAACTTTTTAACACTATCCTTTTAAATAATTTAATGTAATCATTAGTATCAAAAGCAAAAA
Organism: Strongyloides papillosus; assembly: GCA_005656395.1. NCBI lineage: Eukaryota > Metazoa > Nematoda > Chromadorea > Rhabditida > Strongyloididae > Strongyloides > Strongyloides papillosus. Next base: position 525,971 of record SRSI01000007.1, read on the forward strand.
CAACTATCGACATTTCGATTAAAATCACTAAGCAAACGCAGGTATTACGTTATATAATTATCAAATTAATAAAATTGATCATTTTATAAGATTATATATTAACACTACTGACGGTAAAAGAAACATTAAACATAAAATAATTGCATTTCTAGTTAAAAGAATCGTCAAACTGTTCTATAAACTTCTGTTTATAATGTAAGTTGTACCAATAGTAGCATGTTGCCTGTTACATTCTTGAATAGATATATGTTAAATATATGAGAAATATAGGTATATTTTAAAAGATAAAAGGTTATTATTATTATATTTGTGTCCATATACAAACATATATAATAAATAAAATAAAACAAATTTAAATATTTTTATAAAGTAATATATAACTTATAACTAATGATATAGTTTGTAGTATAATGACAAAATATCTAGAATAAAGAACAGAAAGAGAAATTAGACAGTTAATTATGTTATAACGGTTATTTATAATTTTTTATTATTTATTTCTTACCCAATTATTATTTATCATGATATAAAAATGATATTTAAAAAATTAATACATCATTGGGGAAAGTAATGAGTAATTGTATAAATAGACGAGAAAAGAGTGAGTCATTTATCGATACTATTTAAATGTTTCTCATTTTATAACAATGATTAAAATATATTTATCAGAAATAATAAGTGATATATATTTATAAGCAGAAAGTGATAAACAAATTATAATATATCTATTTTTCACTTTTTTTATGTCAAGATAAAGGATTTAAAGTGAAATGCAGTTTTAATGGAGATCAAGAAATGTCGGCATTAGGTCAAATAAATTAGTATATATCCCTTGAATCAATATTGTACATATCAAAATATAAATCTCAATTTTTATTATAATGATATAATAAATGCTATTAATTATTGCCTAATGAGCAATTTATAACTAAAAATAATTGCTTTACTAAATTGCGATAGTTAAAATATGTTAATGAGAAAACATGTATATGAGAAAATATTATCATCATACCTAAAAGATACTTAACTATATAAATGAAAAAATAAGTAGATAAATCACAAAGTATAATATTAAATATTTAACATTATAATTAACATTACTTTTAAAGTTAAATTTAGATATAGATAGAAAAATATATCGTCCGACACAAAATTAAGTAACTACAAACTAATTTACATTTTTTTTATAAAATTAAAAATGTATAGTGTAGTTAATTACATTCAATAGCATGATTTATAATGGCATGTTTCAAAGTTAATAGAGAATATTCCGCAAAGTACTCTTTCAACGATAAAAGGTAAAATATCAAATTACTAAGATAAGATAATAAATTTATCCATAATTAAGAGATAAGACTATTTACCGTTTTAATAATGGGTAAAAATTCACTTCATAATTTCAATAGATATGAAAATGTAACCAACATAAAGTCATAAGAAAAAGACACGAACAAAATATATATTAAAATATAACCGTTAACTTGAAAAATGGAAATTTAACTATATTTTACATTATTGCTAATTTATTAAAAAATAACAATAGATGCAAATATAAAACAAAATTAAAATAAATTAGCTTAAAAATATTTACAGTTCTCTTTACAACATTCTATCCTCAACATCCATATCAGTGGTAAATGGTAGTAATTTCTTCTTGACTTTTATGTGCTTGCTAATTGCCTTTTTACGATATTGTTCTCCCATTAAGGATTGAAATTCACTACCGTATTTACGCTCTTGATTCTTGCGATCCCTATAACTCATCTCATCTACCTTTCCATGGCCTCCATATATGACATTTCCGAATAAGTTGATTCCCTTGATATATGAGGTACGACATTTGGCCAATAAAAATTTTTGTGATAACACAAGATCTCCAAAAAATTCCTTCCTGTTATTTCTTGCTTCACATCTGAATGTCATACTAACCATGTCCATTTTACATTCAAGTTTCTCAGCAAATACTAAATCTTCTATAAGTTGAACTAACTAAAACACATTTTTACAAATTTTAAATACCATTCTTTAAACTTACTTCCGGAACTTCAAGATGAAGTTTCTTCGCCATAACATCAATCTTTCCATAGGACAACGGTTTCATATATCTAAGAATAGAGTTATTGACAATCTCACTCAAAATATTATTAAACTGTGACGAAATGTGTTTGTCTATAAAAAACTCCTTCTTCATTTCCTCAATAAGTGTAAAAGTCTGCTCAAAATCATTCTTGTAAAAACTATCAAACAAATGTTGTACCTTATCATCACGATTAATCAACTTCCTAAAGGATGGATTTGAAGCAAAAGGATGTTTATTCTTTAAGTTAATCTCTCTATCAATCTCCTCAGTCTCATCATCCCCATCATCATCACTAAACATTGAATTGACATTACAAGCAAGAGCTGATAAAGCAGCATATCGACAGATGTCTTTTGGTGAAAAAGTATACGGAGGCCTGACAAGATCTAAGTTCACATTCTTAAAATTCATAGCAGCCTCGGTGTACTGTCCTTTGGTAAAAGCATGGAATCCTGAATATAATGAGCAAAGCATCTTTATCATTTCATACTCATCTAATTCTTTTTTTAAAGCACCTGATACACAGCTTCGACCTTTATTATCAGTCGTTAATCCACGGTTATTATCATATACAGACATGTGTCTTTTTAGTTGTTGGAGGATTGCATCTAATCTATCGTAACACTCCTGGTACATTGCAACGCGGATGATTCTAATAAATACGGAGAGGTGATGAATTTCTTCTGTTATGTAGTCGGATGAGATGGAAGCGAGGATTTTGTTGGCTCCAACAAAATCACCGGTCTCAATGGCCAAATCACATTGGGAAAGTAGATTGTTCCTGATTAATATTATACTCCCAGAATCGACAGCCTCTTTGTGGTCGTTCTTCAATTGAAACTGACAGGCTTTTATCTCGTTAGTAATTCGCTCCTTCCACATTGGGTCGAGTTTTGGAGTATCTGGGTTAGCCTCAACTAACTTTTGATGAATCGCAGAACAAGCAGCAATATTCCGAGTTTTCTCCATTAACTGTTGTAAAAGAAATCTGTATATCTCTTCTTTTTTAGGTGGACAAGCTTCTGCGGCATGTTTTAAGCGCTCCGCCAAAATATAAATATCATAGGTAGCAGCCATATCATCGTAATTTATCTTGCAGTCATCTATTCTATGGAATTCTTGATTTCCTTTTACCATATCATTATCATACCTGTCTCTATACTGCTCATCTACATTAATGGTATGATCTGCCCCATTGAAACTTGAGCTTTCCATAACAACGGGATCCTGAATATCCTCGTTTATTTCAGATGAATCCATCGCAACATCCTCGTAATTGTTATAACCAAAATTATCAGAAGAACTGTTTTCATCCATAATTATCTAAAAGAAAACTGGTGAATATATTAGAAGTGTATTGATTATCTGGGATGATCAATAAAATCAAACATAGTAGACCTCATGTATATGAAGGATTTTAAAAAACAAAAACGATGATAACAACATTTTATCACGTCTTCAAATATTGGTAAGTATATACGTTATTCCAAAACAATCTCTGTGGAAAAGTAAATTGGCGCTATCATACTTCTATGATTAATTAAATTAAAGGTAACTTTTAAAAATTAATTATTCGCTAAACATTTGGTTGGTGTTTCTTGAAGGGAGGTTATTCATGTTTTTGTTATTCGTATTCTGAACAAGATTTATGGTATATGGAAATACATTACACTTTATAAAAACTTGGGTTACAAAAATCAATCTTTTAAGAATGATGTTATAAAAAAATCCTCATTATTATGCTAACTACTTTATTTTTTCCACTATTTCCAGTATTTTTCAATCTCATTTCCTTAATACAATCAATACAATATTAGTGCTTCTAATTATAACTTTTTAAAACTATCCGTATAAAATTCGCTATCATCGTAAAGTAACACATCCCACTGTTTTGTTTTTGACATAAATTTATGGTATAACTATTCAGCTTTTGACATATAAAAAAGTTATTTTTTTATCTTGACAGTAGAAATTTTATAATATATTTACTTTGCATATATTAACGTTTCCACGGACACATAAACATGTTTAATTTATTAATTGTTAAATTACTTTACGGAATTAAGTAAGTTTGCTAACATATTCAGATTTTTAACATGGGTACAGTTTTATTCATGTAAAAAATAAGATAAATAAAACTTGAAGTTAAATTTACTTGTTATTATCAATATGTTTGTTTAAGAGATTACATTTTCTTGTACTTTTTTTGATAATGTAATATTTAATAGTACTTTAATAGTGCAAAGGCATTAATGTTATTAATTTTTATTAAACTTTAAAACGGAAGATGATTGTTTGATTATTTTTATCAATTACGGTAGTTTTTTTCTGAGTTTAAAATGAATATCATGTAATTGTTTTTTCGGGGGGAAATATAGAAAAAAATTCTCAAAGTAAAATTGAACATTAAGACAATATTAATATAGGTTAAAAATCTTGATTCAAGACCATAATAAATACAACAAATTTTATGTAATTTTTTCTACCTTTAATTTAAAAACCAAATAATATGTCATCTCAAATTACAAATTTTCTCAATCTCTATAAACTTTAACCAAAATATTTTATAAATTTACCTTTCTGCTTAATTTGAATAATTTTTTAATTTAAAATTTTTTACATATACCCGGTATAATTTGAGCACGTAAAATTATTTTTAGAATTATAAATATAATTAAAGGTGATTGTTTTACAATGTGCATGTGCTAAGAAAAATTTAATTATATTCATTTGACATCGTAAAATATACATTTTTTAAAATCGTTTTACTTTTCTCTTGTGCTTTATCATATGTTTATGGTAGGATGGAGTGTTTCTGATATAACAACAAATATGATGTCACGAAATTGTGTAATACCTTAATACATTACACAAATAATGGTATTAAAACTTTAATCACTCACAATTAATTTTTATAAAATATGAAATGACACCATTTTTATTTGAATTGATTGGAATATCATTGAGCTATCAGGAACTCAAAAATTTTAAAGAGTAGTTGATTTTGTTACAGAAATTGATCATCGGGTATTACATAGTAAAAACAAGCACTTTTTTACTGTAATCAACCGGGAGTAATTTATCAAAAGGAGCATCTTAATATCCGTATTTAAGGTACCCCTTTTTTATGATAAATTACTACAATAGTATGTAAATATTATTTTGTTTAATTTGGCTAATAACCATATTTTTAAAAGTATTTACAACATTTTTTTATAATGATTTATTATAATAAAATGTTTTTTATAAATCATTTATTTTGGAAGAAAAAAGAATAATATACAAAACATTATCATATAGTTCAAATACAAATGTCACAACACTAGTTTCTTCTAAAGATATATTGGTTAGTGTTATTTAATTCGTTAAACAAAATCGTTATTTATTAGAACTTATTATTAAATTAATTTCCAGATTAGAAAAGCAAGTTTGAATACTAATTTACCACAAAAAAACATACTGGAAAAGTTTTTGTTTGTTAAAAAATTAGTTAATAACGACTATTTATTGAGTATTTAAACAATATTTAACAAAATAAAATTAATTTTTTTGGTTATCTAAAGCAATAATCACTTGCCTAACGCGTTTGATTAAAAAGTAATGTAATTTGCAAACACAACGATTATTTATATGAGTTCAAAAAAGTCCTTAATACTATATATAGATAACTTTTGTTCTAGTAGATAGAATCTTCCCTCATTGGGCTTGATTGTTCCTCCAGTCTCACATTTAGTGTTCTACTTAACTCAAGTGAATTCCAGTATTTTGGTAAAAATTGAAATTCATTGTCAAAGTGTACATGATTGTTATCTTTATATACTTTCTGATTAACCTTATGAACACATGGCAATCGAAGGATGAATCCTGTAAAATACCCAAGAATTATGGATGAAAACATAACTATAATAATTCCGAGACTTTGATAATAAGCTTGTGTATACTTATCCCGATCCCCATTTCTTTTACCACCCTTCCAGTATGGGTAAATTTTTTCAATATCATTACCATAAATAGCAGGATCATAATACAAAACAAAAACAACGCTCATAATACCTGATAATAAACCTGGTAGACCATGTAAATTATGAACACCACATGTATCATATATCTTAAGCTTTTTCTCTAAAATCCTTGGTGATATATAAGCATGCCCAACTACTGATAGGCAACCAGCCATCATTCCAACTAAAATAGCATCTCTAGGATAGACAATAACATTAGCCACAGTCCCGACAGCTATACCACCTGCCAATGTAGATGATTGTATATGAATCATATTAAATCTTCCATACTTATCCGTTAATGATGATAATAAAAATGTCATAACTGTACATGATGCCATTGAGAGATATGTATTTAGGATTGCTCTCATTCTAGCATTAGGTATATCCTGTTCAGCTGCATTAAATGATGGGAAGAAGATCCATAAAAATAAGGTACCTATCATAGAGAATAACTCTGAATGTGAAATAGATCCATCTGGTCCTGTATCCATGATGTGACTTGAGTATCCAGCTTTGGATACAGCTAACCCAAAGTAGGCTGCAAATGTATGAATAACAAGAGCTCTCCCACCATCATTGATCTAAAAAAAACATTTTACGCAAAACAAATGTCTAAAAATAAAATTAAAACTTACATGAAGGTGTTCAAACAAATAAAACTCCACAAAAATTGAGAATGACGATTCGAGTATACTAAGAAGTAGAAATTGTGTAGGTGTCAACCTCCCTAACAGTACACCCATTGAAATTATCACCACAACACATGACAAGTCAGATATCATAAGATCCGCAATTGAAATTGAAAAATAACCTGTTTCCCTGAACTCTTTTGACATCACTCCACGTAAAAATAAAGCCCATTGGATGATGACTGCTGATAGGAGTAAGTTTACTGATACGGCGGAGAAGCCGTATCTTTTTAAGAATGCCATCAGGAAACCGAATCCTACGAATACCATTACGTGGATGTCTTGGAATACTGAAATAACATTAAAAAATCTTTTTATTCTTTATCTTTTATTGTGATAACATACATGGATAATCAGTATCATTAAATACCTTCTTGAGATCATAACTAGGCATAGCCTTCTCAGTATATTTAGCATATTTTGAAAACAAAATAAATATAAAAAATTGGAAAATACATGCCAGTGAGGAGAATTGTCTCCTTTGAAGTGTCATTTTTAAAATCTTCCCTTAAAATCACACAAATATAGAAGAAAACAATATAACCGTTATATTTCCTATAAATGGAATATAGACCTTTCTCAGTTTACTAATTAATACTCTAATAAGCATCTACAATCAACAAACAATAAGGCGTGTTTTTATATCTTGATATGATCGTAAAACCACTAGTATAATATTATATGAAATTTAAAGTGTTTGCGCATAGTTTTATATGTCTTGAAGTAGGAATTAACAATAATTTAATTTATATATTACTTCTCAAATTTTTATCAACATACTATTTTTTTGTATTATGTATAATATTATTACTTTTAAAATATACTATATTTTTGTCTATATATTTGGTACGTGAATGTCAAGTAGCATTAGTAAATCAAAGGGTAAATTCAAAAAGATAGAAGTCATTTATAAAGATAAATTAGCTAGTCTCAATTAAAAAAATATATACAATGTTATATTGAGATGCTCCTATGATGTTATAATGAGAGAAAGGTTACACTGTAATTTGACTAAATATAGACAAAATATTTAATTGCACTGGTACTTGTGTTTTAATTATACTCCTTCCACAACTAATAAAACACATTTATTTTCATTTTTTTGTATACTTTATTTTACATCTCTTCACAGGAACAGGTACCACCGCTACAGGAACAGGAGCAATCCGATTCCTCTGCTTTCTGCCTCATGGCACGGATTTTTTCGGCTAGTGTCATTCCATCACCTCCACAGTCATCGAAATCGAGAGCGTATTTATTAAGATCCTCTGGTTCTGAATTTTTATCCTCACCCTCCATGGTCTCTGGAGACTTTTCTTTCCTCAACTTATGACATCTTCCACAATCGTCATATTTCTCCTTATTTGATTTTCCACAGTGACGGCACTTCCAATATTTCACTTCATCCTTTGAACTACTTTTATTTTTTGCATCATCCTGCCTTCTGGCGTCGCAATTGTCACAATATTTTGTACTAGATGAATTTTTATAACCACATTTAGGAACTTGACACAACCATCCGTTTTTGTTTTTGCCTTTTTCGCTCATAATTGATAAATCTGAAAAAAAAGTTATCGTAAAAAAAGTGTGAATAACTTGAAAGAAAATCCTTGAGATTTATATCATCTCAAATATAATACGTGTAAATGTTATGTATCACAAACGATATACGTTTAAAATATCCTTCAAAAAAAGGTAACGACAAATAAAATTTATACCATATAAAAAATAGAATGAAATAAAACACACCAAATATTAAAACTATACAAGTAAAAATAATATTTTTCACAATATAAGTTAGTTCAAGGGTAAAAAAATCAAAACAATTTTTGGATAAGTTCCTGTTCATCGACACTAAAGTTTTCAATGAGATTCATGAATGGTGAGAGAATTTTGACAATGGCACGCTGAAGAGCAGATTGTAGGTTTCGGGTTATTTCATCGTCGTTTGTGTTGTATTTGGATGGTAAGATGTACTTGTGGGTTGAGTATTTTTTGAGACTTTCGTAAAATTTCAATAATTCTCGGGTTATGTGAATGACATCGCTTTGAACGGAACCGAATTCATCCTCCTCCACTGATTGGGAGACGATTAATGCAATTGATTCTATTGCATACATTGCCAGGACATAATCTGCCGGGTAGATGAATCTTTTTGGTGGGACTATGAAGTTTTTTATGTTTTCTGCTATCCCATTTAGTTTGTCTATTTTTCCCTCATGCATATTTCCGTACACTCTCCCAACACCAAAATCACTTAATCTCTCTCCTCCTTTCATGGAATGACGTTGCCACAATCCACTGTCATTAATACCTTTAAAATCCCTCAATTCCATCGTCTGCCTAAACCTCGATGATGGATCCCCATATAAATGTGCTGCATCACGCATCTTCGTCGTATGAATTATATCATTAGCATTACTAATTGCACCATTAACCAAATTAACAATCTCCAAACAAATATTCTTTATAGAATTCCAATTCCTTGGATAATTTCCAGGAATACTCAACTGAAATATCTCACACCTCCTCTTATAATCCTTCTCCGCAATATACCTAATATCATAAAGAGCAAAAAACTTCATCATCAAATCGGAACAATTAAAGACATTCACAATATGACGAGATTGTTTCTCACTCGGTTCCGTTATATTATAAATAGTTGGCATCTCAAACTTATAAGGTTGCATGACGATTAAATTCAAAATCTCAACAGCAAAATTGTAAACCAAATGTATTCTGTATATTATCATGACTATGTAAAGTAAAAGTCCTGTCGTGAAGAGGTATTTTATGCTCCAAAAGTCAACTATTACATGATAAAACAACCATAATAGTGTGGCTCTTTTAAAAGATTTAATTGCATCTTGGTACTTGTATGTGTATATTGATCTTGACGATGGTGTTAGAACTGATAAAATAACGTTCTGGAATGGTAATTCATCATCAGCAAAGCAGTACCGGAAGTTGGTTGAGAAGACAAAGTTTGTACAGACGAAGACGAGAGCAAAAACGTGGTACGTAAATCTGGCAGAAGCCAAATCATCTCCGTCATCCTGTGTTGAGGTTGGGTCATGTGCATTTAGGAAGGTGAAAAAAACATTCAGGCATTCACCAACGATGAGAGAGCAACAGAATATTAAACTTATCCCATCGTCAAATCGTAGGGTATCCGAGGCACTAACAGACATCACCAGATGTGACATCGAGAAGACCAGTCCAAATATAATTAAAGCTTGAATGAACAAGATAAACCAAAATGAAAAAGTGAAAAAGTTAGAAAAAATCTGTTCTAACGATGAAAAAGGTTTCGTGATATTAAATTCCGTAATGACTGTTTGGATGAATAACGTTACTGATGCTAAGATTGCAACTCCGATACTGGAAACAAGTTTTCTTTTGAGTAACTAAAAAAGTATAATCAAATTAGGGGATAACAGGTAAACTTACCAGTGAATGGAACCACACTTCAATTTTAGCGCGAACATCATCAGGGGTTGGGTTGATTCTTTTGAAATTTAAAGTGCTCTTTTTTGGTGATTCCTCACGGAGGCCGTTAAAGGAGTCACGGAATTGCCGTTCATGAGGAAACATTATGTTAGTTTGGTAGGAAAATCACCCTCAAGAATAGGAAATAAGAATATAATGGATGGTAATGTAATTCTTAATTTATGTGGAGAAATGTTTTTTTACGCTGTTTCCTATAGCGATTTACACATATTTGTGGGATTTTTTATGTTTGACTGTCAGGAGAGGAGAGCAGTGAAATTATGGTTCCTTGTTTGTAAGAGATATCTTTCTGGTTGTTATTGTTGACATCATTGAAATGTAAATACATGCTTTCTTTTTTAGCGAACTTTTTATGCCTTCGAATACCATGGATAATGTAAATATTTCCACATAAAACTTCTTTAATTTGTACTTGTTCATAGAAAAAAATGAATTAGAAAAATTTATCAAAATTACATCCCATTAAAATGAAATTATGAATTAAAAAGTTTTTGATTATAAAACATTTTACATCACGTGAAAACTATTACTTACACGTATTAAGTATCCATAAACGCTTTTGGATGACCTTTTTTGTGGATAACAAGATAATGACTATTTTGTTTAAAAAAATATACTATAAATTATGTTAGATATCTAAGATAATCAAGTTTGGTAATTCGAAGTATTTTTTATGTCTAATTCCATTATGTAGTTTAATTAGAAAATATACACCTTGCTAACGGCAAATTTTTTTAAAAACTTTTTTTGGTGGGTTAAAAAATTTATTTTTTTAAGAATTCCTCTATAACTAGATATGTAGGTTTGGTCAGCTATTAGTTAAATTATGAAAAAAACTGATGTTTTTCAATACTACATCCTGTTTAGATAATTTTTCTCATTTGAATTATTTTCTATGGGTACCTTATAAAGTCAGAAATCTCTTGTCAATTTCACATTTTCACTTTTCGAGTACGCAGTAGTGAAATGAAAATAATTACTACTTCTATCTTTATTTTGGCAGCCCTTGGAATGTCAAGTGCATTTCTCTTTAATCTTTTTGGTGGTGGTGCTTGTTGTTGTTGTTGTTGTCCAACAACAACTCATAAACCAGCTTGTCCACCTGGATGTGTCCCTGAAGCAGGAGCAGGACCTGGTTATGCTACTCCTCCACCATCTGGACCTAGTTATGCAGTACCACCACCACCTGGACCAAGTTATGCAGCGCCTCCTCCACCAGGAGGACCCAGCTATGCAGCACCACCCAGTTATGCAGCACCTCCTCCATCAGGAGGACCTAGTTATGCTGTAGGTCCGGCTGGTCCTACTTATGCTGTTGGTCCGGCAGGTCCTACTTATGCTGCTGGTCCATCAGGTCCTACTTATGGTATATCTCCACCAGCTGCTGGTTATGTAGCTCCAGGTGGAAAAGGAGGTTATATTGCACCAGGAGGTATTGGTGGCGGTGGTGTATATCCTGTTGGTGGTGGGCCAACTGGTGGTGGTCCATACGTTCAACCAGGTCCAGTAGCAGGACCAGCTCCAAGTGGCGGATATACCGAGACATTATCTGTACAAGCCCCAAGTGAAGGAAGCAGTGTGCAAACAGGAGGAGGCAGCAAAGGTTCCTACAGTGACTAATGGATGAAAGAAAAAACTAATTTATTTTCTTCTAAATTATTTATTTGTGACAATTTATCTTTTAACCTTGTAGATTTCGCTTACAATAAGATAAATTTCAATAATATTAGCACATTTTGTTTTTGTGTATCTTTAAAATAACAATACATATTTGTTTAGAACTTAAGAAGCTTTTTTAAATATTACATAATAAACAAGTTACATTAAATATTTAACTAGTGTTTGTGTTGAAAAAATTTATTTAATACCTTGAATATTTAAAAAAAATCATCCTTGAAATAAAGATATTTAAGATGATTACAATACAAATAAAGATAAATACTTTCTTTATAATTTGGGAGAAACATTTTATAAAATAAGGAATAGATTTTATTAAATTATAATAAGAAACAGGTAAGAATGCATAGAATATCAATGTATATTGGATGGTATCAAAGAGTTGTATCCGAAAATGAAATATTAATATACCATGATTTAATTATGTTATATAATAATTTTGATTGAGATTTAAAATAACTAATTAAATCTTTTTCTGATCATTATACATATATGAGAACTTTCTTTATTACATATTTAAAGTATAATTTAGTATAAATTTATTTAAAGAAATTTTTATTAATTAAAAACACACACATATATCTTTAGATTAATAGTATCTTTTAATCACCTTTTGGTCGGATGAAGTTAGGTATTTGTAATTGTTCTATATCCAAACTAGTTTCTCCTTATAATTTTTATCTTAAATAATACCAAATTTGCTTTTTATTTGGTATAGTGCAGGTAAATGATAGTATGAATTTTTATCCACCCATAAGTAAAAATGGTGTTGTAGTGAGTGGAATTTATAGTGATTCTCCTTCATGGCTGTTTCTATTAGTTTCCTATCAAATAAATATTCTCTCTCCATTTCTATTTATATAAATCTTTTATAATAATTTTAAACGATTTTTTGTAATAAAAAAAAGAATAATATTTTGATTGTATATTATTATTATACCATATTATACCATTTATTCCACAGATATGGTTATAAAAATAAAGTTTTCGTAACTATATTTCAACCTCCATATTACTATTTTTAAAGACAATCGGTCTCAGTTTAAAAAATATTTCTACTAAAAGGTGGATAACACATTATTAAATTAAGTTATTACAGTTAAATTTCCTTCAACGTAAATAAAGCCAGTTTCAAGTGAGCGTTTCCCTTCATTGTAACAAATTTCTATTCGAACAAGATATTATCACCATATCTTTGATTTTAATCTTTTTACTGTCGACATTTGATCTATCCTCTATTTAATAAAAGCCAACTTTCTTTGATATTTTTAACAGTTTTACGGTGAATTTTTTAGTTTGGTAATGCTAATTACGTCTAAGTATTTGGCTTTTGTTGTTGCTGTTATTGGTACTGTTGTAGCTGTTGCCAGTGGGGCTGCTGATAATTGTTATATTAATGATTCAGGTATTTTTGATATAGGAAAGTTTGTATTTAATGATTAAATACATTTACAGGATTTACATGCTGTAATAAAGAACTCGAATCATCAATGTTAAATTCTATGAGTGGTGATGATCTTCTAGGAAACGCAGACAAAATACAAAAATCCTCAGAATCATCATTAGGAGGGAGATTTGAAAGTGTTGTAGCATTAGATGACTTTGCCTATAAATCCCATTACAAAGAAGGTAAAACTTGCAAAGTTGAAAAAGGTGGTAAATATGCTATGGCATGGCAACCATAAACAACCAATCATAAAATCAAAACATCTTCTATTTAGCTTTTTTTCTAAAGTGCTTAAGTCTTTATAATAACACATTAACTGTATTTGTAGCGGTAGGAAAAAAAGCCTAACTGAATACACAATAGAATCTTTCTGATTTCATTAATTTATATAAAGGTTTTATAAAAATTTATTTGTAAAAAAATATGTTTATTAAAATAAAAAAACAACTATCTATATATGATCACAAGCGTTCCTGTTAAACATTCCATTCCGAACATGGAACAGCTGCATGAAAGAGGTTAAAAATATTAACTAAAGGAAATATAATAATCGCAGCCACAAAGGAACCCATCTGCATTACACAACCAGACCAAAAGAGGCGATTATGAATGTTAGTGGGAGAGACACTATTCCTGATGGAGGAGGTTATCACACTACGAAGGTAGGATAACAATCCAAATGTTATGGTTGATGTTAATATCACTACTCCCGATCCCGTGAATACTGATATCAAGATTTTGGGGGAATTTGCTGCAAAAAATATTAAAACACTAGTGGTGATTAATGATAGGATGGTAAGAAAAATATGTATCGATAGAGAGGTGGTGTTTAGAAAAAATGGTAATATACATGCTATTGGTGCTGCGATATTTGAGAGTGTTAATGTTAAGTGATATGTTGTCTGAAAAAGGTAGAAAAAATTTTTTACGATTAGTTTAATTAGAAAGAATTTTTAAAAAATACCTGTGAATAGGGGAGAGCAACAAAACTTGAGAGACTCGGTATGATAGCATTATTTTGTGCAGAAGTAATTGCTAGTAAAAAAAGTTGAATGATAAAAGTTCTTGTATCACTTTTTTTGGTTTCTGGTTCCTCTGTCTCTACATCACTGTTTAGTTTACTCATCTCATTCATCTCATTACCATCTTCTTCATCTTCACTTTCTATTGGTAAACTTCGTTTCTCTTTATATTTCTTTTCCAAATACAGGAAAGCAATAATGGTAATCACTAACCATCCTGTAGAGAGTTGAAAAAAAGTTGCTGCTGAAAAGGAAGGATCATAATATTCCGGTCCGTATACGGTGGAATTTCCACTTTTAACACATTCATATCTTCCAGTTCCTTAAATTAATAAAAAAAAAGTAAAGTAATTACTTAATTAACCATCATTTAACAACATACCTTGTGATAATGATATCAAGGATGGGATTAATGATGAAAAACTCATACCAAGGAAAAAAGCATTAAGAAGGGATGTATCAAAAGCTGCCATGTATGGCATAAACAAAACATTTGATGTGGCATTCACTAATGCCATACCAAATACCAATATCATTAATGGAAAGGAAACATTTTTATCAAATATCGTTACAATACTACTCCAATATATTGATGTTAAAAATGTACATAGAGTACAAAATAATAATAAAAAAGTAATTAAGATACCTGATGAGAAACGTATCTTTATGCACTTAAAACATATTGAATAAATAAGAGGACCAATACAAGCTATTTGGATGATAGCTGAAAGATATGATGGTAAAGACCATCCTTCTGGGAGGCGTTGTGTTAATATAGGTAATTCAAGCCAGACAGCATTTGTTGAAAACCATGTACTAGAACCGAATATTACCGAGGCAACAAATAAACATCCAGAATTCATGATTTTTTTCAAAATGATTAATTAATTGATTAAAAGTTAAAATATATAAGTATACAATGATGTTAATATTTAAAGAAGGACTAACCTTGATAAGATAGTTATCGTCTTAACTGAACTATTCTTGAACTAACTCTATTATTTTCCTTTCTCGCAACGAGAAAAATTTCAATGCCGGTTGGAGTAATGATAATGTACATCTTTTGCTGATATAAATTTTTTCTCTTTCCCATATTATTTGCTTAAATTTTTATCTCTTTATCATTTGTATAAATTTAAAAGTATTTTTTTATTTGCCAGTATGTGTAATGTTGTTGATGGAATTTATTTAGTCTATATAGATGTTCGATTTTTATATTTTAAAATTATCACTCTCTCAGCATAGTTATTTTAAATTTTTAGTTTCTAAACATTACTACTATTTCATGATAATAATATTTTATTATTTGAGATGGTTTTAATGGAGCCAGATATATTTCGGTTTCCTGAATATAACTTTACCTTGAAAAAAGAAACAATTCTTATCAACAGAGATAATAACGATGGTATGTCACTTTTGTGATGATGTGAATATTTTTTTCGTAAAACCATTTTTAATATCTTTTTGTTTGTACTTTGTACACTTTTTATCTTATCTTTTATAACTTTCTAAAGTTGCTCAAATCAATTTTATTTTCATTAGGTCTTGGTTTCACGATAATTGGTGGAATCGATTATCCATATCTTCCTGGTCATAATGGAATATTTGTCGTTTCCGTCCGTCCAAATACAGTTGTTGGGAGGGATGGTAGACTAAAAGCTGGTGATTTAATACACAAAGTTAATGGAAAATCTTTACACAACCTCAAACATTCCAATGCTGTTAAGATACTAAAAAACCTTAAGCCCGGACCGGTTGTATTTGAAGTAACATTTAACGCCGAGAAATGTATTCTTTTGGTTAGTTTATCTAAATTTTTACTTTTACTTATTTGATGTTTGATTTACATTTTTTTACTCTCTTTTCCGAGAATTATATATTAATAATTTCATAAGAGTACTATTGGTTCATATACATACGCGAGTATTATATATATTATTATTATTTATTATAAAGTATATATGATATATGTGCCGTTGATACAGCATATTTAGATGTATATGACAGCTGCTATTTTCAACAATACACCCATTCATCCTTCGCATTACTCAAATTTCATTGTTTGTTTACCCATTCATACATGTGGTTTGTTGTTTGGCGCGATAATGAAAAAGTTAGAAAAGACATTGAATTATAATTTCTAGATTCCTTTTTATTTTGTTAAATTGATGTGTGAGATATTATTGAAAAAATAATTTATCATTGATAAATTAAGTTTTTCCCCCAGTAAATACCTCTTAATTTTCTATTTTGGTGCTTTTCACGTGGACAACACATAACTCGCTAGCACAAAACCTACACTTTTTATGTATATATTATTATTTCGTTTTTACATGTAATAGCGATAAGTATAAACTTCCTCCAAAACGATCTTCAATTTTTAGATAACAAAAAATGGTGATCTTTGGAAAATTTTACAGATGACGTTAACAGCCTTCAACCATTATTTTAATTGTATATATGTGTATATGTAACCTTCCAGTATATTTAATGTATAGGTAGGAAAATGCATAACTATTTCTTAATATTTCTAATGACACAAAATACATACATTTTTTTACTTTTTATCACTTTTTTCAAATGTTTATCAATTAATTTTATTCGATAATTTTGTAATCATTTAAAATGTAAACACAATTAAAGTATATATTTCAACCGTTCTCAATAAAATGTGACATTTAAGAGGTGAAAAATTTATTTACTCTCTGCAAAAATTTATTTATATTTGTATTAATCAAATTTTTTCCCTATATTTTTAGCAACTCAAACAAACAAGTGTTCCTGGGAAGGGAGTCTTAAGGAATAGGACCTCTATTTGTTCGGAGATACTTAGGAGAGATACACTAATATCAAATACTAACAAAATGGCTGCTGTTGTTGGTAGCAAAAATACAGGTATGTGGTGATATTTAAAAAATATATATATATTTATTGTTATTTAGAAAATTTGTTTTATTACACTCCAAAATACAAAGAGGAGATTGAGAATTATGAGGATGATACAGGTATTTCGGACTCGGAGACGGATAAGTCATCAGCAAAAAATAACTACACTCCATATTCGAGACATCGTTTTATTAGTTCTTCGAGTAGTATTTATGGGAAGAATAATTATAATAGGGCATCAGCATATTATGAGTATATGAATTTTGATGATGATGATATGTTGGAGAGAGCCTCAACTGTTTCATACACACCAAGTGTAGTTGGAAATTTTCAGGAGGATGACTGTATTATTACCTCAACAGAAACACCTAGAAGGAGAAGGACTTGTAGTTTGAATGATATAGAGAATGTAATTGATGATGATATTATTCCATACTCCGAGTATGTAGCTGCTATTGTAGGAGTTGGAGTTGTTGTAACATGTGGTGTTCTAGCATACAGATATTTTGTCAAGAAATAATTAGAAATAGAAAGTATTTATCAACATTTTATGGTTTAGTGAATTAACAGATCTCTTCCCTTGAAATTTTGCACGTCCTGATGTGCAAAAAATAACCAAATTCCTCTCTAGTTCAATTTAAATAAATTTTAAATTTTATTTTTGTAGTGATATTTTGTAAATACATTTTTACAGAGATAATCTTCATATTTATTTTGTATTTACAAGGTTTTTTTTTTTGTTATCTTTTTAAAGCTTTTAATTATATGTTTCGGTGTTTAAAGTAGTTTTATTATATATTAGAATACTAGAAATTTGTCAATAATAAATATGAAAACATTGATATGTAATCTTATTTTAATTAGAATTTTTTGTTAAAGGAATATATGGTTTTTTTTTAGGTTCATAACCGTACAAGAATGTTGACATAATAACAATTGATGCTCCAGCTGCAAAAGTTAATGAAGGCGTAAAGTCATTGAAAACCAAATAAGACATCAGAGATGATAATATAATCGACAATGACACAGCAAAACCTTTCAGAATGTTATCAGCATATTTCACTACCAATGCAATCACTAATCCTCCATATGCTTGCAATGCAACTACACACCAAATGATACCACTATATCCTTGGAAGAAACCATTCTCTGAAACAGCATCCCAATCATACAACCAAACCATTAAATAACCACCAAATATAGAGAAAAATGCTAGCTGAAGATTTCTAACCCACAACGTCACAACAGATCCCTTCAATATCTTCTCAAAGTAAACCCCAGCAAAACCTGATGAAAAACATGCGGCAAGAACGGCAAACAACCCAATAAAATGATCCGAAACACTATGTTCCCCATCTTCATCACCCTTCTTATTACCACTCGGCATCTGTACAAGTGCCACACCACCCGTAAGCAAAATCAAAGCAAACCATTTATAAATATCCAACTTCTTCTTCAACAAAGCAACAGAAAAAAATGCTGTTGTCAGGATTTTTAACTGATAGGTAACTTGGTAAGTAGCAGCATCCAATTTAGATAACGCCAAAAATAGTAGATTATTTTGTATTACATACAAAACAGCCGGTACACCAACTTTTAAGGTATCAAATGGTTTTTTGATGATATCTTTATCGATGGCTTCCTTGAAAAGTGAAAAGTTGCATTTATTTTGGAGGAAGATAACGACGATACAGGTGAAGAATTTTACTATTTCGGATACCAGGACGGCTGTAGATGAAATGTACCTTGGACCGTCAGTCTTTTGTGTTCTTGAGTAACGTAGAGTTAAGACGAGAGCTGTAGTTTGTAGAATTAAGACAATTAATGAAATCCACTTTAAATTCTTGTGCGCATTAGAGTTATTTTCTTGACCCATTTTGAGCTGAAAGAGAAATCTCAGAGTATGTATTTGAAGAATAAAGCAAAAAATCAAATATAACAAAAAAATCCACGTATTAATTTAGTGTGTTTGTAAAAGAGGGTTTGATATTGTAAACAAAATTATAGATGTGGGGTACTTAGCGGTAAATTTACATGAATATGATACAGTTAAGAGCATACCAATCAAAACTTATATAGGGACGATGTTTTAAACTGTATATTTTAAATGGTAGGATATATAATTTTCGCGTATTTGTTTTAAACTAAAACACGTGGAGCGTCTACACTCACAACCCTCTTTTAATTGGGACATTGACTAGGTGATGGATTTTTAATTTAATTAAAACAATATGCAGGAATAATTTCAAACAACAAAATATGGTGTTAAAAAAAAATTTTCTCAATAGATTTTCCAACTTATTTTTTTCTTTATGGGATAAAAATAGGTTATAAAGAGTACTTATTTATATTAATTCACCAATGTTTTGTCTAACATCCAACAATAAGGCGTCAATGCTAGATAAATAAAAAAAATTTAATGAGAAAAAACTTAAAAAATAATATCATGATAACATTAAAAACTAAATTGCTCATAAAATTAGAATTTAATGACATTCCAATTAAATTTTATCATTTTCAAAATTTATAAAACAAACATCTAATGACAGGTGAACATAAAGCTTTTGTAATGTCCCGTACAACAGTTAGAGCACAAAATGCTCAACAAAAAATAAAGAAAGTTTTGGTACTTGAATGGCGTCAAGAACAAGAGATATCAGAAAATGAGGCTCGTCAACTAATTCATAATTTTTCTGGACAAAAGAAAGTTTGCCAAAAACATCGTAATATGGTAGGATCCTCTAGAAGATTTAGTAATAGTAGAAGATCTCAGAAATCGATTACTGCTACACCTGCCTCAAGTAGGAAGAGAAAATCTGTTAGAAAGATAAAAAGCAGGAGTCAAAGTAGTAAAAATGTCAGCAAACTATCCAGTTGCAAGAAGATCAGATCCGGCAAGACAAAATCAAAAAGCTCCCAGAGACGTCCACCCTCCAGAGATGTGAACATAAAAAAGACAACAACAGACATCAAAATCGACTCCAAAGACAACATAACTACAAAACAAAAAATGAAGATACCTTACAAACTATTCTGGAGACCAACTGTATCAGAAAACGGGAAGGAGGGAATAACTTTCAAGATTCAGGTACAAGATCTGGAGGGAAGAAAAATGGAACTTGACGTTAGTTGCCCAGGCTTTAAACCAAGCAAAGTAAGACTTAACGGTATTAATCTTAAAAAAATCTAATGATTTATATTATTGTAACAAACTTTTATGTCAGATATATATAAAATAATTCTATTTATGTTTTTCTGGGAAAATAATTAAGTTTAGCGAGAAAACAGGATACTGATAATTAATGGTATCTCACTACTCAGATGCACTTTTTGTGGTGATGAAGTTAAAAACTTATTAAATGTAATTGTATGGGTGTTTTTTCTCTAATTATCATCTATTTTTAGAATAAAATAATCACAAAAACACCACAAGAAGGTGCTTGAGTAATTTCTACGAATTATTTTTAAAAAATATTTACAATTTAGAAATATTGTACCAGGTTTATCGCGTTAAAAAATAATTTAAAACCGCCCAAATCGTTTGTCCCCTAGTTAGTGAGAACAATAGAAAACATTTCTCCACTAAATTTTTTTTTCATGACATTTAATAAATAACCTAAAGTGGCAATAAATACTTTTTTTCGAGGTGCTACTTTACGCGCTAATTTATGTAACAACTGGCACGGTATTTATGGCATTAAAATACACTAATCTCTCCATAATTTTAAATTAGTTAATTCTTTTAGAATTGTTATTTTTATTCTAGATAACTGTTTAGAAATATTATTGTAAAGATGTCATTGAATGAACTTAAAATTATTGTTACTGGATTCCCACAGACCTGGAATGATGTAAGTCTAATCTTAGAAATTAATTTATTCTTCTTACCTATTTCAGTGGGACATTTTCCATACCTTCTTCAAATTCGGCCACATCAGAAACATCCGCCTCCACAACAAAATGGCTTTCGTAGAAATGATGACTAAAGAAGGGTACGACAATTTGTTAAATTACGTTGAGAAGGAG
Source organism: Strongyloides papillosus (assembly GCA_005656395.1). Classification (NCBI taxonomy): domain Eukaryota; kingdom Metazoa; phylum Nematoda; class Chromadorea; order Rhabditida; family Strongyloididae; genus Strongyloides; species Strongyloides papillosus. The sequence goes on from SRSI01000007.1 coordinate 547,312, forward strand.
AAAATTGAGGTTGATGGATGTACATTAGTTGTTAAGGCTAATCAGAGTAAACAGATAATTGACGATCCATTCCTTCCTCACTATGAACAACACGAGGATTTCTACGATACTTTCGAGATTTTGGATGAAAAAGTTTATGTAAACGAATTCGATGGTGCTAGGAATAGTCTGAATTTCTCTTTTTGGGTTCCGTTACCTTTTAAGGATGGTAAAAAGTTTGAGAAGAAGCTTGAGATTGAGTTTAAAAAAACGAAGAAATCTGGGAAATTGGCTGTTAACTCTTTCGTTGTCGTGAAACGTTGTGAAGAATACATGAGAGGACAAATTATAAAACGTCTTAATCATGGTGCTTATGTCATCTTTTTCGTTGACCGTGGTTTCAAGACAGCCGCCAAGGAAGAATTTGTCAGACCTCTCCTCGATGAAGACATACTTAATGTTCGATTTAAAGCTGCATTATGTACATTAGCTAATGTTACTAACACAAAAACAAGTTTCTATAATGAGTTTAATAATATTTTATGTCAAAATCCTTCGTTAAAAGGATATAAAATGTCCCTAGTTGGATTTGAAGGATTTAATTCTGTGGTTAATATTAATGTTATTGGAAAAGATGGTAAGAGTTATGATCTCGCTAAGGCACTTGCTGAGAGAGGTGTCTGTGATTTGATAAAAGCTGAGAATTTCGATGAAGAGGAGAATAAGGAAAATATTGGAGCTGGTGGTAAAACTTTAAATTCTTCTCCTATACATAGATATACATCCAATGAAATGAGAAATATCGATAAGAAAGAAGCTGATTTGATAAACAAGATTAAAGAACTAAGAATACAAGGAAATTGTCTGGAGACTGTATATAATGCTAAAAATCAAATGTCAAAAAAGTAATTGTATAAGCTTTTCATCACTAAATAAATGATTGTATTTTACAGGCAAACCCTTTTTTAATTTGATGACTTAAAAACTTAGGTATATAAAGTACCAATATTTTTTAAGATTTTCAAACATAACAAGGATAGACTTTTTTGATAACCAATACTTGTCATCATAATGACATTAATTTATTCTAATAAACATGAACTAACATCTAATAATTCTTGGTTTATGCTTACATGTTCTGATGAGGAATATGATAATTTAGTTAATAATTTCTTTAATTATATTTACGAGAATGATTACATTAACGTTAAGGAGTATCTAGAGTCAGGAGTTTTTGTCGATGTTCGAGATGATGACAATTATACTCCTCTTCATATAGCCGCATCAAATGGTTTTTTCAATATTGTAAGTGATTTTTTTTATAGTGAGATAAAATTTTACTAGGTAGAACTTTTAATTTCATACGGCGCCGATGTCAACGCCACAGACAATGCTTTGATGACCCCATTAATGCATTCATGTTCATCTGGATCAATCAAAGTAGCTGAACTTTTAGTCAATAGCGGAGCAAACGTCTTTGCCACCTCATTTTATCAGATTGATGTCATTTCCTATGCTGCTTATCATGGTCACCTTGATATGATAAAGTTTTTTCAGAGGTATCGTGTACCGTTAGATAACATTGAACAGACTGGGTGCATGGTATCTCCGTTGATTGCATCTTGTGTCTCGGAGAACATCTTGAATATTATTTATCTTTGTATGTTTAAGGATGTGGATATAAATAGGAGAGTTGAGAGTTTGTTGAATATGTCTGCATTGGATTTTTGTATCATTACAGATAGGGTAAATTATTTTTATCATTGAAATTTAGTCTTTTTTTAGATGGATATATGTGATTTATTAATAGAACTCGGGTCGGATGTTAATATGATTTCATTCAACAGCGGAACAGCAAAGAAACTCAGAGGTCTCCTCCATAGAAGAGAGCTCCACTCAGAGCTGGTATACGATTCCATTAGCGCCGACAAACTAGTTCCGGTAACCCCAGACAACAGAAAAAAAGACCGTCGCCGAAGGAAGGTCGACCTCCGAGCCCTAATACGTGACGAGGATGTCTTATTAATCACCGAAATACTCCATCAAAGCATACAATATGAAACATTACCCGAAAACCACATTGGTTTAATGTACGCAGCCATAATTGGAAACATAAAAATAGCGGAGATTTTTATTCAATTAGGAGAGGATGTAAATAAGAGAGAACCAGTTCTTAGTTTCACGCCAATAATGTTAGCAGCAGCCTGTGGAAATGATGCAATGGTCCAGTATTTGATGGAGAAGGGTAGTTATGTTGATGTTGCTTCCGTGAATGATGTTACGTTGTATGATGTAATGAGTATGTCTAAAGGAATTTCTAAGGAGACTTTTTTGTGTTTTGACCATTATGTGAATTTTGGGATGTCTTCTAGTTTTTCGAGTAAGAAAGATGGGATTTGGAAGAAGATTGGATCGTATTTTAAGAGTACAAAGAAAAAGTGTAATGGGAATTTGTATCCTGGGTGTATTGCTTTGAAGAAAAGGGTATATGATAACATGGAGAGAGTAGATATATTTAATGATGAATTTTTTGAACAATTTGAGTGTGAGAAAATTCCTTATGATAATGATTCAAAGTGGTTGGAGATAGATACTAATCGTATTTCGGATAAAAGTATGAACATAATGTCTGAGGAACCCTTACAAACGGTATGTTATTTTAATTTAAAAAATGATAAAAATAAAATAATTTCAGAACACCCTAATTCTAGACAACATCCCATGCGAAACCTACAACAAAATATTCTGCCAAAGTTTCGAGGACATCTCTGAAGTAGTTCCATATTCAAATAACGACACAAAAACGAAACTCGAGAATTTAAATAAATATCGTAAAACAACGGAGGAGGTAAGGAGGACAGAAATCACAAAAATTCAAAGAGAAGAAAAAGTCCTTAGTATCACCTCTTTCGATTCCAACGAGATAGTAGAGTACAATGAAATTGATGATAATTTACTAGATACCCTTGTTGATGCAGCATTTACAATGTTAGATGGTTTGTAAATATTTGTATAATACTTTTTATCAACATTTATTAACACAATAAAAATCACTTTATACTCCTTTTTTCTTTCTTTTTATTACAATCTTTATTTAATAATTAGTCTTTATGTAAATGTTAATTTGTTTAAAAAAATTAGTCTACGTCAAAGTATATTTATGAGACTGGAGGAATGAATACTATGTAGATCAATAGGAACAAAAATCAAACTTAGTGATAGTGATTTTCTCCTTCTCCATTCATATAATGCAAATTGTTTCTCAATATCATTTATTCATATTATATGTACACAAAATGTAATATGTGTCTCTATGATACATTTTAATACGTCCTCCTTCAAATGACATTTCTTTTTTTTGTTTAATAGATTGATGGAAAATAAATTATTTAATATGTATGTAATATCTGCAAATATTTAACTGTATTATTATTAGTCTCTGTATATTTTACAATAAAGATAATAAATAAAAATTTTAGTATATTTTCGAATTTTTTTAAGTAAAATAAATATATATGTATGTATTTACGTGTGGATAAATTTCAGGTTTGTAAAAAATCACTATGACTTCCCTGGAACTGTCAACGATAGCTGATACTTTTAAGAAAGGTGAAAAAATTATTCATCTAGATTTAAAAGGAGCACCACCTAAAATTGTTTTTTACCAATCTTTTTTTCCATTTTTGAAAAAAATAGGTGTAACTGCTATATTGATTGAATACGAGGATATGTTTCCGTATGATGGAAAGATTAGCACGATTAAATGCGAAAATGCTTATACGGTGGAGGAGATAAAGGAAATTAATAGATTGGCTATTTTGAATGCACTTGAATTGATACCACTAGTACAGACTTTTGGTCATCTTGAATTTGTTCTTAAGCATAATAAATTTTACCATCTCAGAGAAGTTTCAAATAAAGATGACACCATCTGCCCAAGTGATGATGAAACTTACATATTATTAGAAGAAATGATAACACAAATCAAGAAACTCCATCCATTATCAGCCCGAATTCACATTGGCGCCGATGAGGCATACCAAATAAACAAAGATTACCGTTGCCATGAAAACAAGACTGATGACATCTCAATAACACTAAGACACATCTCTAAAATTGCTTGCATAGTTAAAAAAAGAATTGGATTTAGTGAGATACTGGCATGGTATGATATGTTCGAGAAGGCAACCATAAAACAATTGAGAATGTATGATTTTGATACGTTAATTGTACCCGTTATCTGGGGGTACAGGGAAGATCTTTCGTATTTAACAAAATCACTGCTTCAAAAATTTTGTATGGTACATAGTTTAAGATACTTATCATTTAATTTAATTAAATTATTACACATTTTAGGTGTTTAAAAAAATGTATTTCGCTGGAGCGTTTAAAGGAGCAATGAAACAAGATACGCAGTTTAATGATCCTAATCGGTATTTGAGGAATTTGCAAAGTTACGTTAAATATTACAAAGATAATATAGATTGTTTTCATGGTAATTGTAAGTTAGGTGGAATAATTTTGACGGGATGGTCCAGATTTGCACATCACCTGAAACTTTGCGAGTTATTACCGCCATCTATGTTTAGTTTAGTTCAAGAGATGGTTTATTTGAATAATATTGAACAGAAGTGTGATATTAGAATAGCTCAGGAGGCTCAAAATTTGATGATACATGGATTTCCAGGAGATGATTTATATGCATTAATAGAGGAGATGAGAGAACTTCATAAAGAAATTGAAGAAAATGGCCATCGTGTTGATGAGGGAAGGATGAGTAAGATAAAAAGCAGAATCGAGTCTACCTTTAAAACTTATTTCTACGACTCAGCATGGGAGGAATGGGAAAAGAAGAATTGTCCTTCAATTGACCACTATCACGGTGTAAAATATCGAGTTAAACGTCAATTACGAGCAATAAAAAGTCTTTTTTAATAGAATCTTTCTGATCTCATTTATTGGTAATATAAAAATTTATACATAAAACTAAAAAAAATTTTTAAACATCCTATTACATTCTAATTTTATGGTATTGTGGTGATTCCATAGTTTCAGTTTGTATTGATGGTTGGACAGGGGTAGCGTATGCCAACATGAACCTTCCCATAATTTCTATTTTACAGATTTTATCAGAGTAAAAGTTACTTTTTGAGGCGAAATCTCCGATTCCAGCGATACTTTCGAAGTTTAGATTAAATCTAGTTTGAGAGTTTCTTTGAATTTTGTTGGCTATCTCTTGGATGTTACATTTGTTCCATTTTCCGCCTTTTGAATTGAGTAAATCTTTAAAAGTGCTTATCATTAAATTTTCTAATTCCTCATTACAACACATGAATCCTGATTTGTTTGTGTAACATGATTCCAAGGGGTAATAATTCTTTCTTGCAGGTTCTGTAGTTGTGGTGGTGGTTGTAGTGGTAGTAGTAGTAGTAGTGGTAGTTGTTGTATCAGTTCTTGGTGTTGTAGCATAAGCAGTAACTTGTTGATTTTCTGTAAAGACGCCTTCAGATGGGGAAGGATAGTAATCTTGTGGTGGATATGGTTGTGGATAATAAGAATTTCCCATATTATTTCTTATAACATAATCTCTCAATGGTTGCTCTCGACTTGAGAATCCTTTTCTACTTTCCATTAAAGTTGATCTCGAAGTAAATTCATTAGGATCATTTCTCATTTTAGCCTTCATATCACGGATGTAATATGGCTTCCCAAAGATAAATACCTTACTAATCGGTGCATTAGAAGGTGGTCTTGAAAACAATTGTACATTCTCATCACTAGTATTTAGTGATATAACTTCAGAAACAGAAAATAATAAAAAAATAAAAGAACAATAAAATTTCACCATAACTTGTTAGGTATGAATGGAAATTATTCTATAAAATAGATAAAAATGTTAGTATATATACAACAAAAAGAAAAGAGTATAAAATTTTTTATTTTCATAATTAGTGGTATCAAAAGCAGTTTAAGCCGTTACAGCGATTATTATCACCAACCTCTTAGTAAAATGTTTTTATTTACAGATTATATATTGGTTCAAGGAAATCTATGTATTTATGTTTAAGGAGACATAAAGAAATTCCAGTAATGAATAGGTGGATTAGGAAGATGATAAAAAGACCAAAATATGAAAACAGGATAGGGAAGGTAAAAGTTACAGCAAAAGAGAAAACCCAAAGGTAAACTCTTGCTATCGTGGAGATTTTGATATGCTCATGGGATGATTGGAATATTTCAATGTATATGCAATGAATAATTGAACATGGTATAGATGATATCATTGAAAGTAAAATTGTTAAAATACCAAGGATGTATGTTTTTGTATGACTACCAGTTGTAGGTGGTAAAAATAGTATAAATGTAATAAGAAATAATAAAGAAAATGAGAGGATGAAACCTTTAAATATTAATGTAAATCTAGTGAGTGATTTTCCTATTATATTCATAAAGCATAGAAAGACAATCTGAATAATGGGATAAAAGAATGACAAACATACGGCTGTTTCAAGTGAATAACCATAAAATTTAAAAATTTCTATGGAGTATGCCATTATAATTGGAACACCAACTGAGACGTTTAATAAAACAAGGAGGACTGTAAATTGGTATACGTTTTTTGGTATATTAATATCGTCATAGACCGTTATTGTTAGATCATCATCATTATCATGAAGCATATCAATTTTTTTATATCCATTAGTGAAATAATATATTGTCATTAATATATCTGGTATACTAACTATAAATAAATAGTATTCTGTTATTTTATAATAATTTGTCAGTAATAAAACAACATTAGGATACAAATTACCCAATGAAAAGATAATTGAAGGAATAAGAAATACAGTTGGTCTAGATTGGTAATTTGTATTTTGAGTTAAAGTTATTCCATTTATAATAAAACCTATTCCAGTTCCAATTCCAAGTAATACTCGTCCAATTACGATCATGTAGTATGATGATAGTGATTGAAGTAATGATCCGAATAATAAAAACCCAGAGGTATATGTATATGCATTTTTAATTGTAAAATTAGATAAATTTTTGTACATAAAAAATGCCGTTCCACATATTTGACCAAATGAGAAGGAAGATGATAGGATTGATAAGTTAAATGCTGAGAAGTGGTAAATTTCTTCGATTACATTTGAAACTGATTGATTAAATATTTGAAATGTTGATAAGAAACATATTAGAAATATGAAAGAGTATTCCATTTTTAAGAAAATGTTGTAAAATAACTTCTTATAAATTATTTATTAGTGAAAATGTTAATGACAGTTTATTGAATTGAAAGGTTAGTGTCATTTTCAAATTACAGTTGACAATGAAATAATTATAAATTTCTACATTTTTATTGCTTCAAATTATAACTTCAAAAATTTGAGTTAAATTGTATTGTATAATCTATGGAAATGTAAGGAATGGAGAAAGTTTTGTTAAAATACCATTGTTTTGTTAATAAATTAAAGTTGTTGTAACTTAAAAAAATTACCATATAACAACACCATTTTAAAATTTAATTTTTAAAAACAGAATATTATTTCTATTCTATCAAGAAGATTAGTTAAAAATTAGCATTTTACCGTGAAATAACATCAGTTGTTATTTAACAATATTTCCATTTTAATTAAAAAATTGTCATTGATATTTGTGACATTTACTCTCATCACATCCTCCAATTATTTTGTATATCTCTTAACAATTTAATGACATAATACAAAATCTTTTTCATAAAAACTTTCCTTTTTAATACCTAAATTTTTTTAAACTTTTAATGTTGAAGTCACCTTACAGTAACACTTCTACAATTATTACTAACTATACTTACAACAACACAATTGAAGCATGTAATTACCTCAACAAATTTACATCGCATCAATTTTTACCATACATTGATAACAAAGAATATATTTATGCAGCTTTTAAAGTTTATGGTAAATGTTTAAATGCATTTCAAATCATAGAGTGGGTGAAGTTTCAGTTTTTTAAAAAGTGTGAGATATACTTTCCATTGTCAACAGAGGATATGGATATTGCTCAGGAGGCATTTTGGTTCTTTCAGGAGAATGTTAAAGGTAATTATTGGTGTTTTAGGAGGATCAATAAATTTCAACAGTTCCTAAAGCTTTTACTGAATATCAATAAATCTAATTATAATATTAATTTGTTGATAAGGAAAACTATTAGAAATCACAGGATTCACACGAGGAATATCCCAAGATATGGTTGCATACTGATAAATTCCACCTTAAACAGTATTATAATGGTTAAATCCGCCGAATCCCTCGACACATGGAACCTCCCAAAAGGTAGAATAAAATCCAACGAATACCCCCACGAATGTGCAATCAGAGAAACATACGAAGAGACCGGGTTCTATTGTTTTGACGTGACATACAAACTATTCATAGATGCAAAAATAGGAAAAAAATACTTTGGTTACTTTATTGTTTTGGATGTTCCAATGAACTATAAATTTATGACGAGGAGTCCATTTGAGATAAGCGATATTCAATGGGTCTTAATCAAGGACATTTTGAAATATACAACTTCAAATGTCAAAAACACAATAGAAAGGAGTCCATTAACAGAACGACCACCACAATCACCATCAGTGAGAGAACCAAAATTCCGTCAAATTTTCCCAATAATACAAAAACTTTTAATTGTTATAAACAATTTGAAAGGAGTAAAAGAATAAAAATATAGTGATGTTGTTATTGATAATATATTTTGTGTAATTCTTTTAATAAATATTTTTGTGAAGTAGATGTTGTATTAGGTTGGTTGTGTATTGATAAGATACATGCTTCGCACACGTTCAAAGGTGCCATTTCATGGTTCAGATCAGAGATGGCTACGATTGACGCGTGTGAAAAATGTACTTATAGAATATTTTTTATATATTTTATTATGTAATAAATATTAGAATATTCTTTAAATTGTTAAAAAAGAAATATAAAATATATATAGTAGTAGGGAAGATGTGTATAATATGATATATATTCGAGACGAAACCTCGAATGTGATTCAATACAATGAAAATGCTATTTACAAAGATATATTTATATACATATATATTTAAATAAGTATACATATATACCAACAAATAGAGAATAATAATTGATAATAACAATGATGATTGCTATGAAGTGAGGTAAAGTGAGGCATATACATCATGATCTATTGTGTGAGTTAAAAGAGGTAATACAAGGTCAGACTTGAATTGTAAAATACATACCTTTTATATATGCGCACATACATATATTAATAAAGTACTATATATATTTCGATAGGAGAATCATTTCACAATGCAAAAAGTTCAATGTATAAAAAGGATAGTTGATATTTGAAGCTGGATAATCATCAAATATGGATGTTTAAATAAGGAGGATAAATGTGAGTGAACAGATTAAATAAATTATGGTTTATTAAAATAAACTAGAATATATTATAACTACCCTAAAAATATGCAATAATTACATGTTTTAACATTAATTATACAGTTTGTCCCACTGATAAATGTTTAGTTTTTTGTATAAAAATAGAAAAGTGTGTACGAAATTTAATTATCAGAAAGGCCATACATGAGAAATCCAATGTAAATAAAGTTTGAAAAACTTCTTTGTTTAATTAAAGAAAACAAAGTTATTTATAATTTTGGAGATTAACAAAAAGAAATATAAAAAAGTAATATTCGAGGGTGATGAAATAATAATTCTTTTTGCAAATTAGATAAAAAACTTTTTCTTAACATTAATGCACATAAAATAGTAGATGGCAATATGACAAGTTATCAATGAAAGATGGAAAAGAAACAATTACAAAGTACACTAAAAAATATAAAATTATTTTTCAAAACACCATTTCTTATTAATAATAATATATTACTACTACTATAAAAACTTTCGTGGATTAGAAAAGAAAATAAAACACAAAAAAATTTTTTATATCAACAAATGAGTATATGATCTAGTGTTTTTTAGTGCTTTATTTACCTTAAGAATGAATATACAAAGACAGTTTGTTGGATAAAAGTATGTATAAAAGTAGATATATAAAAGCGAAAAATAATATTTATAAAATAATCCAAATTCAATGACAGTTAGAATGTATAATGAATAGTAAGAATTTATGAAAATATTAAAAGTATTGGTAGATATGTCTATAGGACACAATACACATAAATATTACCTATAACAAAATAAAACTTGACATAAAACTCTTTTTTCATTAACAGAAAGAAAGGTTCTTTAGAAAATATCAAATGATCAACGAGAATAATATATTGAAATGTTGTGGTAAAAACCATAAAGAGGGAAATTAAAAAGAACGAAAATTTTGTAAATGTTTTATAGTGGTAGTATAAAATTAAAAAAAAAGTGTAGAATGACTCATTAATGTACAATTTTATATTTTTTATAAGCCGAAAGAATTTTTTCCATTTATACTTCTTATTTTATAGATAAAAAGTGGTGATAATTATATTTAATTATCCTCATACCTTTAAATGATCACATTATCTTTTTTTCATGTATACACTTTAAAACAAATATTATTATGTTTTTTTGGTAATTTGAATAATATTGAAGCTGTAAAAGTTGAATTTAATACCACCACTTGCTTGGTATACAACTTTAATGGTTATTTAAATGTATAAACACAAAATACTTTGCTTTTTTTATGAAAAAGAAAAGTAGTCCAATTGAATAAAACTAACAATATTAATTATAGAGAATTAGAATTGAGGTCATTCATGAAAAATGAGTGTTAGTATTTATTTTCAAAAAAAAAGTCCTTGAATTATCGAAATTTCCTTTTCGTGTTATTTTATCATTATTTTTCTTTAACAAAAATATTATTAAATATAATTGAAGTATTTAACCATAAAATTACTAATAATATTATAATAATTTAGTAAAAACTACCTTTCAACAATATTAAAAATAATATCTAAAAAAAAACAACTTCAAAAAAAAGTTTTCATTTTTGAACTTTTGGCTTCATTTCTCCAAACAACACTAAACAAATTGCATTATACAAACAACTGCAAGACACTTACGTTTTAATAACGCATAGCCTGAGAGAGACGTATTATTTTTATAATTCTACACATATACTCTATATTTACATCTAGATATAGAAAAAGCCTCATTGGCAGTTGTATTAAGATACAAAAAGTGCGCCATTATCTATCAGTGGCATTCTTATTATTTTTTTGTTATTACACACTATATATTTTTTAATATTTTTAAAATAATTCTATAATATTATTTTTACATTTACTCAATAATTTCGTTTTCTTCTTTGAGAAATATTGTTAGTAAAGATATGAGCGATTCTAATCGTAGTGGTAGTATGAGTAATCAATCCTCCTCTACCCCTTTACCTAGTCCTTCAACATTATTACAAAATTCTAATATTAATAATATCCATCAATCTATTAATGGTAGAAGTAATAATTACAATGAAAGGCCACAACCATCTCAACAACAATCGTATGTAGTACAACAAGGACATTCTTCAAATTATAGTAATTCCACTGTCCAGAGTAGGCCTACCCAACGTATTGTAACATCCCATGGCAACTCTACGACTAACTCTCACCACCACCAGACTGTTGTCATCCAACAACGCAATCCACAATCAGGCCATCCACAAAATTCTCCATATCTCAGGACACAACCATTACAAAGTCGCGTCGTTGGACAGCCCCATACGCAACAAGAAGTACAGGCATCACAAAATGGCGATGAACCATTTGGGAATGTTGTTGTTTCCCAATTCCGAGGATCCTCCATGGGTAATTATACCGTACAACACAAACCAAGTGCTCCAAAGCCACATATACCTCAACAGACAATGCAAATTATTGAACCAACGAAAAATGGACCAGTTATCGATTCAGAGGCGCAGCCTCTTAGTGCTAAAGAACAGTACAGAGAATTGAAGAGAAATTTTAAATTTCTTGTTTATGTATGTTGTTTTAATGTAGTGTATTTTATTTTTTAAAAATGTTTTTTTTTCCAGGAGAATGAATGTTATCAAGATGAACTAAGATCTTTACAGAGGAAATTATTGAAATTGTCAAGAGATAAGAATTTTTTACTTGATCGTTTAACACAATATGAGAAATTGTCTGATTCTAGTGATGATTCAGATACCTCTGTAAAAACAATAGAAGATAAATCATCGAAAGTCAAAACCAAGAAACGTGTCCGTTCCACGGCAGCAGCAAAGAAGAAGACCTCAGTTACAGGGCCTTCTTTATCTGTTTCTCAGGATAATTCCAACAACAAAACACCAATCTCAGAGTCAACTCCAGCCACCCCATCAGTCAAAACTTCACCATTAAAAGCGAAAGTAGAAGTAGCTCCGTTATCAAGTCAAGCTTTGTTAAAAAGTGCCTCAATATCTCAACAAAGACATCCTAAATCAGCACCTCCCCAGCAATCAAATCTTGTATCTCACCATCATGATGGTTCCCATGTAATGATGGATAGTTCTCCATTAACATCTCCTAATGGTAAAATGATGCAAAACGACATGATGATATCCCCCAACTCCAGTGAATATATAATAGTAAACTCAATCCCAGACCAACACATGGAAGATAGAATAATCTACGAAGACATGCACCATGGTCAGATATTGGAGTATGTAGAGAATGATCAGTACGATAACGGTGAAGGCTACTACATCGAAAACCACTCTAACTTGTAAAACTATTATGATATAATTGACTGATAATAATCTATTACTAATTTTAAATGAAATAATAAATTTACTGTGTGTTAGAAAGAGAGTTGACGTTTGAAAATTAGTAACACCATTCCACAATTGCTTCTCTTGGTTAGAATAATTGTTCTAAGGAAATAATATGGATGGATGTTGAGACGTTGTAGTATTTGTGCGCACTCTAGAAAATAACGTTATATGTTTCAGTATATTATTATTATTATTTACTATAAAAATTCTATTTTATTTAAGTATATTGGTAGGGAATATTATATAAGATGAATTATAGTGATATTAGTTCAAGAGAGTCCTCCTCAACAGTTTCTGGAGGTGAATATAAAGATAATAGTAAGGTTTTTTCAGTGATCAGTGATTATGGAAAGGTATTTTACAATAATATATTTACGATTTTATTTTGTTTATACTAATTTTAGAATGACTATCACCCATTTGTTCATAAATTATTACCTTTTGTCAAAGAATTTAGTTATGTTTGGTTTCATTTACAAGCATACAAAAGAAAATTGATTAAATGTAAAGGACCAAAACCTTCTATGAATGATTTAATTAAGCAAAAAGTTGAGATTATGAATACAAGCAGGAAAGATAAAGAATTATGGGCTGTACAATTATTAACCAAACTTAGGAGAGATATTAAACCTGATTATAGAGATAAATTTTTAGAGAGTATTGCAAAGAAAAATTATTCATGTGTGATATCTAATCCTGATTTAAAAGGAAAAATGCGAAGAATTGATTGTTTAAGGAAAGCTGATAAAGTCTGGAGACTTGATATTGTTATGGTTATTTTATTTAAAGGAATTCCATTAGAAAGTACTGATAGTGAGAGAATCCAGCGATCAAATTCTTGTCATGATCCTGAGTTATGTGTTAATCCCTATCATATGACTATTGTTTCTAGAGAATTGGACTTATATTTAGCAATGAGGCATATCAAATGTAATGAAAATAGTGAAATTATTGAAAAGTACATTGAGGAACCTCCCTACTTAGATTCTATTCCAGCCAATTGTGAGATAATAAGTGCTGGTGCATTTTCATTAAAAGAATATCAAGAAGTAACTACAACTTCAATAAATTCACCGGAAAGTGAAAATTACAATAAAATAGAACATCCCACTCCAATTAAACCACTCCCACTGGAGAACAATAATGTTGCATATGTAACAATAGCCCCACGACAAGAAACAATTTTTTCACCAATCAAGAATACACCAAGACCACCTCCATCAGCGATAGCGGCTGTCGCTAAGGTGTCAAAAAATTTACCTGTAGTCGTGACTAGGAATGGCAACCCAACCCTGATAATGAATCCGGAAGACAAAATAAAGCAAACTTCTCCTAAACGATCATATCAAGTTGTTGATAGCAACTTAACAGATCAGTTGCCTTTAAAAAAAACTTGTAATACCGGAACAATAAATAATGTTAAGTGTATTTCATCACCAACAACACTCCTTAACACACCGATGACATTAAGAAGTAGTAGAAAGTTAAATCGTGTAAATAGTTTTGAGATGGTAAGCCAATCACCTTCAAATATCAATTTTACTCCTCTCGACTCAATGCCAAGATATACTATATATAAAAATCCAAGAATAGATTCTGTTGTAGAGTTACCGTTACCTAATACGAGAATAAATTTTCCACAATCCTCCTCACCAATAACAACAAGACGTTTCTCACAGATTAAGAGAGTTAACAGTAATAATACTTATCAAAATATTATTATCCCGAATATGGGGAATAATGGTACTCATGTACCTAGTATTAATGAAACGTGGTAGTTATTATAACTTTAAAAAAATCTATACTCCATACTACATCATAAAATATTTATTTGTTAAAGAAAAGATTTATTTGTTAAGAAACAAAAATCAAGAATATTTTATTTGTCTGTAGCAAAGAAACCATTAATACCTCTGATTATATTTAATTCAGTTGAATGTGATATAATGTTATTTTGTATTTGTTGAAAAATAAATTTATATGCGTTGACAAAAAAATTGTTTATAAGTGGTTAAAATAACAAAATTACTTTTTCTAAGGAAAAAAATAGTTATGTTGATTTAGTTAAAAAACACGATAGTAAAGAAACACCAAATCCTGTGGCATACTCCTGATAGTTGGCTGGAGAGGCAATATCTATATGAATCCATTTAACACCTTTTCCTTGATCGATTTGTGCTCCAATGAAGTGACCAGCCAAGGAGGAGGGAGGTGAAGACATATTCCCGAGATTTGCATTTTTCATATCTGCAACTTTGCTTTTTAAGTCTAACATATAAAGTTCAGGACAATATATTAGTGGATGACAAAGTTCACCACTCTCTTTACCAGCTTTAATCAATTCTTTTTCAGAGTCATCCTGACTTGTCATGAAGGAACAGTGAAATTTCCCACTTGCATATGTTGAGCACCTGTTAATGTAGCAATATCTATGATTGTACCACATTTAAGCATCTCTTTTGCATAATGTACTCCATCACCTAGGACGAGTCTACCTTCTGCATCGGTGTTGTTGACTTCAACTGTCTTGCCGCTGAGCATTTTGATAACGTCATCGGGTTTTTGTTGCGTTTGGACCAACGGCATTCTCGGCAACACATAATAGAAGGTGAATGGTTAATGGTGATTTGTTTTTAGTTAAGTAATAAAAAGCTCCTAATGCTGCACCAGCACCACCGCAATCACGTTTCATTCCAGGCATTGCTGTTCTGCCCTTTATTGTATAGCCACCAGTATCAAATGTTATACCTTTTCCTACAATTGCAATTGGGGGATCTGTTGAGTCGAGTCTGGCTTGTATTTAACATGTATCAATCTTGGATCTTCAGCTGCACCTTTACCAACACTGTAAATACCACCAAAACCTCTTTCTTTAAGTTGTGATCCTTTAATGACATCAAAAGTTAGGCCTTTAACATTTGACAAAACTTTTCTAGTATACTCCTCAACATAATCAGGACCCATTTTGTTTCCTGGTGTCTCAGTCATCACTCTGGCACATTGTATACCATTTATTAAATTATTATATTGATCATACTCCTCAGTGGTTGCTTTAACAATTCCATGTGAAGTTGATTTATAAATACAAAAGTTAACATTCCTTGAGCCATTAGATGATTTTTCACAATAAGGGTAAAAAGTTTTTACAACAGCAGTAATAGTTCCGTAGACTTTGTCATCATCCAAAAACATTACAACGTCTACATTTTTTAATGAATTTAATGTAAGTAGATTTGTAAAATTATCAATAACAACTTTAGATTGGATGGGTGTGTTATATCGTGATAGATTGCCATTGTTTTTTAAGATTGAGATAACGGTGCTATTGGCATCAAAGACAACGTGAGGAAGATCAGTGTATTTTCTTTATTGTCATATTCCATTGTTCCTTGGTGAGTCTCCCTCCGACGGCGGTTTCGATGTTTTTTTCGTAATTTAGGGTTTTAGCAATTGCTTCGTGGATGAAGATTATTAAGAAGGAGTCTTCATTGGAGCGAATATTACTTCCAAATGTGAAAGTATTAAATGGGATCCATATTACCTAAATGTAGTTTGGTTTAGAAAACTTATCAGAGACACGCGAGAAATGAATGTAAATTTTATTAAAAATTGGTAAAAGTAGTGATTTTAGCGAAAAATTGATATACTTTTATCAATTTATTAGTGATAATAAATTCTAAAAGTATAATAGGTATAGATAAGAATAATAATCATCTTCAAATTGCTACTTTTTAAAATATATTACATCAAAGAGAAATTAAAGAGTTATAAATAAAATAAAAATCTCGATATTAAGATAAAGATTAAATGCAAAATTTATCATAAAAGATACAATATGGTCAATCAAAATGGAATGAAAATATTTTAAGAGTATGAATTGAGTAAACGATGAGTAATCTTGAAAAGAAATATATTTATACCGAAATGTCATAGAATTTTTTTCTAATAAAACATAGACCGACTTTTAAATAAATAAATAATATTGAATATAGAACAAATTAAATAATGACAATTGTTTAAATATTACTAAAGGCTTTTTTGACTATCTCGGCGGTCTAATCAATTTTTTTTGTTGAATATTCATAAAATGTATAAAAACCTTTTTTATCTTATTTAATTTTTATAAATTATTAAAAATAAATGTTTGGTGAATATTATAGTGAAAGTAAATCTAACTACTTATTTAGACTTTTGTTATATGTCCTTGAATTTTTAATATTAGAAGGAAAATGGCATGTGATATAAAAAAACCTTTTGAACAACACAATACATATATTGTAATAGGAAAATTTTGTGAAAAACCAAAGCAATTTCATAATTAATAATAGAGATAAGTTTTTTGTTAAATTAAATTCTTTAAACAATATTCACATTAATTTTAATGTTTTGTTATCTATCAATTAAATAATAGTAATAGAAAGGTAAAATAAATAAATCATTTTTATGGTGTTCCGAATAGGAATAAATGTGATCAAATTAATATAAATATTCTCACTATACATATTTAAAATAATTAACAATTTTACTGTTTGACAATTATAAAAAAATTATACATTTTTAATAGATATCACTTAGTAACGTGTATTTAATTTAGAATTAACATTTGTCAAAGTTACGTGAACAAAGTATGTATTTATGGAGAATTTTAAATACTTAAACAATCTCATTTTACTAAAATCGATTAAATAACAATTATTAAATATTTAGAAATTTATAGGAATATAGAATTTTCTTATCAAAGTTTGGCAATCTAAAATATCAAGAAAATTGTATTGGTATGGATAAAATTTAGAAATCTCTAGTGGACACCAATGTTGGTATTGATGTTTTTTTTCTGTACTCCTACTTCTTAAATGCCAAAACAAACACTTTTTGCTTTCTCTACAAATTTTTGAAATGTCATCATTAGTTAATTCCAATTTTAGTAATTCTTTTTTTTGTAAGCCTTCTTTAACGAAATAAGTTACGAAATAGAGAGCCATTATTTGAGAATTTTTTCACGTGAATGAAAATATTAGTGCTAGAGTATTTTGTTTATGCAGTAGGATGAAATTCTCGTCCTTTTTTTTTGTCAAAAAGTAAACAATGAGATGTATTTTGTTTTAAAATTGCTAGATAAAATAACCCATAGAAAATATTTAAATTAAAACACTATATATGATACTATCACAAACTTCTTTTTCTCAAATCTTTCTGATATATCACTACATTATTTTTTACAAATTTAATACATACTTTCTCCCAACATTATCACTTTTTAATCTATTTTTAATCAGAAAACAAATAACAAATTAAAGAATAATAATTCATTTAGAGATCATTAATAGATAAAAAACAACAAAACAGCAACGATTTAGAAAATGAAAATATAATCTTAATACTCCTGGCAAATACAAAACAAATCATTTACTCTTTTTTTTGTCTGATTTTTTTGATTTTGTGTCTAAACGTCCCTGGTCCTTATCTATCAGATGGTTTGATTGTGTCTTCATTTCTTTGTTAACAGTACGAGTGACGATACTAGCCATCTCATATCAGCGACTTGCTTGGGGCTTCTTTGGTGCAGCCATAAGACCTCTCTTGTTTGCCTGTGGTTTTTTACTTTACCACTCTTCGTTTTTGCACCAGCTGGTAGGGAAACTTTTTTCTTCATTTTATGTTGAGCCATTTTTTATTAATTTAATAATCTATGAAATAATTAAATAAACAAAAGTTGCTATTTAGTTTTAAAGTAAAGAATGGGATGAACCATGTAATTAGGGAAAAAAATTAATTAACAACTAAATTTAGTAACAACAAAAACATAAAAAAAATTCATTTCTTAAATTTATTATATACAAGTTTACGGTCATTGTCTTTTAGTCTTCGTTTTGCATTCTTTTTAGCTGATTGATAGCATAAACTCAATTTTGGTTGTGCTTTTTTGAATGCATTTTTAATATTTTCTTCTTTTTGTGTTCTTCGGAAATTTGCAATTATACTTCGGAATTCATTTGTGTCTGGGTTGATGAAGAATTTTTTAATAACAATACTGTTTAACGTTGGTTTAGGAGCTGATTTTGGCACTTCTTTTTTCTTTTTATTAACGGGTTCAGTTGTATTCTCCTGGTTTTGAGGTTTCTCAACAACAACGGCTGGTTTTTCTTCAGGCCGACCAATTGAGCTGAGGAAAGAAAATGAAGATGAACCACCACAGAGTTCGTTCTTTAAGGCATCATCTACTTTAAAATATTGCCCCTCAACTACAATTTTCTCAGGTTCATTTTTATGTTCTTCTTCATTTGAAGATTTTGCTTCTACAAAACCACTTTTTTCCTTGTATTTCTTCATCCATTCAACGTGAACTGGATTTGTTGGATCGTATCTGTTAAAAGGCCTTACTAAATCTTTTTTTCCTCTCCTTATGCTTGATCTCTCCTCCTTCTTCTTCTACCTCTTCATCTTCTTCTTGATCATCATCTTCTAAAAATTTACTATCGAGATGAAAACGTTCATCATGTCCATATTTTGATTCTAATCTCATAAGCTTTGCTGCCTTTTTCCAACGTGTCTACTTTTAATTAAATCTTCTGCATTCTCTTCAAAATCATCTTCATCATCCTCGTCGAAAAGTTTCATACTATGCTTTCCATTCTTCTGTGTATCATCGTTCTACAATAGATTTTTTTTTAATTTATGAAGACATTGTTTAAACTTACACTCATACGTCAGATTCATCATCACTATCCTTAAAGACAACATGTTTAGACCTTTTTACATTATCTATTTCTTTTATTGAATCTGCAATAACTCTTTTTCTTCCTGTTTTCTTCTTCTTTTTTTTCGTTTATAAAGCTTCTTGTCGCTTCTCTTTCTGCTTTTATCTTCTTTAATTCCCGATCATTACTAGATGTTTCTTCCATTTTGCAATAAATAATAAAGTTATGGAAATATTTATATTTAAGGTTCCGGAGATAGACGTGTTTCCCATTTACACGCAAAACAGGTCGTTTTAAAACAGTTGATTGCACTGTGATAGAGGGTTTGCCTTTTTAGAATGGGGTAGAAAAAATTTGAAAAAATATATTTATCATTAACAAATGGTGCGGCTTTTAAGGTAGATTTTGATGTGTCAACTAGTGGAAGGCTAATAAAAATGTAACTGATCAAGTAAAACATTCAAACAAATAAATAAAGAATAATAATCACGTAGAGAACTATCAATTATGAAAATATGTTGTAGGTTCTTACTTTTAAGCTTTAAATTTTTAAAAATTTCTTATCTATTATACTTTTCTGTAAATAAATAGTTAAAATTAGGGTATTTTGTATTAAATATTGGTAAAAAGGATTTTTCTTTATTATGAAGTGTGAAACCATGCTTATTATATATTTTTTTATATATTATTAATTATAAGTTTTAGCAAATTTTCAATACTTTTAACAGTTTTACTATTTTTTTTTTGAAGTGCAAGCATATGAAGAGAAGTCGTAAGATTGGAACTTTCTCTATAAACACTTTTAAATAATTTTTATCGTCATCAGACTTTGTGATTCATAAAAAATGTCTTCCATATTGTTTTCAATAACATCTAAATTTCCACCAGAAAGGGAGATTTCATTATTCGCGACATACAATCCGAAACATCAAGCTCCTTATGAAATTTCTAATAATTATTATTCTATAGATAACATATATGTACCAATTAATTTTCCAATTAACTATGGAAAAGCTTATATAAAAACATAAATTTTTTATTGAATAAATTTCATTATAAATACAAAATTCAGTCTGCTTGTTAATAATGTAACAAACATTGCAAATAAAATATTTTTGTTATTTGTATTTTATAGACACAACATATGAATAAAAAAATAACAAAAAAAGTACTGGAAAAAAATTGTTTTTCCTATTAGTTAAAAAAAACATATTTTTGGAAGTTAATTATCTTATAATATGCTTAAAGTATTACAATGTATCAAATAAATATTAATAAAATTTTTTACAATAAAAACATCATAAATAAAAGATTGATTTAAATGAAATATCAAATAAAGATCAAAATTTTTTGAATCAAACGACTTTAGATCTTTTTTACATATTTAATAGAAATATTTAATTGCAAGCAATTAATTTGAACTTCAGTAAAATTTTTTATACCATCATATGTAAAAACAGCATGTAATTTTTAATTGTAATAAATAATAAAAGGTTTATTGTTTTTATCAAAACTCCCATTTTATTTCCCTACGATTTTAAACTTGATCATATTTATTAAAGTTGTAAAATCAGTCTACATTGAAAGCTTTATATAAATCTTGTGTTAGATTTTCTTTCAATGTAACTAATTGTAACATTTGTAGTGTTTTTATTTTTACTCTTATTTTTTATTATATTATACAGATTTTTGTAATGGAAAATTGTGACGAAGTAAATATGATACTATAGATTTGAATGAAATTCGAACTCGTTCTACTTCGACAAATGAAAATATTTTAGATAGAGGAAGAATAAATCCTTGTTTCTACGCTGATGATGTTTCGTTGCCAAAAAGCGTTGAAGATTTCAATAAAGGAGATAGACCAACATTACATGAATTAATAAAGAGAGTTATTCATGAAGACACATTAGAAAGTAATTTGTCCAGAGTTAGCTTTGTATTTGTTTTGTTAATAATTAAGTTAAAATTTTAGAATATTACCATAGGTAAAGTAATGGAAAATGGTACAAGTGATAAAACAGAAAAAGTCCAAGGTTTTGGATGGGTTAAAGGCGTTTTGATGAGATGTATTTTGTGTATTATTGGAGCGACACTTTACCTTCGTATGTCATGGATTGCCGGACAAGCTGGAATTTTCCTAGGAATGGTTGTTATTTTATTGTCATTAGTAGTTGTTGTGATAACATCTGTCTCAATGTCAGCAATTGCTACAAATGGTGAAGTTAAAAATGGAGGATGTTACTATTTAATCTCAAGATCACTAGGACCAGAATTCGGAGGATCAATCGGATTAATATTGTATATAGCAAATATGGTAAATGGAGCAATGAATTGTGTGGGTCTGGCAGAATCAATTGCAGTTTTATTATCAGATTACGGATGGAAATTAATTGATGGAGCTATAAATGACATAAGAATATACGGCTAAATTACATGCACAGTATTACAGGGAATAATTTTTATTGGAACAGAATTTGAGAATAAAACGCAGATTCTTCTTCTAATAACTATAATATTATCTATACTTTCTCATAGCATTGGAGCATTTTTACCAGTATCACAAGATCAAATAAACCATGGAATAGTGGTTTTTCGTGGAAAACAATAGCTAATAATTTCTGGCCCGATTTTAGGGATGGAAATTCTTTTATTACTGTGTTTGGTATATATTTCCCAGCAATGACAGGCATAATGGCTGGTGCAAATATGTCTGGAGATTTAAAGGATCCTTCAAAATCCATTCCAATAGGTACAATGGTGGCAATTATAATAACAACAATTATATACTCAGGAACAATGCTTCTTTCTGCCTGTGCTACAGTTAGAGATTCAAACGGATTAAATGCTCCAATATTTCTAAATAAGAGTCACAATTTTATACCTCCAACGTGTTATGGAGATAAATCTTGTAAATTTGGTTTGGCTAATGATTATCAATACCATTAAGACAAGCTGTATTTGGGCCTTTTATTATTGCTGGTATTTTTGCTTCTACATTATCATCGGCTTCGGGATGTTTGATTGGTGCACCAAGAATTTCCAAGCACTATGTCAAGATAGATTATTCCCTGGAATATCTGTCTTCGGAAAGGGTAAAGGTTCCACAAACGAACCTTATAATGCATATTTCCTAACATTCTTCTTAACATGTGGAGTAATTCTTATTGGAGATTTAAATGCTATTTCTGAAATAATAACAAACTTCTTCTTAGCAGCTTTTGCGATAACAAATTTTGCGTGTTTTGATTCGTCAGAAAGTAATTCTCCCGGTTTTCGACCAGGGTTCAAATATTACAATAAATGGTTATCACTTTTTGGTTCAGTCCTATGTATAGTTTTAATGTTCGTTTTGTCATGGGTTACGTCATTTATTACACTTTTTATATTGCAATATTATTTTTGTATTTGAAACATTCATGTAAAAAAGTAAATTGGGGCTCCTCAGCAGAAGCCAATTGTTATCGTGTTGCATTGATGGAGTTACTAAAATTATCCAGACAACAAGTGCACGTAAAGAATTATAGGCCCCAAATTTTGGTTCTTTCCGGTAACCCTATCGCGAGGCAATGTCTTGTAGATTTTAGTTATGCTATAGTTGGAGGAAAAAATTTATTACTTTGTGGGCACGTGGTTCCATATTATTCATCCGTCTCAGCAACAGCCTGTATTCGGAAGTTAAACTCTAAGATGACTGATCTTTTAAAAGAACGAAAGTGGAAAGCCTTTTACTGCAGCATTTCCAATAAAAGCTTAAGAAGTGGAGTTCAAGGTCTTCTCCAATCAGTGGGATTAGGAAAAATGCAACCAAATATTCTGATGATTGGTTTTAAGTGTAATTGGTTGAAGGAAATGTTAGATAAAAAATGGAGAAATAATGTTATTGAATATCAAGGTGTTAATTTGGATGCTTTTGAATCTAATATGAGTTTGTGTATCTTTAAAAATGGTAATGAAAAACTTGATCATAGTAATTTATTAGGGGATTTTTATGAAAAATTGTTAAATCAACTTCCTGAAATTAAAATGGCTGATAAGGACAGTTATTTACAGGAAGATTATTTAAGAGGATATACTTCAGATTCATCAAGACCTACTTCTTTAATAGTTCCAACGCAAAACCTTATTAAACAAAGAAGCATGAGTAGCATTATTAGTTTTGGAAGTGGATCGAGAAACAATTCAACAAATAATATTGTTTCTGATGTTGGAACATCAACAAGTGACAAGTTCAGGTACAAAATTCGTGGTGGTATCATTGATGTTTGGTGGTTGGATGATGATGGAGGCTTAATACTACTAATACCTCATTATTAGCTACCAATGTTTACTCATATTTAAATGGAACGTCTATAAGAATATTTGTTATTATAAAAATGGTACTAGTGATCCTAAAAAGTTAAGGAAGATATGAAAAATTTATTGGAAAAATTCAGGATAAAGTACACGGAAATAAAGATAATCTTAGAAGAAAATAAAGAACTAAGTCCTGAAACAGAGTCGGAACTTAAATTTTACTTGGATCTTCTGAATCCCAAAGTCAATCCTCAAAATCATCTTATTCCAGCTTCATTACTAGAAAATATTCACCAATAACACAACAATATCTTCATTTTCGTGAATTACTTTTAAGATATTCAAGCGAATCAAATTTATTAATTATCCCTCTTCCAATAGCACATGAATCAGTTGTATTATCACCACTTTATATGATATGGTTAGATTTGCTGTCAAAAGATATGCCACCAACTTTATATGTTAAAGGAAATAATATTTCTGTTCTCACAAACATATCATAACATTGGTTTATTTTTGCATGTATATAAAAGTTTTAATTAGGTTGTTTTTGTATAATAAAACTTAGTCAATCGCTATTTGATTGTAAATAAGTAATTATATTTTATATAAAGTGACGTCATTTAAAATACGCGATTTATATTTGTGTAAAAAAATATTATTTATAGAAATTAAAATTTAAGAAAGTGATGTCAGAATGGGGTATTATTCCCCCTTGTTAAAGTGTAGGTGGCATATCCTGTGTAATAATTCAAGCCATAGTAAAATATAATGGTGACATGATAAAAACTGATTCATGTGCTATAGGAAGTGTTAATATTACTAAATGAGATGCTGCTGAATGTTCTAATAATAGTTCCCGCTAAACGAAGATATTGTTTTGTCTTTGGAGCAAAACGTTTCTAAGATTTCTTTTTTTACAACGTGCTTTTCGGGAGCATTTGGTGGATTTAAAGTTTCCATTAATCCATTATATTCATCAACAGTTCACGATATAAAATAACTATCTTCTTCTACAATTACTATAACATTTTTGAACTTAATTCTCAATTTATTTAATAATTTTTCCATTTCTCTTTTTGTATTGATAGGATTTCCAGCGGATGAACAAATAACAAAAACTCTAAGATTAGCTTCATGAAGAAATGAAAGAGTATTAGTTGCTATTAAATGAGGTATAAGTAGGGTTAGTCCTCTCATCATCATTTAACCACCATACATCAATATCACCCATCTTTTATTTTACATCTAAACTTTTTACCTAAATTAACTCTTGAATTCCCAGAATAAATGACATCAGAACTTTTTTTGGGTTAATTGACAAGTTTATTAAACTACTAACACTACGACTTTTCATTATGCCAGTTTTTGTTATTATTCCTGCTACTGGTCGAATTTTTTCAATCTCTTTTCCAACCAAAAAATCGTCATTAAGATTACTTTCAACTTCTAATAATTGTTTGTCTGATATTTGAAGCATCATCCATTCATATCTGTTAGCTAAATCCATACTAATATCCAGTTTTTCATTACCATTTCTAAAAATACAAATACTCATATTACTTCTAAAGGCATCGAGTATCACACCAAGATAATCATCGACATAAGATTTATCTTTTTCACTACAAACTTGTTTATCCATTTTCGTTTAAAACCGATCATTAAAATATTTGGTTGCATTTTCCCTAAACCAAACAGTTTGTAGCAATGCCTGCACACCTTTTCGAAGTGATTTATTTGCTACACCGCAGTAAAATGCTTTCGTTTTCTGGTCTTTCAACCAATCAGTCATCTTTGAATTTAACTTCCGAATATAATCTGTCGCAGAAACTGATGATTTGTATGGAACTACATGCCCACAAATTAAAAGATTGTTTCCCCCAACTATAGCATAACTAAAATCTACAAGACTTTGTCTTGCTACAGGGTTACCAGAAAGAACCAGAATTTGAGGCCTGTAATTTTTTACATGCACTTCTTGTCTTGATAATTTTAATAATTCCATTAACGCAATGCGATAGCGATTAGCTTCATATGACGAACCCCAATTTACATTTCTGGCTGAGTGTTTCAAATATAAAAATAATATCGCAAATATAAACAATGTAATAAGTGACGTAACCCATGACAAAATAAACATTAAACTTATACATAAAACGGAACCAAAAAGTGATAACCATTTATTATAATATTTGAATCCTGGCCTAAAACCGGGTGATTTACTCGCTGATGAATCGAAACACGCAAAATTTGTTATCGCAAAGGCTGCTAAGAAGAAGTTTGTTATAATTTCGGAGATGGAATTTAAATCTCCAATAAGAATTACACTACATGTTAAGAAGAATGTTAGAAAATATGCATTGTAAGGTTCATTTGTGGTACCTTTACCCCTTCCAAAATATGATAATCCAGGGAATAATTTATCTTGACATAGTGCTTGGAAAATTCTTGGTGCACCGATCAAACATCCTGAAGCTGATGACAATGTTGAAGCAATAATACCAGCAATAATAAAAGGTCCAAATACAGCTTGTTTTAAAGGTACTTGATAATCATTAGCTAAACCAAATTTACAAGAATTACTTTCATGACAAGATGGAGGTATTAAATTATAAGTGCTATTTGTAAATATTGGAGCATTGACTCCATTTGAATCTCTAACTGTAGCACATGCAGAGAGAAGCATTGTTCCTGAGTATATTAGTGTTGTTATTGTAATTGCTGTCATTGTACCTATAGGAATTGATTTTGAAGGATCTTTTAAATCTCCAGACATATTTGCTCCAGCCATAATTCCTGTCATTGCTGGGAAGTATATACCAAACATAGTGATAAAAGAATTTCCATCTCTAAAATCGGGCCAGAAATTATTAGCTATTGTTTTCCATGAAAAACCAATAATTCCATGGTTTATTTGATCTTGTGACACTGGTAAAAATGCTCCAATGGTATGAGAAAGTATAGATAATATAATGGTTATTAGAAGAATAATTTGTGTTTTGTTCTCAAATTCTGTACCAATAAAAATTATTCCTTGTAGTATTGTACAAGTGAATATACCATATATTCTGACGTCGTTTATTTGTCCATCAATTAATTTCCAATTATGCTCTGATAATAAGAATGTAATTGATTCTGCTAATCCAACACAATTCATTGCTCCGTTTACCATATTTGCTATATATAATATTAGTCCGATTGATCCTCCGAATTCTGGTCCTAATGATCTTGAGATTAAATAGTAACATCCTCCATTTTTAACCTCACCATTTGTAGCAATTGCTGACATTGAGACAGCTGTTAGTAAAACAACTACTAATGATAATAAAATAACAATCAATCCGAGAAAAATTCCAGCTTGTCCGGCAATCCATGACATACGAAGATAAAGTGTCGCTCCAATGATACACAAAATACATCTCATCAAAACACCTTTAACCCATCCAAAGCCTTGAAATTGCTTCTCAGTTATTGTAGTCAACATACCACTTTCCGACATAACTTCCATAGGCTAAAAATAGATGATCAATAAAAAAAAAACAACATACACAAAGTTCACTGGTGTATGCATCTTCACTCTGTGGTAATTTTTGTATTGAATCCTTCAAAGTAACTCTATTATTTGAGAAAAAATCCTCTGAATGCCTTAGAGCAACGACATCTTCATCCTCAAAACATGATCCTCTCCTAGCACTTTTATCTAAGCTTACATTACTGTTATATCTTTTAATTGAATTGTTAATATTAGTACTATTGTCTGGTGAGTTGTTGTCTTTTTCGGTAGTTGTAGTAGGTACCTCCATAACAAACAGTAATTTAATAAATGATATATAACTAACACTTAATTTTATTTTTATATAATAGCTACTTCCTTCTCAAGATGAACAAAGAAAAATAAAAAGCGTCATTTATAGTAAATGAAATAATTATATAAACATTTAATTACCATTATAAAAATGATCATAAATTTTTGATCGAAACAACATTTTTTATATTTGTTGACATCATTTTAATTAATTAATTTATAATACATTAAAATGTTGTTTAAAAAAACTTTTGCACAAGATCACTTCCTATTTTCAAAATTTTTTATTAATAGTTTAAGTGAAAATTATTATTTATTGCATTAAATAGGTTATAGAATATTTGTAATTTATCATCAATTTAAACACGGGAAAACTTATATTAAATAGTAAAGGTGTTTTATGACTTGTTAATTTTTTTAAAATTTATATTTTGATTTTTTATATAAAATTTGATATGTAATGCAATGTTGTCATCCCATTTTCAATAATAGTTTAGCCGAAAATGTTTTCCTTAAAAGTCATTTATTTTTATTATATTCTTTTCATAATTTCAATTGTACACACAAAAAAGGACACAATCAGTACAAATCTGTAAATTTATCCCATCTAATAAAATTTAATTTTCTTTTTGATTTCAACTAATTTTTTTGCAATTATTTCACACAAGAAAATTAAAGCAACAATTAATGGAAATTATTAAGATATGTTCCTACTTTTTTAAGGTATTATTTTTATTTTAAAACTCAAGTTATTTTTACAATACATTCCAAGGTACAAACTTAGAAATTAATTTTATTTAAAGTTATAAATACTTTTATAAAAAACCCTTATTAACATATCATAGTATCCTTATTAGTATGATTAAATAGTTTAAATTACTTTAAATTATATTTTTTTATGAAATCATACTAGTCTGAAACCCCAACATTTTTTATACTGTCTTGCGAGATCTTATTACAAATCAAGCTTATGAAAGGTTATAAAATAATATATATTTCTCTTCTAAGTGAAAAATAGCTTCTAATTGTTTTATTTGAAAGAAGGGAAACATAAAAATAATGTTTTAAATTAATAATACTTTATGTGGTTAAATATTTATTGTTGAAAAATTCTTGAATTTTCAAATCAATTGTTGTTAGTAGATTGTTTAGGAGGATAGTCCTTGTTAAAACTTTTCAAATTTACATGAAATTGACTTCTAAGTACCTACGTTATAATATATTTGAAGAAAAAAGGTAATTACATTAAGATAAGCATAGTATTACAAAAAATTACCATCATTAAATAAAAGTTTTATTATTTCAAAATGTTAAACGTTAATATTTTTGTCAAAATCTGGCGAAATTTATGAAATAACCTAACATTTGTCTCGTTAGTAACATTTTTATTGCGATTAATAGTTTTAAATTTTAAATGAAACTTAATTTTTTCAACAAATGAAACATTATATTTCATCATGAATTGACAAATTTGTTACTTTTTTATGTGTAGAAAGATTTAATAAATATAATTTTCCTAAAATGATTATATAAATAATTATTAAATTATCTTTTTGGCCAAACATGTAAAGAATTTTTAAAACTTATAACCTAGAAAACTTATACAAATATAGAATACATCTAATCGAGACGTATTGTTATCATATTGGTTTGGAAAATAATTTCATAGTGTTTTATATTTATATATAATTGTAAATTTTACACTTTTCTGATCACTTTATTATTTTGTAACACATTTTTTATTTCATAAAAAAAATATTATTATTTTCAGGTTTACTAGCACCTTAAAAAGTACTAATTGACAAACATCTGAAGATAAAAGAATATTAAATTCATAACTCGTCTTTTATCACATTATATTAGATTATTATTTTGGTATTAAATAGATAAGTTATAAAAGTATTTGAAGGTCCTGACGACCATTTAAACAAAAAATGGTACTTTTTCTAAAATAATAAAATCCAAGGAAATATTGAATACACAAATAAAATGAGAATGATTTATTTATTCTAAATAAAATGTTCACATAGTAATTTTGTTAAACTGTTTAATTACAAAAAAATTATTTTCCTCAACATGGTGATCCGCAAGCTGGAGGTGGTTGAGAACACCCACATCTTCCTGAAACTCCTAATCCTCCAAAGAAAAAGGCATTATTCGAAATAGCAAAAGCTAGAACAATAGCAGAAACAGTAAACAATTTCACTTTTCGGATGAATATGTATTTTGATAACTAAATGATAATTTTTAGCAAAATTTGTTTCTTTATATTTTATTTTATTTCAGATCATTTTGTTTTTTATAATTACGAGAACCTGTATTTAAATAATAGGAGTTTTGATTCTTTTTTTTACGAAAAATGAATTACCAAAAAAGCAAATTCTGTTCCGCACGAAAAAAAGACACAGGTTTGCGTAATATATAATAAATTTGTCCAAATTAACAAAAATTGCCTTTTCTTGACTTGCGATTAATTTTATTGCAATTATTTCGTACATAAAAGTTAAAGCAATAATTAAAGAACTAATAAAATAAGTTTTGATTTCCCTTCTATATCATTTTTGTTTTATCACTTAAATTGTTTTGTACAATAAATTTGAAGATACAAGATTAGAATTTCATTTTATGTAAAATTACAAACGTTTTTGTAAAAAGCATTTCTAACATGTCACAGTACATTTTTTTAACTATGTTTCAACAGTTTAAATTATTATAAATTTTATTTCTTTATGAAATTACACACATTTAATAGTCCAAATTACTTTTATAATGTCTATAAAAATCAAACTATGAAAAATCTATAGAACATCATACATTTTGTTCGTAATATAAAAAAACATTCAAACATCTAAATTAAAAAAAAGACAAGTACCAATATGATATTTTTAATTATTAATATTTTGTGTGGAAAAATAATTACTGCTTTTTGTTATTATTGTTATGAAATTTTAAAATTTCTAAACTTATTGTTGTTAATAGACTGTTTAAAAGAATGATTTTTGTTAAAGGCTTAACAACTTTACAGGAAATTGACTGCTAAAAACGTACTTTATAATATAAAAAGTAAGTTAGACTCTAATATGAGCATAATATCACAAAAAATTATCAAAAGTAAATTAACGTTACATTACTTCAAAATATCACACATATATATGTTTGTTAAAAACGTCAAAATTTATTGCAACAACCTGGTATTTTGCATCGTTTACAACATTTTTGTTATCGCTTGATATTTGTTTTACATAAATAGCCTTTATCACCTATCATGATGCAGTGCTTATATAATAATAAGAAGATAATCTCTAACAAATACTTAACGATTAGTATCACCTAAATTAGATATAATTTTTGTAATGTATTTCTTAAGTTTAAGTTAATTTCATCAATTTTAATTCTAGGAATTTAGAAAGATGTAAGAAAGTTTGAGATATTTATAATAATAAATAAATACTGGTAAGTAAAATAAAAGTATGTATTGTTGTTAAAAATAAATTTAGAAGGACATTATTATAAAATTTTGAAATCCTAAGCATTTCATTAATAAAATCTTTTATATTTACTTGTCGTCGCAATAAAAAAATTCTACTCTTATTGTAAAATTATATCATAGTTTTCTACTTGTAGTATATATGAATATACTTAATAAATCCGTGAAATTTCAGAAATTTTAATTAAAACAAGCTTTTAACACACATCTAATTTAAATAAATACAATTGGATTAATAATTATAATAGTACATATATTAAATCCAAGAATTGAATAAACTTTTTAAAGTATAAAAAAATTGTAAATAAATTATTAATCAAAAGCTGAATTTGTATTTTTTTTATTTTAATTTTACGTATGTAGAGTAATTGTGATCAACTATTTAATGATTAAAACTGATACAAAAAATTGATTTAGCATTATAAATTTTTTAAAAAATGGTTGTGAAATATTTTATTTTTTTAATAGTATGTACATAAAATGGTCACTTTTTTGTTACATTTGTTAAGGCTTACAATATTATTTTTATTTAAAAAAATTAACTTTAACTCAATTCAGTAATATTCTTCAAGCTCTTTTTTTTCAAAAAAATAGGCAAAAACAGATGGCTCTAAAGTAATCCTAAGTTTGAGAGTCAAATGACCCTGAAATGAGATCATATTTGACCCTGGGTTCTTAAAAAATTAAAAATATACATCTAACGTTTGAATCCAGTTATGAAACATGAAATTTAAGAAATCATCTATTTACAATTATAATTCTTACTTCTGTACAACTTTTTGAAACGCTGAATGATATGAAATAAACAAGTAGTACTCGAATTTGCATTAGATTTTTAATGGTAGTGGAATCATGTATTAAAACATATATGCAATTAATTTGTGTCTTGTAATTTTGTGTAATTTGTAGAATAAGGAATTTCTCATTAAAGCACTATACAAAACATTTATTTCATTAAAAAGAATGTGTTACATTAATTACCGATAGATAACTGTTTAAAGATATTGGAAAATTTTCTTTTTTAACACTAGATTACTAATTATTTGTCAAGTTAAAGAAAAGAAACCAAATTTAGGTAAAACTTTACTGTTTATTAACATCATTAATTACTACACAGGAGCATAAAAAATTACTAATTGGTTTAAGTTTTTTAATTTAAATGTTTTTTTTATTAGAAGTATTACTTTATGGAATTAGAATTTTTTGAAAACGAAATGGCTGAGAATACATTTAATTAGAATCGATTATTCTTAGCATTAGTACAAAACTAATAAAATGAAGATCCAGGAATAAAAAGAAGTCGAAGCATTTTTTAAATAGAGAAACATGATTTCAACTAGTTTTTTATTATATAGTTAGAACATTGTAAATTTGTTAATTATAAATAAGGTTTAAAACTCTAAAATCTACTAAAAGTTTAGATGACCTCACATTTATTACAACTCTGGTTCATTCTAGAGTCATCTGTTATAGAGTAAACATAGAGAATTTCTTAAATATATCATATTTTAAGATATTTATGTTTTTCAGAAAAATTATTATACTATTACAACTATAACAAAAATAATTTAAGCTTTTTATATCAAAACATTTAGATTTTCATAAATGTTAATATTGTATTCGTATATTTTTATTCTACTTTAAAAACTTTTAACTAAATGAATTGTGATTATTAGTTATATTAGATTTTTAAAATAGGATCAAACTTCAAAGCTTATTCAATGATTCATTTTTTCAAAAATATAATTTATAAAATAAAAGTACAGGAGAATGTGTAATTTGAATATAAAATCAACAAATTAAAAGTTTGTTTATAAAAAAGATTACTTCAAAATATTTATCATTATAATAATAGATCTGCTTCAATAGTACAGATAAATCAATACAAATACTACTCATAAAAATACTTATTTTTAAGGGATTATGGGAAAAAATCTTTTATTTATCTTTCTATGCCTACAAGTAATATGACAAATTAATGTGTTAATAAACTCACTTTAAAACTTAATTAGCTTTTTTAGAAATAAATAAGTTTGGTAATACTCTAGAATTTGTTATTAGATTGTGATAACGATTGTGTAATGATACACAGTTAGTGACATCAAAAAAACTATTGAAAGGTATGAAACGTTTTCAATACACCAACAAGGAAGATCATGGATAAAAAAATATATAATAGCACTAAATTATGAAAAATAAGTTTTTATGTTGTAATTTAGATGGGGAAGAAAGATGAATAATAAATACGTTATTTTTAGTACTCTAAAATACACTACTACGTTTTATTTATTTGTTACATAGAAGTTAAAGTAATTATGTAACAAAAAAGAATTTTATTTCCATTGTTTATAAACTAAATTAAAATCTAATAATCAAAATTGCAGTCAACTATAAATTCTATCGCCAGATAAAAATATAATTGTAAATATATAAAGAAATCACTAATAATGATTTATGTTATTAATTGAGGAGTATAAGAAAAATAATAAAGATATAAAAAGTGCGTCAGAAAAACTTGCCTAATACAGAGATTATTTTATGTGTAGAAATATTAAAGTTACATTATGAATTGAAATTTTTCAAAACAGTGTGTTTGACAAAAATTTGTTATGCGGAAATGTATTCGTAAGCATTCTAAAAAAATGGTAAAAGATTTAAATTTATATTTTTATAAATACTTAATAGTGATTCATAAATGAAGTATTTTGAGGAAATTGATATACTGTCGGTCCTCCTTATCTGCGGTAGGTTGTTTCCAGAGATTACTGCAGTTACTAGAGAACCGTATTATTTCCTATTTTCATACACTAAAACCTCTAAACTATAATGATAGACAATGTAAAATTTTTTTTCTTAAAATTGTAGACAACAGTTCTCTCTTAATTAACTTAATTTAAAAAACAATAATTAATTTAATCGAAAGTGGAATTTGCACTCTAAGATAGCTAAAATAAAAAAATCTCATATATTTCCCTGTGTTAAAAATTTCATGTTTCTGGTAGTTTTCAAACCGCGGGTACCGAGACTACGGATACAGGGGAGAGCCGGCCGTATTGGCAAATTAATATGCTAAGTAAATTATTTTTTATGAAATATTATTATTTTCACGTTAATTAACATATTAATTAACTAACAAGTACTATCATTGATGTACAATCATAAAACTTCTACACAGAAAAAATGTCCAGTACTGAGCAAACTTTAGTGATACATCTTGAATATTTTAAAAGAATATTCAGTGTCAATTCAATCTATATAGTGGAGATAATATTTATCTATTTTTGCATAATAATTCATATTTTTTAACTTACACTTCAATAATAACTTTGTCATTTTTTTATTTAATATAGTTAGAATTTTATTAGATTTTATTTGATTATCAACTAATTTAAAAATATTTAACAGTACGAGATTTGTTACATCTTCTTTAATTTCTATCTTGCTTTTTAAAACTGTTTTATTATTCATCATTAATAAATTATTATCTTTTGCTAAGTTATGTTCTATTTCATAATTCTAACTATATTTTCAGTGTTTGATATTGCGTTAATAAAAATTTTATATATGTTTTATTAACCTTTTTAAAAAATATTTTTCACCATAATAGAATCTTTTGTTTCAATTTAAATTAACTAAACACATAGTTAACAGAATCAAAACTTACAACATAATGATAATCAGAAAATCTATCATTGTTCGAATTTTTTTATCATTATTAAGATAGATATAATAGTCGTACTTTTTTTGTAAATTTTTTATAATTCATTGAACTTTCACGATATATGTTAAACTCTAATGAAAGAATATTTCTACCATATAAAATAACTTAAAAACACTTACACAAAAAATTAAAGATATTAACTATGGTTGTCAATAATGTGAATAGCAATATAAATGTTCTAGTAATCTTTTGAGGAGTGTTGGATCTTAAAAACATTTGTTTATTAAGCTTATAGAATTTAAAAAAACTTTATTAACACCTAAGCAATATTATTAAAGTATAAGATTAGTGCATAAGTTATTGCCGTTTTTTTTATTAAAAATTTAGAACGTTTTAATTTTAATAAGAAATTTATCTAATTCACATTGTATTGTTCATTTTTATCTACATATTGTCTTCACCTAAGCAAACATGAAATCAATTCTAGATGTAAAGAATTTTTAGTCATTTTGAAGAAAGTTTTAGAAAATTAATAACTACTTCATCAACTTTACCAAAGCTTCTGTCTTTCAAAAAATTATGTAGAGATAAAGATAGCTAATAATGAGATGGGGGTACACTTGGAAAATATGTTAAGTGAAAGAGACCTTCATAATATAACTCATTCAGATTTTTTCTAGTATTAAATATCATGTGTTGTTTTATTAAAAGACAAAAATTTCACCAATTTTAAATTTTGCCGTTTTTAAAATATTTTCTTGTTCAATTTTAATAACATACCACATTATAGGGCATAAAAAGTAGCTTGAATGTGATAGAATTTTATAAAATTTTCATTAGAAGCAAAAACTCTACAAGTTCATGCTTTATCTTAGAGATTCATTTCATAAACTTGAAATGTTGAAACCAATCTTTACAATGTTGTAACTACTCCTATGTCACCTCTCAATACTCTAAAAAACATTTTAGAAGCTATACTGTATTATGTTTAATTGAAGCTCCTTGAAAACACGGTGTTAAAAATAACTCCTAACTGCATCAATCTTTTTAGCAAAAAAATATAGCATAGCAAATATAACAAATTGTAAAGTTAAATAGTGGTACTGTCAAATATTATTATAATTTTATTTTTTATATCTTGCAATAATATTTTTCTGATGATAAAAAATGACTATGAAAAGTACGGCAGAACTTTTGCACCAACCTCACGCAAAAATATTCTTTGAATTTTGGTTGGCTGGAAAATTACTTCAGGAAATTTTAGAATTCTCAGAAAAAAAAATTGAAAGAAAAATATATTTCAGGATTTCTTATCCTGTAAATTAAACCAAATGCACGGTAGATGTGTTGTCTTTTACAGATTTGCATAAGGTATTCGCAACATGACTTCATCTACTAGGCACTGGAAAGGAATAATATTAAATGTTCTCTTAAACTAAACAATTTATTTCATAAAAAATTCAATGAAAATATTTCCGCAATTAACAGGAATATTTTTCTTTTAATTGCGTGGTCTACCAGCTTTCCTAAAAATTGTAAAAAATTTTTCTGTCAATTTTTTTAGGTAGTAACCTTTAATGTTAATAAATTTAAGATACTTAAGCTACTATTAATAAATTTTATAAGAGGTGCTACGTAAATCTCTGTGATGAGCAAATAATTTTTTCTAAGTATACAAAAAAAAATTTTTACTTAAACACCAAAACTTCGTAGAATATCTGCTATTCGTAGTGTATAAATTATTATTTTGTTCTCGTCATTTTAATAGCATTTCCATTATCGATGTTATTCATGTTTCTTTTAAATTTTAATAAGACTTATTACATAAATTCTCTAAATCTTGCCTACTTATGGATTAAATTTTGTTGTTTATATAATCGCTTATTTTTGAATTATTTTTTTATAATAATGAAAGAAAAAATATAAAAATTTAGATATCTATGCCAATTTTTTTAAAAACAAAATATTTAAAGATTAAAATAAATAATTTTATTAAATCAAATATTGAATTACTAAAATGAAATTCCGCCCTTTAATTGGGTTGACCTAGATAATAAAAAATGAAAGAAGTACTATTTAAAGTAAGGATTTTTTAAAATTCACTGTAGATAGCAGTTGTTGATAATGGAACTTAGGGCTTACATGTTCTCATCATTTTATATAATTGCATCTTGATAACATTACCAATTTGTCAGTTCATATTTTGATAATAAATCTTAATTTACACTAACTTTTTAATTCCATGAATATGTCTACACCTTAGATAAAGCAGAAGCATTAAAGCAAATTCAAAGTAAACTTATTTTTACGCTTTTATGCAAGTACTTACTTAAAATATTTTGATTAAGAAGTAGTACTGAATTTATTTTTGACATTGTTTTGTTTTCCAAATGACATTTGAATTAATTATCGATCAATCCATGTTTTGAAATTTAAAAGTAAGTTTTTAACTGCAGAAGATATTTTTAAGTAGTAAATGTTTGTCTGATTTCTCAAGTTTTTCAAAATATATCATAGGTAATATTAAAAAAAACTGTTATATATTTTAATAAGGTATTAAATTAGATGTTTTATTTTGACATAAAAAAATTTTACTAAGCCATGCAAAAATTAACAAGTTTCTATCTTTTTACGTAAAGTTAAAGTTTGAGTATTACGTTAGATATATCCGTGCCGTTGGATTATGATGATGAGTTTGTGGAAGTTTGCACGTGGAAACTTTAATATCTAAGATGTTGGAGTGAGTATCCAGAAGTATCCGTGATGTGAAATTGTCAATGAAGAAATACGTGCTCCGTGTGTAAGACGTGTGAGATGAGCAAAATGGCTTTAAAATGGTGAGAATTCCTTTCCACGTGCGAGTTAAAATTTTTTTTATTAATTTAACTGGGGTATAGTCGCTAAATTACAATAAAACATAGAAATCATATATTTATACAACCTACTTTCTAGACAAGCAACCTTTTTTCTAACTAGGTATTTTTATGACAATAGCTGTTTTTATATTAAATGGTCACTCTTTTCTAGAAAGTTTCGTTCTTTACTTGACAGTTGACTGCTATTTCATCTTATACGCGTTACTATTTTAAAATAAAGATGTGTTAAATGTTAACTGTAAGTATATTTACTAATGATTCAGAGCCACTTTTTAATAACAGTAAAAACTTTAAGCTATTTTTACATTCATCAATAAATCATAAAAATTTTGTTTAAGAATCACACAAAATCAACAAGATAGTTATCAAAATATTTTGTTGTATAATTAATGCCGCTGTAGGAAAAACCTAGGCGCATACTGTTATTGCTTTCTTATATGATAACTACGATTATTTATACTTTTATGAAATAGTAATTCGATTGATTATTTGCAGCTAAACTAATAATTTTTTGATATTTGTTATTAATGAAAGATTTTATAAGTAACAAGCATAAAATACTATATTTTAAAAATAGGAAAACAACTTTATTGTAAATTTTAAAACATTTTTTAATATGTTTATGATAAAATTAAGTGTATCTGGATATTTTAAATTCTTTGCCAACAAACTTAAAATAAAGCACATTATAAGAGCATGTCAATCAGATTATTAGAAAATCTATCTTAATCGCTATCGTGAGATTTTATTACTATAGGTCTAAGAATTTTAAATTTTTTTTTGTAAAGTAATCGTAAAAATAAAAATTTTTAGATTTTTGCATAGGTTTAATTGGTATTAATAATCACATATTTTTACAACTTTCCACTAAGACATTATAAAGTTAGAAGACTAAATAATCAACAACATTATTTATAACCTTTTTATCCATATTTTACGACTATTTATTAATTATTTTATTTTTATTTTAAGATAATTAAGAACTATGTCTAAATATGATTAATACCAATTTCAATAAATTGTGCCACATCAAATTATTGATTAATATCGTTATTTTAACTATTTATTATAGTTGTATTTTTTTGATGAAATAGCCTTACAAGATTTCAAGTTTGACTCTTAGCCTAATTAAGCAGTTTTTTTTAATATTATATGAGCAAATATATCTTATTAAGATACTAATGGAAATACTTAATACTTTTAATGTTTTTTTTTTATCATAGAAAAGGAATAACCTACCAATAAATGAAATGAATCGTTAACTTAAGTTTATGACAAAACATTAATAAATAAAAATTAAATATTATTGTTATATTGAAATTTAAAGATAATTTAAATATATTATATATTGTACGTGCTTTGAGATAATAAATGAATGACTCGCTCATCCACATTCACATATTTAGTTAATACTTGGAGGAACCTTCTTGGCCTCCAAGATAACATTATTTACTTGTTCATTTGTCCTAATTAAACAAATTATCGATTAGCATTAAATATATTGAGTTATATGTTTATTTTTATAAAAATAAAATCATTACAAATGCTAATAATATAATAGTACGTTATAATAATAGTATATAACTTAAGTTTAATAACATTATTCAAACAATTAAAAAAAGTGATTTTATTAAAAATTAATTTTCGGTTTTTAGATTTTTGTAACATTTGAAATTAATTTCTAACAATATAAAAGCAAAGTGTAATTTTTATAAAGAATACAATTCAGCCTTAGTAAATTTAATGAAGTTACTTTAATTTTGAAAAAAAAATTTTTATTTAGCTTTTACTTGAGAAATCATCTTCTTGACACGTTAAAAATAATTATTGATGTTAATCTTTGAATTAGTGAAAAAATGTGAAGTATAACAGTGTAAATATTTAAATTGTAAATTATTTTAATATTTCTTTTATTCAAAAACAATTGAATAAAAGTGAAGGCAAGCATAATATTTTACTACTATATATTATTATGAATATAAGCATATTTTTTATATAGAACTTTACAAAAACAAAACTTAATTTTTGGG
Source organism: Strongyloides papillosus (assembly GCA_005656395.1). Taxonomy (NCBI): domain Eukaryota; kingdom Metazoa; phylum Nematoda; class Chromadorea; order Rhabditida; family Strongyloididae; genus Strongyloides; species Strongyloides papillosus. The sequence goes on from SRSI01000007.1 coordinate 586,918, forward strand.
AAAAGAATAGGTATAATATTATTATTGAAAACAAAATAATTTAAAAGTTTATTATTATAATTAGAAATATAATTAAGTAGTTTTTTAATTTATCTTATATGTATTAATTAAAGTATAAATTACTTCTTTAATAATATTATTTAAGAAATACTGAATAACAAGTTAGTAAAAATATAAAAATTAATAAAGATTTTATTTTATCTTTTAAAAATAATATTTAAATTTATCTTACATTTTTATATGAAATACATATTAAATCTCTAAGTAATCTCATATTTTCACAATTTCTTTTTTAAGTTATACAGTGGAAAGCATGATTAATAAATTTTCAATTATTCAAATATTGCTGATAATGTTCATGTAAACGTTGACTGCTCTTAACTTGGAATTTACTATTAGAAATATCTTATTGAAGAAATAATAATGCTAATTTAATATGTTATTTTCATGATGACGTTATTATATTTACATAACTTAGCCCAATCTTTTGCAAAAAAGTAGAACTATGCAAATATTTTCAAAAATAATGCGATTTTTAGTTGAATTTGTTAGAAAGCATTCCATGTTATGTCACTATAAAATACTCTTGGATTAAAAATATTCAAATCAGATATATCATCATAGAGTAAAATATTTTTATTTGTGTAGTCTCGCCTACAAATAACATATTAACAACAATCATAATTAACAATTAACATATATAATAATTAACACTTAATATTAATAACAATCACTAAACAAAACAATATCTATACTTTATAAATTGAATGGCTTTGATGGTATTATCATACTGTTGTTCTCCTATTTGGAATTTATTTATTCCTTTTATCACAACTCCTTCACTATAGTTTTGTTTTATTTTCCTTAAGTTTAATATATATTCACTTAAACAACAAGAGTTAATAGTCGAAAAATATTAATCTTTTTTATGAAATTAATTTAAATAGAATAATTTTAAATAATGTTGGAAAAATATGAAAAGTAAGAAACAAAAACGAGTAAATAATAAAGTTTAATAAAGCGGAATAACCAATTCAATGTTAACAAAAAAAATCAAAAACCGATGTTTAAATTTTCGTCTAAAATAAAGGATGACTGATAGCTCGCTTTCTTCCCTTTTTGACCTGGGAAAATCCAAGCACTCTTCCAATATCTTAGGCGATCCATTTAGGACTAAGATTCTTTTTATATCTTTAATATTAAAATAAAATTTTTTTTTTCGTTGCTGCAATCGAAACAGCCTTTTTTACTTACATTTTGCAGAAAAATCTAATATTTTAATAGAAAAATTGAATTACGTAAAAATAATATTGTAGCTTTTAGGAACATAAATATTACTAGAATATTAATTGGTTAGATTTTCTATTATAAAGAAATATTTAAAACCCTTTTAATAATACAATAAGTAAAAGTTCTTAAAAGACGACAAATTTTTAAGACGTTATTAAAGTTTTTTCAATTATTGAAATGTTTTCAAAATATCTCAAAATATTATTAAATTTAAACAACTATGGAATGATGATTATAATAAAAATTATCACTACAATTTTAAATTTATTTATAATTTGAAGTTGTTCATAACAATTATTGATCGAGAGAGATAATTACAAAAATTTGAATGATGACTAATTGTTTTGGTTTAATAAAACTAGAATAATGAATCAATGGTAATTATTTTAAGTAAACAATTTAAACCAAAGATATCATACGTTAAACGACTTTATGAGGAGTACAAAAGAAAGCCCAAATTTTTACTATAAGTACGGTTAAGTTGGAATAACAAGATTTCTAATATCAAATTCAACAAGATTGCATTTATATATTATAAATAAATTAATTTCCTTTTTGTTTTTTATCTTTAATAATTAAGTCATGGCAAAATAGGTAAATGTTGAGCTATTTTTTGTTTAATAACTACATTTTTTCTAAATTGAAAAAATTAATCTTCAAATTTAAATCAATCAAAAATATTTTTTAGTAAAGTAGTATTAAAAAAGTTATTTTATTATATCAGAATATACATCAATAGTTTTTAATCTTAAAAATATTTTTAATTAATATTCAGAAACCACATATTTTGAAATCCTTTAATCAATTTTTTATGCACACGTTAATCATAAATTACAAATGGTGCACTTCATTTATAAATGTTTTCTATCACGCTTTATATTTGTTAGAAATCACCAGATTGTGTATATTTAAAAAAGATGTATTAAACAAATACTATGAGATATAAAAGTTCTTGATTTTTTTTATATTTGTATACATTTAATAAACTTTTTATATTAATAATGGAGCTTTTCCTTATTTTACTATTTTCTATTACTAGAACATTATGCTACAGTGGCCCAAATATAACATTTGGAAATGGAACTCTTCAGGGACAAAATATTGTAAGGTTTTTCTAAATAAAATGTTTCTTGATAAACTTGAGCAAACATAAGACTGGTAAAATTTTATTTTCTAATTGTATATAATTAATATATGTTTTTAAGAAACATATTACAACACGTAAAATATTAGTTTCATACATTCACTGAGTACTATTAAAGTGATTTTAGAAATATTTTAATTTTTTTATTGTAAAATCAAAAATGACTTATGTTACCACAATTATTTATATGTAAATTTTAAAAATGGTTTTAAAAGCCTATATAATACATTAAAATCATAGTTTTTAGCAGATTTTTTAACGCAAAAAAAATGATCGGATTTTATTTTTAAAATAAAAGTTTATATTCGTTGCACTTGAAAATCATATCTGTATTCTTAAACTTTTATTGATAAGAAAAGTTACGCATAAAATTATTATAAAGGGTTTGTTAATTATTATAGTTAATTTATAAAAACATTATTTGTTATTTAATTTTATGCCTTAAAATTAATAATAATTGGATATTTTTTTAAAAACATTTTTCGCTACATTTACACAACTTTTTGACATTCTGTACAAATGATTTAAGTAGTGTTTTTTTTAATTTTTTTTACTATTTGAAAATACTTCAATATTCTAGAAATTATAATACGAAAATATTATAACTTTACGTTATTAAACATAGTAATTTATGAAATTTAAAAAAATATCAAGATTGAATATCTATTACTTATAAATATTAAAAATCAACGAGCAATCAAAATAAATTATTTTATATGAAAAATGATGTAAACATCAGAATTATCATTAGTGTAATTATCAAAAGAAAGTTGTTGCTAATATATAGACTTAAGAACACTATACTTTGAAAATATTAATCCTTTTTTTAAATAATTTAGAACTGAAGTATATACTTTATCTAAATGAAATATGTATTTTACTTTAATTATAGTGAGAAATTTATATAAAAGTACATAGTTAAGAATATATAAATATAATCAATAAAGTTGAGTTCTAAATGAGATATGATAGTTAATAATAAAAAAATAAAATTGAGATTAGTGAACAAACAATATAATAAAAATTTCTTAAAATTTTAAGAAATCAAAATAAGACTTTATTTTTATCTCTTCCAGTAGAAATCAGATAAAATACTGAGTATAACTAAAAGCTATAGAAGTACGCATTAAATGTAAATCTGAAAATAAAACATAATCTTTAACAATAGTTGAATTCTTATTTTTATACTTAGTAGTAATAAAAATAGATTGAAATAGTAATATTTTTAATCTTTTAGAATATGATTTGTATATTTTTTGAACAAACTAAAAAAGTTAGTGAAAAAATTCAAAAATTAAAAAAATTTAATGAATAGAAAAAAAGAATATAAGTTTTTTATTTTAAAAATTATATATATATTGTTAATAATTAAATTTACGAATCCATCAGAAAGTCAATATAAGGGAAATCTGTAAAAATGATAAGGACGAGTATTATTAAAAATATTGTAGTTATAAAAGTCTTAAAATGCATGCATAAAGCGATGTAATGTAGATGTAATCAGTAAAAAATAACACTACACTGAAATATGTTTATTTACTTAATCTTAACAAATAATGATCTAAAGGTGGATATTTTCTAAGCCTAATGAATTTAAATTTTTATTATCACGATGATGTTTTGTAATTTTTCTATAGTAATCTGTTTAGAAATTTTTTTACTAGTATTAATAGAACTTTAAAACCATGTCAAAAAGTAGTAATTATTGTTATAGATTCATACAGACTTTTTTACATACACAACGAAATACATAATGTTTTGATGGTCTAGAGTAGCATGGAATAAAGATATAAAATTAATACTCTATCTGCATTAATAATCTACTTGGAAACACAAATTTTGTATATGTAATTAGAAAATTAATTTTTTAATTTTTTTCAAAATATTTGATTTTGCTCTATTTTCTCAAAAAACATGCTTTAAAATGTAAACTAACTTTTTGTAGACTGTTCTAGGTGAAACTATTACTGAATATTTAGGAGTCCCTTATGCTCGCCCTCCTACTCATTTTTGGAGATTTGGACCTCCATGTGAATTTAACGAAACTTATTGGAATGGTACATATTACGCAGTTAATCTAGCAGATGCATGTCCTCAAATTATTAGAAAAATGGGTTTTTCCGGTTATGACGATGCAAATCCAACAGAAGCCAAGAATGAAACTTGTCTTAAATTTAATATGTGGGTACCAACATCAAATGACGGAAAAAATATGTCTGTTATAGTATTTTTCCATGGTGGTAGTTGGACAGTTAGAACTGCTTCTGTAGATAAATTCAATGGTTCTGTTTTGGCATTAAAAACTAATTCAATTGTTATAGCAGCTAACTTTAGATTAGGTTTCTTTGGATTTGCTTATTTGATAAATTCAACACAAATACGTGGTAACATGGGATTACTAGATCAACAAGCATTGTTAAAATTTATTAACAAAAATATTTACAAGTTTAATGGCAATAGTAGCAGTGTTACTATTTTTGGAACAAGTTCTGGTGCTTCGTCTGTTGCAGCACATTTATTTTCAAGTGGTAGTAAACCATATTTTCATAGAGGAATTATGAGTTCAGGAACAATTACACATTTTATGTCAACTGTATCAACTAAAATAGCTGATAATAATACTCGAAGTGTTGCAGAAAAAGTTAATTGTACAAGTAAAGCAAATTCATCAATTACTACCGATGATCAAATAGCTGAATGTTTAAAAAATAGAACAGTAACAGATTTATTGGAAGCTACAAAAAATGTCAGTGCAAAAGGTCAGATGCCAACACCTTTCCCATTTATGCCTATTGATAATGATACTGTTTTTTTCAATGGAAGTTTAAAGAAAATGTACAAGGACAAATCATTTAATAAAGATGTTAATTTAATGATGGGAAGAACAGCTGATGAAGCTACTTTCTTTATGGCAACGGGATTTACAAACAACAGTCGATATAATTGCAGTTTTTATCCATTAAAACCCGCGGATGACCCAGCTAATTCATGTATCATGAATGAAACAAATTTTTTAAATCTTGTTAGTTTTGGTTCCAAAATATTGAATTTTACTGCTGAAGAAAATAAAACCTTGATAGAAATATACAACAAGTCTGAAACAACTTATACAAACAAATCTATAAGAATTTTATCGGATTTTATTTTCGATTGTGAACTTTCTAGTTTTGCATTAACATATGCTAATGCTACAAATAATAGTGTATATTTATATGAATATGCTAGACGTTCACCCATAAATTTATGGCCTTCATGGACTGGTAAGTAAAAAAAATTTATTAGGTGGTGTTACCTACATAATTTAATATGTAAAAATATTAAAATTGCATTTTAATTTTACAAAATAGTATTTACACTTTATTTAAAAAAATCGAATATTCATATTTGATTACAGGTGCAATGCATGGAGACGATTTAATAGATATTTTTGGAATTCCGTTTAGACATCCTGAAAAATATAAAAATAAAACTAATGAAAAAGAAAAAAAAACTGAAGAATCCAAAAATGGAGAAGAAAGTTTAGATGAAGAGCAAAAGTTATCTGAACAAGTTATGTGGACAATAGGCAATTTTTCAAAATATGGTAATACAACTTTTGTTTGGGAAGAAGCAAAACCTAGAAATTTAACAGCATTTATTTTTAATGGAACAGAAAGTTTTTCTAGTCCTAAAAACAAAAATTTTACACCACCGACATGCATCGAATTCTCTAAGCTTATCCATAATTATACAACAAGAATTAGAAAAGAAATGATGGAAAGAATGGAGAAAAAAAAGGAAGAAGCCAAAGAAAAAGAGAAAAAAAAAGAATGAATCTTAATTATACATTTTTGTTTTTAAAATCTCTCAATTTTAAAAAATTTATTAATAACTCATATAATATTTTTATAAGAATTACCCAATAAGTGATTGGTAATTAATGTTTTTTTAATTATAAAGCTTGAAAATGTACTTTAGTTTGAATTCTTTTGAAAGGTAGTAAATTTTTGAGATTTTAGAAAAGAATTACAATAAAGATATAAAAATGATATAAATGTTTGCTTTTTATAAAAAACTATTATAGTTAACAAATTCATACAAAATTTAATCAACTAAATTTCTATCTTATTTACTAAGTAGCGGTATTCTCCAACTTTTAGAAGCTTTTGTTTTAAAAGTGTGTTTCATATAATAAAGAGTTTTTGTGTTTTTCAAAACACAGATTTATCACTGTTTGGAATTTATTGGTGCTTCGATAAAAAAATACTAGACAGGTCGTCTTTACAGAAGTAAAATAAAAGTACTTTTTGGAATTTAATGTATTAACTAAAATTAGTAAATATACTCAGCCAGTTTGTAATTCACGTCATTTTTAGCTCATGTTCGTAACCGATACTCATATTTAAAAATTATAAGGTTTTATTTGATATATTGTAATGAAGTTATCATTAAAAACTCGTGTTCTTGTCTATTAAAGATATACGCAAATATTATAAGTTAACTCACACTTAAAACTAGTAGACTTTTAAAAATTATTAAATGAATGCAAAACATTTAGAATATTGGAAATTGAAGTACTTTGAGAAATATGAAAGATATTTTATTTCATGGAAATAAAATAATTATGCGTAATTTTACATAAAAATATTAAAAAGTAAAGGTGCATTGTTCTAAAAAAATTCCCAATAGTGTTATAATATTGAAAGAAGCTTTTATAGGTTTAAGTTATTTTATACGTTTGTGATATACCGGGTGGCCGGCCAATTTCTCCCTGTGACTATATTTTGTTAACATATTTTCCGTTTAGAAGTACTTTTTTGTGTCAGTAGTAATTTTTTTTCTACAAATATTTGATATGTAAAAGAATTTTAAAATTATTTTAATGTAAAAATATATGATCTTAAAAGTCAAATATAATTATGTACTAGATTTTACGAAAAATTACTGCAAATTTTTATTTGATTTAAAAATTAAATTTTTAAATATTTGGAATGATGAGTACGAAATTTTTCACAGAAGGGAGAAATTGGCCGGCCACCCGGTATAATATAATGTTTTATTGTCATCATAATTTTTATAGCCGATATGTTATTTTATATTTTTATAATTTGTTTTATAAATTATAATATAATTGTATTATTGCAAGATTTGATTCAATAAAAATTTACAAAATAAAATTGCTAGAGCACATGTCAACAAATGTACCTTACATTCAGAAGATCAATTATACAAATAAAAAAAACCACCTAATAAAAAATTTATAATTTTTATTTAATTACTTTCTTTTACAATCTCGCTTTATTTATCTGCTGATTCGCAGTAAAAAAAATTATTCATTAGGTGTAAAACAATTAAAATAGTATATAGTACAAGATGTCACAAAGCTTTTATTAATACTAGGTTGGTGCATTAATAATGGCCGCGGAAAAAAAATTAATTAAGACAATATTTATTTAAGTTAAAGTTAGGTAAGTTAATAATTAAAATATCTGCCAGAATCGATACACTTTTGCCAACATTCTAACAACTTCTGAATCCTCGTTTTATAAGATTCAGGATTTATGGATTTTATAAAGTCACTGAAATCGCTTTCTGCTGACTCCTGATTTTTTAAACAATTTATTATTAAAAAATGCATCTTAATGCTTAAACAAATCGAGAATTGTAGGGAGGAGATAAAGAAAGTATGGAGGGTGAAGTAGAGCTCCATATTTCAATTCACCAAGTTTTTTTAAAATTAGTAATGAAGCATGAAATCTTACATTGTCATCCTATAATATTGGGTTATTTCAATTTTTAAATCCGCATGATTTTTTCTGTTTTTCATTCATTTTCTAAAGCTCCTGTTAATGTATTTCAATTCTCTTGGTGACTGCTTTAGATTAAGCTCCACAATTTTCCATTTGTTCTGAGTATTGGTAGTAAAGAGCCATCCTCTACATTCTTCATTATCGAGATCAAAAGTAACCCCCATGGAATTTTTCAAACCACCGACGCAAAGAGCGTTCAGAAGTTGACTTTCCCTCCTATGCATTAATTATATTTCGATGTGCTTCGACTCTATTACGTCTATGTTTGAACTTATGTTAGAAAATTACCTGTAATTCCCTTTTTGACAACATTTTTATGATCGGACATAACTGTTTTAAAAATTAATTTAAAAATCAAAGTAATATGCAAAATATTATCAGAAGAATTCTTCCTACATTTTTACATAAAGACTGTTTTACTATGAATTTATTTATTTTAATTTTTTACAATAGAAAATTGTAGTATGAATTTGCAACCTTTATTTTTGCAGCAACCTAATAAATATTATATTTTAAAAATCTTTGTTTCTTGTACTTTAAATTTTATAATTTATTTGCTTTAAACTGAACTATAGTGGAATTAATATGAAAGTATTTTACAATCTACTCAAGAACTAATATTCCACATATATTTCAATATTTTACTATTAAAATTAAATATAAAAAGTAAATAATTTCTTCTATTTAATGATGACGTGATCTCCATTAAATTACTTTAAAACAAATTTTATTCCTAATAATAAAAAAAAATGGTACATAAAAAATCATCTAATTATCGTGAATTTTTTTTTCTCGTTTCTTCACTAATAATTTATGTATTTTCAATGGAAATAATATGGAATATTCCAAGCGAAAAATGTCAAAATGATACTAAAACAAGAATAAATTTTACTAATTACATTATTAAAACAAATAAAAATTATACATTTAGAGGTGATAAAATAGTTCTTTTATACGAAAAAGATATTGGACTTTATCCTCATTTAAAAAATCATACTAATGGTACAATTGAAAAATTTAACGGAGGATTACCGCAAGTAAGTTTAGTCTAATGTATTTTTTTTTCTTACTTTAATAATTTTTTAAATAACGTTTTTTTAAACTAAAGTTAAATATTTTATTTAATCTTGCACAACGCCTATTAAATGTCACAATAAAAAACAACAATTATAAAAATTTACCTTATACTTACCAATATTTCCTAAACAATACCAGGTTCTATACGACCTCAAAAATAAACAACTTAACCCCTAAAAATATTATAATTAAATTTAAGTTTTGGGATTAGAAATTTAGTGACATTAAAAATTATGACGTTGCTACCGTAAAAACGTCTATTTAAAATAATTTCTGAGAAATGCTTTATACCATGACAAACAATCAAGACATATTTAGCTTTAAATATACAACAATTCAACTCTAAAACAAATTTCTAAAATTTTTGTTCCTAAAAAAGTAAATTATTTTTATATAAATATCATATAGAAACAAAATTTTCATTATAATTTCGATATTATAGCTGTTAAAAATACATAATCTTATTAAAAATAACAAACATATTAAGTTTATATTATAATATAAGATAAATTTCATTTTATTTTAATTATAATAACATAATTAAAGTTTTTTAACATTTTAGTACTTAAAATTATAGAAAATAATATGTGTTGTAGAATTTTAAATAAAAAAAATTATTCAAATTTTAATAATAAGTAATTTATATTATAGTTAGTTAATATGACTGAACATCTAGAAGCACTTAAAGTAAATGTTAGTAAAATAATCACTAATAATAGTTTCGATGGTTTAGCTATAATTGATATCGAAGAGTGGAGACCAACTTTTGATTCTAATTGGAGCTCTAAACGCATATATCAAAATCAATCAATTGAGCTTGTTTTAAAAAGGGATAACATTACAAATATAACTATAGCTACTGAAAAAGCTAAAGAAGAATTTGATGAAGCAGCGATAAGATTTTTTAATGAAACTCTACATACATGTAAAAACCTATTCCCAAAGGCAAAGTGGGGTTTTTACGGATTCCCTACTTGCAATGAAAATGCTCAAAACAGGAATTGGAGTTTCTGTTTTCCAGCAATATCAAATAAAACTATTCCAATTTTTAAGCATGTAGATGTTATGTATCCAGCTCCATATATAGTTAAAGGTCAAAATTACTCAATAAAAAATTTATTTGTTCAAGCTGTTTTAAATGAAACTATAAGAATCGTAAAAAATATTTCTAAAAATAGAAGTGTAAAAAAGTATATTTATGTCTACCAAAAATTTGAAGTCGATCCATTTGTTGAAAATATTACGAATATTGAATTTTATGATCCAGTAAGTATTTATAATTATTTGTTTAATCTTTTAATTTGAGTATTACTTATGCATTACATATAAAAATATGAGATACTACAATGTAGATGGAATAATTGTGTGGTCAACATCAAAAAACATGACTGCTCGATGTCCCTATATTAAAAATTATACTGAGACCATTTTTGGGCCATATGTTAAAGCTTTAAATAGGACTTTCTCAATGTACGTTTCTTTTTCTTTTTTGTAATTATTTTTTTAATAGCTCAACGCAAACAACTATATCCTCGACAACATCATCTCAAACAGCTAAATCTTCATGCCAAACGGGATCTTTAGTAAACAATGAATTTTCGTTAAAGGACTGCAACAATATACTAACAAGAAGAAATATTACAGAATGGTGTGAAACAAGTTTCTATGGTCCAGATTGTTTACAACGAAAACTTAATTCTAGTGGAATTCCTCCGAACCTAATTACAAATTATATAGACCTTTTAATGGATTATGTGTCCTCTATATTCAGAAAAATAAATAATAGTTCCAAAAATCTTATTTTTTGGTAAAAATATACTTTTAATATGAATCCATTTTATGCGCACGTAAAAGAATAAAATTTTGCGCACTCAAAAGTACGAAAATAAATTTTGATTATCATATTTCAATTTACCTGTCATAATAAAAGTATATCGCCGTCCCAGACACTTGAATGCTTTATCGCTTGTGATTGAACTACAATTGTAGCAAATTATTTTCAAAGTTATTCGTATTTTTGTTCTTTTACTTGTTAAAAATCTTTCGATGAGAAAAGCTTTTATTATTTAAAGTGCAGTTATATCTTTTCATAGTTTTCCATGAATATTTCAATGCTTGAAACGGCAATATACTTTTATTATAACAGATAAATTGACAATATAATAGTCAAAATTTATTTTCATACTTTTGAGTGCGCAAAATTTTATTCTTTTACGTGCGCTTGAAATAGATTCATAATAAAAGTATATTTTTACCAAAAACTAATATTTTTAGTACTGTTATTTATTTTCATAATTTTTTGTAACAGTAAATTAATTATTTACAAAAGTTAAAATTTTATTAACATAAAATGAGAGTAGAGTATATTCCCTATAAGTACAAACAACACAATAACGTTGTTATAAATCCTTACTGTTAATTACAATATCTCCCTTTTAACTTTTACGTATCTCCTAGAAGTTCAGACGATGAATGTGAGGTATGCCTTTTGGAAAACCTAGCAATTAGAAAGATGACGTGATTATTGTATTATTGCGAAATAATGTTTTTGTCATCTTTTGTTTTCTTTTATACACCTGTTTTTGCTGCGTTTTAGCCTTTGTGAAAATAAGGATAGATTTTGGATAGTGTATATCCAACTTTATTTTATATATAATAAAATCATAAAAGAATTTATGAGTAACGCCAAATTCACCCAAATTATAAAATTCGGGTGAATTTAGATACTTATTTGGACAAATGCCTAAATTCACCTGCAGATAAATTTAGATATCAGTTCGTATAAATGTCTAAATTCACCCAATTAGTGAAATTAAGTAAATTTAAACACATAAGTATCTAAATCCAACCCAATTAGGTGAATTTAGATATCAATCCGTATAATGTCTAAACTCAATTAGTGAAATTTAGATACATAAAAATGAAAAAAAAAGAAAGTGACAATTATCCATGCTAAAAATTTTATTAGATATAAAAAAGTTCCAAACAATTTTTTAAAAAAATAAAGCAACATTAAATCATTTTTTTTAAAATTGTTACCAAGCTCCTTGAACGTTCTTTTAATTTCTCTTTCTCAGTAATATCGTTCCAATTGATTTTTTTTCAGAAGCCTTTTCAAGATTAGCTGGAACTTCTTCTTTGGCGGTAATATTTTCATAATTAACTTCAACTTCTTCTTCAACAGGATCATTTCCATGATTAGCTGGAATTTCTTCTTTAGCAGGGGCATTTTTTTCTTTAAAATTCATTATGTTTCTAAGAAGCTTTTTTTGAGCTGTCAATTTATTTTTACCAAATTTTTCTACAGGTTTTTCAATATTTAAGAGATTTGTTAATGACTGAGCTGTCAAATCTGCCTTTTCATTTTAAATTTTCAGTAAAGAAAATTTTGAATAGTTTTTACTAATTTTGGCGCTTAACTCAGGAAGGCTCTTGACAACTCCATTATTTGTGTACGCGTTATTTTTCTTTTCTGACAAAAAGATCCTCTTATATTAGAATTAATTCATCCATTCTCTTATCCATTTTTGTACGTTTAGCTATTCTGAAAAATTAGTTTAAGAGATAGATTAGTTATAATAAAGTTAAAATTGGTATTTTTATGACTTTTCAACTAGTATACACACAACGTCAAAAATTGTCGATATTTTACCACAATATCTCTATATTTCTTTTAACTAGTGCATACTAATATACTATTTAACAACATTTATAGTTACAATTATTGTGTACTCATATGAATAAAATTAATGTAAAAAAGGAAACAGACAATTTCTTTTCACTTTGAAATAATTTTACAAGAAAAAAATTAAACACAAATATTCAGTTTTTAACAGTTTATTTAAAAAAAATTAAACACAAAAAATATGATAATAACGACAAAATCTTATTGTAGTATAACTAATACTTAGGAAAATATATTTTGATGAAAGTTCACGTATATACAGACAAACAGAGGAAACAAATAGTCTTTTAAATTTTCAACTTTTCAAATTTTCTGTAGCAGCTTCTCTAACAGTTTTTAAAATTTGTTTTCGTTTAATTCAAATGGAACAACTGAATTTAGTTCTAATAATAAGTCTTTGACTTTAGTTAAAATGTTGTATTGTCTTTCAATAATGGTGGAGCAGTAATTTACATTATTCTCCAATTTTCCTTGAAGTTCAGCTGTTACACGGTCCGTTTCTTCAATTACGTAGTTCATATGGATTCAGATCATTTAAACTTTTTTTCAACAACTTCTTAGAGATCAATCATATTTTGAATACTTTTTTCAAAATTTTTCATTATATCGTCGGAGCCTTCAAAATTTTCCATTTTATTGTAGTAGTAATACGTATAGCCTATTCTAAAAAAAATATTTAAACAAATATGGTCAAAAATAGTTTATAAAAAATAGCACAATTTAAAAAACACGAATAGACGAATATTACAAATAGACAAAGTTAATACGAATAATTAAATATTATGACGAATAGGCAACAGTTCAGAATGTTTTAAAATAGTTAAAATGACAAAATTTTTAGTTAAATATCAACAACTATTAAAAATTTTCCCACACAATCATATATCACATTTGCCTCTTGTTTGTAAAATCATGATTCTCTCAACTGGACGATAAAATTACAACTGTTGTATTTTATAATCTTTTCTGTCAAATATTAGTTTTGGTGCAAATAGTTGCTTTAATACATTTTAAAACACTTGTATGTTTAAATTTACGTGTTACTTTTTCTATAAAATGTTAATCTCATTTTGAAGCAAAGGTTCATTTTAATTTAAATTTCTTAACTATATAATTCATTTTTTTCTTCCAGGAACAATTTATAAAATGGATTCTACTACGAACGAAAAAAAGGATGACACCAATGACAAGAGTTGTTTAGAACTTTAACGTTTGATAAAAGAATCTAGCACTATCCGATCAAATTTCGCAAGTTAGATGAAAGAGTTTCATAAAAGATTAGAATTTGAGAAATTGCAAGATGTCTACAAAAAAAAATTATCGAAATGAGACTCTGCTCAAGGAACTTGATGACTTCATAAATTCTTTAAGTCAGTATTGCAGAACGTTTAATGATGCTACAGCAACTTGTACTAAAATTAAACAAAAGTTGAATAAGAAGGAGAAGGTACCCAATTTTGCTGATTTCATATAAAAATCGCCCTTCAATTTTTTTAAAAGTTGTTTTAACATTCTTTCTAAAGTTGTTTAATGATAATAAAATAGTTGTTGTAGAAAAATGTAATAACATTTTAAAAATTAGAAAGTTTTATTGGAATAATAGTATAGTTAAAATTTATTAATTAAATTGGGGTATAGTCACTAAATTACAATAAAACATAAAATCATATAATTATACAACCTATCTTCTAGACAAGCGACTTTTTCATAACTGAGTATTTTTATGACACTAGTTTTTTTTATATTAAATGGTCACTCTTTTCTAGAAGGTTCTGTCCTTTTCATGACAATTGATTGCTATTTTATCATATACGCGTTACTATGTTATAATAAAGATGTGTTATATGTTAACTGTATATAAAAACAACATAGTAAATTTAAAAAATGTTATCAACTCTTCCTCAAAATATTTGCCTCTTTTCTTCAACTGTTCATTTGCCTTCTTCAGTAGTAATTTTATTAACGTTTTTTACATATTTTTCTTATTACTTTTTGCCTCAATTGTTCTTGCTCTTCCAATACTTACAATTTTGCACATTGATTTTACCATATCATCGGCCGCCATTGAAGAAGCCTTCAACAATTGAATTTTTCTAGGATTTTGAGAAATTTTGTTGCTAAAATAAGGAATGTCACTGGACAACTGTTAAATTTCTTCACATAATTTTAGTCTTCTACTGATGATATCTTCCAGTTGTTCAATTACTTTATCCATTCTTATTAATATAAAGAACTTCTCTGAAAAGATGTTGATTATTAAGAAAAAATATTACGATTTCAGAAGCGAAAAAAAAATTAATTCCAAATGTAGCTCTTGAAAATGCAATAGTAGTGGAAAAAAGTCTAATTAAGTATAAACAAGATAATCAACCACTATTTAATATAAAAAAAATTTTGTAACGATGCGTCACTTCAACTATTGTTTTTATAGTTTGCCACCAAAAAAAGACAAAATGGCATTTGGTAAATTGACCTCTTCCCAATTTTCTTTGTTCAAACTGTTGTATATCTCTTAAAAATAAAACATGTTGGGACAGCATTTTTAAATAAGTATATCTATTAAAACTTTTAACAAGTTGAAGCAAATGTTTTTAGAAGAATAACTATGTTGAAGTTTATTTAATTTTACATTACAATTTTGAAGTTTCTACTAATCACTTTTTATTTTTTCACTGTAGTGAATATGGGAAATAACCAAAGTATTAACAGTGAGGAAATAGAAAAGTTGGCTAGATATCTTTTAAAAGTTCAGGATGCTGACAGGAAAATAATAAGCGCTTTTGAATTCTTGGAAGTAAAATTGAGACAAGAAACTAAAGCAATTAGAAAGGCTCGTACAGGTAAGTTTGGAAAAAATCTTGGCTAATAATAAAAAAAAATTTAGAAGCAATTGATATAAATTACGAAAAAACACGAGTTGAAATAATCAAGTCTAGAGTTGAGAGGATTGTGGATCACTTGAACAGTATACAGTTTGATTAATATAATACCAATCAAACGTATAAGATGTTGAGTATAAATAGGTTGAAATTGTGGTGACTCTTTATTTTTTCTCTCTCCCAATATTTTAACACTTCATTACTAACTAAGGAAATTTCTGTAAACCAAGTAAATACTTGGGTAGGTCTAGTCTATTTAATTATTTTATAATGTCTATTATATTTGTTTAGTTTTTTTTTATATAATCTTAAAGTTTAAAAATAAAGTCCTTTTATTTGTTGGTGTTTTTCTTGGTGACAAAGATTCTTTATCTACTGGAGATCCACCAATTTAACTCATTAAATTTAAACTATTTTTATCAATGTGATAATTTGCTTTTTGAATTTTCCACGAAATATTTAGTTATAATTTGTTGTTCGATTAGTTTTTTTCTCATTGTTTTAGCTTTTCAGCAAATATTTTTCCATGATAAGTGATTTTTACTTTCAGAATTTTTGATAATAGTATTCCTTTTTTTAATAATGAGTGATATTATTGATTTACATGTGACAAATATTTGCTCATTATAAATTTTTTCATATGGCACATATTCTATAATTTTTTTAAAGCCTGTATTCATAAAATTTATGATGGTATATGACCTTAACTTTCTTTAATGATCCATAAATATATCTTATTATGGTTAACTATTTCTTCTGTAAAATGTTTATGTAAAATATTTATAGTATAATAATTCTTATTTTTGTTACAGTCATATTTTTTTATCTAATATAATAGTCTTCTGGAAATTTTTTTATTTCTATTTAAAATTACTTTTTAAATTTATTCATTTTCTTATATTTTCCATTATTGATGAAAGATATTACACAAATTTCACTAACTAAATCATTTGTTGCATCCATGATAATTAGAAAAAGTATGGATGCTTACATTTTTCTTCTGCTCTTCGATGATTTCCTGATTTAATTACTTTTAACTGAGATTCCATGTAGATTGATGTTAGCGAAATTAACTTACGTGTCAATAAATCATTTAAGGTTAATACCGCATTTATCTGTCAATCTAGAAGAAATATAGATTCTTCAGTTCTTAATCTGATTACACAAAAGTTATTTATTCATTTACTCATAGATTTTCTTGGAAAACTGAAATCCCTAACATATTTCAAGATTAACTTCATAAACATAATGTCAAATTTTACATGATTATACGTATCCTTTTGAAATTTTTTTATTTTTCTTCCAAGTTTTCAACTTGTATAAAGTATGTAGTACAATGTTTTTGATACACCATTGAAAGATAATAGAGTAGAGAGCCTTTTTGTATTAAAAGAAATGCTCCATAGTGGTGTATCTTCTTCTTTATCGATTGAAAAGACAACAGTGGTAAAAATTATATAATGAATTATCAATTCCATGTGTAACTCCACCCACAGTGGAGTAAATATAAATATATTTTTTTCATTTTCTCTCTAGAACACACTTTAATACATTTTTTATTATTTCTCTTGTATTTTAAATATAATACTCTCTTTACTATATATTGTTCACAAGATTTGGTTTGAATACGGTGTAAAACTACATCTTCTATAACTCTTGCATAAGATTAGACTGAAAAAAATAATAAAAGAGTGAGGAAGACTATTTAAGAATTTACGAGGTATGTTTTTATTTATAGTAGTAAAATTTTGTTTTCATTATAATTCTAATTCTTATAATTAACAATATTGGTTTAATAATCTCGAAAGTTTTCAATATTCTCATTATTTATTAGGTTGTCCCTTAAGATCCCGTGATTTTGTTTATACGTTTATTTTAACTCACTTTTTTATATTTTTGTCTGCGTTACATATATCATTTGAAAACCCTTTTTCTACTCTAAAAAACCCTAGTAAATCCATTGTCATATCTTTTAATTTTGCTTTAATTTTAGATTTCTAATATGGAATGCCAAGTAGACAAAAAACAGCGCTTATGACACCTGCTTTTATTTGCTTTTAATCGTGGCTAAAGAGTGTTTAAAGCTGTTCGAAAAATCTGTTCTGTGTATGGAGAAGACGCTATTGATTGAAGTACTGCAAAAGACTGGTACTGAAAGTTCAAAAATGGCACTTTCCACGTTCAGGACTCTCCAAGAACAATTTGACCACCTGTCTTTGACGAGGAGCGTTTGAGGGATCTTTTGAGGAAAGATAACCATCAAACAAGCAGAGAACGACCGAAAAGATGAACTGTAATGTTGGAACAATCTCCCATCTTCTTACATCGATGGGTTTTGAACAAAAGTTTGGAGTTTGACTGCCTCATTACCTAACTAAAAAAACGGGTGAGGGGACATTTGCTTGTCTATGGGTAAAAGAAATGACTTTTTTGTAACATACAAAATATGGACAGGCGAAAAAGCATTTTTTATATTTTTTATTAACATAGTTGCATAGTATAACTACCCATTTTTATAATTTTTTCGAAGAATGTGTACTAGTTTTATTTATTTTTTTATTAAGGTAGAGCATTGCATTTCAGAGGAATGCGCTGCTATTATTAATCACCGCATGTAGGAAGTGGATATAAACAATCCACGATGGAACTTGAAAAAATTTGCTTACCAAAATTTTGTAAAAAAAATATACCATTTCGCTGGTCCATGGGTAATTCATGCGCAGGCAAAATAGCATTTTAAAAAAAAGGAAAAAATTATGAGTAACCATAGACAAGTGAATGTTCATCGTCTCCATTTTTATTGCAATCAAGTCTTAATTTTTGTTTTCTTTAATTTTAAACCAAGAATCATATAATTATAAAGATAAATTCAAATGTACATAAAAAAGTTCCTTGTCTTAAAACATTACTTTTCGTAATCTATAAAATAAAAATACGAAGGAACAGACAATCATTTAATGATAGATAATATATTAATACGTGTTTAAATCTAAAAATCGTAATGCCTAGTATTAAAGATAAAAATATATATTTGGTGTATATATTTATATATCAAACTTGAATAACTGATAATGTATATAAAAATTATGCGTATATTTATACACAATATAATATAATATAGCCTATGAATACGTGTTTATATTTATTATACATCTTGAATCAATGAGATCAAAAGTAAAAGAAAAAAGAAAAGCATTGAACTTACTTAGTTAAGAAAAACGCATCTTACTATTAAACTAAGAAGAGATTTAATAAGAAGAGAAATAATAGAGTATTTAAAAAGAGGATTTAGAAGAATACTTAGATTGGCTTTTAGCTATCTTCGGACATGGAAATAGTTATTAAATTATAGTACTGTTTGTTAAAATAAACAAAATATTAAATTATTTATGTGTATATAATTGTTTTATTTAGTTAGCACGCATGTTCCTACATGTTTCTTCTATTTAGGTAATTACGAGCTAAGTGATAAGAACCAAGGTAGTATGTATCCATTGAAGTACATTTTGTGGGGACGACACTACGCCTTATAAAAACCACACCATCACAAGAGAACGAAAATGTCGGACTCTTTAAAGAATGTTTCACATTTAAATTTCATGATAAATGGGTTAAAAAGAAATTTTTTAAATATTCTGTGACTATAAAACACAAAAATTACACTGTTTCAAGAATTTCTACTAGTTATAAATCTGTTTTCTATCAAATTATAAAATTGCTACAGCGGTAAATACCAAAGTATTAAACTGGGAAAACGATATAATCTTAAAAACATATATAATATTATTTTTACTATTTGAATTTTTATAGTAAAAAAAGCAAGACGTAGCACGATCTTGCATTGTATGAAATCTAAATCTCATGTAATACGTTTTTATTAATGCACGATATTACTGAAACCTTTCTTAAGCGTTAATTGAGAGTTATCTGTATGTAAAAATACAGTAAAAATTGCTTAAGAAATTTCTTTCAGCAGAAATTAAAGAATTGATAAACGTTATTATAAAATATTAAAAACAATTAATTTTTTGCTTGTTTTTGAGTAATTCCACTAGATTTTTGTTTTGAATCTAAGCAATTTGGGCCGTAAAAATTTGTTTCACACCATTTTTTAATATTTTCTTCTGTTAGTAGTTGGTTGCAATCATTTAATGAAAATGTATTGGTTGTTAATGATCCTGTTTGGCGTGAAGATAGAGTTGTTTGAGATATGGTAGTTGGAAATATAGTTGTTTGACTTGAACTATAAGAAAAATAATTACTAAAAAAATAAGAAACGTACGTTAAAGAATTTTTTTTTAATTTTTTAACATATGGTCCAAAAACAATATCAGTGTAATTTTTAATATAGGGACATCGATCAGTCATACTCCTTGATGTTGACCATACAATTATTCCATTTACATTATAGTATAACATATTATTATAAGTAATACATAAATAATACTTAAATTAAAAAAATTAAATAATAAATAAAAATACTTACAGGATCATAAAATTCAATATCTGAAATATTTGGAACAAATGGATTTACTTCGAATTTTTGGTAAACATAAATTGGTTTCTCTTTTTTTCCTTTTTTAGTAATTTTATCTACGATTCTTTTAGTTTCATTTAAAACAGCTTGAACAAATAAATTCTTTATTGAATAATTTTGACCTTGAACTATATATGGAGCTGGATACATAGCATCAACATGCTCAAAAATTGGAATAGTTCTATCTGATATATTTGGAAAACAAAAACTCCAATTTCTGTTTTCAGCATTTTCATTACAAGTAGGAAACCCATAGTAGCCCCATTTCGCTTTAGGGCGAAGTTCTTTACATTCATGTAAAGTTTTATTAAAAAAATCTAAAGCTGCATCATCAAATTGTTTTGTAGCTATTTTAGTAGCTTCTTTAATACTTATAGTTTTATTTTTCTTTTTATATTCATCTAAAACAAGTTCAATTGACTGATTTTGGTAAATTCTTTTAGAGCTCCAATTAGAATCGTAGGTTGGTCTCCACTCTTCAATATCAATTATAGCTAAACCATTGAAACTTTCATTTGTTATTATTGTTTCAATATTTTCTTTAAGTTTTTTCAAATGTTCTGTCATATTAACTAACTATAATACAAATTATTGTTAAAATTAAAATTATTTTTTTTTATTTGATTTCCTACTCTGTATAATTTATTACTATATTTTTAGTTTCTAAAATATTTAATAAAAATTAACTTCAATTATGTTATTATAATTTAAATAAAATGTATTTTATTCTATATTACAAGTTAATTCTAATTGTTTGCTATTATGAATAAGATTTGTAATTTTATCACCTATAATATCGATATTATAATTACAATTATATTTCTACATGATATTTATATAAAAATGGTTAATTTTTAAGAAACAAATAATTCTTAATGACTATTTTTCTTTTAATAGATGTTATTTAAGAAACAACATAAATAAGAAAAACGAATGTATTGAATAAAACTTACTTGTGGTAGACCATTATTAATATATTCAATTGTACCATTAGAATGATTTTTTATATGAGGATAAAGTCCAACTTCATTTTCGTATAAAATAATTATTTTATCGCCTCTAAATGTATACTTTTCGTTTGTTTTAATATTGTAATCAGCAAGACTAATTTTTGTTTTTTCGTATTTTTGACAATGTTGACTTGGAAGATTCCATAAAATTTCCATCGAAAAAACATAAATTACTATTGAAGAAATGAGGAAAAAAAATTTGTGGCAATTAAATGATATTTTATTTAACATTTTTTTTAATTATTAGAAATAAAATTTATTTTAAGCAAATGAATAGAGAATTTGTCATCATTAAGTAGAAGAAATTATTTATTTTATACTTAATTTTAGTAGTAAAAATATTGAAACATATGTCTAATATTAGTCTCAGAGTGTATTGGAAATATATATTTGTATTATTTCGGCCATAGTATAGTTTTAAGCAAATAAATAAAAAAATCAAAATGATTAGTACAAGGAACAAAGTTTTTTAAAATATGAGATTTATTGAGGAAAGGTTTGTAATTCCTGGTAGTTCTCATTATTTTTTGTTTTGTATATAATTGATATTTGATTTTCGAGGGTAAGGATAGGACGTGCATGTAAATAAAGTTTGATGGATGGAAAAAAGAAATCAAATATAAATTGTATATTTTTTATTGAATGATGTTCTTATTTGTATGATTAATTTTTTTATTGCAAGATTTATTTGTTAGTATAAGTAATTGAAACAATATTTTTATTAGTAAACATTATTTTTCTCCATCTAGTTGGAGCGCTAGATAAAAAATTTAAGAAGGAATTATTTCTGAAACCGATAGAAAAAAATATGTGAAAAAGAAAGTCTGTTTATAAAATCCAAAGCAATATTATCGTGTAATACATCATAGAACTTGGTAACAGAAAATGAAATCTAAGACTCAAAAAAACCAATTCACAAACTTGTAAAAAATGTAGTCAATTTGTACCACCTAATAAAATTTAAATTTTTTTGATTTGAGACAAATTTTATCCTATTTAGTTCGCACATAAAAATAAAATAATAATTAATAAATTATTAAAATAAGTTGCTTTTTATATGACATTTACCTACATTATAAAACTCAAATTGTTTTCTTAAATATATTTCAAAATACAAGATTAGAAGTTCATTTAAAGCAAAATTATAGACATTTGTATAAAGAGCAATTTTTAACATATCAAAATATCTCTATTAATATCTTTTAATAGCTTGAATTATTTTTTAATTTTTATGGAATTTTATTCATTTGATAGCTTTACATTTTTTGCAAAATCTTTCACAATTTGTTATAAAACATTAGGCCCAAAGATGAGCATAATATTACAAAAAACATCAAGATTAAATAAAAGTTACATTACTTTTAAATGTCAAACATCTATATTTTTGTAGAAAATGCCAAAACTTATCCGACATTCTATATTTTGCATCGTTTACAACAATTTTGTTGTTACTTCATTTTTTGGAAATTCGAATAAAATTTGATTTTATTACAAATGAGATATTTCTATCATATTCCGGTCTGATCTTACAAAATTTGTTCCACTTTTTTTGTGTAGGCGATAAAAAATCTTAAAATTAAATATTTTATAAGTAGATACAATTTTTAATATGGTTGGTTGATTAAATTAAACATTTCAATACTTATCGCACAAATGACTAATTTGTTACAATGTTTTATCTAAAAAAAGTTTCGTTGATTTATTAAAATCTATAGACATCACTAAACAATTAATAAAATATACTTCTTATATATTTACAAACTATCTGTATTTATTTTTATATTCAATTTCAATTTGTTCAAATCTATTACAAATTAAAAAGCAATTTATTTTTAAAAGTATAAAAAATAGAAATTTATTGGTGTATCAACCTACAAAACTAAACGATTAACACACAAACGAAATTTTCATCAAAACACAGACCACTTTATCAAAATAATGACTACTGCGTCAAAATTAAAACTACTCTATCATTATTTTGTTGTAAACGTAATTGAGTCATATCAATCATTATACAGATATAAAAGCGCATAGAAAATCATTACTTACCATAAAGACTTGTAGTTTGATCAAAGTAAGTGATGGTATTATACTTAATCAAATATAGTATCTTGATTTTAACTTTTTTCCAACAATAAATATATAATATAAATAGATAATGTATTACATATTCGAACCTTTTTATCATTTAAAAGACTATTTTATTAATTTGATTATTTCTATTTAATCTGTATTATTAAATTTTTTTAAATAAAATTTTTTATTTTATCTGTATTTTTTTAAAAGAAACAGAAAATTAATTACATGAAAATTTAGTTAGAATAATATAATTTATCTGTTAAAAAAGTGATTTTTTATCTGATCATCTTAAATCGAAGTATAAACAATATATCATATCATTATTTTATTAAAATAGAGATATAAATTTTAAAAATATCAACTTCTTATTAGTAGTTATAGTTAAATTTTATAGAGATTTAAATTGGCGTGTTTCTAGGCCGGTTTGAGAGTCAGATAAGTATTTCAGATCCAAAAACTTATTTTTTATTAATTATAAACACCAAACTTAAGACACAATGAAATATCACAATATTGACTATTAAAAAATTGGGCCCACTAAAATTTATTTAGAGAGATAACTAAATAAGATAACTTACATTTATTATCAATCTTAACTTGTAGCTCCTACAAGATATTAGTATACTAGTAACTTAAACCCCTAAAAATAAAGGAATAAGATGAATTGTGTAATAACATCACACAATCATAGCAGAACTGAAAAATAAAATGATTTTAAAATATCTAAGCTTAAGCATTAAGATGTCCTGAATAGAAAATAGAGTATAATAAAAATTCATCATAAATTTCTTTAATTTATTGTAATCAATCCAAACTAACGTGATCAAATTTTATAACTGAGTTATATAGTACTTTTAATTTTGTAAAATTTTAGGGGGAATTTTACTTAATATACAGGGTGGGCCAAAAGTCACATCACAGTTACAATAAAACACTTTATAACTTTTTTTGTAGGCGGCATATTTTTATGATATTATACGCATTTTGTAGAGAATTTGTTAGAGAATAATATATTATAAGATCGTTTTCAAGAATTAACTTAAAAAAAAGTTTTTTAATTTCTTAATATTTTACATTTAAAAAAAAGTATTTCTTAATTTTTTTCAATTTAAACTTATTTTTAAGTTTAAAACACATGGATACAATTCGTAATAAGTCAATATTTTACACAATTATGTATGAAAAATGATATCTTTTAAATGATCACCATTTAATTTCTTGCACAAGCTTGTTCATTATAAAACATTAATTATTACTCTTATTAAATTGTTTTATTTAACTTTTTGAAATGATTTACAACACTTAATAATGCATGTCTTGACGAAGCTTGGGTCACATTGTAATAGGTTTTGAATAATTTTTGAGTTGTAACGATTGAACATCTGTTGGTGTAGTAATCACGAACTATTTTTGTCCGTTCTTCAGTAGAATACTTTCTTAAAGAGGTAACAACGATAAAAAATATTTGAAATATATGAAGGAAATTAATGTTGCATAAACAAAATATTTTATGAAGAAAAATGTTTTTAACTAACATTTTAAGCATCTAGCATTTATTTTTTAATCAATTGAAATGTTATAAGGTGTACTTTATAAACAAAAATACAAACATTTTTATTTAATTTAATACAACTTTTCGTAATGATCATTCTTGAGAACGATCTTGTAATATATTATTCTATAAATTATTCTTTACAAAATGCGTATAATATCATTTAAATATGTCAATTACAAAAAAAGTTATAACATTTATAATGTGTTTCATCCAATTGTAATGTGACTTTTGGCCCACCCTGTATATTAATTGTAAAAGCCAACACTATAATTACCGGAAGAATTATTTAAAGAGTAAAAAGTAAGTAGAAAGTTTTGTTATTAAAGGTAATTATATTCTAGTTGGCCAATTTTACTATTTTATATTGTAATTAGTGTTAGGTAGAAATAAAGGGGTTGATCGAAGTTCCTTGTATCCAATATTTTTTATAAAAATTAATACTCTTACATAACAAATTTCTTAATTGGTAAAACGTAATCTGTTATTTAAACTATCTAATTTTCCGTAAAAAATTAAAGATCAAATAAAAATGAAATTACAAAAGCACATTAAAGATAATTCTCCAAAATTATCTTACTATTTAACTTGCAAAATAATATTTTTTAAGGCATAAAATCTTTTAACTATACAGTTTGATTTTTTTAACTGGATAAGAATTTATTCAATAACCGCATTTTTAAAAAAATTGTTAAATTAATATTATCTGTTAAATTTAAATATAAATAAATATTTAGTAATTACTCATAAGTAAATTTTAAATGAAAGAAATTGTAAAATGGATCGGTTGTAAGCATCGACATAGCCAATTAATATTCTAGCCTTAATTAATTCCACAAATGAAATTATTTATTTTTCAGAAGTTGTTGTGTTGTATTTATTTCTGGTTTTATAATATATGGGGAAAATAAGTCGCATTTTTGTGTATATGAATCATTAATATAATATTTAGGAAAAGGTCCAGTTAACGTTTGGTCTAGCACTCCGATATTTTTAGATGTTTTATTGTATTCGTACAATTCAGAATATGAAGAAGTACCTGAAGCAAAATTCCCATAAATTTTCATAATATTGTAAGATATATTTTTGTCTGTTTCGTTAAATGTTTTATTGTAAATATTTGGATATCTATAAGGATACCCAAAAACACTTTCCATACTGGAAGCATGATAGGCTCCAAACCAATGAGGCCAAGGATTTAAAGAGGAAGTATAATTATAAATATAGTAATAAACTTTATTTGATGTTGTATTGACAATTTGCTCAGCAAACCTTCTCAAACCACAATCAAACAGGAGATCAGACATAATTTTTAATAATATATTTCTAAATCTATCTTTATCTTTGTAATCATTATATTCGTTTATTGCATTTTCATCATAGCCATATTGTTTTAGTAATTCAGCTCGCCATTTTTCATCTTTACCAAGCATTCTAGCAGTAGTGTTTGTGATATTTTCAAATGCTGTACTGTTGATCAAACACTGTTGTGATGGATCCTCTACGTTTGTAAAATTAATGGTGCAGCCATATGTTTTAAAGTAATTGTATAAAAAAAAACTTCCTTCATTACCTGTATCTCCTAACATTATTGAAACATTCTGTTTCATATCCTTTTCAATTGACATATCACTTATATTCCCTTCGAAAAAATTACCGTCATTTTGTGTAATTGCAAATGGAAAACCAAATGGTGGTGCCATTTTTTCTTTCAACATGAATGTCGCATTTACAAATACCATTGGATCGCTAATATTTTGCAAACACTTTAAAACATCTTCTGTATTAGCGCAACTAAGATTTTGTGCAAGAAGCATCGTAGCATTTTCTATATATTCATTGGGTTGAGTAGCCCAGATATTCTCAAGTGTTCCAGATGCTGTAATAATTCCCCTAAACAAATTACTACTATTTTTTGCAAACAAATGTGCAACTGCAGAAGATGATCCTGCATGTTCTCCAATTAAAGTTATACTATCATTTTTGCCACCAAATAAATGAATGTTTTGATTAATCCACTTTAAAGCCATTTGTTGATCTAAAAGTCCCATATTTCCAGTGATGTTTTTTCCATTATTTTTTCTATCTATCAAACGGCCAAAACCTAAAACACCGATTCTGTAGTTTATGGTAACAACAACTGCACGAGCAACAGCAGCAAGAACAGAACCATTGAATAAATCTAAAGAGGCTGATAATGAATAGTATGCTCCCCCATGAATCATAACTAAAACTCCTCCAGTGGTTTTATTAGGTTGCCATATGTTTAATTGTAAACAATCTTCTGAAATATTTTTTGGTGGATACCATATACTAAATCCACTAAAATTATATGGAAAAATGTTTGGAGGAATAATTTGCGGACAAGTTCTAGCTGGTATTGTTGCATTAAATGTTTCATTCGTTTTAAATTCGCTAAGTCCTTGTGGTGGCATAAATCTTAGATCACCTATCGGAGGCTTAGCATAGGGTATACCAAGATATTCAGTAACAGTATTGTTTTCAATATTCTAAAACATTACTATAGCAAAAGTATATTTTCTTACATAAGTCCCTGCTGGCGTACAATTAACCGGTCCAGAAATTACTGAATTAAACAATGGAAAACTAATGATGGTTAAAATATTAATATTAAAAAGCATTTTTTTAAAATAATATTATTTTTTATTAATTTTAGTATTTTTTAAATTATTAGGTTTAAATATTAATTAGAAATTAACTGATGTTATTTGCTTGTATCACCATATATATAGTGATGAAATAGCCAAAAGTGTTTATTGTTAAACAAAAAGTTTAATAAAATCACGTTATGAATACTTACATTTAACAGAGCAAATATTCATTCTGAATTCAAAGATCACACAAAATATTGTTATAACTATTGTTTCACCAAGAATATGATTAAATCAGTAAAATAATTTTTGAAATTAATGAGATATTATTTACTAGTTATTAAAATAAAACCATTAATTTTAAGAATCTACTTTTTTTAGATATTTAAGCTATTTTGAAAACGTATTGGCGAATCTTGTATGAAATTTTAACAAATTTTTAAAATGATTGTTATTTTCTAAATATTTAGAAATATATAAAGTCTAACAGGAGTATCTTTAGAATACGGGACACCTTGGTTTTTCGAATAATAAAGGTAGTAAAACAACATTTTATGCATATTTATGAATAATTATGAATAATTAATAAAGTTTTTAATCATAATTTTGAAATTAAAAAAAATTTTTTTAACATTGAAAATTGAATTTTTTGATCGAAAAATCATAAAAAATGCATAGTAAAAATAGAGTATCTTTATAATAAAGACACATTAATTTTTATTAGTTCTAATCAATTTTTTTTATTTGTGCGATATTTTTAGGTAGATTAATAAACTTTTTTTTTTATAATTTTTGTAAATTTGAGAGAATTTTTTTAAACTTCAAAAAATCAAAATTTTTTTACTTATAAGAACTAAAAATCATGTAAAATAAGAAAATTGTCAGTAAAAGGATATTTTTTAGAGAGTTGGTGACACCTTATTCTCTAGTTTTTAAAGTCTTAAATATTGTAAAAGTAAACTTTTATATAACATAAAAACATTTTAGCTCCTATATGGGGTGATTAATGATAGCAGTGCCTTTTTTAATGAATGCAATGCTTAAGCTTTATCAAAATATGAATAAATAATGTACTATTTTAAAAAAATAATAAAATTATGGCGGATGAAATTTGAATGATTATTAATAAATTTTATTATTTTTATTAAAATAATAAAATGTTTTGGAAAAAAATTTAAAATATCATTTCAAAAAGAAGTTTGCAAAACAGTTCAAAAAACATAACAGTATAATACCTTACTGTTAAAAAAAAATTAGCTAGAAAATTGCATATACGGGCAAAAAAAGGTTAAAAATTAAAAAGTGACACCAACTTCTAAATTTGAGTAAAAAAACACTCAAAAACACAAATGCTGCAAAAAAAAAATTTGCTGCAAATACTACCAAATGCTTTTAAATATAGCTATTTATTCATATTTACTACAGAAATATATTTTACCGCCAAAAAAGTGACATATTAAACGACATATATGAAAGGTGTCCCGTATTCTAAAGATTGGCCCAGATTTTTATGATTAAATATCCTTAAGATGTGCTTTTTTTAATATAAGGGGAAACGATTCTTTAAAGTTTTGGCTTGTAATTAACCAAGTTACTTTTAAAAAACATCAATTTTTTAGTCACTTTTTTGTGTAATTTTGTGTCATAAACAACTTTCATTAAAGTTAATTAAAGTTTTTCGTTCATGAATTATTTGAAAATTACAGCTAAGAAATAATAGGAAAACTTTATATTATAAAGATCAATTATTGACTGGTCATGCTATAAATCAAAAAGTGGTTGCAGTTATATAAAAAATATTAAGAGTATGCGTAAAAGGCTCTAACAGAGCTATTTGAAAGCCCAATTTTCGGCTGGTTTTTGTAAAAATAAAATGTTCTTACTTTTTTAAATGCCCATGATCATTGAAGTTTTTATCTTTTTGTTTTCTTTCTCTGTCTAAAATCATGTTTTACATTTTCTAAAGAAAAACTTACCTTTCTTTTTAAAGCAAAATGTTGTTCCCCAGATCTTGCTCTTTTATCTTTTCCTCCTCCACGTCCTTTTCCTGTTTTAATTGCTTTCTTGTAGTATGACTTATTTCTCTAGAAATAACTCTTGATGCTCTTTTAACTTTTTCAACATCTCATTTTAAAGAGCTATTAAATTTTATATATTTTTGAAAAAAAGATTTACAGCTCTTTTTTTATTATATTGTATTTTTTTGATCTTTTATTAAAATTTGTTCTTCTTTTTGATTTTTACTCTAGTTTTAGATTTTCCACCATTACTTTTTGTTATTCTTCTTAATTCCGATACATTAAGAGTATTGAAATGTGGAAGCCCACCTTGTCTATCTTGAGTTTATTGGTAAATATTAGTACATTAGATTTTGATTCTTAAAAAAATGTGCTTTTGCTTTTTGAAACAGATGATCATTCAGCTTTTACTAGCATTTTGATTAATGTTTTAAAATTCTTTGTAAAAGGAATACAAACATATTTTAAAGATATTTTCAAAGTTGCTCATTTAAAGTTTTTACTTCGGCACAACTTTTAAATAGTAACAAAACTCTTTGTTATTTATATATAAAAAATGGTAGATTTTGCGTTAATTTTTATAATAAAAGTCATTATTTTTTTTAAATAAATATAAGCATTGCAAAAATATCTTTGCTATGCAGTGTAAGATTGTAGAATTAAGAATAGCACTAATAACATTTATATGTAAAAATGATTTAACGTTAAAATAATGAAAGTACTTGTTATTAAAAATTAATTTTTTTTAAGATTTCTGGTGCTCTTACGTTTCGATAGGGCCATGACAAATTTTTGTTTAGAGGTAAAAGTGATAATAGCTTAGTATATGTGAGAGCTGATATCTAACAGAATTTCTATAAAAAAAAGTATAGTTTGTTAATATGTGGATACCGTTACTAAAATATAATACTGTTATATTGTATCAGGCATCTGTTATTTTTAGTTTGATCAATACAACATAAAAATTAATTTTAAAATATTGTATTAAATTTGTTTAATTTTTCACATTCTTTATAAAAGTTCCTTCTTTAGAAGCTAAATAAAACATTTATTTCGCTACAAAGAGTATTTTTATAATATATAATGATAAATAAATGAGTTTTGGGTTAGTTTGAGGGATTAAAGTAATTTTTTTACAACATTCATTTTTTGCTCAAAATTTCGGCCATACGTTATATATAAATAGGCTGTAGTCGTTAAATAAGGAACTGATTAATAAAGTAATGAGTTTTTCACAACCAACTAACACAGTTATAACTATGTATTAAATTGAAAAGAGAAAACTTTTTGTTATGCTGAACCAAAGCAAAATTAATACTGTTCGATGTACTAAAGACTATCGTTGTGCTATTTTTTTAACATAAAATATTTTATAAAATTGTTTTATTACTTAAAAATGTTATAAAATATAGAATATTTTACAAAGAACAAAAAAAGAGAGATATTTAAGTTAAAGCTGTTAAAAAAATAGGACTTTTAAATTCAAATTCCTTAGAAATGTTCTTAAATTAGAGTTTTAGTGGTGAAAAAATGATTACATAATAATGTAAAAAATTAAAATTTTTATTAATATTAAAGTATAAATGATTGATAACACATTTCGATTTTTTATACTATATATAGCAAGGTGCAATGAGGACGTTTTTTTAAAAACATTATTCCACCAAAAAAATGTTGTTGAAAAATGTACCCCTACTATAAATGTCCATAACTTTTTAAAAAAAAAATATAACAATAAACAGCTATCATATTCGTAATCAGCATAAAAATTGCAATCTAATGATATAAAAAAAGTTTAAAAAAGTTAGAAAAAAATTTTTAGCACTTCATTAATTAATTAATATTTTTTTTAAATAGACGGATATCAAAAATCGGCTTGATCAGATTTAAGAATTAAGTCTTGGCTACAAAATGAGTCATTAACCATACTCATAACTATTTTGGAAGCTTCAATAAATATTATTTTGTGTCCACAATTAAGCATGCCAAAATTCCAAAAAGCCATTTGATAACTAATATCTCGATTTTAAAGTGAGATATCAAAAATCGGCTTGACTGGATTAAAGATTTGTGTCTTGGCTACAAAATGAGCCATTAACCATTTCCGTAGCTTGTCTGGGGGCTTCAATAAATATAATTTTCTGTCGATTTTTAAAAATGCCGAAAATTGAAAAAATAATTTGTTAAGTTTAATAACTCGATTTTAAAACGTGATATCAAAAATCGGCTTGATCAGATTTAAGATTAAAGTCTTGCCTACAAAATGAGCTATTAACCATACTCACAGCTATTCTGGGAGCTTCAATAAATATTATTTTTTGTTAAGAATTTAGTATGCCAAAAATTTGAAAAAAATTTTTAAAATTTAATAACTCGATTTTGAAGAAAGATATTAACAATCGGCTTGATTAGATCAAGGATTCGTAGACGGGCTACAAAATGAGCCATTAACCATCTTTGTAGGGGGTCTGGGGGCTTCAAAAAATATTATTTTGTGTCAATTTTGAAATTTGCCAAAAATCAAAAAATAATTTTTAAAGTTTAATAACTCAATTTTAAAATCAAATATCAAATTTCGGCTTGATCAGATTTAAGATTTAAGCCTTGGCTACAAAATGAGTTATTAAGAATGTTCACAGGTCTTCTGGGGGCTTCGATAAATATTATTTTTTGTCGACAATTTAGTATGCCAAAAATTTATAATTAATTTTTAAAATTTAATAACTCGACTTTGAAGCAAGATATTGAAAATCGGCTTGGTCAGATTAAAGATTCATGGCCGGGCTACAAAATGAGTCACTAACCATCTTCGTAGGTAGTCTGTGAGCTTCAATAAATATTGTTTTATGCCGTAGGTCAAATTTGGCAATTTTTTAAAAAATTTGTAGTATTTTTGCTAGCATTTTGTTTTTAAGCATTATTTAAGAATTTTTTATTAAAATATGCAATTAATAAGGCTATTATTAATTAAAAATTCGTACTATTTTTACAAAAATTTTTTTAAAAGCACTATTTTAGAATTTTTCTTTGAAACAAGCAATTAATAAGTTTATTATTAGTTAAAAATTTGTAATTAATGCTTTTACATCCGTTTAAACCCCTATTTATTAAGATATACCAAGAGTAAACAAAATTAACTTTTGGTCCTCAAACGAAATTTTGTTTACTCCCTTTTAGGGGTATTTGCACTTTACTTTTTAGGAATATTATTTCATAAATAGAATCAGCATATTTGATTCTATATATGTACAAATTTTTAGGACAATAGGGGCAGTTTGAAATTTTGGTCAATTTTTATTGCACCTTGCTAACTATATACATCAAATAAATCATTAATAACATTAATTTTAAACATTCTAAAAAGATTATATGACAAACTAGGGTATTCTAAGATTATAATACTATGTTCTTTCACTGATAATGATAAAAATTTCTAAAAAATAAAATAACTTTGAATAGTATCGTTAATTTTATTAAACAAAATTAACTACGTCTATAAACATTATATGAGATGTATCGTGAGAATCGTGAATTATTTATTACCGCAATAGAATATAGAGATTTTAAGACAAGACAATGATGGCTATTTTTAAGGTACTTACTGTTGAGGAATCGATAGTGCCTTCAGAAGTTAAAATCCTACAAGTCTAGTAAAATTGAGGATCAAGATTTTGACTATTTTAAAATTAGTCACAAAAATAACTTTGTAGATTCTAAATTTGAATCTTATACTTATAGATAATTTATATGATATGAAAGTGAGCCAAATAATAAGACAGAAACGTCTAGAAATATGTTAAATAGCTACCTAAATAGATTCATCGGAAGAAAATGTACATAGAAATTTATATGCTTGAGCAAATACTCCGAAATATTGAAGCACATGTGGTTTCTTCAGCAAAAATTGAAAAGATCAATTGTTAATAAATAAAATAATCACTATTATTTAAGGTTACTTTTAAATAAAAATTTTATTTGATAGCCAAGAATGACCTTTTACGAGTGATTTTATAAAAACAAAAATAATCAAGTTTTTTTATATTTGGCTGAAGCATTTTAATAATATTTATTGAAGCCTGTATTAAATCTATCATTGTGATTAATGTTTCATTTTGTAGCTACGAATTTGTTATATAATCGCATGAAACAGATTTTTAATAAATGCATTTATTGTTGTAATATTAATATTTTTAATAATTTTTTGCGTATTTTATTAAACTTGACTGAATATTTTCAATAATATTTATTGAAGTGTGTACATGAGCTAGAGAAATGATTAATATCTTGTTTTGTAGATAACAGTTTGTTCTAAAATCGTATGTTACAGATTTTTAATAGTTAGCTTCTTAAAAAAATCTGCGTTAATTAATTTTCTACAAAAAGTTTTTAAAATGAATTTTTTTATAAGTTTTGGTATCACTAGATTCAGAACATTTACTCTGGTTATGAATTTATTATTATTAATTACTGAAATGTCATTAATAATTAAAAAAATTGAGACTTTTCAGCTTTTTATTCCATTGGAATAAAGTTTTTTTTAAAACAATACATATGCCAGATCGCTCAACATATCATGCATTTAGTTGGATTTTTTTTGCATCAGATCAAGTTTATTTATTTTTAAAATGACCTTTTTTACACAAATCAAAAATTATTGTCAAATAATTTATCCAAATATTATTTGTACTAAAATATTTAACAAAATTAGATATTTTTTTAAGTGTGTAGTTGTAAAAACACTTCAATATAATATTTTTATTATTTATAATATAACTTATACAATCTCGTAGATATTTTAACAATGATTTTGGAAATTATGTAAAATCGTATTCAAATGTTGAAGGCCTTTAATGAGAAGCTTTAAACGATGTTCAATTAAGAATTGTCTCAAGTGGTTAAAAGTTTATAAAATGAAATAATTTATTGTAAAACTATTTGAATTACAATGTTTTTTAATTTATTAGAAAATTAGTGAACATTCCATGGACGGTAATTATTCTAAATCATTGATACACTTATAATCCTGGTGGAGTCTTGGGATCCTAAAGAGGGTTTTTTTTGTTTGAAGTATAACAATAAACTTTAGTTGAATTTATATTTTAATAAAGGGGTAAATAATATAATACTAAAGATATAAATACATTTAAAAAGCATGAATACTCAAATTTAACTATCTATTTCTAATTTGGTAACTGACCTAATCTGATAATTCGTTTTATACTACTTCCTTTTATGGTCTTTGAGATAGTTAACGTATTCTTTTTGATATATATTGTTTTGTATTGAGTTCGACACAACATTTGCGGTCCACAAACTTGTGTTTATGCTAAAAGCATTTTTAAATGAATAAAGTAGCCAAATGTAATTGTTATGCAAGCATTACTTTTAAAATCATATTTTTAACATTAGAAATTATAGCAACAGCATAACGTAGATGACAAGCATAAGCATAACTTTTTTATATAAATTTTTTAAAATATACAATTTCTCAATGTATGCAAACTCATTTGCAATCGTTTTTTAATCCCATTTTATGATTTCATAAAAATGTAATTTAATCTATATTTTATGTCAAAAATATCTAATTTTATCAATTCATATAAAAGTTTTATCTATTATGAATTTTCTTTAGATAAAAATATTATAAAGAGAACTAACTAAATTTGTTATCGATTATATTAAATTTTAATAAAAAATACGTTTTACATTTCACGCATAACTTGCGCTGTAGTATAAATATTTGCATGAATTAATTTTGAAGTTTATATTTCGTAAAAAATTATGCAAATTCATATGTTTATTTGGAAATTTTATAATATTTAATGTGAAGAAACAAAATATCAAGAATTATCTCAATATCAATAAAAAATAGAAACAATTCCGTTATCCAAGAATCATATTTTTGATTTTTATAAGTGCTGCGAAGAAAATGTACACTCACCAAGCGAATAAATATTATTCCAATTACACTGGGTATTTATAGCAAAAATTAAAATGTTAGCATGGAATAAAACATTCTACCAAACTACATCTCAGCAATAATCTCTGGATTGGAATGGACTCAATCCTTTTTACTATATAATCTTAAATTTAATTCATTCATTTTATTTCACATTAAGTGAGATATTTTTAATTGTAATAACTTCTAGAAAACGTAAGTTAATATTTTCATTTTTATTGTATAGTGTTTTCATCTATTACAGGTGGACGCGCGTTTTCTATATTTATATTGTTAAATAAAGGTTTCTCTTAATCTTTGTATTGAAAGGGTACTCCAGTTGCATCTTAAAATTTTTACTTGTTTAAATTTCTATTTTTTGCATTTTCGCTGTGATTAAGAAAGTTTATGATTTATCTATATATATGAATTTAGCATTACCAGAATGTGAAGATACAATTATGATAAAAAGGTCGGTATCAACAATAAATAAAGTTATTCTGAAATAGTAGACACATTTTTCTTATAAAAAATGTAAGTATAAAAATAAATATTTTTAATAAAATATTCGATTTTTTTGGGACGTTTATTTTTTTAATCTTAAATGGGTAGGAGTGGCGATCAAATGCGTTGCTATTATAAACTGAATCCAAAGGATTATCAAAAAAATGCGTACACTATTTCAGACATTAACTTTCAAATAGTGCTTAATAATAAAGTTTTTTTATTATTAATTATTGTTAATATTATTATATGTTTTTTTATTAGTAAAATTTTTATTTGGTCTTTACCACCTATCAAGAATATTAAATATAAATAACAACAACATACTTACAATCAATAATAATTAACTTAATTTTTCCCCAGTATATATTTCTAATAATATGTTTTATCCTCTATGAAAAACCCCTAAAATATAATTTTTAGTAATTTTGGGTTAAGGCAATCAATTATGATATGGTAATACAAATTAATGATGGAAATCATAAAAAATTTCTTATTTATAGTCATTTATTTAATCCCCTTTTTTGCGATATGTTTACTTATTTTAAAATAATATCTTTAATAATAGTTTATTATTTTTACTTTCGTGGTGAGGCAATGCATGACAAAATTTGTTAATTTACTGGGTGAGTGTCCATTTTTCGTGCTGCGTCAAACATGATATTTGACAAAAAAATAACTATTATATATAACATGTCTTTATTGTACCTTTAGTTCTTATAAATAAAATCATTCTAAGTTACTCGTATCTTTAATCTGTAAGGTGTTGTAAACACCACAATAAGACAGACTATATTATTTAAAATAAAAATAAGTTTTTTGAAAAGGTCAAGAAATCTAAAATATATGAAACATGTAAAAATTTAGAACACAATTTTAATATGTTTAAACAATAATCCTAGATGGCATACAATATATCAATGAAACCATCATAAACATTTGAGAGACTACAACTTTTTTTTAAGCAAACATATTTTTATGATCTTAATTCTATCTAAAAGCTTAGTCTTTATTACAAAACATATTTAAAGATGAATAACAATGTTAATTTATAGTATATTTTCCACCGTTAACATAACATTTTTTTTCTGTGAACTTTTTAATTTTTCAAATTAATATTATTTTTTCAAAACATAATTGAAAAATTGCCATTAAATATTAATTCCAAATAATGCTATGAGTAATTTTATAATAAATATTTTCTCTACAACTTTCTAACTAATAAGTTTAGATATTTCAAAATATTCATAATTATGATAATGAAGAACAGCAAATATTTAGCCAAATAATATATTTTTAATTAGAAGTAGTATTTGTATAATTGTACTTGATTTGTTGTAAAAGTGATAAAAAGTAATAAAAAGTGATTTTCACCATAAAAAAAGTAATATTTGATGTTTAATAAGTTTAGTTAATATCAATAAATTATGATGCATCTTGAAATTCCTTGTAGAAAAGAAATTGAAAAATGATATGAATAGGCTATAATCAGGCAAGGGCATTTAAAGATAAAAATAATTCTCTGTATAATAATATCACACTAAATTTTATCACCCAACAATTTATATTAATTCACATTAAAAAATTTTTCACTAATATTATTTCTCAATGTTTATGTTTTGTGATCGGTCATTTCCTTGACATACTAATCATAACAGAGGTTATTGTAATGAAAAAATCAGTGCATTTATATTTGTGACATTATCAAAAGAACGTCTTTTTCAACAATTGCAATAAACAAAAGTAAGGAAAAATGGTGTTAAAATTGCGATTTTTTTTTTTCAAATTATTAATTATTTTTTGTAATTATTGGGATATTTTTTAAAAAATTTCTATGTTTTTTATTTTAACCTCTAAAACATTTTTGTATGATAAATTGTTTTTTATAGGGTGTCCAAAAAATAACTCCCCAATCGCGAATGCTAATAACTTTTTTCCTACGTGAGATAAAATCGTGAAATTTTTTGGATTTATAGATAAACGAAATAATATTTTCAAATATTTTCCCATTAAAAAATTATGGTCCCATCAAGACTTATGGCCTCTTGAAAAAAAATATTTTTTTTTGCCTTATTTGTGTACGTAACTTTTTTTAATGAAAAATTATTGTAATGATTCTTTTACAGATCAAAAGCTCAATTTTTTTGTATTAGAATGGCGAATACCATAAATATTAAACTTCATTAACTTATTTTTATTTTTAATAACCAGCCTTAGATCCGCCTTCGGCAGGTCAGAGCTGGCCCGCAGAGCATATTTTTTTAAAATTATTTTTATACTAAATAATTAATCAAAGTATGAGTATTGGAAAATTGTTTCATCAAATTACATACTTATGGAGAAATAAAATAACCGACAATACATTGTTATAACATATTAATATAGGAAATGTTTTTGAGTTTGAGAATCATTTAATAACGTTTGCCTTTATTAAAACTAGATAGTTTAAAAAATTCATCCAACAAAAGAATTTTATTTATATCCAAAAAGTGAATAAAAATGAATACTTAAATTATTTTAAGTAACTATTCAAATGCCTTTCTACTATGGTTTTGAAATTGATATGAACATTTTAATATCACTTTTTTATTAACTACATATTTATCTTAATTTTACAAATATATAAATGAAAAAAAACTAATAAAATTAATGCCTAAAAATAACTTCTTTCGTAGTTGAGCTATAAACGTTGTTAGACTCTTATTTTTTAAGTTAGACGTAGATCTATATTACAAACACTACTCTCTTTGTTTTCATAAAGTTATGACTAAGTTGTAGCTACTTAACTTTTAAGATTGTTTTTCAAAAGGGTCACAACTCTTTGGGCCATAACTTTGCCAATTATAAATCCAATACAAATAGGCTTTCGCACTATTCTTGAATTATATCTTTCGAATGAGATATAAAGCACTTTATTTCGTTAACTTTGAGGAGAGTTGGTCGAGTAACCAAACTACGTAAAAAAAGTCCTAAAAAAAGGGTGTTTTTAAAGATAACTTGGCCAATTATGGTTCAAAACATATAAGACCTATTTTCCCACTTAAGTTAGAAAAAACACATCTATTAGCTATTTACCCATAAAAATCGGTTGAATTTGAAGAGAGTTATGAGAGAGACAAATTTTTTTTCTTATTTCTTTTTGTCATAGAAGTAATGTATTTAACATTTTATACATCCTTTTATTAGTAATTATTAAATCTTTATTGTTAACGTTTAAATTATTGTATAATAAAAGATTTCTTTTTGCGGTAAAATTGAAATAAAATTGGAAAAGTATACTAATTTTTTAAAGAGTTCTAAAGAAATGTGCTATGATGTAATAAAAAACGATTATTTAAGCCAAAATGTCACTCAGATGTTAGGAGAACCACCTTTATTACATTGTGAAACGGTTGACGGTATAAAATCTGGTAATAAAATATTTTGGTAATAAGTACAAATAGCACTGATACAAGAATTGGGTACTTAGCTGCTATCATGGATATATTATTGGAAAGACAACGATTTGGTGCACTTATTGTTCTTATACTAGTACCAGTAAGAGAACTTTGCAGGCAGATTTACATAAAAGCAAAGAAGTTGTTCCAGTTAAAAGATACAACTGTATTACGTCTATATCAAAAGATGGAAGACCTTATGGAAACAAATATTTTTATATTTACACCCGGAACACTTAAGAAAAAATTAACTATATATTCTTATCTTTTATCCAATGTCAGTACATTAGTTGTCGAAGAAGCAGACAACATGTTTCAACACGACTTTCTTGATGACTTAGTAAAAATTTCACAATATATGAATTATTTTTCT
Source organism: Strongyloides papillosus (assembly GCA_005656395.1). NCBI lineage: Eukaryota > Metazoa > Nematoda > Chromadorea > Rhabditida > Strongyloididae > Strongyloides > Strongyloides papillosus. Next base: position 626,842 of record SRSI01000007.1, read on the forward strand.
GATATTCAAAAAATTTCCGTCAGCTCAACTATCCTACCACTTAGCATGAAAAGTTCAATCGAATCGTTTTACAATAAAGAATATTCAGTAGTTCTTTTTAAAAATTTCAAGCCATGTAATGATAATTTGGAAACTGTTATTATATCTGTAAGTTCAATGGAAACGAGAAAAATAGTTCTTCTACCACTACTTCTAACATCTCAAGTATTAGATTCAAAAAATAAAAAAACTATAATTTTTTCTAAAACAAAGAACTTTGCAAATCTAATTGTTGAATTCTTAGTAAAAAATGATTTTACTTGTTGTGTACTTCACGGTGATTTAGATCAGAAAGTTCGTATGAATTCAATTATTTCTTTCAACAATAATACTAATAATAATAGTTTTAACGCATGTTGTTGCTCGTGAAATGGATTTTAAAGAAATCTACCAAACTATTAATTTCGAGCTTAATGTTAACTTCATTGAGTTTTGTATAAAAATGGAGAAAATTAGTGAGCTAATTAACTTGTACTACGTTTTCTATGATAAAAAGGAAGATGATCATCTTAAAGAACAGCTAAAGAAGTACTTCACTAGAACAATAGGAACAATTGATTAAGTAATCAATTCTTTTTTAATTTCTAAATATTCTATTCTTTATTCTTTGTTGTTCTACTTTTAGACAGTATAATTACTACTTTACTCATAAGATACATATTAATTTGTGAAACCAATGGTTATGACAATGTTACAATTTATTTTTGTAATACAATACAATCTACTTATGTGCATTAGTTGTGAATTTCTTAATTATCAATTGTATCTTAAATATTATGTTTTGTCATTGTTCTTTTATTTAAAATTTTTGTGTTACTAATATTTTAGAAAATTATATGATTATTCAACATATACTTTAGTTAAAATAAAAAAATTTTATAAGTCATTTTTAAAAACTTAATTTCAAAGTACATAGATGTAGATTCATTAACATATTGTTAAGCAGATAAATATTTTAACTATAAACAATTTAAGAAACAAAGACACGACTTTGATTCAACCATAGATTATATGCACTTTGTAATCATGGATAATATACAAAGTGTTCCATAAGTAGCTCCCCACCTGGGATCGTTAATAACTTTTTTGTATGAAAAGATTAAAGCACGAAATTTAACAGGTTAGTAGAACTAAGAGACAATATTTTTTATTTTTTTTATTTTTAAAAAAATTATTGTCCTATGAGGACTTATGGCCATTTGAAAAAAATTTGTTATTTTCGCCATTCTGAGATCGTAACCTTTGAATATAAAAAGATATTGAAATGATTCTTTACGGATCGAAAACTCAACTTTTTTTGTATCAGAATCCTTAATATCATAAATATTGACTTTCATTAACATTATTTAATTTTTAACTAAATCAAAAAACTACAATTTTTGTCAAAATTTCGTATTTTTTTCAAAATTAAAGCTTATTGAGAAAATTCTTACAAAAGCTTTATCATTATTCTGATAGAGACAACGAAGCTTTATCGAATGAATATAATTATATTTGTTTAAGCTAATATTCAAGAAAGTTATGACAGTTCAAAAATAGTCTAATTTTTCATTTTATTCAGTATTTGAAAATAACAATACCTAAAACCTCGTTTTTGTTAAAAATATACTTCTATATTAAGATTCATTTTGCAAACACAAAAAAATGAAAATAAATTTTGATTTTTATATTATCATTTTACCTGGCAATATAAAAGTATCGCCATCCAGACATTTAATATTTATCGAAAACTACAAAAAGATGTCACCGCATATTAAAAATAAGTGCATTTCTCACTAAAAAAAAAAAGGATATTTTTAATATTATATTTACAAACAAATATCTGAAAAGAAAGTATTTTAATTTTTAACAAATAAAGAACAAAATATGAATAATCTAAGTGAAATATTTGCTACAGTTATTGTTCAATCACAAGAGATAAAGCATTCAAATGCCTTGGAAGGCGATACTTTTATATTGCCAGGTAAAGTGATAATACAAAATTAAAAATTTATTTTCATCCTTTTGAGTGCGCAAAATGAATTTCAATATAAAAGTATATTTTTTACAAAAACAAAGTTTTTGGTATTGTTATTGTTAATATGTATAAAAAAGTGTAATAATGTCTTTAATGATTATTATCGAAAATTTTTTTATAAATTAATGATTGAAATATCTATTAGAAATTTCTATTAGATATTGGCTCCTTCAAAACATATTGATAATGGCACCAAAGCCAGAGAAGTAGCGAAAAAATGCAATAGTATAGACATTATATTTATTTTCATGTAGAAAGTTACCAACTATATATCATTTTTTCTAACACTAAAATTTAAATATTTTACAATATATAATTCAAATTCTTACCAAATTAACATTTATAGAAATAAGAATACACTCTTGCATTCAAAAATATTTTAATTTCAAGCATTAATGTTGCTTCTTTCAAAGTAGAATAATCGTGATTTGTACCAATTTCAGTAAAAAGCACATCAAAGGGGAAAATATAAAATCTGACAAATGAAATTGAGTCATCACCGTTCATTTAAAATTCTCAACGACGATAAGTATGATGATAAAAATGTCAATTTTAAAGTAAAAAGATAGATAGAACAAAATTGGAGTTAATAAGACTTTAAACATATCTTATAATAAAGGTCTCTTGGATAATAAAATCATATGTTATCAAAAAACATATTATAACTATTTAACATTTCTATCAGTTGTGTTACAATATCAAAGTTTACAAAATCATGACTATACCTAAGAGTAGTTTGAAAATCAAAGTATCAACAGATTAATGTTTCTATCGTTCTATCAAAGTTGCATTTATCCAATCTAATATCGTTTTTCACTTTTTAAATTTCTGTACACTTATTTGATTCTAAAATAAGTATAACAACTAAATCAGGTGCTGAATTGGTTATCAAAGAAATTGAAAGATTATCCAGATGACGGTGACTCGTCAATGCAAATATGAGATACAATGGTTCAATTTTTCACGAATCTATATATCTATTATATGAATGGAAGATAAGTTTGTTATAAAATGAAGCAAATTTCTATTTTCATTTTTAGATAAGCAATTTTCGTTCGACGTTATTTTCGAACGAACAAAAAATATGTCTCAAAAGTGATATATTTAGAAATGAACTTGTTCCCAACATCAACTGGAGATTACTAATATTTCCTAAAGATACAGATTTAGGTGGCAGATCAAAATATCATTGGTCATGGAGGTTATATCAAGTCAAAAAACAAAAAGTTTTTATTTAAAACTATGACTATTTATGAAATTTAAAGTCAGAATCCTGTATTAAAAAACTGGAATTCAGACTTATTCTCAAATGAAGATCTTTTATGTCCAGACAAACTAATAAAATATTGTAATATTATACATACACTTATTGTTAAAATTGAAAAATATTGTTCTGAAGATGGATTACTTCATATGTTATGTGAAGTCAAAATAATATCAGATGATAAAGAAGTTTATATTAAAGAAGAGAATGTTCAAGCTCCGAGGAATGATGCTTTCCAAAATTCTAGCTATGCTTTAAAATTCAATGAATTATACGAAGACTCATGTGAAGTTGATTTTCAAATTGTTTGCAAAGAAGAAACTTTTAATGTTTATAAAGTAGTGCTTATTGCACACGGCTCCGTATTTCGTACTATGCTCGTCTATCACAAAGAAACAAAAGAATACAAAGTAGTACAAAGATCCAGAGCGAGGCGGGGCGAATAATTAAATAAATTTATATGGTGCTCAGGAGCGTGTACGAATCAGATCCGGATATATTCGCGGATAGTAAAATTTGACGCAGAAGTAAACTAATGTGCGGTCTAAAATAATATAAAGCACGTATATTATCAGTAATTATTGTGATGTTCGCATCACGATTTCTTGATCGTAAAGCTTCAAATCTAGTGGAGATTTGATGAAATAAAAAAATTTTTAAAAAATTAAATTATATTTTCTACTGTATGTTCAAAAATATAATTTAAATACTTTTGGTGTTTCTTTAATAAATTTTTTGAATTAGTTAATTTTAAAAGATTTTAAAATATATTAAACATTATAACAAACAAGCCGCAGCCTCGCTTTGTTCATCGCTACATACTCGCGGGAATTTTTTTAAAATCTTTAGATATTAAAAAACTTAAAAATCTTTTGTTTTATAATAACACACATATTAATATTCCAAATAGCATTTTTGTATTTTATAATATTAATAATTATTACTAAAATTTTATAGGTTTTTGAACGTTAAAAGCTTATAAAACATATTTTATCAAAATTGTTTTATTACATATCTTCATGATTTTAAATTTATTTGATATTCTAAGTTTGACTAATTTTTTACGAATTTTTAATATAAAAATAAAAAATTAAGAATAATGTTTACGTTAGACTTCTGATTATTGTTAATATGCAAGTTTTAAGTTATTAAATATGATGAAAATTAAAAATAGAGATTAGTTATAAGTTTGGCTAATTTTTTAAAATATTAATAATATTTGAGGTTGATCATAAATTTTTCATAATTATTTAACTAAAAATAATCTAATTTTCGCGATTGTTGTTTTATAATTTCGCATTTTGGTTACATAATAAAAGATACTTTTACAAATTTAATGCATATTTTTTATTTTGTTTTATATTTTTTGAAAAAACTTTTTAAAATGTATTATAAAAATACACACAAAAAAAATGGGAAGCATTTTTGCGTAAAATGTAATGGATTTTTCCCACCTATTAAAATTCGAATTTTCTTGATTTGCGATTAATTTTATTGCAATTATATGGTACATAATAATTAAAGCAATAATTAATCAGTTATTGAAATAAGTTTCAATTTTTTACTATATTATTGTTATTTTAAAACATAGATTGTCTTCTACAATACTTTTTTAAATATTTAATTAGAATTTAATTTTATGTAAGATTATAAATGCTTTTAGAAAAAGTAATTCTGAACATACCAAAATATTCTTACTAATAAGTTTAAATAGTTTGAGTTATTAATAATTACACTTTTTATTATAAAATTACACTCTTCTGAAGGCCGAAAAATTTTTTTAATGACTTTTAATGGCCCTATTTAAAAAATTAAATCTATGAAAGCTATAATATTATATAGATAGTGAATGACGTGCAGGTAATTTAGATCAAGTTGGGTGGAAGTAGTGACCAAAAATTAATGGAAGAACGTATCAAACAGAATTTATTAATAAATTTGTTCATTATTTTTAATAAGTGTTCGTGTTTTAATTTTTCCTATATATAATTTTATTGTTGTAGGGTATTTGTTGGATAAGACGCCAGCAATAATAATTTTATAATAAAATATTATTTTCTGATTTTTATCTATAGTAAAAATATCTTCTACATATTTAAAGTTAATATATGAACAAATACTGAAATAATATTTTTAATTATTAATGCTTTGTGTGGTTAAATAATAATTTTTGGCTTTTTGATATTATTATTATGTATTTTTCATATTTATTGTTACAAATAAATTATTTACTATAATAATTTTGCTAAAACTTAACAACTTTATAAGAAATTGAGTTTTACCAACGTATTTCATGTATATTTAAAAAAAATTTGATACTACGATTAGCATTATATCAAAAACATTAAGATTAAATAAAAGTTACATTACTTAAAATATAAAACATATGTAATTTTGGAAAAAGAACAGCAAAATTCTGCAACAACCAAATATTTTTCATCGTTTAAAACATTTTCGCTGTCACTCGATAATTTTAAAATTTGAATAAATGTTGATTTTTTTAATAGGTGGAAAATTTTTTTGCATTTCAGATAGATTTGTCAAAATTTTCCCCATTCTTTTTTTCTGTGTAGGACTTAACTTATTTTTATAATATTTTATGAAGTACATCATAAGAAGTCAATTTTATGTAAAGTTGATAACGTTTTAACCAAATTCATTCTTTCAAGCATAGTTATTTCCATTATGACAACCCACAATATTGAATACTAGAAAAAATCTGGATGTATTTTCTATGAAGTTCTTTTTAACTTAACATCTCTCCAGGTGTTTTTATCTTTCTACTGATACCTATTTTGCCTCTACATAACTTTTTGAATTATAGAAGTTTCAGTAAAGATAGTGAAGTAAATAGTGATTTTTGCAAAAATATTTTCAAAAGGGTTAAAAAATTCTTCTATCTAGAATTGATAACGTGTCTTATAAATGAAGACAATTTCAGATAATAATGTATAATATATTACAAATCAAAAAAATCTTTTTTTTTAAATTATAATGTTCTAAATTTTATGTAAAAATCAACAAAACTTATACAACATTCTAATAATTTTATATTAAAAAGCGAAAAACATTTTAAAATGTTATATTAAAAATTGTGAATAAAAATTGTTTGGTAATTTTTCAGTAAAATTTTTAAAATTGTATTCAAATAACATTTATCATTCATTTAGATTATATTTTAGCAGTTGTTGTTGTGCTATCTTTGTTTTCCTCTTTTTTGACTTTTGATACATGCTTTTTTCCTTTAAATATTTTTTTTTCATCTTTTTCTAATTTTTCAACGTTTTTCTTGTTGTATTTTGATTTAATATGTTTTTTTCCAAAATTTAAATTTCCAACTGTTAAATTTTCTCCGGAAGTACCATTTGAGTATTTAGCATAAATGATTTTGGGAATACAAAGAGTTTTTCTTGATTTAGTTATTTTTTTCTCATCTTTTTCTTCTGTAGTACTTTTTTTGCACTTTTTAGCCAAAAAACTAATTCCTACTAGTGTTTCATTTTTAATTGTTGCTTGTTTTATTTTAAGTACTTTTACAAATTCGAAAGTTTCATTTTTCATTCCATTGTATTTTTCTGTAGCATTTTTAGCTATTACAGTGGGTAAAGACTTATCTCCAGTATATTTCTCCCATTTTGTTTTGTCAGAAATATCATCTCCATTAATGGTCAATACAAAAACGGTAGAAAAGATTATGGAAAAGACTAAATATTTCATTTTATTTTTTGGTGAAAACGATAAGATTTTAGAGCATTATATAGTATACTCTAGAAATTGCGTCATTTTTTTATTCACATAAAATTATTGTTGAAAATGCAATTAAATGCTTTCATTTATTGATAGCACCTTAAAAATACTAATATAATGTTAATTTTGAACAACATAATTGTAATAATGTTATGTGTTTCGAAAGAAAAAGTTTTAAAAATATAAGAAGCAATATTTATATTAAAAAATTATTTTTATTAGTCTAAATTTTATTTAATTTCATAAATTTAATCATATTTAAGAAGATTATTATGTAATTATTTATTTTTCAATTATTACCAATTTATACTGCTTGTTAATAAAAAAATGATTATTAATAAAATTATTTAAATACAAAATTTTTATTTAAAATATTTTTAACAAATATTTCTTACTTAGTGTTATATCTCTAATAAAACAACCATAAAAATTAGTAATTATCAACTAAATTAGTCTTAAATATATTCAGTTCTCTTAAAGATTATTGCGAAATTCTTCAATTTTAGACAGACCATATGTGTTCTAGGTTAGAATCACATTCGAGACGAGTTAAGCTTCAAATGCAATAGGATAGATAATTGGCTATTCAAAGTAAATCAAGATCATTAGATTTTATTATTTGATTTATTTCAACAATAATGCTAAAATAAATTTATTAAAAGTACACTTGAAATAAAATTTGCTGTAATAGATACAATAAATGAAATATATTACCATTTAAACACATATCTAAGATTAAAATATAGTTTTGCTGGTAAGAGGATACTTTGGATAACAATTTTATGACAACTTCAGAACGATGTATATATCACAGGTTTTCTTTATTTACTTTATATGCTTTAGTAAGACAATTTTGGGAAATTATCTATGTTGTACTTTTGTAAATTCTTTATTTTTGATCTTTAATCTCTCGCGCGAAATTAGTTAGCTTAGACAATGAATTACATTTTACCAATCATGACATTTGGTATATAAGCTTAGAAATTTTAAAATTCTTTCATTTTACATTTCTGATTTAATTGTATGAGATATTTCATAATTTAACGTATTTGCCTATTTTAGGGGTTTGAGTTAATACTTGTGCGCTGATAAACTCACAGGGTTACAAGTTAAAATTGGTGGTAAATGTAAGTTATCTTATTTTGTAATCTCCCTCATTAAATGTTAGTGGGCTCAATTTTTTTATAAGAATTATTTGTGATCTTTTATTGTATTAATTTGTGTTTGGTTTAATAAAGTTTAAATTTTACATATCTGAAATATATCGGACTCTCAACCTGGCCTAGAAACGCGCCAGTACAAATTCCTATAATACAAATTCTTATAAAATTTAACTCTTTGTACAAAAATCTAAATATTTTTTTTGACTAATCATCTTCAAAATATTACTAGCTGCAGGTGATGTTAAAATAACCGTTCATGCGAAATGGGGTAGACTACAGGCTACATTTTATCTCGTTTTGTGTATCCAAAACGCAATAGAATGTGTATACAAAATGATCTTAAATATGTATAAAAATATAATCTAGAATGTATATACCAAATGTGTAAAACTATTGGCTACAAAATGCTACCAAATGTACCCATTTTTATATAAAATGTATGCGTAAAATCGACATGTTTAAGTTTCATGTGTATTATCAAAACAATTTTTAATAAAAAAATTATACATTATGCATTGTAATGCTGGTAAATCCTTGGAGACCTAAAGAGTCTTCCGGTTATTTGAAGAACAACAAGAAGTTTCAGTGAAACTTTCATTTAGCAAAAGGGTAAAAATACAACAACAAAAATAAGATATTTAAAGAGCATGAATTCAGCTATCTATTATTTGTTCTGGTAACTGATCGAATGTCTGTTAATTGAATATATATTCCTTTCTTTTATAATTCATGATGTGATGGGAATGTTCATGTTGATATGTATTGGTATACATTAAGTCCAACACAATATGTACGATTCATATTCCCGTTTTAAACTTTCACTTATTTTTAAAAGACTATATGAAGAGTATAAAAGTTTGTATGTGTTCCATTAATTAGAATATAAAGTTTCCGGATTATTGTGTCATAAATATCATCAGCTTTCTTTTTCATTTCTCGATAAACTGGAGATAATTTCAGGAAGTTTAGACAATTGTTCTCAATGAAATAAATGATTTCTTTGTTTAATGGTGCAGCTATAAGTTTTTGAAATTTCACTTTGAGCTTGTTTTTGTTCCTTAACTGCTCTACATTCAACTTCTACGAGTTCTTCAGTTGCTTTACTTTGGAATTATCCAAATTTTTTAGCCACTTTATGTCGAACTTTTACGCACAAAAAAATGGGACAAATTTTGACATTATTACATAAAATGCAATAAAATGTCCCACTATTTTAAAATGTTATAATTTATTCAAATTTTAAAAATATCAAGCGACAACAAAAATGTTTTAAATGACGTAAAATATAAGGTTTTCGCAAAAAATTGGTCATTTGTTTACAAAAATATATACTTTTAATGTTTCGAAGTAGTGTAACATTTACTTAATCTTAGAAATTTAAAAAAAAATTGTACTTATCTTAAAATCTAATTTGTTTTTTTATAGTATATTATGAAGTACGTTATTAGAAGTCAATTTTATTTAAACCCAGTGCTCAGCAGATTTGAGATCTCCCGTAGATCTGTAGCAGATGGTATCTTTGGCAGATCTGCGATAGAAAAGTCATCTTTGCAGATCTGCGGCAGATAAGTTATATCTTCAAGATGATTTTTAATAACAATAAACAGTCGGAAATACCTTTAAATGTATAATGTATGCTACAGTGCTGTGAGAAATTAATTTTCCTACAATTTTAAAATAAGAAATATAATCAAATATATAAAAAAATTTTTTAAATCAAAAGAATTAAAAAATGTTATAAAAAGTAAGATTAAAAATCAAATTAGAAACAAATTTTATTTGAAACAATGAACAATGCTACAATTTAAGTAAAGAAAATGTTTTCCAAATCTTTTAAATCTACTCCTGCATGTCATTTTCTTGAAAAACAATTTCTTCCTCTGAAAAAAATGTTGGTTTATGGCTCAGCTCAAAGAATGTCACATTCGCTTTCCTTTTTACTTTATCACCTGTTCTTGTATTTACCAGGTGGATTCCATGGGACAAATATCTAAAATAAATTATTAATTTATTATAAAACTTACTGTTTAAATTCTGAAATAATACCGGCTTCCAGGTATTTTGCAGTTATCATGAATGCTTTCACTATATCCTGACCAAAGAGTTGGTCTTTATTTCTTCTTGTGTATTGACTTGGGAAATAAAACTTTAGTATTTGACTGTTAGAAATTAAAATATCTGTAACAAACTTGCAGAATTTTCCTTCGTTTTGAATAAGTTCTAGTACCTTTCTCTTAATTGTGTTGTCGTCCAGGAATTTTCTTAACTTCATATTTTCAATTCTATCTTTTCCATCAACTCCGAAACATCTTTCCCGCATTTGATGAACCATATCTTTATGTTCTTCGTTACTGGCTACCATTGTTAAACGGGGAATAGTGCCGCTTAAGTGATACAGTGTTTTTGAATGGGTTTTCTTTATATTTTTGTTTGATAGTTGAATTTCAAACAAATAATCTAGCTTTATTTTCATTTCTTCCACTGATTCACTTAGTCTATAAACATTATAATCAGTTTCTTCAATCCTTCTGATTATTTTTTCATTGATTTCTTTATTTATATGTATGTTCTTGCTAATGATTTCAAGCATTGACATAATAGTAGGCTTGTTAAATAAAATAAATTAAACTTACAATGATTTGATCTAGATGATCTTTTTTGAAGTTTGTGATATGCTATGCAGCATCGAATAATAAAAATAATCGTGCGAATAAGGCCTACAATTGCAAGGATTTTTAATACAAGTGAAAGTGTTTCACCATAATAAATGTGCCTCATATGGCTACTTGAATCCATTGTATTGCGGCCCTGGGCCTGCATATTATCATTGATAATGTTGATAGTATCCTTAGTCTCCTGACTTGAGGTGCCACCCATGCTAGTATCTAAATTAATAAAATTACTTGAAATATAAAATTAAAAAATACATGATAACATTATGAAAAAAATGTTTCTGACTTGACATATATATAATTATTTTTATTAGTTGCCCATAAAATTAATCTCTATTATTCTTAAGATCATTCATTATGCCATAGAAAATTGTTGTATTATATTACATAATGTATCAATTTCAAATAATAAATTTATTGTCTAACATAATTTTTACGTATTCGTTAATCTTTTCATTATTAATTTATGAATAAATATTGAAAAAAGTTATATAAATAAATGTACATTTGTTTAAAGTTATTTTTCTTTCATGTATTAATTATTGTCGAATGTTTATTAATAACTTGTAATATTATATAAAACTTTCATTTGTTAATAAATATAATGTTCAAACCAATTATTTCAGAAATATTATCGTTTTTTGTTTGAATATCTTCTTTTAGATTACGATAAACCCAATTTAACAATTAAATTGTGCTTGTATTAGCAAAAAATATTAATAACTAGCAAAAATCTTTTATTAAAGACATTTGCATCAAGACAATTGATAAATCATTTGTCTGTTCTTTAAATGGTTATTAACATAACTCAATTATAAGAAATAATATTGTATAAAAATTTGTTAGATTAAAAATAATTATTAGAAATTAATTAACAGCTTTTTAATATAGTATAATTTTCTTATCTTATTCTTAAAATTGGTTATTTTATTATCCAGTACATTTTAGATGATAAAAAATGAATAATTACCATCTAAAGATGACAAAGTTCATGCATTATAGCTTATTTTGTTAAATATTGCTTAAAGCACATTAATAATTATAAATAATATTTTATTGCTCTTAATAAAAGTTTGTTTAAAACATATAGAATTTCTGAAATAGTGGTTCAAAGCTTCTGTAGTTTAGTTGATTAGTAGCTGAGTTTGTATTCCTCTTATGGTTATAGGTTAAGAATGAGATTGATTCTTTGAATTTCGTAGGTTCCTAGGATTGTTGACATCTAGGAAGGCCATAGGATGATTCATATGTACTTAATTTTTGTTTTATTATGTTTTTTTTTGGCAATTTTTCTATAAATTTTTTAAAAAACTATTTGTGGCAGACATGCGGGAGATACAGTCATCTACAATGCATTGGGTATATCCATTATAATAACATGTGTAGGTGCTAATACTGCTACCATTTTATTAAATTTTATTTTTTTTAGTTATTCAAAATGTGCTTTCTGGTCCTTGATCTAAAATAGTTTTTTTTTTAAAAAGCATTAAATTTCTTTGGTAAAAATTTTATTCATCTTATCTCTGTACTAGATGATTTCATGAAAGCATTTTCTACGTAATTTTCAAAGAATTAATTTTTAAATAATTTTCAGAAGACATTATATTAAGATTTCGGCGTTTTCGTACATTTATTTAGCATACAATTTATACAAAAAATTTTCCAACAAACTTTGTTTCAGTTTATTTATATTTAAAGTTGATTGTACTTTTAAATACTTTAAAAATGTAGAAAAATAAGTTACTTAGGTTTTTTGAATTGTTTTAAATTTCTTTTATTAACGTGAAATATGTCACTCCAAAGAACTAAAATTTGGGACAGGAGACATCATTTTGTAGACTTCATAAATCTTAAGAATGAGACTTCTTTTGCTAAATTTTATTATTTGTACGTAATAACCATTAAATATTAGGTCTATTTGTAAAATTTCAAATCATGTTTTTAAATTTTTAGTAGAGATATAAAGGTACCATGTTTTGATACTTTTAAATCAATGTGTCTAAAAAAAGGGACTTCGTATGGAGCTAATTATCGACATATTGTTTAATCGTATTTCCTTAAATATATTCCAATTCAAATACTTAGAAAATCAAAAATTATTTTTCGACTTTATTTTCTGTTCTATGTATATAGAAGACGTAAATAATGAAAAGTAAAATTCCATGCTATATAAGATTAAGAGATAAATACAATATTAAAAAGTTATTCTTTAATAAAATATTATTTAATCTTTAAAAGAGATGCTATGAACTAACTTATTTTTACCATATATTCCAATAATCATTTCAGATGAAATGACAAATGTAAAGAAAAAATTAATATATTTATAGGATTATTAAAGGCAGTATAACTTTACATAATTTTATAAACAATACGTTTATTTGTTAAATTGTTTTAGATAACAAAGAATATCATATTATACAAAGTTTACATTGCGCAGGAAGCTATATAAAGTCTTTTGTGAAATATAAGAATGCCATTTATTTTGTTTATGTATAATAATGACGATCGCAATATCTTTAATGATACTTTTTAATTGTTTTAAATTTACAACTCTAGAAAATTTGCAATATATAACTTACATATTTTAAATAGTAAATTATCTTTTGAGTTACCAACTATGTTTTTAGTTATTTATCAACGGTGTTACGATTATAATTTAATATTTTTTTAAGCATTAACAGATTCATATTATTAGTAACGTTAAATCAGTAGTCATTTTTGTTTCGTTATATATTTTTAAGGATTTTGAATTAAATAAAATTTTAAATAATTATGTGTCTATAGAGCCAATCAAAATGTGGCACATATTTTTATTAAAAATATTTTTCACGTAATATATGTTATAAAGACAAATAACTGTAATAAGCGAAATTTTTAATAGCAAATTTAACAAATAATAAATTTATTTATGTTTTAGATAAAAAAATATTTTTAATCTCACTATTTGAGGTGTATTCATGTATATTTGAATGTCTTATCTCGATTTTTATTTGTTTATTTTTTCTTACATTTTATAATAGCAAAATATAATAGATTTATATTCTACTATTACACAACCGAAAATAGTATACCAATATGTTTAATAACATACTTTCTACTGTTGAACATTAGAAAAATTTTTCTAACTTTATAAATATTTTACTATATTACAATTATCTGATAAATCAACTTTTAATTTACATCATTTTTCAAGAATCTTTTTGAAACCTACTTTAAAAAGATTGTAGAATGTCTATATCGTTGTCGAATTAGTAGCATTTTATATTTAAAAAATTACTTTTTGTGTGTTTACAAATCGTTGTAACTTCGTTTACACCAGTGAAACGAGAGAGACCTCGTTTCTTTTTATCTTATTTTGATGACCAAAAGGGTTATGTAACCCAATCTTTCTTACCATCCTTTGGCCTATATAAGAAGGATTACCTAAACCTCCTGGCTTATTATTCCCTTCTCATATTATTAACATATTCACCCACTAATTGTCTACTACTGTTCTCCCTACTACACTGGTGATTCTTTATTGTATTCTATATTTTATATAATAAAGTTTCTATATTATCACCTGTGTACTATCCTTAGAAGAACTGGAGGCCAGGCAAAATTACTAAATTTTTGCTCATCTTACTTTTTATTATACTTAATTTATTTGATCATTGAAAAAATTTATATTTTTAATTCAACAAATTATACATAATAATTTTTAAAAAAATATATTTTTTGCCTTTCATTTGTTTATTTAGCATTTTTGTTCATCATGTTTAAAAAATAAAACATTTTTGTGTGTAGAATTAAGTTATGGTACATACAAAAAATGGGCTATTGAGATTTTACCGGATTCAGTGAGATGAAGATATTTTATACATATTTAATAATTCTATAAAAAAAAATATTAAAAATGCAAAATTTACATAACCTAATGTCTTAGAACGGTTAAAAGAATGTTTAAAGTATTGCATATAGTTCTACAGATAGTATCGGCCTTGGAAAAACAATAATGACTATATTTTTTAAGATAGCTAGAGAATAATTTCTAATTCATTTAATAATACCTATAATGACATGATAACTGACAAGATCTTACTCTATGTTAATCAAAATAATGTTTTCATGAATATATATGACTTTAAAGAAAAAAGGATCATTGACGATTGTTTTAAGAAAGCATGTTGATATTAAAATTCTTTAAGTATAAGTTTTATAGATATAAAGTATTCATTAATAAATAAAGATGATACAAATAAGAAAATTATTTCACATAGTATAAAAAATAAATACCTTATTTAAGCATTTTTCATAATATTATTGTATTGAACAATGTTTAAATTTCATTTTCCCGTATTTCTAAATTTGTTCATATTTTTATCAATGGTAAAAAATTTTCAAAAAATATTTCTTTTCTGTCTTCAAAACAATGTAATTACAGTAGAAGATATTAATTTTTAGTATCAAGTAAATAAGAATGACATTCACATGTACTAGATTGAAACCAAAAAAATGATCTTTTATCATTACTTTTGCATCTTCCAAATACATATTGTTCTCTAAGGCATTCATCATTGCATATTTTGTTATCACAATGTCTTAATAAGTCTTGTAGTTGGAAACAAAAAACGTTTATATTAAGAATTGCAAAAATCGAAAGAAAATAAATAATCTCCATTTCAAAAGAAAACAAATGTAATAAGTTTAGACATTAAAATTTCTTATAAACAATAAAAATTGAATATATATTAAAACAAAATCTTCTGGGAATTGAATAATAAACATTTAAAAATGGTATATTATTGAATTTAAAAATTTCCATCTTTTTTAAAATAATATATTTAAAAATATTCTTTAATCGTTGTTATTAACAGACATGGATGAATTTCTTTTTTTATGATAGAGCACATAGATGATATATAGATCACTAAAAAATCTAAAAAGTTTTTAATTTATTTGTATTCACAGATAGCATTATTGAAAGCAATGCTATCAGTGATCATTTCAATCACTGATCATGTAGCAAGAATTTTTCTTATCACTGAATACAAACTAAAGATTTTTTTACTCATTGATCGATTGAATTTCAAGAAAAAATGAGGGGATTTTGTAAGCTATTTTATGAATACCAATCACAATAATTTTTAAATTGTATGTTATTATTTTTTGTTGTATTATATTTTTCTTTAACAATAAATAATTTATTATTAAATTGTCTTTTCTTTTGTTATAATTAATATATAATAAAATTTTAGTTTTTTTTTTTGAAAATGTCACAAAAAATTTTAAATAAAGAAAATAATAGGTTAGAGAAAAAAGTTAAGGAGATAAAAGGAACAGTAACGCAAATACTAGAAAAACTATAGTTAGTTGAAAAAGAAATTCAACCGTTATAAATAGGGACACGGGAGGAGATTCAAACATAATTTCTATTGGAATGATAATACATTTTAAAAACGAAAAAACTCAGATTTTTAAACTGTATTATCATATTCAATGAAAAAAATTATTGGTAAGTTTTATTTTAGATTTAAACAGACAATTTTAATATTTTATTAATTTAAACTTATATTCAAATTAAATTTAAAATATAATTTTAATAAATTTTAAAAAAGTACATGTTTCTACTACATAAAACGGAAAAGAAAATCTTACTAAAAATTGATTTATTTTTTTTAATTCAACACTTTTTTTTCTATTTTACGTTGTTGAACTTTGCTGATGATTTTACCAGCAGAAGTCATTTTATGTTTTGAGTTAAGATGGCGTTTAAGATTTGCAAAAATGTTTGATAATTCATTCTTATAATAAGCATGACGAACTTTTTTATAAGAAATTACTTCAAATTAAGTCATGATGTCACACTTATTCATTTTGATTAATAAAAAATAATATATGTCAGCGATATTATAACGAATGTGTTTGGTATAATAAAGCACAACTTACTTGTAATAACTGTGATATATCAGGTACATTGAACTTATCTATCTTAACTATTTTGTTGACGCTACCAGAAAAATCACAAAATAAACGAATAGAACCATCTTGAGGAACAATGATAAGCGGTGATTTCCACTTTGGTGAATAATCAATTTTTCTTATTATTTCTTCTTTCTCCCACTCAGATAAAGTCTTTTTTACTTTATTTTGATACGGTAAATGTACGATTCTAGGGGGGACAAAGATTGGATGTGCATTTTTCTTTAGTTTTACATCTAACTCGAAATGTTTGATACCGTCAGGATTCGGCTTAGTAGATACAAGATCGGGAAAAGAATCAATGATCAACTGACGAAGAACGGGATCTTCAACCTGTTGAAATTCGAAAATCTCATTTTGCTTCAACTGTACAAGTTCCTTTTTTCTACCTGTCACTAACTTTAAAATGTATCGCCAAACTGTTACTCCTCTTAACAAATTGCGTTGAATATCAGTAACATATACCTTGACATTCTTTTGAAAAGCAACTTCAGCTACGAAATAAACATGAACTTTCACAGAACCACCTGTGCAACTAGATGCTGAGAAGTTGGTTGGTAATAATTTTGGTGATTTTAAATTAGCATAAGTTGAAAGATTGATACAAGTGACATCAGAACCCGTATCCAATTTCACTAATACATTATCAGAACACGTGTCACAAGATATAACAATCGTACAAAGACGAATTTTATTTAACTCAGACGATAAAAAATCAACAATGTTAATATAATTATCTTTTAACTCCATCTCTCTAATCTTTTTAACTTTTTTAAACTTTTTCTTCTTCTTTCTGAAGGTTTTTTTTGTAAAAGACATAAACTGTTTTTGGTAATAGTTTAGACAGAGCTTCAACTTTAGACAGAAACTGCTTGATAAACTCATTACGCTCTAAAACTGGCTCGGCGGTCGTTAAATTTTCTGCAATCTTCTTAGCTTCCGTAAGTAACGGTTCAGCATACATGTTGAGAAGTAAATGTACCATGACATGTGGATTGAGCTCACCAAATGTATTCTTAAATTCCTGCTGCATTTGTGCAGTGACTTGACCATGTAGAGACGCAACTGATTCAGCTTTATCCAACATAAGTAACCGACTAAGAATAGCTACTTTACTCTCTCGTACAGCATATTGTTGCTCCAAGAAAGTTACTACAACTTCTATGTCAGTCGTAGCCAATTCCGTACCTAAAGCTTGCCTTAAAGTGTTAACTACACTCTCTGATAACCAAGATAGAAGAATAGATGTCTTCTCTGCTTCTTTTACATGAGATTTCAAATCCGAAAAGACTTGTGCATTTTTCAACCGAAAAATGTTAAAATCACTTCCGTCAAAAGTGATTCGACAGACAGGTCTTTTGAGTTTTCCTGATGTTTGAAGCAAAATTATTAGTTAACTCTTTGTAAGCTTTGATAAAATGTCGGCAATGTCATCATCCGCCATCCTGCCAAGATCGCCAATATTAGGGTAATATAAAGTGATTTATTATATATGATATGTAGTATATATATTATACAGTACAAGTGAGCAGTACATTATCATCCCAAAGTATTCGCTATGAGATTGCTAACAATTATTAATGATGTTTTGACAGAAAAGTTGTGCTACTTTTATACAAGTCAAGAAGAAATTAAAAAATATTATATATTAATTACTTCAGATATTATTAGATATAAATTTTTTATTAGTTCTTTCAAATCTGTTGAAAAAATACTTATTTCCTTCTTATCATCATCATTTTATCAGTGAATTCATATTTGTGTGATAGTAGATATATGTAGATATATATACTGAGAGTTCCATATTTTCAAGTTTTGTAAAACGTGTTATTTCACTAACTTCTAATTTTAGAGCATTTACTGAGTTGAACATCATGTCGAGAGTACATTTCATTGCCGAGATATCTTTTCTATAGTACCAAAACTTTCGGTTACATTAGTATTTTGGTCTGTACGAGGAGTTGAAAGTATTACGCTCTTTTAGACGGAGTTACGAAAGAATCTGAATTTGAATTTTTACGCATTAAAGGATTGTATTTGATGAGAAATCAGGTCTTTCTAAGGGTGCTGCATTAGAATTACTTCTGGCAGATGATGTTGGAACGCTTTTTATTGTTGATACTGGAGTTTTTGGGTATTTTCGAGGTTCTCGTGTGTTAGGTAAATTTCTAGTCGTATCATCTCTTTGATAAGCTATATCATTAAATCTATTGTTGTCCAGAAGAGAGTCTCTTTTTTCTGAGTCAAAAACGTTTAATTTTACAGCTCTATCCATGATTTTAATCTCTAAGTTAAAATTTTCTTCGAAAACAGGTAAGTTTTTGATTTTCGGTATTCCTTCAAGAGTGTACCATTTTATTCTATTTTCTTGAATATTACTTGAAAGGAATATTAACAGACCTCCATAATTATGACTATTATTTATTTCATCAATTTGGTCTTTGACTTCTGACTAAACAGAATAATAAAATTAAAAAAATTATTTTATTAAAACATACTATTGTGACTACTTCTAATATTGTTTCATCTTTTGTTAAAAGATATTTTCCAGAATATTCATCATAAGTTATGGATTTAACATATGTTTCAAATTTTCTTTCATTTATATTCTTTATTTGATATCTGTTTGGAGATTTGTTTAACATGTTGTGGAGTTTTTGTAAAACTCCTTTATATCCAGTTCCATTAAAGTAGCGAGTAACTCAATTGATATCCATGTTAAAGCTTTTGGACACATTAGAAAAAACATGATCCCTATGGTCCATTTTTTTTATTAAATATTTGTTAATTTTATTAAAACAGGTAGAAATGGATAAAAAAAATTATGACAATGGTTGTGGTGAAATGAAATAACTATTTGTTAGCAGGAATTTATTATAAAATATAATGACAATATAAAAATATATCTAGATAATTAATTGGAGGAACGTTTTACAATACTATAATCACAGGTGTTCGTATAGAGACCTCTGACATCTCCCTCACAACAAGAGAAGTTCATTTATATGTCTAAAAATTAACTTATCAGAGTCCAATTTAATCTTGTAAATAACGTTTCCCAATTTTTCAACTACAGTTCCCGGTCTCCATCGGATACAGTTTTAAAAAACGCGAGCACTCTCTGGTTCACATTAAATACTCGCCCAGTTGAATCAGTTACAGGTTTACCATTCGAAAAAGATATGAGAGAACTTTCTTCAGGAATCATAAAAAATTTAGCAGCAGCAGTAGTTTGGCCTTCCGATGACGGACAATACCGCACCTTGAATAAGAAAGAATTAATGACTGCAGTAATAGATTTTTCCTTGCTATTTTTCTCCAGATGACGTCGAAAATCCAGAATAACTCTTTCTACTTTACCATTTCCTTGATGATCTTCAGGTGGACATACAATACAATTGAATTCTTCCGGAAGATTTTGAAACTGCGTACCACTGTCACAAACAAAATGCTTAACCTGCCCATAAGTTAACATAAACTTCCTAAACAGTTCCACGATTTTAGTTTTGTGAATTGATGATAACGGGTAAATCGAGACAAAATTGCTGAAACTATCAACAAATACCAACATCGTTTGTCGACCATTATACATAATATCACAGTGAACGAATTCTCTAGGATAAGTACTAACCCAAGAACTATGTGTACGAGCTGGTTTCTTTCTATTTGCTTGACACACAGGACAATTTCTATACAATTTATTTGTAGATGATACGAACCTTTAAAAAACATATCCTTCCGAAACCGAGTGATCATAGCAGAGAACGACGAATGATCATTATGTAGAATACTAATAACCTTACTTTGTAACGAGTCCGGTATACAAATCCTATTTTTATATAACACTAACCCATTAAAAGATCTTAAGTATTTTCTATTCTGACTATACCATCGTAACCCAGCATTATCCTTAGTCAACGCGAAATCTTTCCATTCTTTGAAAATCCATAGTAAAACATTTGATAAAATTGCATCTTTCCCAGTTTCTTCACTAATAACCTTATCAGATAACAAGGAAATCCACGATAACGATGATTCAGCTATGATAATCTCATCTTCACCACTAGCGTTAGAAACAGAGCATAACCTACTCAATGTATCAGCTTCTCCAAAAACAGAAGTGTTTCTATAACTTAAAGAGAAATTAAAATGTTGCATCTCGTAAATCCATCTTTGCAGACGACCTGATGTTGAAACTGGAATACCATCCTTGTGATTGACAGAGATAGTAGCGCCTGATGGTCCGTATGAATTTCAAAGTGTCTTCCTAGAAGAAAATACTTGAATTTTCGTAATCCACAGATGATACTATAACATTCCTTCTCTGATTGATTCCAATTTCTCTGAGCTTGATTTAACGACTTAGAGAAATGCCATACAGCATGCCAGCACTTCTTATCTTTATCATACTGTTGAAGAACACCTCCCACAGCAAAAGAAGAAGAATCCGTCGATAATCTGGTCAAAGCAGTTGAATTAAACAATTTAACAGAAGAACAAATAGCACTTTTAACACTCTCAAAGTCCAACTGAGTTTCCGAAGTCTATTCAAAGTGAGAATATTTTTCACAAAGTTTACCAAATCGCTCCTTGTACAAATGCAACGAAGAAATTGATGCACTATAATGAGAAATAAGTCCTAGAAACTGTCGTAACTCTGTCAGATTGGCTGGTGGACGAAGTTCTTTAATAGCTTGAACAACATTTGGATCGATAGAACGAGATCCATTCTCAATGATCCAACCAAGAAAGCATATCTTTGATGTAAGGAAAACACATTTGTTCATGTTAAGACGAAAACCTCTAGCATCCAGTAAACCACATATGTGCATGACTCTTTTATACAACATTTCTTTCGATTCAGCAAAGATTAGTAAATCATCAAAATATTTCTTACACCATGGCGTGTCCGGTAAACTTCCTTCAATCACCTTTTGCATCAACATTGGACTATTACGAAATCCAAAAGGTAACTTCAAAAATTTGAAGTGCTCCCTATGAGTACTAATAATCAACAGTTCCTGCAATCTCTCCGAGATAAGAATCTGTAAAAATGCCGATTGTAGATTCAAATGACAAAAGAATCTAGCATCATCCAACGAAGAAAACATCTCAAACATATGAGGAATTCCATATTTCAATTCAACTACTGATCGATTCACTCCTCCATAAAAATCCACGCAAAGTCGCGGCTTCTTGTTCTTTTCTCTTGCAAGCATAAAAGGACTGGCCCAAGAAGGAATCATATTTCCCAACGACTCAATAATGCCAGACTCAATCTACTCATCCAGAAGATTATTAACAATATCCTCAAACCCTAATGGTACCTTCCTAGCTGGTATATACTTCGGAGTTACTCCACGTAGCAATTCAGAATCAGCGACAAAACCAGAAATACCAAGCAAAGAAGATTTCACTCCCGTTAAAACAGGAGATTTCTCCATCAATTCATGCCTCAAAGATTCTTCCGAGATCTCAGTACCCACGTGTGAAATTTCTTTTATTCTTTTCAATTTACTAGCTACAGCTCTATACGCACTAATACCACCTAACAAGTTAGACAACACATCCGCTACATAATTTTTCACTGTATGCCCAAAAATGACCTCCTCAAAATATCCAAGCAACTGAAATATTCTACCATTACAACAACGAGCTTTGATCGAAGTTTGAGACATTTTTGGTTTGTAATTAAGTGAGTTAAAAGAATGTATAGACATGAAACAAATATCTGCACCTGTATCAATTTTGAATGTAATAAAAGAAGATGCTACACGTATTGTACAATATCTGAGATCTTTACTAACATAATCAACTTCAGCAGAATTAACAGGAACAATAACAGAATCAGTATTTGACGAAATTGCATTAACTGATTTAGCTTTCTTTTTCTTACGACGTTTCTTCTTATACACCGATTTGACTACATTGACAGATTCATCAGTGAGCAATGAAGCATGGAACTCCATCTTCTCAGTAAACTCCGATATCACAACAGTAGCTTTATTGGTTAGTTTTTTCTCCAAATATGCCAAGGCTTTCTCCCTCAACCGATCACTACTATAACAACCTGCAATTTGTAGGCACACTTCAACGACATTACGGGAAGAACAGGGAGCTTCAAAAGACTTGACCTTTGCTATACAAGATGCATGAAAGATAGGAATAGATTCATGTTCTTGTTTACAAAACCTTAGCAGCTCCATAATCTTAGTAGTAACGGCTACTTTAGGTGTATAGGTCTTCTCCAGATATTCATCGACATCCTCCACAGCAGTCACAGTTAGATCACCAAATTGCTTCAACAGAAACTCCACTATTGACTGAGACAAAAAACTGAGATACAAAGAAGTTCTTTTCTTCATTTTATATCATGACATCACGTCCATGACAGTTAGAGATTTTATCTTACGCTACAATTTGAAATTCATTTATACATCAAAATGTTCATTAATTATAGGACATGCTTTACGACCTTGTTCATACAGCAGTTTCACCAATTCCTCTTTCTTCAGTTTTTCTAAGTCTATGTTCTCCATCTTAAGAATGCAGGATCGCCAGTGTTAGCAGGAATTTATTATAAAATATAATATAATGACAATATAAAAATATATCAAGATAATTAATTGGAGGAACGTTCTACAATACCATAATCACAGGTGTTCGCATAGAGGCCACTGACACATACCATTAGCGTTAGGAGCTTAAGCAGTTATTTCACCAATGTTTTTCATTTTTACACACTTTAAACGTTTTTATTTTGCCATTAAATTAGTACATTTTTGGGCTAGTCCAGATAATTTCGTATTCAAATTTAAAGGCAAACTTTTAAAAAGTCTTGTATATGAATTAATTTCATGCAAATACTACTAATGAAATTAAAAAGTTCTAAAGTTAACTTACAATTTTTTTGCGATGATAAAATTTTTATAAAAACAGCAGTCACTATTACAATAAGGCCAAATTTTCTTCCAGTAATCAGGAAGAGGTGAATTTTTCATTTGACATATTCTACCATATGTCGTCAAGATACAGAAATCTCTTAGTGGAGGTATTGGACTAGCACCACGTGGATTAAATGTGATATAGCTACGTGTTTTCAATGCATAATCAAGAGCACTTTCAAAATCGTAGAAGATTCTATAACCGCAATTATATACGTCATCTCGATAACTTTTAGGATATATGGCATCAACTTCAGTGGAACCATAGTGCTGATAGGCAAATGGTAATATACTTCGACAAGTTGGTACAATAATTTTAACAATCGTATTTTCTACTCTTCTACCAGCATTATAAATACAAACATCTTCAATTTTATCTATAAATTTTTCTTTTAGAATACTTTTTACCATCGATGTTATACTACTATAGGTATGACCTTTGTATTCAAAAAGTGAATTTGGTTTAGCTAATTTTACTAAATATGGGACTAATAATATTTGGTTAGTCAAAGTAATAAGAACAATTAAAGTAAAAATTATTTCATAATGTAATATTACCATTTTTTGGTGTAACAAATAATAATAATTTATGTCTTTTTATAGTAAAAACGTTTTAATCAAAAAACAATAAAAAAAAGTATAAGTAAATACTTAAATTATTGATTTAACACATGTTCAATAAATTTATTATCTACAAATTTGTAGAATTTTAATATCGTTATTCCAAATAAAATATGCTAACTGATTTAATAATGATAGTAAATAAATATTATTTTAATTTTATTGTCAACATATA
This sequence comes from Strongyloides papillosus, assembly GCA_005656395.1. Taxonomy (NCBI): domain Eukaryota; kingdom Metazoa; phylum Nematoda; class Chromadorea; order Rhabditida; family Strongyloididae; genus Strongyloides; species Strongyloides papillosus. The sequence continues at coordinate 651,448 of SRSI01000007.1, forward strand.
TGCTTTTTATTCTTTATAGTTGCCATATAAAAACCTGTGCTATTTTACCAGAGTTGTGGATCTGCACATTTAAGGTAAATTTAATGTATTCAAGTTAATGCAACTTTTCTACATAAAAGTTATTATTGTAATTTTTTAATACTAAAATCTTAGCTTCTTTTTTACATAATACTAAATTGTTTATTATCCTGAGAATTTAGTCTTTCTTGTAGACAAATTGTACTACTGAACTGTAACAATCTGCTACTGAATGGTAAATTTTGATTAATAAACTCAAATTAATTCTAAATCACCTAGAAATATCTTTATATAAGATATATTGTCTTATTGATAGTTCTTACTTAATAAACCTGTACGAGATCATATCACATAAAATCAAATCCTTCGTCTACAATACATATGATGTGAGTTTAAGTAATATATATATTTTTAATATTTTGATAGTATTTTTTTCGTTATTTACATAAACAAAAAAAATAAAAATGATTAATTTTATGTGTTTAAAAAATTCTTTAAAAAAGCAACAAAATACTATGACCATTTCTCCAAATTAAATATATAAAAATAAACAAAAAATGTATTCAAGAATAAATAAAAATACCCTCAAAATGATAAGAAATGCTAATTATTTTTTTACAAAAACACATTATTTCTAACAATTATTATTTTACTGGAAATATACAATGTTTTAATAATCAAAATAATAATTTATTAGCATATAAAATACATACAATTCTCTTTTATTTGTTATGTCTAATTTAAAAGAAATTGAATACTAAAATTTATAAAAAACATAACGTTTTTTTGTTTTTACATATTATAATAAAAAACGAAGGAATTGTTATTTTATGATTATTTAACAGGTGACCCTTCGTTTTGTTAAATAAAATTAAACCTTTTTTTCTTCAAACATGAAATTTTATTTAATCAAAGTAACCAACGCAGTTGATAAATTCAATGAAATGTACTGTTATTAAAGAATATTATAATTTCTAGGGAAGTTTCTATGACATAAATAGAAGTTGAGTAAGCTTATTTAGAATAATTGATCATTATATAGGTAATCAGGATAAAATAAATTCTTCCAAATGACATGACAGTTGGAATAATTCAGATATGGTAAGTTTTATATCTCAAGAAATAGCTTTTAAATTTTACTTTTTACTAATTAAATGTGATTGAAGTTAAAGAAAATAAACCTATATATTCTTTAACAGTTGTCAATTGTCCAGGTAAGTTTAAAGATTTTTAAGTTTTTAGTAATAATTTTCTAGAATGTGCAATACCATTTGAGTATTTTGAGTACAGTAGAAAAAATTTTTCTACACAATCAAGTCAAGAGCTCGTAAAAGATGTAGAAAGAATTGTGATAAAAGATAATGATGTACCTGAGAAAAATAGGCATCAGAAACGTGGACGTATAAGAATTAAGTGTTGCTGTGAATGAACCAAAAACAGTTCTGCATAGAGAGCTTCAGGAGAAATAAATAGATATACAACAACTGTTAAAAATTTTAGTACTTATAAAATTGATTTTAAAGTAGCAACAAAATTCTTTACATTCAAGTTAGTCTGTTTTAGTAGTGTAACAAGAGCCGATAAAATTGCTATTCAAGAGGATGTTGTTGATGAGTATATGATGTCATTCCAGATAAATGGCTCCACATCACTGAAGATGATACAGTTAATATTGAAGATAAAAAAAGCAAAATCTTTCTATTTATTGTACTTTCATCGATTAAAATATAAATAACTTTACTACATTATTTTAAGCCAAAAAATACATTTATTGAAGATTACATTCAAAATTTAAAACTGTCGTTTTGACAAAAATTGTGCAATCAAGGGTTATAGTGCAGAATTCTGTTATTTTGACCACCAATAATCTTATTGTTAATTGGACCCACATTATATATATAAAATATGTATCAATTTTTTAAGAAATGCCATACATTTTTCGTAAAATGTATGACTTTTTTAAAAAAAAATGTACATACAGTCAAAACGACAAACATACCTTCTTTTAGAAATTACTATATATTTTTTTATATAAAATGTATAGACATTTTTTAAAACTTTATAGCATTTTTATTAAAAATGTACATACAGTCGAAACGACATACATACTTTTTTTATTACTTGTTATACATTTTTGTAGAAAATGTATAGACATTTCTAAACGACATTTACTATACATTTTTAAATTGTATGGTTGTTTTTTTATAAGAAATTATGTATAATCAATGCAAAATACATACTTATTTTTGTAAATTGATATATATTTTTTATAAAAATGTATATGAATCTTTTTAAGAATATTAGTGATAAAGTGAAACCCCTATAATTTTTGAGAATGACTTAAGAAAGATTCAAAGTGGAAGAAAAATACTATAAATGTAAACCTTAACTACAATAAAAATTTTGAGAAAGAAAAAATCAATTAATTATGATTGTTATAGATGATAATTATACATCAAAAGTAATAAAGTATGAATATTATTGTTTTAGATTTGCAGAATCATTTGAAACAATTCATTTGTAACCTGCATATTATAATTTAATAAAATTGTAAAAAATAGTTATTTAAAAATATTTATAATTATTAAGATAACAAAATAAATACATATTGTTTAAAAAAACTACTTTTAATTACTTTAAAGATTTAGAAATTACTCACGTTCTTGAATTTTGTTAATTTATAAATATTTTTGTTGAAAAGTAGATTAAATTAATATAAAAAATGCAATAATATTTAAAAAGAATAAAACATCACTTAAAAACAGTATTCATTGTAAAAACAGATATATTACTTGTTAGGTCATGACGCCGTCAGTGTCATCGTTAAATAAGAATATAAAAGAACATTGACAGAGCTTGTCAATCATTTATTCTATTTACTAACCCTGGTAAAATAACTAGTTAACAAGCTCTGTAGGTTCACTTGTTATGTACCATTTATTGTATCTTTTAGAGTATTAAATAAAAATTCTTTCTTTACAATGAACACTAGAAGCATGATTAATAATTAGGAGAATGCCAGAGCTAAGGTATGTCTCCGGATACTTAACATTATTTTTTAAATTTATTATTTTAGTGTTTATAATTTATGATCTTTCGTATATTTTATGAAAAATATAAGAGATCGACAATTTCTGTTGAAATGCTGAATTTTTGGCATTATTTTTTTGTCTCATCGTTTTAACATGTATAAAATCACTATTTAGTATAGCTAATTTAGTAGAAAAATCAAGTCTAATTTTTAAGATTGGTCATACATTTATGTTAATATAACGATTCACTTTTAAAAAAATGTATGGTAAGTTATAAGAAATTTATGTGCACTTTTATAAAAAAATGTATAGGTAATGTCGTTTTGACAGATTATGTACATTTTATAATAAATGTATATACATTTTCTAAAAAAAGCATGGCAAACTATTATAACAAGTATGTAAGTCGTTTCGACATCATATACAGTCAATACAACTTACATATCTGTTTTTTAAAACATACAATACATTTCCTGAAAAAACCACAAACAATAATAAATAAAGGTATATGGATTTATAAAAAATGATATCTCATTTTGTTTTTAAGTGATTTGACATTGGAAAATGGAATTTAACAGTCAACTACATTAAATATGCTACATCTTTGTAAAATTTGCGCAATCTTTGTCACTTTTGCTACATCTTTTTGACCAATTTGCGCCATCTTTTTCACTTTTGCTACATCTTTCTGACCAATTTGCGCCATCTTTGTACATTTTGCGCCATCTTAGTACATTTTTGCGACATGTATTTTTCATACCAAATAAATTATTCTTCAACATAATTTAGGTATGTTAAACAGTAAAATAAAATTATTAAAATAAAGTGGAATTGAATTGGAAAAAGTGACTTTCACTTGTCCATTGGGTAACAAAAATGGTTTTTTTAAGAAACATACATAATATGGTCAAACGAAAAAGCATTCTTTTTTATTTTTTACTAACTTATTTTTTGATTATTCCATTGTATTCAGTTCACACATGGCAACGCACTTTACAGTAACCCCTACCCTAATTAAATTAAAGAAGAGACAATGGAAATCAGCTTGCCCATGGTCATCTATGATCAAGCGAAATGGTATTAAAAAAAAGAAAAAAATATGAGTAACCATGGACAAGCGAATGTCTACCGTCTGAAAAAATATGTCGCAAAAATGTACTAAGATGGCGCAAAATATACAAAGATGGCGAAAATTGGTAAAAAACATGGCGAAAATTGGTAAAAAACATGGCGCAAATTGGTCAAAAAGATGTAGCAAAAGTGACAAAGATAGCGCAAATTGGTCAAAAAGATGGCGCAAAATGTCATAAGATGTAGCAAATTTTACAAAGATGTAGCATATTTGATGTAGATAACTCTTAAATTCTGGGGTTCTTTGACATTTATGATAAGTATTATAGTAATTTTTTTAAATTGAGTATACTTAGAATATTTAATAACAGTAACATTTAATAATAGTAAAATATTTTTTATTGGTGATATGCCTGTATATAAAATTTTCAATACTATTTTAAAAATTACAAAATTACTTTACAAATAATAATAACTTATCTTAGAATAACTCAATATTTTTACAAACAATATACTTAAAACAACCCCTAAAAAAATAATACACATTATAATGAGATATAGAACATCAAAACATTAAGAAATAGTAAAATGATTTAACTTAGATTTTCCTCCTCTTATATATCAAAATCACTTAGAATATTATCCTCCCGCCTCAAAATTCTTTTGAGAAACATACAAAAGATCAAACATTAAATTTATAAACCACATATTATTACTTAATAAAATAAATGAATATTTTATTATCTTAATACTACATCGGAGGGTTATAGTCTATTTGTCAAAACGACAATTTTCATTTTTGAGTGTATATTCTAAAAACACAGGAAATAAAGAAATTTATCAAATTTAAATGTATTCAATATTTTGAAAAACTTAGTAAATTTTACAATTTTTTTCATGTCCATTATTAGACAAATACATTACGTAAAAAAATGAAAAGAATATTTCCGCTCATCATTTTTTGTTTAGTGATTTTAAAAACGAAGGATATATGCATTTAATAATTTTTGACATAAGCATATTATTTTAAAATAGTTATCTATCATATTAACTACATATACAAAAAATAATAAAATATACTTTATTTTGTGAAATTTTGTATATGCAAAAATGAGACCTACGAAATTATATGTACAAAAAAAGTAGTTTTACATAACATCCTTCGTGAGAGAAGGATTTGATTTTATGTGTTTAATCTGATTCTTCTAAACTCGCATTGAAGTATATTTTAAGCAAATAAAAACTCCACTACCTTCCTTAGTCATACCAATTCCAATAAATTTTTGTTTAGGAGACAATAATTGTCCTATTTTACTGTTTTTCGGTAGTATTTTATTAGTGTTACGATTCACATAATACGAATCTTCAAATAACAGTTTCATTAAATACATACCATTAGCATTAGGAGCATAAGCAACTATTTCATTAATGTTTTTCGTTTGCTCAGACCTTAAACGTTTTAATTTTGCCATTAAATTAGCACATCTTTGGGCTAGTTCAGACAATTTTGCATTTAAAATTAGAGGCAAATCTTTGTAAATTTTTCTGTTGAAATTAATCTCTTCCAAATACTATTTATAAAATTAATAACTTTTAAACTTAACTTACATTTTTTTTTGCGATGATAAAATTTTTATAAAAATAGCAATCACTATTACAATTAGACCAAATTTTCTTCCAGTGATTGGGAAGGGGTGAATTTTTCATTTGACATATTCTACCATATCTTGTCAAAATACAGAAATCTCTTAGTGGAGGTATTGGACTGCCACCGCGTGGATTAAATGTAATATAGCTACGTGTTTTCAATGCATAGTCAAGAGCACTCTCAAAATCGTGGAAAATTCTATTGTTGCAAGAATATACGTCTTCTCCATAAGTACTAGGATTAATGACATCAATTTTTTTAGAACTATAATGTTGATAAACATATGGTAATATACTTTCACATTTTGGTACAATAACTTTAACAATCATGTTTCTTTTTCTATGACCAGAATTATAAATACAAACATCTTCGATTTTATCTGTATATTTTTCTTTTAGAATTGTTTTTTACCATTAATGTTATATTACTATATGTGACGGTTTTGTACTCGAAAAGAAATTTTGATTTAAGTAATTTTATCAAATATGGGGCTAATAATATTTGATGAGTTAAAGTAATTAGAACAATCAGAATAAAGAATATTTCGTAATATGATATATACATTTTCTTTAATATAATAAATAATAATTTATGCCTTTTTATAGCGGAAAGGTTTTAATCTAGAAATAATGGAAGCAAAAGTGTAAGTAAACACGTAAATTATGAATTCAACATATGTTTAACAATCTAATTTTCTAGAAATCTTCTAGAAATTTGCAGAAACTTAATATCGTTATTCTACATGAAATATGTTAACTGTTTGAATAATAATAAATAAATATTATTTCAATTTTGTAGCCAACGAATTTACTTTGTACAAGTTCTACATAGAAATCTAGATTAGTTTATCAGAGTTATGTACCTGTGCATTTTAGATAAATTTATTAAATTAAAAATAATGAAACTTTTTTACATAAAAGAATATTATTGTAATTTTTTAGTATTATAAACATAACTTCTTAGCTACATATTACTAGAATATTTGTTATTTTGATGATACTGTTTTACTTATCGACAAATTCTACCACTGGCGTTTAAAAATCTATTACGTAATAACAAATTTTGCTAAACAGACTCAAATTACTTCTAAATCACCTAAAATTAACTTTATATAGAATATGTCGCTTTATTGTCATTTCCTATGTCTTACCTACTAATTTTCTACGAGATCCTACAACTCAGTCTACAAGCTTAAACAGTTCTAGAAACGGCTCCCACATAATATGTCTGAGTTAGAAATTATTTTATTTACAATCTCTACATCTAACTTACTAACCAATTATAAGAAAAATAATTAACTAATCTTCATTTTTCACGTTTCTCTCAAGACATCTGCATTAGATCTATTAAATTTCTTAAGAATTCAAATATTAAAAGTAACAAATTATATAAAATTTGTTTATTTTAAATATTATAATATAATTTCTTATGATTTTTTATGCATATAATGGTCTAAAATTTTATGTTTCGGTAGATTGTGAGACCAATTTCAAATAAATTTTTTACTTTAAATAACAGAATATTGTTAGTGAACCTATATTTCCATGATATTTTAAAAATATGTAGATAAAGTTATATTAATTTGATTTTTTCGAAATATACTTAATGTGAAGATCCATAGCTCTACTTAAAATCTGGATTTCTACATAGAACTTATAAGAATTAGTAGTATACTTCTCGGCTATAAATGAATATGATATCACATTGTATCTCAATAGTGAAAAAAGCTATTAATGTGGAAATGTAAGAAGCAATTAAATGAGTCACCTAGTATACACGTTATTAAAAGTTTTTAATAACAAAATACTATTTTAAAAATGATTTCATTAATTGCATACTAGTTTAATAAACTAAACAGTCTAAGACAAAGCTTGAAACTCAAATGAAATTAAGATGGTGAATCTTCTTATTTACAAAATCAAAACATAAATATAAAGGTTACACACAAAAAATAAAAAGCACAAATTTTGACAATTCTATCTATAATGCAAAAAAATGTCCCACCATTTTAAAAAATTGAATATTATTTAAATTGAAAAAATATCAAGCGATAGCAAAAATTTTTATACAACGCAAAATATTAGGTTGTCGCTTACTTTTTTGCCGTTTTTTTACAAAGATATATGTTTTTGGACTTGCCTTACAACGTAATGTGAATTTTTTAATTTTGATATTTTTTTATGACATATGCTCAATTAGATCTTTAACTTGTTTTTTTTATTTTTATAACATATGATATTACAAGTCAATTTTCGTGTAAAATTATTGAATGTTTTAATAAAGATCATTATTCTAACAATTTACTAACAACAAAAAGTTTAAAAGTTTTCATAAAAAAATAATGAAACGCAATATTTATTTACTCACACAAAGTATTATTAGTAAAAATATTAGTTTAATATTCGTTCTTCTATTTTTAAATTAAAAATATTGTAAAGTTATTTTTTTACCTATAAATAAAAATCTATATTATTTATAACTTTTCATAAGTTTGATTTTTAAAGATGATTTTTTTAAAAAACATTATGAAAAAATTTAGAGTATCAAATGTGAAAATTTCATAAAATACAATTTGTAATAATTCAAGCTATTGAAAAATATTAAAAAAAATGTACTGTAATATGTTTAAAATGTTTTTTATAAAAGTTTTTGTAATTTTACATAGAATGAGATTTTAATCATGTATTTTAAATGGATTGTAGAAACAACTTGAATTCTAAAATAGAAACAGTACAAAATTAACGATTAAAATAAACTGTTCTTGTCATGCAATTTTAAAAAGTCTATCAAAAACTAATATATATAAACCGTTGTGCCACCGAAATTTTATTTACTTTAGTTTAGAGTCAATTATCCATTGCTGTGTGTTTATTAAAAATTAATTAATCTAGTTTAGTTCTAGGAACGCGTAATGGATTCTGGTAACGACTATAAGGAGTTAGTAAAAATAATAATTTGTATAATAGTAAGTAAACGGCAATAAGATTTTTAAACAAATAAAATTTAGGTGACCACTATTGTTTTTGTAATTCTATTAATTTTTATAATAAAAGCTTCTACTAATTGTGCTTATCGCACAACTAAAACTTCTTAAAAATTTTGTTAAACTTATTTTAATAATTCTCTAATTATTGTTTTAATTTTTATAAACGAAATAATTGCGATAAGATTAGACGTAAATCAAGAAAATTCAAATTTTTTTAGGTAGGACAAATTTGTTACATTTTATGCAAACCTGTGTTCTTTTTTGTGTTTACAAAGTAAAATTTATTTTTCTTCGGCTTCAACTCCTATAATAAATAATAAAATTGGTACGACGATCTTTTAAATCAATAGAATTAACAACATTTAAAATGTATATTTAGCTTACTGTAATGTTTTTATGCATAATATCTTCATATTCTCTTTTTTAAAATGTTTTAAATGATGCTTTTACGTCTCTTTCTTTCAGACGTTGAGTAATTTAACTTCATTGATGCTTCTCATCAAAGATCATTCTTTAGTTTTATTTTTCTTTCTTTACGATAAATTTTTAAACTTTCGTCATCTTTTTTTAATATATTTGCAATAATGTAACTAGTTTTCCAACAGACATTTACTTGTTTTTTTTAAAGAGGTACACAGCAATAAAATTATCAATTTTTATGTTTAATTGATCTAACGAGTAAAAATTTTTTCCAACATTATTACCATGGATCTCATTAGCAGCAGATTCATTTTTTTGCATATTTTCAAAAGTCATTTGGTCCAATTTACTTCTAACTGTTTTTATCATTAAAACACTATAACGTTTACATAACTGATGTTCAAACCCAGTCTACTGATCTATTAGATATTTTATCCTTTTTTTCTCTTTCATTAAAGTCCATATGTTTCAATTTTTCTAAAACTCATGACAACAATAGTCTTCTTTAAAGCATGAGAAAATACGGAGATTTCTTCAAGTTAGCATGTTTTATATTATTAATTACATGAAATCTTCTCACAAAAACTCTGTCTCATTGAGCCTTTAAGTTTATCAGAAGCTCTATATTAGTCTTACTTATCACATTATGCGACGTTTATATTACACGTTATGTCAACGATTGATATGTATGCTTGTACGGGACTCCTTTTTTTTAATTTTTATATAGTAAATATTTTATTAATTTATAATGCAACCCCTATAAGTATACAATAATAATTAAGATAAATTAACATGGACTAATACAAAACGATGACTTAACAAAACTTAAAATGATTAGATTCGTCAACGACCCCTATTTATATAGCTTTAGGAATACATTCTCCCAAATTCTAGAAACATCCAGAACATCGTGAAGGGATACCTTTACTAGCCTTCTTTTCTTTTTTCACCAGGAAGCTCCCCTACGTTCAAATTCATGAGAGCATCTAGGGTTTCTGTGAAGTTATCAACACTGGTTTCCATAACGTTATCTTGACTATCAGTAGGCTCTTCAACTTCATCGTCCTCTTCTATACTTGAACAAGAGATATCAGAGAGTTCATTATAGGGTTTCAGATCTGCAACATTTCTTACTAAGAACTTCCCTCTTGTATTTCCAACCTTTCTCATATGGTATGTATCACCATCCTTCTTACAGATCAAATATGGTCCACTAAAATTAGGTTCCAATTTCCCTCTTACGTGATTCCTAATAAGTACCTTCTCACCAACATCAAAGGAAACGGTCTTACGTGCCAAATTCTTTCTTTCTACATCTTGGGATCTAACTTGATTCGCTCTCTCAGCAGCTACTTTCCACCCTTGCTTCATTGAAGCAACTTGATCAGCTAATACCGGATACTTATCAAACAGAGCTGCACTATTTCTATCAATTATAAACGGTCTCTCTTCTTTGTTAAATACAAGATAGAATGGGGTTTCATTGGTAGTCAACTGGTAATGAGTATTATAATAATAAGCAGCTGTCATGACCATGGTTTCAAAATCCAACCTGTTCTCCTTCATCTCCTCTCTCATCTTGCCCATAATATCCCACATCGTTCTAAAGGAACGTTCTACAATAGAATTCTGTGTCTTAGCATACGGAACATTAACATGTAACACAATATTCAGATCTTTCATAAAATTTGTAAATTGCTCAGATATAAAACTTGGATAACTATCACATATTATAAGTTCAGGTCTTCCAAAACGCAAAAAGATTCCCTTATTCAATGCCTCAATCAAAGTTTCTGCCGATTGATCCTTTATTACTTGGGGTACCCAAAAACGTGTTAAACTGCAAATTGTCTGGAAAATCAAACCATGATTAGGAACAACTCCTACATCAATTGCTATAACTTTAAAAGGTTGCTCCGGTAACTGTGATATCTTCAGCAGTGGTAACTCTGGACTCAAATCAGAATAACGTTGACATATTACACAAGATTTAATATGTTCTTTCAGATCTGTCTTACTATTAGGCCAATACATCATTAATTTCATCAATTTCCAAGTTTTCTTAAGTCCCATATGACCATGACTATCATGAATAATGTCCAACATTGTTTTTCTCATCTTCTTAGGTATAACAGGTACTAATACCTCTCTCTTTTCTTCAGGAACGTAAATCTTCTTATGCCAAATATCATTTAACTTAATAAACAAATCTGGATGGATAGAAATTTCACCTTGTAACTCCTCATCCATAATTTGAAGTTCAGCAAGTCTTTCTTCAAGAGAAACATTATGTTTGATAACTTCTACACCTTCAGCACTTTCACTTACACTAACAGCATTAACATTTGATTCTAACTTTTCCTCTTTCTTAACTCCATCTCCAGCACCATCAGAACTTTCAATCATCTCCTGACGTGACAAATAATCTGCAATTCCATTATCCTTAGTATTAATGTATTTAATACTATAATTGAAACTTGAAATCATTGCAATGTATCTCGTGTAATCAGGGTCTACACCATCTCTTAAAATAGTCAATACAGATCTGTTATCAGTAAAAATAGTAATCTTCGCCATATATAATAGCTCCAAATTAGCCACTAAAGTATAAGCAATAGCTTGCATCTCCAAGAGGTTTATCGACTTTTGACGTTTTTGGTACTTGAGCTTCTTAGAATAAAATTTTACTGGCGCAAACTTCTCCTCCCTTTTCTGTAATATACATCCCGATATAGCGTACATACTTGCATCCGTATAAATGTAAAATTCCTGGTCAAATCTTGGTATGAGCAAACTGGTCTCCAACTTCTTAAATACCTCCAGTTTCGCCTTCTCACAATCCTCGCTCCAACAGAACTCTTTCTTTGTAACATTAGCCATCTCCTGAATTGGACGTACAATACTAGAATAACCTTCAATCGCATCTCTGAAGAAGTTCAGAGCTCCAAGTAGACTTTTTGTTTCTTTAGGGTTGGTAGGATTTTTCCTATTTTTCAGATCTGTAGTTTGATTTCCTGGCTTTCTTTGACCATTGGAAATCTCCCATCCAAGAAAACTAACGGACTTTCTCATCAACTTGCTCTTTTCTTTATTTATCTTAATACCGTGCTTTTGAAAACAAGACATCGCAGCATCAATCAATCTTTCATGGTAAGTCTTATCATTCTTCGAAAATATCAACAGATCATCAACATATGCAACTGAATTCTTAGGAACACTTTCTAAAATTATCTTATCATAGATACGTTGGAAGTTTGGCATGGCATTAATATCTCCAAACGGCATACGTAAAAAGCAGATCGTACCAAGTGGTGTAAATACTCCATAATAACCAATATCTTCCTCCGGAATCTTCATACTCCAAAATGCCTTACGGATATCCAACGATGAAAACAGCTCAGCTTCACCAAGATAATTCATCAGTTCATTCGGTGTCTTCGTAACATACAGATCGGGTTGAGTTATTTCATTCAAAGCACGAAGATCAACTGCAAAACGAATATCATCTTTCTTATGTCTCGATTGTACCAATATAAAGTTTGTAACATACGGAGTATCTTTCATAACAACAATATTATTTTCAAGAAGTCTTTTAACATAAGCGACAATAAGAGCTTCCTGAAGAGGTGAATATCTAAATCGTGGTGGTCTTCGATATGGTTTATTATTCAGAACTTTTCTAGGGATTTCAAAATCAATGGTACCAATATCTAAATCATCTTTGGAAATTACTTTATCAAACTTCGCAAATATTCTGTCCTCTTCATCCTCTAACTTGACAGTCAAACCAGGATACATCTCAACCATGGAGGCTTCTTTCCCTCCCTCATTTTTAATATCAGATCTGTAATCCAAATTAGGATAAAATTTCTTTCCAAAATAGACTCCATTATCTGTATAGGTACAGACAAATTGACTTGTAAAATTCGTACCCAAGAGAATTTCATCATCCGGAATCGTAGTTCTTCCAGAAACAACCAAGATAGGAGTATCAAATTCCTTATCTTCAACCTTCATCTTCACATAAACAATACCATCAACTTTCAATTCGTCATTCGCAACACCTTTAACCGAAATCTTCTCCGACATAACATTCTCCACTGTCAATCCCAGATCATCAGCCAATCTCCTTGTCATTAACGTAACAGGAGTACCTGTATCACAGTGGGTCTTAATCCTTTTACCATCTACAGCTAACTCAATTTTATAACTAGGTCCGCTAACACCCTCATCTAACTGTTCTACCAAGTTGCTGTTAACCTGTGTCTTCGGGACAACTGGTATTTCATCAACCTTCTTCTGGCAATCACGAGCTAGATGCCCTTCTTCATGACAATTAAAACACTTCTTTATTCGATCCATACTACCAATGAACTTCTTTTCCAGATCTGTATAAAAGTTCTTTTTCTCCACCTTCTGTGGACTCTCTCGTCTTCTTCTACTATGTCTATAAGCAAACACCAAGTCTTCTACAATGTCTTCGGCATTTCGGTACTGACGCGAATTCGTGTAAAGTCTATCATACATTCTACCATCAATCTTTTGCATCAACAACGAGATCTGTGTAGCAAGCAGATCTTTTCCACCAAGAGACGGGAATCCATCTTTCACCAGCTTCAAGAACTTCCTCAAGCTAAACTCAAAGTTTCGATAATCAAATTCATAAAATTTCGCTTGGTCTCCTGCCCGACGTGCCTGTTTCTCACCGTTGTATATTTCACTCAACATGTCCTTCAAAGCAGTATACGTAGCCTTCTGGTCATCACCAATCGTATCCAGAACCTCATGTACCTCAGGACTCAAATACAACATCAGTATTGCCTTCTTCTTAACATCATCAACTACATCTTCAATCGTAAAAACACATTCCAATGACCGTATAAAATCTTTGAATGGGGTAGTCCCATCAAACTTTTCTATCTGCATATAACTCTTCGACATCTTCAATCATCAATTTTACCGTTATTAGTTTTCAGGCTTTCCAGTAAATATTTCCCTACTCGCTAATAACCAGTAATAACCTCCTAACCTCGTTAGCAATAACAATAAATCAGATCTGTAGCAATTTCTCAAAAACACCAATTTCAAAACCTATTTCGCAATAACACACAATGTCATCAAATTCCTCGCGACGCGATGACACTAACTCGACGCAACATAAAACGAATCCTTAACTCCGTACGAGTATTTACTCTCACTAGTAAATATTTTATTAATTTATAATGCAACCCCTATAAGTATACAATAATAATTAAGATAAATTAACATGGACTAATACAAAACGATGACTTAACAAAACTTAAAATGATTAGATTCGTCAACGACCCCTATTTATATAGCTTTAGGAATACATTCTCCCAAATTCTAGAAACATCCAGAACATCGTGAAGGGATACCTTTACTATATCACTTTTTCAGTGCTTCCAAGGCTTTATAAAAATAACTACTGTTATCTGTTTTTTTAGTTTCTACCATATATTTTTATAAAAATAAATGATTTTTCAATACCTTAAACAATTTTTGCATAACTTTAATCAGGTATAGAATATCCTCTTACAACTCTCGAGTTTACGTTCATCTACTTTAACAGATGTTTGTTGCTCTTACCAGATTTAAGCAGCAAGGCTATATAGCACAATTTGAATTACTTGAAGTGGCCTGTCAACGTAAATTCACTTATCTTTATCGCGGTCTTGTGAATGCCGTTATGTTCAATTCATATCTTGCAACTGTTAATATAATTTCTGTATTGTCGTTTAAAATTTTCATAATACCATTTTTTACAAACTAGATCATACCTGCTTTAACATATGCGTGGGCATCAAATCCTATATTTCTTAAACTAAGTGTAACTTTTTCTCTTCTACGCTTTCTGTCTTCTCTATCTCATTAACAGATTCACTCTTTATAAAAAAAACTCTTTCCTCCGTAACAGAATCACTGTTAACTCTTCTTCCTTTCTTTCATTTTTTATCAAGTTTCTTCTTGTGGCGTTACAATAGGCACGAGACATATAGTCAGTTGCTTTATTTTTACTTTTGTTAAATTCATCTATATTAATAAAGTAATAATAATATTTGTGTAAAACATTTATTTCAACAACTAGCTAATATATGTAAAAAATACTCTTATATATTCGTACAGTCATCAAATTTGTCATTCATAACAATGATCAAAGAATATTTTTAAATAATTTAATTTAAAAAAATGAAAAAATTTTATATTCAATATTATATCATATTCAAATGTTTAAAATGCAATTTTTAATACATTTTTTTTATTATATATTCAATTTTAATAGTTTATAGGAAATTTTCAATGTCCGAAATTATTACATTTGCTTTTTTTTGAAATGAAGATTATTTATGTTATTTTGATTTTTGGCTTTCTTAATATAAACGTTTATTGTTACGACGTAATTGTTTATCCAGATATAAAGGTCTATTTTCGACACTGTAATAAGGAAATATGCGATAGTGAATGCTCTGTACGCGGTATAAGCGGAAGATGCGTAAAGAATAATGATAGTACTTTTTTTTTCTTTAAAAATGGTAGATGTGAATGCTATTATACAGTTGATGCATTGGAAAATAATTTTTTCTACCCTGATTATATTGTTTTGTGAACAGGAAATCAGATATTTTTAAAACCGTTACTATTGATAAATATATGATTAACTTTTGAAATACGTGAAAATGAAATTCAAATTTTGTGCACTGCAAGAATATTATGAAAAATTCTTATATAAGATATTTGTTCCTTTTAACACTATGTGGAAATATATTTGTTCATTTTTATTTTCAATAAATATTTTACATTTATAAAATCTATTTATAATTTTTTTTGTTAGAAGACATCAACTATATTAAAAAATTTATATTTCATAAAATGTTAATATCATAATGCTCTTGTTAAAAAATCATCAATGACCCTTCCTTCTTTCAAATCATGTACATAAGAAGGATTATATTTCTCTTGAAGAGAAAAAAGATCTCATACCTTCAAGAGATAAAATACCTAGAAGCAATAAAAGACAAAAAGCTAAAAGAGGGTAAAAAGTTCTAGAAATTTCGATACATGATGACATGAAAAAACTATTTCATCATTTCACAATCGTCATCATTTAGATATTTCGTTATCTTAAAATATATTTTTTATAACTATTTTAGTATAATATCATATTAGATAATTTTGTATTTATTAATTTATAAATTTTAGACTACCATAGGGGTAATTAATTGAAATTCTCGGAGAGATATTTCCTGAGAAAAATTTGTAGTATAGTATTAGTAAGTTCTATGTTTTTTTATCTTATAACTTTCTAAAACCCTATAGGTGGCCACGATACTTTGTACTATCTTTTTAATTAATAAAAAAAAACGTGTTTATTATATCTTCTATCTTCTTGTTTTATCATCCAAACAAAATAAAATTTTGCTCATACATGAGCACATTATTTCTCTTTAATACAGTGTAAGATTTTTGTTAATAAAATCATATCATAATCGGTACTATCAAATTGAAAATCATTCATTAGCTATCTTGGGAAACGTAATCATTGTTCGTCTTCCAAGAGCGATACTATTTGTAGAACTATGTTATTTGTAATCATTCTATCAACTGTTCTGAAACATTTAGTTAAGTAGATTTTACTATTTTTAATATTTCTTATAGAGTTAGCAAATATACCCAAAATATCCTTTTCTTTCTGAATCTGAAAAAACCTTTATTACCTATTTTTCATATATGCTACTACTTAATTCAACACATAAATAATTTTATCATTTTTTAAACAAGATGAACAAAAATCAAAATAAACAAATTAATGACAGAGATACATTTGTTTTTAAAATTAAGATGTATGTAAATTTTTTGAATTAAAAATATAAGTTTTTTTCAATTATCAAATTGCTTTATTATTATACAAAAAACGTAAAGTGTAAAAAAGTTACCATCATTTGCAATAACAAGAAATATTATTTTTAAAAATAATAACACTAATAATTCGACAACTACGTAGACTTTCAAAAACTTTTTTAAAAAAGATTTCCAAAAAAATCATAAAAATGTTATTAATCAAAAATAGATTTATGAGAATATTTGTAAAATATTTGCAGAATTGCAAAAAGTTTTTTAACATTCAACAGTAGAAATATATTGCAAAATACTTTGAGTTCATTGTGAACCTTAAATGCTGTTTCAGAATAAATTTATGTAAACTAATATAAGAAGAACACGCCGATTACCTAGAGGAGTATAAAAGGAAGGAATACTTTAGCACTTCAAGTTACATCTAAGAAGAACTAATAATGAATAAACTTACTAACATAATTTTTTTATAAAAACCAAACAATCTGTCAATTTAATGAACTGGAAATGCTCTTTAACTAACAAAAACATATGTAGTAAAATTTGACCTTCAACGCTTTTTTGTCTATGTATAAGATATATTTAAAATGAATTTTAGCTTTATTAGCTTAGAAATTTTCTGAATCTTTGTCTCTTGAAAAAGAGATACTTGGAATTAATATTTTATTAACTTTTCTTGATAAATTTATATATACAAAATATTTTTCAGAAGTTAATAAAATTTAAATTATAAATCATTAAGTAATATGAATTGTTGGTGCTGTGCTATACCAAATAATGCCAATTCATATCAATACTAAAAATTTAATCATATCAAGGATAATGAAATGAAAGGAAATAAAAAATTCTTCACTTCAAGTTACAACTTATAAGATCAAAAAATTATTGAATTTGTGTATTGAATTCACATTCATACATTAAAAATATATACATTTTTATTATTATCTTTTTCATTTTTTGATAAATATAAGTTTAACTAAAATTTCTGTAAAACGTATGACATCAAACATAATGTTGCATCAGCATATAACCATCAAAGAAATAGAATTGTAGAACATTTTGTTAACAATATGTATAAGTATAGACTTTATTTAAAACATAATTTAAGAAGAATGACATATTAGTATAAAATGTGCTTTTATTTATACACATCCTAGTGGGTGTGTACATGCTTCTACATATTATATTTTATTATGTCTTAGAATGAGTAAATTTTAATTAATTTGAATTATCTATATGTTTGTAGTACTTGAGGTAAACGTTTTCTACGATAATTTGGTATTGAGTAATTATAATTAATTAACATTGAATTAGTTTTAATTTAATAATTTTGTTTCTTCAGAATTACTGACCCTTAAGTAAGTTTGGCTTGTTTGATTATTTACTTATTTGATATTTTATTTTATTCCAGGACGTCTGTCCAATCGTATGTTTCTGGACTTGATCTGAGATTATTTTCGCCATTCTTACTGCTGTTTATTTTTTCAAGTTTGGTAAGTTTGTCTAGTTTATGTGATTTCTTATTATCTCTTAATTTTCAGTCATTATTTTCGGTTATTACTTGTGGAAAAGAAGGTCATCAGTTCATGACATTATCACTACTAAGCCAGGAACCAAAGCTGGCGCTGAGAGACTAGTTACTGCTGCAGTTGGTGATTCTGATCGTCAATTCATATCTTGTCAAAATCTTTAATCGTACGGAGTATAGTTGGATTGTTACCGGTATTTCATTTTATCAGGAGCTTAAGTTTTTATGAGAGACTTGATTAAGTTATTTTAACTTTTTAAAATCAAGCAAATGTACTTTATAAATTAACCTTGAGTTTTAATTTTATATAAAATTATGTATTTTCACTCTCAATTAAAAGGATAGGGTATTCTTAAAAGTTAATTTGCCACTATTACGTAGTTTAGTTTTGAATTTGTTCTATTGTATTTATTGATAACTAATACGTTATTCTATGTTTTTATAATTTTTATATATATTTTAATATATTCTATTCATTTTAGATATTGAAATCCGTTTTATCGCCAAGGCATGTCTGTTCATGAACACGAAAATAACGTTTTGTTAATTGATGATGAACAAGAACAAGTTAATGATCAGGGGGATCTAGAAGTCAACTTAGACTGCTTGATTGAAGATGCCAACATTGACATGGCTGTCATGTTAGGCAGATTTTCCCGATCATTGAAGGAGATGGAATGTACAGTCGAGGCTGTACTTCTTCTTATGGAGATGGAAGAGCCTGCGGCTCAACTAGAGAGAAAGTTGCTGTGAGCCAATGAAACCGATATTTCTCTTCTGAAGGAGTTTAACAATATGGTGAGCATCCATGATGCTCGCTCTTATTTTGTGAATCGGCAGAGGGTCCTATAGGCTGCTATACCTGGTGTCTTAACGGACAAACAGAAGGCCTTCATAACCACAAGAGTGAAAGCTATGGTATCTAAGCTGTTGGATTATCATATCGTGCGCAGCACGGAAGACATTATGAATGTCTATCAGTCCATTGTGAAGATTAGGGCCACATCAGTCAAGTTGTGCATCAATGGAGGAGGAAAACTAACATTTCCATCAGCAGTCAATCTGCCGTCTGTAACAGCAATGAGGTTGGATTATTTGTCTGGGGAGGTATCTGGTAGATTACCGGATACACTTCAAACTTTATGGGTTGATGGTGTTATGAGATTTTCCAAGATGGCGCCTTTAACTCTCAATGGATTATCAAACCTTCAAGTTTTATGTGTGACTTCTTGTCACGTATTGAAGAACTTACTTCAAACCTGGGAGAAGGGTACCTGTCTAAGAGTAATAATGACCCTGTGTCGTATTCACAAGTGCCAATGTGAGGCGCTTATCAAAAATTCTCCATTAATTGATCTTCCATATAAGGTGATAATTGTACCCCATTCAAGATATAATGTGAAAACTTTAACTGAGAATGCTGCCATTCAGAAGAATGCATATCATTATCGCGTAGGGATGGTGTTTTACAAGAATTTGGGATCGCTCAAGCGATTTGCTAAGTGTGAGCTCCCAGCTGACATAGGAGAGTTGTATTCTGAGCGTAAAAAAATACGTGAAGAGAACGCTACCGAAGCGGCATTCTGATTAATTTTCATTATATTTTTATCTTGAAATATAATCTTGTTGTTAAAATAAAATTTTCTTATGATTTAATTGTGTACTTTATTATTTTTAAGTATTATTAAAGTCTTGTCTTGGACTTTTATTTATTATGTATTAAATTGGTTTATTTATGATATTAAGTCATGTCTTGACTTTGATTATTGTGCAATTTTAGCATATCTCCATGAATTTTTTCAATATTCTGTCTAGGCTTTCGAGATTTCTATAGTTTCCCAGTTTCATATGTGTCTCCATATAATCGTTGGATGACTTTATAATGACTATTCCAAGTAGGTTGGTTTTATTGAATGTAGAAATGTCTTTTCTACTAATTACATTCTTCATAACAAGATCGTTAGGTTGTATTTGGATACCTTTTCTTCTGATATCATCATCTTTCAACTATCTTTTTGTGCTTTTATATAGTTGCAAAATGCCACTTCATCCATTATGTATTGAAATATTATTTGTTATCTGGTGTGTTTAATAACAAAGTTGCCGGTGCAATACCAGTTTTAAGATTTTTTGATCTGTTATGAGCATAAGTAAAGTGATAAACAATATCACTAAGCTTCATAGGTTGTCTTTTTTCTTGTTTACCTATTAATTTTTCGGCACGAATGGCTTTCCATAGTGTTCTCTTGAATCTTTCAACACAAGCATTGCTTTATGGTTATATAGTAAACAAAATTGTTGTTCAATGGCTAAAGTTCGGAATAAGAACTACCATTGCTGAACTGTTTTTTATTGCAGTTTTTTTGGAATAAAAGGTATTTCTAAATATGAATAGCAATAAATAAAAATATTTTGTAGCTTGACCATTGGATTCTGTAAAATGTGAAACCGAATTTCGCCGCGACCAACACCTTAATAAGTTCAACAATAGTCGCCTTAATTTCGAATCAGCTCTACTTTTAGTTTTTTTATACGAATAATTAAAAGAAATAAAAAATTATTTTCACAATGGGAAAATGAACATAATTTTATGTTTCATAGTTTTACTTAAAATGGATATATAAAATAATTCTTAAGTTATGTTGTAAAAAAAATGTTGGGCTATCAGATGTATACAAAATTATGGAAAAGTAAAAAGTTTTCAAAAAGTCAATTCGTTTTGAAAAATTTTTAAAAATCTTAAAATCATGAAAAAAATGTAGGTCACATAATTATCATAATTACATTTTAAATTAATGATTTTACATTCTGTTTGGAAAAGTTTCTAATAATTACGCTTTCAAATGGAAATAATCTTATGAAAATATGTCTACACTGATGGAAGTTATTTTCATTCGTATTTTTTCAGTATATTATTGGACATCCTGTACAATAGCAATTGCACACGCTCTAAATGATACGACTAATTATGATCACTTCCCAAGTCTATCAGTTAAATCGAAAAGAGATCTTTTATTCATTAAAAAAATTTACGTCAGTACAATGGTGCGAAATTTCTAGTGAGTTCGACTTCTTCTGATGTTGTATTCACAGATGCTTCATTAATGGATTCGGAAGCCGTCTGTAATAGCTATTTTCTAAAAGATACATTTTCTGAGGTCTTTATAAGTGATACAATAGCGGTAAAAAAATTGCTAGCCATTGAATATGCTACAGTCTTATTTACTAAGTATAAAGCACAATCTAGGAAGAGGACGGATAGTCACTTCACTTTGAAAAGAGACTCTTTAGTGTGCATACATTTACTCTAACGTGGTGGAACTACAAAATTTTTCTGAGCCTCTCTTTTAAAAGAAACAATAAAAGCGATAATGAATAACATTGAAGACCATAAAGTTTCTAACGAGCATGTTTCAGGTATCCTCAACAAAGAGCCCGATCAACTGTCATGAGAAAAATTAGAGAAGAGAAAATTCCCGTGGGCTTAGAAAAAAGAACTTTTTTTAGGTCTCTGATTCTTAATAAAACTCTCTTTAATTGATATGTACATTGAGAAAGTTAAAGGGATTAATACTTTCTTTAATTTGCACTTTTTTGATATTTTTGCATCCAACACTAAAAAAATGTGCTCTGATTTTTATTCTTTTTATCATAAATTTAATATGTTAGGTAAAATTATTTCCTTCTTCATTAGTATAAGAGGGAAAAATTCTTTTATATTTTTCCGCCAATCAATATGACTTTAAGAACATTAAACAAGTTACTATGTGATCAGAGGCATTTTGGAAGTTTTAAATTTATCATCTTATTACCATTATGGGAGGGTTATATATATTACACTTTATGAAACGAAAATTTTTAAAAAATTAAAATTCACGTTTTACGATGGACTTATTTGTTTTCTATTACAGATTTAAATCTCACAAAAGCTTCGTTCAAACTTAAAGTTTATGTAGCTTGCGTGAAGAACTTGAAAGAGAATTGTCTCTAGAAGCTGCAGAGACCATATTAGCTAGTTGGAGTGATAATACTAAGAAACTGTATGTTTTAACTTGTATCATCTGGTTAGCATTTTGTAGAGCTTAACATAGATAAATTAGCAACACCTCAATTACACAAATGACCTATTTTATGTCTAAAAAAGCAATATGTAGTAAGTTTAGTTCAACAATTTTTGCAAGTATTACTTCACCGCTACATCTCAATGGTAGATCACTTTCCGAAAAAATATATCTATTACAATGAATTTTTACGATTCTATAAGACTTTTTTTGCAAACTACTCCTAAAATAGTAGATAATCATATCTGGACTCTTGGTGAGTTCTTATCAACAGTAAAAAGCCTACTAGATTTAGAAGATGTTATGTTCTATGTCAAAAAGCGGCCGCTTGTTGATGATTGTATCTCATCAATGAGTGAGTGAAATAGCTACATTTAAAACTACCAACATATAATTCTTTAATACTCATGCTATTTTTCACGTTACAATCCCTATTAAGACGAAACCGCTTGATTTCCATTTTCACATTGAAAGTTTTTCCTGAAGATATTTCCAGATGTTCATTAACAACGTTATAAAAATATATCTTACTCTCTATGGATAAGGGAATTGATGATGATCTGTTCGTTACAATAAAGGGTTCTAAAAGAAGGGTCACGATTTCAACTATTTAAAAGACTTGTGTAATTGGTCAAAAAATGGATCTGCTTAAGAGCGCTTTTATTACAAAGATATACAGAGACTAATGTGTTAGATACCTTAAAATAATAAGGTTCCCGTTTATCTTACTCTCTAATATCATCTTATCCATGGATATAGTCATCTTATTTGACTATTTTATTTTATCTTTTATTTAAACTGTAATTGAATTTACCTTATCTTATTTTAAAATAGGAGTTATGTTTTTCTTTCCCTTATGGCATAAAAGACTTTCTCTTGAAAAAATTCTAAAGTTATCTTGTTCTGTTATTTCGGTTAAATGTGTGGACTAAAAAATTTCTCGCCTTGTTTAGAAAAGGAGAATTTCCGTGCCGCTAAAATAGTCAATACCTAGTTTGTTTGGAGGGAAAAAAATATTGGATAATTACATATTATCTTAACATCCAGAATAGAAGAATGATTATCATTAATCTATGAAAAATCTGTAAGATTATAAGTGTTATCTTAGAGAGTTTTCTGAGAAACAAACTTTCCAACCTCCCACTTAACATCCAAAGTGGTTACTTAAACGGTCGTGTTTTCTTCACATTCCTTTCCATCAAAAAACTACAGGGCCTTTTGACTTCAAGTTTCCACCTTTTGTTCTCCGCTAAATACGTAAAGATATGATTAGCAACCTGCACAATTTTTTCACCAAAATTTCAAACTGCCCCTAGCATCCTAAAAATTGGTATGTAGGGAGAGTTTTATGCGGTGATTACATTTTTGAAATAATATTTCAAAAATATTAACTGTAAACACCCAAAAATGGGAGTAAACAAAATTTTCGCGTGGGGATGAAATGTTACAGGGGCGCCATTCCAACTATCTTTAGAAAAATACATTATTTGTTTACATGTAGTATATTTAAGTAAATAAACAATTATTTGTGAATTAAAAAAAGTAATGTTGATTACTGAGGAACTTAAGAAAGTGGTTATTTAAAAAAATGCAAAAAAACTTTTGAAAAATAAATTTTAAATAACAAACTATATTGCCAATAAAAAATAATATTTATTGAACCCCCCAAGCTACCTATGAATATAGTCAATAGCTCATTTTGTAGCCAAGACTTTATTCTTCAATCTGATCTGACAGATTCTTAATATCTCGTTTTAAAATTGAGTTATTAATTTTAAAAAAAAAATTACATTACCTAATTGTTGACAGAAAACAATATTTATTGAAGCCCCCAGCCTACCTATGAATATGGTCAATAGCTTATTTTGTAGCCAAGACTTTATTCTTCAATCACATCTAACGGATTTTTAATATCTCGTTTTAAAATTGAGTTATTAATCTTTAAATATTGTTTTTTTAATTTTTGACATACTTAACTGTTGATAGAAAATAATATTTATTGAAGCTCCCAGACAACCTATGAATATGGTCAATAGCTTATTTTGTAGCCAAGGGTTAATTCTTTAATCTGATCTGACGGATTTTTAATATCTATCTTTGTTAGGGAGATATTTATCTTTGAATAATTTTTTTACAACATTTTTTTTGTAAAATTACCCTAAATTGTCAATACAAAATATTTGATTTTGAGACTCCCAGACTACCTATGAAAACGGTTAATGTTTCATTGGATAGCCAAGACCTTCTTCTACAAACGCATGGAGGCGATTTTTAATATCTGTCTTTATTAAGGGGATATTTATTTTTGAATAATTTTTTTGTAAAATGACTCTAAATTGTTGACACAAAATATTTGATTTTGAGACTCCCAGACTACCTATGAAGATGGTTAATGTTTCATTAGATAGCCAAGACCTTCTTCTACAAACGTATGGAGGCGATTTTTAATATCTGTCTTTATTAGGGAGATATTTATTTTTGAATAACTTTTTTGCAACATTTTTTTTCGTAAAATTACCCTAAATTGTCGACACAAAATATTTGATTTTGAGACTCCCAGACTACCTATGAATATGGTTTATATTTCATTGGATAGCCAAGACATTCTTCTACAAACGCATGGAGGCGATTTTTGATATTTGCCTTTTTAAGAAAAATATGAGTCAAATAGTTAAATGCCAAAAAAATTTTTTCAATATTTTTCTACAATTTTTATATTTCTAGATTCAGATTTTTATGCTGATTACGAATATCATATTTATTTTTTATAATTTTTGTTTATTTAAATGTTATTCATAGTTATTTACGATTAAAAAAGGGGTGTATTTTTCATCTACTTTTTTATGTTGGAACAACGTTTTTCCAAAATACAGGATTGTGCAGGTTGCTAGATATAATTCTTCAATAATATAAGAAATAGAGAAAAGAAACAGGTAGTCGTTACAAGATAAAATTAAGGAAAAATGTAGTAAATAGGTCAAAACAGCTAAGCCAGTAACTAGCTTGTTTCAGAGGAAACTCTCTAGGATAATATTTATTATCTTACACATCCTTCATAAATGAATGATAATCATTCTTCTATTCTGAATGTTGAGAAAATACGTAATTAAATTCTTTTGTATGCACTACAACTATCTGTAATTTTGTTAGTCTATATTGAATTTCAGCAAATAAAAGAAAATACATAAAAATTCAGCAAAAATTAATTTTAACACTTTTATTTTGATAGAAATTATTTTAATTTAACCTGAACAAAACAAATAAAAAATAATTTGAGATTAAAGAGTTGATACAGATAAAACAAACAATGAAACTACACTTTATTATAGAATTAAAAAATATACTAATGCAAAATTGCAAAAGAAAGTAATAAAAAACTTTTATTCTTTGTAGAAATCAAAATATTTTTTTTAAAAAAGCACAATTCTTTTAGTAATATTAGTAAAAATATAAAAAATAAATAAAAATTTATGTTTGAAAAGAAACAAAAAAATTTCTTTTTTGCGCAAAAATAACTGATACAGGTGCAAAAAAATAAGCCATTACTTTTAATTTATTTATCTATAAAAGAAAAAATTTTCAGAAACTTTATTCAATTGAAAAACTTTTTTCTCAAATGATTTACTCAAAATCATTTTTAATATTTTCGATAATACTTCTTGTGGGTATTATTTCTACTTATCACCTCGAAAAATCTAAACTAGATGGTTTGGTTGAACATGATTTAAATTATGAAAATAGAGCTCTTATCAATAATAATTTAAATTCACTTTCAAGCCAAAATTTCCAGGAAGAAAGTAAATTGGATGTTGCTGTTAGGAATAAAAGACAAGCCGGTGAAGCTAGAAGAAGGAGAAGAAGAAGGAGAAGAAGAAGAAGGAGAAGAGAACAAAGAGCTCAAAGACGGCAAAGACAACAAAAAATGCGCCGTCTAAGACAGCAAAGGCAAAGACGATTAAGACAAGCAAGAAGGCGTCAAGCACTTCAAAGAAGAAGACAACAAACAAGGCTTAGAATGAGAAGACGTCAGGCGCAACGCAGAATGAAGCAACGTCAAGCCCAACGTAGAAGGAGACAACGTCAAGCAGCAATGAGAAGAAGACGGCAAGAAAGATTGCGTTTATCAAGAAGAACTACTATGAGACCAATATCACCTCCTAGAAGAGTAACTATAGGTAGACCAAGAACGTCTCCTGGGAGATCTGGTAGAAGATCAAGTGGCAGAGGAAGTGGTACATCAAGACCTAGACAGCATGAGCCTTCTGAAGATGAAGAAGGAGCTGAAGGTGAAGAGGAAGGAGAGGGTGAAGTTGAAGATGGAGAGGGAGAGGGAGGTGAACAGGAAGGTGAGAATGATTATGGAGAGGAGAATGAAGGTGGAGGTGAAGATGAACCACAATCTCCTGAAGAGAGAGAAAGTGAACAACCTGAAGAAGAAGAAGAAGGTGAGGAACAAGAAGCCGAACCTTCTGTTGAACAAAATGAACCTTCTGATGCAGAGGCTGAAGAAGAATCGCCTCCGGGTGATGATGTTGAAGAAGAAGAGGAGGATGTTGGTAGTAATCCCGATGATGATGAAGCAATGGACGATGAAGGTGATGGTAGTAATGTGATGAAGAAGAGGAAAAAGAAACTTAACCAGCATCCAATGAATTTCAAGAAGAAGTTAATAACTTTCTAGCTTATTTATAAATTACTATATTCCAAATGATATTACAAGTAATATTGTTTGCTATATTTTAAACAATATTACTAAACTTTTTATACACCAAAAAAAATTTAAGACATTTCTTATAATTTTTATTCATTATTTAATTTTTAAACTTATGGTTGTTAACAAACTGATAGTACAAATTTTTTTAATAGCGTTCAAAAATAATTTTGAAATATTTTGTAGAAAAAAAGTACTACCATTCAATCGGTAAGATTTTATGTTAAGAAACTTCATAATTAACTCTATAAATAAGAAATTTAATTATCCATAAAACTTTAAATAATGTTTACAATTCTTAACATTTCTTTCTTTATATTCTTAAAACCGTTTCAGATAAAATAATATTTCACTATTCTGTCATAAATTTTTATCAAAAAATGCTAAATTTTTATATTCTTTTCATGCATTACAACAATGAATTCATTTATTTCTTTTGATAAAGATTGTTTTTAAGGTAACTTAACAGATGCTGATAGCAGAAATGTTACATTAATTTTAAACATAAGAGTACACAAAAAATGTATTAAATTTGTTAAACTTAGTAATTTTTTTGACTTGCAATTAATTATATCGCAATTATCTTATAGATGAAAATTAAAGCAACAATAAAAGAATTATTCAAAAAATTACTATTTCTATATAATATTATTCTTATCTTAAAACTTAGGTTGTTTCACACAATACATTTTAATATATAATATTAGAAGTTAATTTTAAATAAAATTTTAAATAGGTTTATCAAGAGCATTTTAACATGATATATTTTTAAATATGTTTCAAAAATTTTAACTATTATAATTTATATTTTTTTATAAAATTATACTTATCTAAAAGCTCAATTTGTTTTTAAAAAGTCTTCACAGATCATCTATAAAAACACAATTTATAAATTATTACACCAGCTTGCGCTAGTGTAATAATCATTATAATCGAAGTCCTATAATGATGTTTTATTCAAATTATGCTTTAGCCTAGGCCATCTGTTGTCTCAAAATACCTCGTATCCTACATGAATTGTCTGTTTTTGTTTCCTTTTTACCCTCATTTTTACTGTTATTCACTTATTGAGTCAGGTTCTTCATCGAACCAACGACAACGAAGAAGGGAGGGTGTGGTAGGGATCTTTATAGAACTTCTGATATAATGATTATTACACTGGCGCAAGCTGGTATAATAACTCATTACATTGCAAAGTCCTAAAATGATGCTTTATTTAAATTTCGCTGATTGTGAATGGGGGCGATGAAGAACACTCTAATCTAATTCATATATTTCAGAAATGTTATAAATTTAAGTAATTACACAATTATTATACGAAAAAGAGGAAATCCCTAAATAAAAAGCTGCAATTAATACAAAATAATACAGCATTCTCACATTAACTGTCAGCCATCAGCTTCTGGCTCGTGGTCATATTGGAAATAAACTTATAAATTTATTATATATTAATAAGACAATTATTTTACAATTTTAACGATATATATATTAAATGTTTATATTAAAATTTATATGTTATGTAAATTTTCATAGGTAGTTGATATAATGCGTCAACTGCCGACATTAACAATATACTAGACAATTACATGCGATTCTCCCTGGAATTTAGAGAAAGCATGACCTCTGAAAAGTTCAACATATCTTGATTGTAAAATCTTAGAAACGTGAAGTTACTCTTTCGTCGAATGCGACTGCATAATTCCTGCAAGAAGAGGCCATTGAAGAACATTGTTGAAGTCACCGTTTTTTCTAATTACATGCGAATTTATTGGTTGTATTCCATATTCTAAACAAAATAGTTTAATCCTCGTAGCTAGTGTACCTTTAGTGGCAGATAAACAGTCACCAGTATTTTTTAGAAACAGGAACTTATTATAGCTATTTCTAAATTGTTTTGTTAATTCAATGTACTATTTAATAGCAAATACAGGGTACAAACATTCTTCAATAAATGATTTTACCTTGAATGACAGCGATCTGCTAGTCTTTATTGGAAGGTCGAGATTCACATGATCATAATGTTCTATAAACTGGAGAATTTTAACTCTGATTTGATTAAATTTTAAGATTCTCTCTCCAGTACGTAATTAATATAAGAAGAAAAAATGGTTTTTCGTCTATATACATACAAGTCATCGTCAAAGCTCACTAAATGTAAATGTTGTAGAGATGGTTGTATATCAAATAATTGTACATGCTTCGAAGATACCTTTGTTGTTTTCTTAATACCCATTAATAAACGAGAAATGGTTCTTTCTTCATTAGAGAATATGAATCTTCAAAGAGTTTGTAAAATGTGCGCACTGCAGCGACATATGACATGATGAAATAAACAACATATTGTTTACTTTCTAAATGCTGTATAAAACTAAGCATCAGTAATAATTTTTTGCTTCAGTGCAGGGGGAAGTAAATATGTAGATTTAAATAATTGAAAAGCTTTAAATGCTGAGTTGTAGTGTTTAAATGTATTTGAAGTGATTGAATTTAATAAAGAAGATATTAATTTGTCATCGTAGCTTTTTCCTGAAAGCACTACTTTTACCGCATCAAATGGAGTGCGTACTTTCTCTTCTTCACTAGTAAGTGGTGATTCTATGGCATGTATCTGTGAGTTAAAATGTCTCCTAAAATAACTTCAATAATTTCACTATTTATTAGTTTTAGAATATTAAAATAATTTTTATTTAATAACACTAGCAATTTAAAATGACCTGGTTTATAGAATCTATTATGTAATACAAAAAAAACTTAGTAACAATAACTAGTGGAGAAAAACAAAGACATTTACATCAAATTTACACCAATTTTCATAAAAAGCGTTAAAAAGAAAGAAAAAGTTATAGTATTCCCTTCATAAGCAAAAATATCTTGTTGAATATTATATTAGGTAATTAAAAGATCCCGTAGTGTCGCATCTACACAAATGTCATTAGGATTTGTCAACATTCTTGAAGGTGAATCCTCAGGATTTTTCTTTGTTGTTACGTGGAACCTTACTAGGTCTGGAAAAGATAAAAAAAAGTATTTCATTTGTCCATGGTTAAACATATTTTTAGTGTTGTCTTGTTTATCAAAACTTTGGAGGGCTATCATGGAATTGGTATATAACCTAGTCTTATTATCATCAATATCCTTGTACGAAGTGACTATTTGCAATCCTATACGTATAGCAATGAGTTCTTTCGCATTTATCGACAACGGTAGTTCATGTTCTCGGAAAAACCCGTCAAATGTAAAGTCTTCATGGTTTCCAATATCTCATAGCACGACATCCCATGCCAAATGACTATTATTTGTAAATACATCGATTACTCGTGCATACTCAGGTTTTGGTGCCAAATAACGACCTTTATTTTTTAGGAATAACTAAGCAACAAATCTAATTTTATTTTTACACACGGAAAAATTTTTTTGTCAAAATTTATGCCATTTTTTAATATGTTTGACAAAAATTAGTAAAAATCTGAATTTTTAAATTGTTTTTAATGTGTATATTCTTTAAACAAAGAAAATGCAAAAGAAAATAAAGAAATATCTTAGAAAATTATTTAAAAAAATTCAAAAATGTATACATACAATGCAATTTTAAAGAAAAAAATATTCTTTTGTTTTTCATTACTGCTATTAGATAAGTTTGCTCTTTTTGTTTAAAAAATGACAAAAAATTTTCTGTGTATTTAAACTTATTTTTATACCTTCCCGGTTAAACCATTTTTTTTGTTTTAGACTTATCTGAGTTAAAATATTCTACGGCTGTTATAGAATATGTTTCCACTATATATAAGCATTGTTTTGACTATGTTAAACTAAATTTATTCTATACATAATTTGTTAAAATCATAATCAAATAAATTTAGTTAACAAATATTTCATTTAGATAAGGATGGCTAAAAAAATTACAATAATAAAACAAAAAAAGAGATATGTGATATTATTTTTTAAAAATTAACTGTTAATTGACCTTCAAATTTATCTTCAATTGTCCGTAAATTATTCACCAGTTGCTTCGTCAAGTCTATCGTCGTTTTCAGAATATTCTAAGTTTACTACTTTTTTTTCTATAATACTGCCCACTCCTGTTCAGTTTCCAGTTCGATGATCTTGTGTTAATCGCTTCGAACAAGTCAGACAAGTACTTCCAACGTTGGTCCTCTTCAATAAGTAAAACTTCTGCCTATTTTAGTAATGTCATGACTACATTTTTTATTTCTCTTGGTAAGAGTATTGTAAAAATGCAAATTTAGTATAGATTTTATACTATATTAAATTATAAATTTCACATTTTTATCATTATTATATCTTTGTCTTTTATATTTATTATATTCATTTATTTTAATTATAGATATTAAGAGACAAATAAATTAAATTTACTGTATTCTCTTTGATGCCCTGTTAAATCCAACACTAAATTTGTATTTCACCAACTGTTCCTTGATGAAGAGATTATCCATTAAGTACTTTCCAAAAATTTGTGGTTTATCCAGGAGCCCCGGTACGAATTTTGTAATAACATTTTCCATTAAGTCAACAGCTGCAGGTTTTATTTTACTATCTCTAAAAAAATTATTTTTATAAAAAATACAACTTACAACAATCATATGGTGTCGATATGTTCGTACTGCTTCTTCTTTGTCGCTGAATGAGACACTATATAGTGGAACGGATTTTCCATCAACAGTTGTATTCCATTTTGAGTACATTATTTCATCATTTTTTTCTCTAACAACTCTTCTTTTTTGTTTAATTTCTTTTATTTCTTCTGTCAATTCAGCTAACATGTTCATAAATGCCTCAATTTTTTCCATCAAAGTGTTATACTTGTTGTTGGATGTTCTAGTTCCTTGACTACTCATTCCATCAATATTTCTTGCAGTTTCTAAGGAATGAGATTGTGATAAATGACAAGCTGAAAAATATTAAATTAAATGATGCGCAAGCAAAATTAAGTTAAAAGTACATTTATTTATACTGTTTCCCTTCCATGTGTCACCTGATAATCTATCTAAAATACATTTAATATTTTAAAATATGTTAAAACTGACAGTTATTACTTTCATCAACAACGTCATTATCAGAAGTTACATCACTACCTCTCTTATCTTTTCGACCAGCGACAGTAATTCCATCGACTAAACTCCGATCATCAGTAGTTATTTTTTTTTCGGGTTCATGGACCTTCTCCTTGATAGTTTTTACATTAGTCTTTAAACGTTTTCCATAATAACTACCACCATTTTCTATTCCTCCATCAATTCCTGTTCTTTCACCAGCTATTGCTCTTTTTTTACCCTTATTTTTTACATTAACCATATCCTTATAAATTTCTTCATAATCTTCTTCAGTTAAGAAACTACTGTCGAACGGTGATGTTGAATCACGTTTGTTTTTTAACATGTAATCTAACTGCCGTTTACTATATTTAGACATACGAAATGTAATAAATTTAGTAAAATTAAAATCAAAACTATCTTTTGTGATGGCTGATAAGAATAGCCAATATCCGCCATATTTCTTGGAATGATGGTTAACATACCTGTACAACAGAAGATACCAAGGCAAAAATAGATTATAACATGCTCTTTTTATAAAGAACACTTTTACTAAGAGAAGCACATAGAGAGTTGAACAGTAGTTTTAGATAATTTCTTTAAAATAATAGTGACGTTTTTAACGCGAATAGGAAAAAATAAAGAAATTTCCAGAAAGGTCAGGAAAAGCTAAATATATGTATGTATCTATTTTTTTCTCATTAAATAGGCCCTTTTTTCACTATCATTATTGTTAATTATAATATTAAGACAACTATTAAAATTTAAAAACGTATTTTTTATAGAACGGTACAAATTCATACTAGATATAGTTAGTGACTACGCTTTCAACGTACTTAATTTTATGAGGTAGTAAGTTTAGGTATCTTGGCTTCTTTTATTGTATGATTTAACAGGGCACAATATTTTAAAAAATAACCTAAGTTTGCTAACCATAGAAATTTTAATTAATGGAAAACATTTATCAAAGCAAAAAATCAAGAAAAAGAAAAAATTATGAAAGAAAAAATAATTCCATCGCTAAATCATTTAAGTTTAAAGAATTAATGTTATCTCAAGGTGTAGTTGAAAACGATGGTAATAAAAATCAAGTACTAAATATTAAAAAAGATAATGGATTAATTGTTAATCACAAATAATTGATAATTCAAATTTCCAATAAAGAGAAATAGACGAAATTGACAATATTTTATTAAGTGAAAATGTGAGTTATTTCTTATTTAGAATAATTTAATAAAATTTTAAGAATAATAAAGAATTCTATGAATACTATAAAAGTGAAAGTGATGGAGGCAATAAAGATGATGAAGTTATAGGTAGTTTTGATTCTGTTTCTAATGAACAAATTGAGATCTTGGCAAAATTTATTATGATAAAAAAAGAGCGTAATATATTAAATAGGATATCAAATAAATTGTTAGAATTTACCGGAGAAATAAAGGATTTCCCTAATTGGGCGAAAACAATGAAAGCTGTTAGACGTCTAATGAAAAAAACTGTTCACGTTATTTCTGACCTTTATGATGAAGCTGAAGAGAAAAATTTCGGCTATTAGAAATTATTAAAATTCAATTTTATGAATGACATTGATTTTGTGGTTAAAAAGAATATAAAGTATATTTTGCCTCAAATGGAAAATGATGTAAAATTAATGGATATAGAAATTTTGTTACATTGTTATGGAGCCCGGCTTTGTAAAAGCTCAAGAATTGAAATATAAGCTATCAGTGGTATGATTTTGAATCTTCCGAAAAGAATAAGATTTTCATTTTCTAATACAATCTTATTTTCTATTTGACTTTATAATGAAAAACCAAACTATGATAATATCTGTAGTCATTTAACTGATGGATTTAGATTTTCAAGAAGATGTATCTCATACAAAGTTGTTAAAAATGATAAAACAATAATTGATGGAAAATTTTATTTTAATGTCAGAATTAGTAAATTCACAAGTGACATTCCTTCAACAAAGAAGTTAAATAATTTTTAAAATTTCAATGGGCATTATGGATGCTCATATTGCTACCCTAAGGGAACTCATGAGAAAAGAGTTGATGGCAGAGATGGGAAAATAACTTTTGAAACTGGTGCATTTTTCGAAGTCAGAACAAATAAAAATACTTACAAGATCTATCCTAATTGATAGACAAAAACTATGAAAGTTATTATGGTATTCAAAAAAAGAGTTATTTGACGGATCTTTTAGTAATCCCCGAAGCTCTGTGTCTATAACATATGCATGTTGTTTTTGCAGGACCTGTAAAAGATGATCTTTTTCGAATTCTTTATGGTTATCATAAGATGGATGGAAGATGTAGTAATTTTAAGATTCCCGGGTTATCTGAATATGTGTTGACACAATATGATGGAATGATTAAAAACACAAGATTACTAATATAATTTAAAAGATCTCTAAGAAGTTTAAGATATTTAATTTATTTTTAAACATCTGAATTTAAGGTTTTTATGATAGTGGCACTTCCAACGGTATTAACTGAAGATATATCACGAGAAACAAAACATATGATATTGTCATTAATTCTATTAAACTGTGGGATATTAAGTTTAATGAATGATAAACTAATGAACATAAAACATTGATGGCCGAAGAGTGTCTGTTTGACTGGTTTTCAGAAAGAATTAAGTTGATTGGCCATAATGGAAAAATTATGAAAAGCCATCTTATAACGCACTATGGAAATGTGGCTAGGAAACATGGGAACGTATCAAATTATGGCTGCTTCAGTGAAGAGGGTCTTATAAATTTACTGGCAAACTTTGTTTCACAAATTAGTGAGAAAAATGCACTGAATAAAATAAAACTACGACTGATAGATTATCAGATGGCATCGTTTGTTCTAATGAATAATTACGAAATATCTCATGGAAAAATAGTTGGTACAGATGGTTTCATGCTAGATTTATGCGAAGAAATAAATATAAACGCAAACGATTGTACACTTTTTTATGGTATTTTTTAATTTCATATTTTATCACATGTTGTTACAACAAAATTACCAATGTTGATGGATTTTTAATTCATGAAACAAGTGATGGCAACTATAAGGCTGGTTTATTGTTGGGAGTATTTCACTCCAACAAAAAGAAGCAAAGAAAATTTATGGTTATTCTAGATCTGAAATCCAAGTACAGTATGATGAAAAATCTGCCTTGTAATATTAGTGAAAAATGATGGAAACTATAAAAAAAATCAAAATTTTATAACAAATATTGTATTATTGATAGTTCTGTTGATCTAAATTTAGTATTTCAAAAAATAAACAACAGTGAATTAATGGTTATTTATGAGAGAAAAGTGTATTCAAAAGCAGTTGTGGTAAATACTTTGAGTGGAAAAAAATACATTATTCCTCTACATCATTTATTTGAGCATAATTATTAATTTATTGTTAAAAAATCAAAATAATCAATTTTACTACTTTTATTTCAACGTAATATCAAGGAAAACAGCATAGCATAAATGGAAACTCACTTTTTATTATTGTATAATCCGGGAAATTTTACTTGGATAAATTAGACTATCTTTATTATACATACTCTTTTTAGTTTAAATTTGGGGACACGTGAACTCATCACTGCTATTTTGCTTTTTTCAACATTGGAAAAATGTATACTTATAGTATTTTCTTAAAGAGATATTAGTCTGCTTAAAGCTATTTTGCCTTATTATTCGTGGTGAGACCATTTCAAAAGTTTTAGAGGAAAATATATATTGATAAAGATATTAAAAAAAGAACACATAAATAATGATTTTTAAAGATCTAAATAATTACTTTTGATTGAGAATAATAGGGAAATATTTAAAAAAATATTTAGTTTCACATAAAAGTCTTTCTTTTATTTGAAAAAATATATTTTTTAAGCATATAACAATATTAATTATAATCAAACAAACAAGTTATTTTATTTCTTTTGTAAAATACACAATTTTTGATGATAGAAATTAAGAGCAGCTTTAGAAATTAAATATCATGATCCAAATTTTATAAAACATTTATTTACAACTCGATTTTGGAATTTCTTTTTTGTAAAAATCTACATGACCAAAATATTTTTGCACAATTTTGGAAAAATTTGTTTTATTATAATAATAATTATACATGAATCTTTTACTTAATATAATTTAAAGTTAATATTACAATTATTTATTTTACTATTTAATTGTTATGTAAAAACTTTTATTTTGGAAATAAATATTTTAATATTTTAAGTATATTTTTTTATATAAACATCAATTAACACAAAGATGATCATTTAAATATTATAAAATTTTTGTCTAATATTCCATTTCATATAATAGAATTGTTGCCAATTCAGTATGCAACATTGATTCTTCTTATTCTTTTATTGGGTGAGCATCATTTAAAAGGCACCATTTTTCTTGATCTCTTACATATGCCATATAATGTCCCCTATTTTCACTAAATCTTTGATGAACAGCAGAACCTTTTAATTTGTAAGGAACATTTGGCATAAAATATTGGCTTACATAAAAACTGTCCTTTGATGATAGGAAATTAATACCAATATCACTGTATTTCTTGTCCATAATATCTTTCGTTAATTCGACGAATTGATATTTCGGATACTTCCTTATTGTTTCCTTTTTAACATTTCCAATTGATCGAATCTTGCATACAATACAAGAACGTTTGATAGATTCTATTTTCACACTTAACAATGTTTTTATGATATCAAGAATACACTTTTTGTCATTGTTACTGTTTATTTTAATATTTAAGGCATTTATTTCATGGTTCTCGATTATTGACAGTGACTTGCAAACTTTGCATGTAATACTTAGTTCTTTCTTTATTTTAATTGACTCCAATGCTGTTGGACAACGATTTTGAAACATGGTAAATATATTAAGTAGAAATTCAGACGCACATTCATGATTTCTACTATAAACACATTTTTTCAGATCAAGAATTTTGAAAAAGTCATTGTCGTTCAATGTTAGATATTTTTTCCTGTCTGAAATTTTGTATTTCGTATATCTTTTCACCAACATTATTGCATTTTCATCATCTTCAGTTGCTAAATTATTCAGAAAATTGCTGCATAAGAATAACAGCTGTAAAACACAATTGGCAAAACACAGTGTTTCAGCATTTTCTAGCCCTCTCAAACCACGATCTACAATGGATCTTTTTGGAGTGCTATCAGTAGGAATTTCTTTATTTTTCTTTGTTTTCTTTTTATTTGGAGAAGTAAATGCATTTTTACCATGAAAGACATCGGTATTTCCAACACATGATTCTATTTCTTTTGTTATACTTTGAACACCAGATATTTTAAAGTTCCCATATTTGTCACAAGTTGTTTTTCCAATAAACATTGATTCACCAACTTCATCTAAATACTCAATACAATTTTCAATACTTTCCAAATTGTAGTAACTTTTAAGATCATCTAGCTTTTCGTTTTGTAATCTGTGCTTCAATTTTTGGTTTGGCAGATTTATCTTGAAGCCTTTTCAGTTCAATTTCAATGTTATCATAAATAAGTCTTAGATTCTTTAAAGTTCTTTCAACTATGTATGTATCAGAACCCCCTTTCTGTTTACATACTCTATGAAAAGACTCACAAGGGTTAGTGGTCCTTATGTCTCCATCATATTAATTTCAATTGTTTTGGAGTTGAAAGCCAATTTTTGTAAACATATTTGGCAAAAAGTTCAATTCTTCTTTGGACACTTAACAAATCAGTTACTTTCTTTTCGTTTTTTTTTTAGGAACTTTCTTCTTTAATGAGGATTTCAAGTTCATTATTTATTTCTTCACCACATCTTTTTTGTGCATCCACAATTGTTAATTCTTTTAAATGCGGTAAATATAAATTTCTCTTTATCAATGAATGCAAACTGTTTTTCTGCTTTTTTAAATACTATTATATAATAACTTATAAATAGTACTTTACATTAAATAATAATATAGTATTAAGTATTATATGATACAAATTAACTTTTTCCCAAAGTGTTATATATTTTGGTGTTATAAAGGATGTCGAAAAAACAAAGCAGATTTTACAATTTTTTTGAATTTTACATAAAAACTGATAGTGAATCGATATGTTGCCGATTTCTTAATTTTCTTAGTATCATTTTATTCTGTTTTTTATGCTGATCACTTATATTGCATTAGTTTATGTTTTTTTATTATATTAAAATATTATTTACAATTAAAATAGAAGTACATTATTCATTCATCCTTTCTTTCGAACAATACTCTTTTTCAAATTACAATGATTGTATAAGTTGCTATATAAAAGATTGGGAAATAAGTAAATTATTAAAAAGTTATAGTTTAATAAAATGTTATTTATCATTCAAATAGAATATCATATACATACTTATTTTTACTATTTATTCCAATAATCATTTCAGATGAAATGACAAATGTAATGTAAAAATGAATACTTTTATATCATAAATGAAGGCGGTATAACTTTACATAATTTTACAGACAAACATGTCGATGTGTTAAATTTTTTTAGATAACAAAGAAGTTTAATGCCAGTCAAAGAGTAGATTGCGCTAGAAGTTATATTCAGTATTTTGTTGAATATAAAAATGGCATACTATCTTTATCTATGGTTAATGCCGACATCGCAGTATCTTTTAATGATGCATTTTGCTTGTTATTAAAAAAATTTAAGAAAAATAATAATCTATAATTCATATAGTTTAACTATAAAATTAACCGATGATTTTCTAGCAATTATTTTTTATTGTTTACCAACGATTTCAGGGTTATATATGTTTATTGAGTAATAAATTATTCATATTATTGTGACGGTAAATCAGTAATTATTTGCGCTTCAACTATATATTTTTAAGAATTTAAAATTGTAATTCTGGTACATTCGTGAGAGCTGAGAAGACTCTCGGTTATAAAAGTCGTACACGTAACTCTATCAAAGATTTTATTAAGCAGAGGTTAAAATAAAATATAACAAATAAAAATAACTGTAAGTTTAATAAGATATTCTCAGCTCTTCTTAAGATAGACTGATCCAATAAAGTATTCTTCAATCTCTTTTTTTATAGTTCTTTAAGTAATAGATATGTTCATATTGATATTATGTTAAATACATTTGATCTGACACAGCGTCCCATGTTTACATCTTCGAATTAAGTTCTTAATAAGATATTAAAAAATTAAAATCGGAAGAGTAAATGTATATAGTCTTTATGAGTAAGGCAATTTCTTATCTTTTATTAATCCAAACCTTACGAGGACTGTCTGTTGATGTTGTGTCTTATTAGAGTTATGATAATTAGTTAAAATATATTAAATAAATTAGATTTAGTATAATTTATATAAAATTATTAAAATTTTGATATTTTTCTAGAATTTAATATTTTCTTCTACTAAAAAGATTCAGGATGCCACGTGATTGGCTTTTTTATTCTTTCTTTCATAAATGTTGATTATTCTTCTTATTTCTAGTTTCTGCTAACTATTTAATTGAAAATGAGGAGTTGTATTACTGGAAGCGAATGGCTATAATAGCCTTTGTAGTGTTGGCAGTATGCATTGTTATTTTGATAGAGATAACATACCTGCTGTACCGTAATCTCTACTGCAGCAGGAGAAATCGTTAGAGAAGAATTGAGTATGTACCATTACTGGCACGTGAGGAGATGTCTTATGTATCTGCACCATAATTAACAAGATTGAGAGTTCAAACCATCTCTCTTGTTTTGTCTTGATTTTTTTTTTGTTGATAATTATTGTTAAGAAAATGGTTTATGTTGTTAGTTTTTGATAAATTTTGAAAATGTCTTTGTGTAAAAGTATAAATTGTTATTTTGTTTTGTCTCCATGTTTACATAAGCCATTAGTTTGTGTTTGTTTGTCTATATAGGAAGGTAGACAATATTTAGAGAAAATAGATGTTAAATAAAAGGTATACATAATAGTAGAATAGAAGATATACAAAAATCAAATTAAATATGTTCAAGATAATTTTAACATATTTTTACAATGGGTAAATATAAAAAAACAATTAAGTGACGTGGGTACTAAATAAACTTCCATTATGAGGGTGTGAGAATACAAAAAAAATGTGTAACGAGTATAAAGTGTAATCCTGGTGGATTCTTCGGGAGCCATAGAGGCTCCGGGGCTTTTATAATATATAACACGAAACTTTGTTTAAGAGTTTATTTAAGCAAAGGGAAATAGTAATATAATAAAAGTAAAGATGTAAATGTTATAATGTAATTATGATATTAAATATTCTCCTTCCGTTCCTTATATATTCCTCAAAGTGAAAGGCGTGTTCGTTAAGATAGTTTCTTACATATTCTGTGTAGTGATATATATACATTTGGTCTGATACAGCGTTCCATGTTTACATCCCCAATCAAGCTTTTAATAAAATATTAAAAGCTTAAAATCGGAAGAGTAAATGTTATGTACTTTACCTAGATTATCTGTTTTTGTATAATTGGTAATTTGATTTTCTAATTTCTTGATTTTATTTTAATTTTAAAATTATATAATTTCTGTTGAACAATTTTAAAGACAAAATGCCAAGAGGTAGGTTTTCAATAAGAATATGTTGAATAGCTTTCTTTTATTCCAGTATCTGCTGCTTGTATGGATCAGAATATTGATGTTTACTTCTGGAAACGTCTTTCGATTATTGGATTTGTAATGATGGTAGTTTTCATTCTTGCATTCTTGGGTGTCTTGTATCTTCTCTATCGCGAATTAACCGCCAAGAAAGGAGTATTAAACATGTCGGAGATCTTGAATCATTGTTACCGTGCAGAAATTAGGTAGTAGCATTATATTGTGTGTAGATACTGTTGCTTTTCTTTAATAATTTGTTATTGTTGATAAAAAAATGTCTTTGATAAGTTGTGTAATGCTTTTTTCAGTATTTATGTTGACATAGTGCATTTTGTGGTGTAGTTCTCTTTTTTTTATTGTTTGTTCTTTTATAAAAGGAGGTAGAGAATATTAACAGTAATAAGATTGAAATGAGAAAATATACATAATAAAAGAATGGAAGTTATACAAAAAAATTAAATATGTTTATACTAATTTTAACTTATTTTTACAAAAGGTAAATGAATATAAATTAATATTAGAAGTGGGTACAATAAGAAACTTCCATGTTAATCTATTGGCGTTGACAATTAATATAATATAATGTAAAAAAATGATTGATAATATGTTATATTATATAACATATGGAGTAATGTTTTACAGATGAGAAATTAATGTTGTCTAATATACCATAAAGGTATGCCAAAATGTAAAACAATATAAAAAATATTTTTATTGTTTATATTTTTAAAAAAAATGTTTAGATATTCTCTTGTTGGTATTTTATATAAAAAAAGAGGAGTGGTGTAAGCAAAAGCAAATTTTAAAAAAATATTTAGAGAAAAATTGTTAAGAAAAAAAGCAATTAGTAGCAAATTTTAGAGTATAAGACTGTATGTAAAAATTTCTGTTCTCATTCTTAAGCATCATTCATGCGTTGCTATTTCTTGAAGAATTTGATGAATAGGTTGTTCATCTTCGGGAATACGTAACATAATTCCATCCATGAGACATGAGCGTCAATGTCCAGACGATCCCATTTTCTTAGGTTTGACATTACTTTTACACCGTGAATTGTTTTGTGGCACGGTGGTAGTGCCAAGACGATCTTCAGGTTGACGATTTTGTTGTTCTTTTGTAGGACTGAAACAAATGTTGAAAGGTTTCCTTCTTTCTATTCATTTATGTGAATGACGATGCCAGTGGCACAGTCTCATATTCCACTGTTGGTATTCGTTCCTCTTCGTGGGAAGTAATCCTGATGCAGGAAGCAAATGCGGTTGTATTCGTC
Source organism: Strongyloides papillosus (assembly GCA_005656395.1). Classification (NCBI taxonomy): domain Eukaryota; kingdom Metazoa; phylum Nematoda; class Chromadorea; order Rhabditida; family Strongyloididae; genus Strongyloides; species Strongyloides papillosus. The sequence continues at coordinate 693,722 of SRSI01000007.1, forward strand.
CATATCGGGAGCCGTTGTGCACAAGTCGCTCTCCGATATTGACCTGCCGTCATCATCGTCCTCCATGAAGGGTAATTCATAATCGTCTAATTCATGCAGTTGTTCGTCCTGGTCTGAGTGGTCCATTTCGTCAATCTTATCTCTCATGAATGGGAGTTCGTAGTCATCTGCTACGAGGATTTCGTCCTCACTATCCTTCTCGAAATCATAAGTGTTCAATGTTGGAGCTTCAGGTGGTGGTGGAAGTTGTTCGCTCTCTGCGTCACTATCACTATTATCAATGATGATAGGGTTGTTGATACTGCCTTCGTATTGAATATATTCTTGTAGTTCGAATGAGTCCATAATAGTAAGGGAATAATAATGATATTTAGTAAAAAGTGTATGTATTTTTATTCTTTTAAAATGATAAAGTATTTCTATTCAAATATACTTGTCGGGATGGGTATTGTTAAAAAAATTTCTTTTATTTGATATTATTTGAAGCGTTGCGTATTAGGTATAATTGTATTATGTTAGTAATACTAGACGTAATTAGTGTTTCTTTGGTCTTCCACGACCTCTTTTGGGTTGTTGATTAACCAGACTATCATTTGAATTATTTTTTGTTGTAATTATTTTCTTAGATCTTCCACGACCTTTTTTTGGTTGGATTGTTAATTCATCAGTATTTGGTGTCTCATTGTTAGTTGATAGAACTTTTCGTGGCTTATCTCTCCCTTTCTTATTAATGCTTGTCTGTGGGAAATTTGATGTTACTTGTGTATTTTGAATATTGTCATTATCTAAACTGTGTGCTTCTTTATTTAAGGTATTTTGTATTGCTAATAGGGCCAATTTTAAAAATCTTGCGTTACAGCGTTCTATCTGTCCTTTTTTTCTGTTTGATCTAGTAAGCGTTCCTATTAAATAGGTGTTGCCATGAAGATGTTCTAAGATTCGGTATGGACCATGGAATTGTTCATTGTTCTTGTGTGCATTAACTATTTTCTTGTAGACTATTGTACCAGCTTTTAATGTAGCGAATTCTTTAGAAGTTGATTTTCCATCTGACGGCGTTGGTTTAAGTTTTTCTTTAATGAATTGGAGTAAGTTCTGTCTGACAGATAAAGTAATATTTGTATAGGATACATTTGTAAATCTGTCTGCAGTTGAGAGTATGTATTCTTTAGATTTTCCTTCTTGATTAGTTGTATACCTGAAATTGTGTATGCATAGCGTACTGTTGATAATGTTGTTGATATCTTTGCCTTGGCAAATTCTTAATGATTCTCTTATCGTTTTATCGAAATGTTCTACAATTCTATTTCTTTGATGGTTATATCCTGATACAACGTTACGTTTGATGTCATACGTTTTACAGAAATTTTAGCAAAACATATATTTGTCAGAAGAATGAATAAGATACTAATAAAAATGTATATATTTATAAAGTATAGAATGTGAATTCAATACACAAATTCAATAATTTTTTGATCTGATAAATAGTGACTTGAAGTGAAGAATTTTTTTTCCTTCATTTCATAATCTTCGATATAATGAAATTTCTAGTATTGATATGAATCGGTATTATTTGGTTTAGCACCAACAATTTATATTACTTAAAGATTTAATATAATTTAAATTTTATTAACTTCTGAAAAATATTTTGTATATATAAATTTATCAGGAAAAGTTAATAAAATATTAATTCCAAGTATCTCTTTTTCAAGAGACAAAAATTTAGAAAATTTCTGAGCTATCAAAGCTAAAATTCGTTTTAAAAATAACTTGCACATGAACAGAAAAGCGCTTAGGGTTAAATTTTGCTACATATGTTTCTGTTTGTTTAAGGGCATTTTTTATTCATTAAATTGATTGTTTGTTTGGATTTTATAAAAAATTAAAGATGATGAGAAAGTATGTCATATGTAAAACGGTACACTAATTGAAACACAGGAAGTTGTCTCAGCTATTTTGAAAGGTTGATGACATAATTTAAGATTAATATTAATGATTTTATAAAGTATTTAATAATAAATAACATTATTTTCTATAAAAAATACTTTATCAACAATTTAAAAATAATAAAAATCTACTTTTTACAATTGATATTTTTTTAAAATTAATTATTAAACCACTATAAAAAATATACACACATTTAAGATTATTTACAATAAGTTTTAATGAAATTTCCATTTATTTTTTATTAAAACAATACTATTTTTTATAATATACATAGTTTGTTCCATAAGTAATGAGAATAATCATTTTATAGTCTCCACAAACAGCGAGTAAAAAAAGTGAGAATAAAAATTTTTAGAGAAAATTCTTCTCTACACATTGACATATCTTTTTATTTAATTGGACTTATAAAAAACCTAGTATGTTAAAAACAGTGTAGACATGTTTTTCACTCTCACCAAAGCAAAAATATCTTTAACGTCACAAAAAAATTTTTTAATCTCTTTAACAATGAACATAAAAAAATATTACACAGTGTTGAACAATTAAATTTTGTACAAAACATGGAAAAAAATACTGTATAAACTTTAAAAGTGCAAAAACAAGATATAAAAAATTTTTTGTTGTCATGATATTGGGTCTTATAAGGAATAAATAATGTATAAATAGTGAACTTTCTCATTGTATAATTCATTCTTATTTTATTCTTAATCATCATAAACCTTTATTAACATCTAACATTTGTCATTATTCAAAATTTCTTATGTATAAGACTGTTTAGATCACTCGTCGAAGCTAATTGTATATTTTCTAAATTCATAAAATGATGTTCTTTTAAATAGTTTTAAATTAAGAAGGATAGAAAGAAATTACACGGTGCAAATTGGAGCTTTAAGGAGCATGAGGCAAAGTGAAAATAATTGTCAAACATAAAAACTTTCTATCAGGTAATGATGACTGACTCAATGTATAATCCCGATAATTGTGCTGAAGATTTTTTACCTTTAATGTATTATTTTTATTTTTTTAATCTTTTTGCCATCTAAAAGAACGATATTTTTGCCTTGACGAGAGTACAAAACAGGAATATACTTTTTTAACGTACTAGGTTTGTAGAACTCAGATTTAACTGCAATATATGCCAATGTGTAGAGAAGAATTTTCTTTATAAGTCTCCATCCTCATTTATTCACTCGATGCTTGTAAGGATCATAGAATAATTATTCTCATTTTTTTTAAAACAACCCTTATATTTTAAAGAAGAGCATTGTATTGAGCTTTCTTTTACTAGTGATAAAAACTGCAGTTAAAATACTAATGCAACAAGTTCTGTTATCCGACAGCTGTGTCGGATACGCCCAAAGCACATGTATATAAGAGATGTTTTCTTATTTACATGAGCATTCATTCTTAAGCCTTTATACAATTCTTTAGTTTTCTATCAAATATAATTGTTGCATAAAATATCATTTATCGTTATATATAATAAAAGTTATACTTATAGTAGTCGACTATCATATCTAAAGCAAGATTCTGGAGATCTCCTCTTATCAAAGGGGATCTCCAGGATTACAGCTCAACAAAACAATATATTTCTAGTAGATAATACAAATGGAGATTGTTTTTTATCATAACATTGGAAATGAAAAAAGTAAAAATTATCGTTGAAAAATTGACAATTCAAAATAACGATTGTTCAAATAGTGATCTATCTTTAAAAGTTTTGGTTTGCCAAGATAAAGTTGCTAAAACCTTTAATCTTTGTAAAAGTAAGAAAAACGTTTTACTTCCTACTTTATTTAGTAGAGTAGTTTTTAACATATGAAGATGGAAATAAATTAATCTTTTGTGTATTTTTTAATAACAGATAGAGAAATCAAAAGATTTCTAGTTAATATTTAACATTTTTCATTATATATTATAAAAATATTTAATACAATGCATTTTACATTATGATTTTTATGTGATGATAGAGAATATGCATGTAATCAAATTATAATATTTCATTATTATAAATAAAAGATAAATATTATTATTGTGAAATTTTAATATTTATATGTGTTAAATTATATGGGTGACACCACTTAATAATTTTTTATTACTTGCATAAATATGCGCTATTAGATAAATTTTATTATAACTGAAATGAATAACTCCATTTATTCGTTATGTAAATAATTTTATAAAAAAATTTTTTACATAGTAGAAAAGTTTAAAATTAAAGACACTTTTCTGTTACATTAGTAATAATTCTCAAATATACCATTAGAATACAGTTAAATTAACATATTATAATTATAAATCTTTCATAAAAAACAATTATGATATAAATAAAAGTTTATCAAATAAAAAAAATAATATGCCATAATATTTGTAAATTTAAAGAAATGTTTACTAAACAATTGAACAAATAAAAAATAATATTATTAAAAGTTATTTTTTAAATGTTTGTTGGATTTTTTAATGAAACATAGTGGCTTGTATATAAATTTTATAAACAATCATCAACTGAAGCAGTTGTAGTTATAGGAGAATTTTCGTCTGTAGGTGTTGTCTGTGGTGGTTTAGTATTGCCAGTTTGATCAATTATATCTTTATTAGTAGTTGGTCTACTAACTTTAATTATACACATTGGCTCAATAACCATTTGATTTCTGTCACGTAAATCTTTATTTGAATAGAAAAATATAATTTCACCTGGATAAACTTTGCTATTTTTCGCGATTATCCTTACTTTTCCATGTTTACCATTTCGTTTGTTTCCTGGTGTAACAGCTAAAATTAATCCATAGTCTCCTTTGTGATTAACCTTATTACTACATCTAACTTCTCCTTTATAATCATATGGGAAAAGAGCATCATATTTAAAACATTTTTTGGCAGTTGTAATTTTGTAATTCCATTCTATGTCGAATCTTTCATCATCTGATATTTGTTTTAATGTTCCACACTTAAAATCGAAATTATCTTCACCATCAATAGAGAAACCCATAAGTGTATAATGTGGATCGATTGTCTTAATACTAACACCATTTGGATCTTCATTTGGTATAAATTGAATATTTTTATTGTGACTAAACATAGCTGGTCCAGGACATCTGACTATAGCTCCAACACGATTAGTTACTAAGTTATCATGGATATAACCTTGCATAACGTTATAGCTGTAATAAAATATCAAATTATGTAATTGTTGTATACTTACCTATCTAATTTAGATCTAGAAGTATAAATAGAATATTTAGGGCTACCGCTTTCACGGTCAACAAAATCAATTTCACTACAACTTCCACCTTTAAGATTACAAATTTTTCTACAAGGGTTTCTTAAATTCATAAGATTAATTTGATATAAAGGAACATTTTCAAAAATTTTATTACCATCCTTAAGTGTTTGTGCATATCGTACATGCTTATCAGGTTCATAACCACATATGTGAGGTGTATCAGGAGAAGCTTTTCCAACGTTGCAATAACTAATAGAAAAAATAATTGAGAGAAGAGTATGCATAAGGAATCTCATGTTTAAATTTATGATGATATATTTTTAAAAATTTAAACTATTTATACTAATCTTTGAAACTAATTATTCTTTATATAATTATATTAATAAAAAAATATTTTATTTAATTATTATTTTGCGAAATAATAAAAAATGATTTACCAATTAAATTGTTGTTTTAATAGGCTTAGCAAACTCTAATAAAAAAACTCTCTTTTATTATAAAATATTTTCGCCATTTCTTTAACAATATAAATTTTTAGCGTTCTCATTATTCACACATGAAAATTATTTTTTAATATAAAATAATTTTATCATTAGATTAAGTTTATTATATAAATACATGTAATAAATAAATATGAACCTAAAAAATATTATAAAATATGCTATTGCTTTTAAAAATAAAAAATCATGTAATTTTTAACAATAAGATACTAAGTGATAATAAATGCAATTTATCAAATAGGCATAAGTGCAAAATGATTGTTTATATTAAGTTGTTCAAAAATAAATGTTAGTTTTTTACATACAAAACCTAAACATGTCCTTTCGACCAAAAATGCTCAAGATGCCATAAAATACAGGTGATATTAAAATAACCGACCCACCAAAATTAGGTAGGCAACAGGCCACATTCTACTTCATTTTGCATCTACATTCTTAGTCATTTTTAATACTTTTGTTGTATATATTTTGCACATATTTTTTAGATCATTTTGTGTATACATTGAACTTTGTTTTTGCATATCCATTTTTACCTCGTTTTGCATATGCAAAATGAGCTTATGTTTAGCCTGTAGTTTTATTTATCTTAAATGTTTTTTAGAATTCCAAGTTTTTTAGTGATTGACCCTGTTTAAAAGTTATTATAAATTTTTATTTGTTTACTTACCCGTTTTATACTATTTCACAGACTTATTAATGTTTTTACACAAATTTTAAAGTTGATACTAAAAGGTAGTAGTAAATATAAAAGAATAAAGGAGAAAATAACGGCATCATTTTTAAAAAACACATACTCTTATTTATTTTTACATCATTACATTTACTTTAAAACAGTAAAAACTATTTTATTAGTCTAATAGATCTAATGAATATCAAGTACAATAATATTAATAATAATCAATTTGATATATTCACCTGCTGAAGTTTCTCACCAAATTAAACATACATAAAAAGTTTAATTTGATATAAAGACGACAACCACTATTACTGTGAAATTTCACATTTTCAGTTTTAGTTAGTGATCTTATAAAAATAATAACGTTTGGAACTTTTTATATTGATACAAAACTATGTTCATAATGTGTTAACATAAAAAAAATTTCGCAACCACTTATTACTACAACAATTTTAGGCATTAAATGTTGCATGATTATCTTATAGAGTAAGGTTATGATTATCAGCAGCTTTAGATGGTGATTTTATGTGTGTATGAAATTTTAAAAAATCACTGGGAAACTCTTCATTGTTAGTTGATTGAAGAGAATCAGGAATGTACTGCAAATGATGTGGTTTTTTAATGAACATTATGAGAAAAACTCACTTATTGTAAAGTTTATTCTTAAAATAATATGAATTTTTTTTACTTTGTTTGCTTTAAATATTTCCAACAGGATGATTAAAATAAAATTTCAAAAATATCCAACTTTTATTGCTGTTTATTTTGTTACTAATTAAATATTAAGTAAAGATATTATTTTCAATCGAGAAAGAATAAATATCTCTATTAATTTGCCAAAAAAATTAAAAAATCTTTTGTTTAAACATAATAATTCCATAGTTATGAAATCTACAATTTGGTGGTAAACAATAGGGTACATTCTAGCTCATCTTGTATGTGGATTCTACCTCATTTTGATTACACATAGTACCTAGTTTTGTATATGCAAAATAAAATAGAATGTACATGCAAACTGAGCTAGAATGTGTTTGCAAAACGGGTAAAAAACCTAGACTCCAAAATACTATCAAATATAGCTCGTTTTTTATATATAATCGTATTGGTCTAGAAAACATGTTTAGGTTTTGTGTGCAGTACAATTTTCTCCATTTTTGGCTAAAAAATTTCAGTTTGACTTCGACCGTTCAGACAAAAAACAACGAGAATTTAGAAACATTAAATTATTAACTTCTTCAAGAGATGAAACAATACTAGAATTAAAAGACAGAGTAATAATACCTATAGTGGAACAAATTCATTCAAGCTCTGTAGTAACTAAGAGCTACAACGTAGGTCACACAGGTAGAATCGTTTTTTATCTAAATACACATGGAAACGAATTACTGATCCCATGTATGAGAAAAACTATGCATAAAGTCACAGGTTACATGGCTTTCGCTAAACCACAGTGTGATAAAAACGAATTTTGTTATAAAACAGATGTAACGATAGATATACCATATGAAGATAATGATGATATTAGTTGTGCGGATTTTATATGAAACGCTTTCCCAGAGAATCGACTGTATTTTTTGAGTGTATTCAAACGCGGCACTTATCTTTCTCGATTACTGACAACGTTGAAGACGAATTAGTTGATTTATGGAGACGTGGCATGGAAGAACTTTTTTTACAACAATTGGTGAAAAACTACACACCTGCAAGAAAATTTCACAATACTATTTTTAATGATGTTAGTAAGATTGTTAATCTTACAAATAAAATTTGATATTCAAAATACCAAAATAAGTTAAATAGAGGTTGATCGAAATGTAATCAAAATTATGTGGTCATCAAATTGTAATAATTAATTAAGTAACTATATAATTTATATATTGTTTATATTAATGTCTATATTATTAATATTATTGTAATTATAGGCCAGGAGATAATTTATTTAATAAAATTTTAATTATTTTATATAGAGAAGAACAATTAGATGAAGCCCAACAAATATTAGCTAGATCCATATGCTCAAATAAAAAATTTATAACATGCTTGGCACCTGCAGGCTGCAGTAAAACCCAATCAATTTGCAGCGTCTTATTGATATGCATTGAAGATAAAAATAAAAGATCCCTTTTTGTAGGACCTACAAATAAGTCTTGCGAGGCGATTATAGAAAGATTTATTTCCTGGGCTCCAGATCCTAGTAAAATATTAATAATCAAATTCAGAGCCGCTATGGTACGTCACCCAGATAGTTTTTACAAATCTGTGTCACATTATAAAAGGAAGGGTATTCATGATATAATAGACAAAATGGAATCAAAAAATAGACGTAACTTTAAAAAGTATATTTAATATAAGAAACGATATTGTGAATTAAAAACTCTGCTGGCCGAAGAAATGACACAGGATTACTTTAACAAATTGAATATTACTAAAGAGAATTTAAAGAATACAGAAACATTTCTGCCTAGTATGATCATGAAATACATTAAGTCACAAATTTTTGTATGTACCATAGATTTAGTAATTAAAGGATTATCTAGCGATTACACAAAAGAGGGATTTGATTACATAATCATTGATGAAGCATTTCAGCTGCGTACAGCAACGGCTATTGTTTTGGTAAACAAATTTAAAAGTGCCAACATATGTTATTTGGGAGATTTATAACAACTACTACCATACAAATTACTTGGTATTACAATTGATGAGAAGGAGAATGTACTATCAGTCCTGATTATACATTTAATGAAACAATCCGTGTATAACAACACTGTTAGACTTACATGTAACTATAAATCGGACCCCAAACTCGTCAACCTACTTTCGGATCTTTATTATGACGTTCATCTAAACCCCAAAAAAAAGATAAGGATTATAATTTACTAAATTTTGGTTTTATCAAATGCCGCTTCGACAACATGCATGACCAATCGTGTGTATACCCGTTCTACACATTCGACATTCTCCATGCATCAAAAGCACACAAATCTGGTTCAACATTCAATGAAGGAGAAGCAAAAGAAATATCCACATTAATTTTACACTTCCATTGAACTGGCTTCAATCCAAACAAATTAGCAGTAATTTGTATGTATAAGGCATAAATAAACGAAGTACGCAGAAATATGTTTGGCTTATTAGATAAATACGACGAATACATACGTAATTGTAGACATATGAAAAAAATGGAACCCTCCAAAATATAACTCGGATGATTATAAGAAATCATTATTAATCGACACAATAGACGCTTTTCAAGAACATGAAAAGAACTTTTTCATCATTTCAACATGCCGTTCATCATTAAGAAATGGCAATATTGTAACTGATTTTTATGATTTAACAAATCATGCCTGTGTAGCTTTTACAAGACTAAAATTAGGATTCTTCTTTTTCGGAAATGCATTAATGATGATATCTACTCCAACATGGAACAATATAGTAACTTATATGGATGACAGAAATACTGTGGTTGAATTTAATCTGTACGAATTATCAAAAGTGTTTCTTCAAGTCAATCTTGATGGAGAATTTATACAAACTCACATAAATAATTTGAAAAGACATTTGATTGCGTTCACAGAGATTTTTTGCGTGCTATTTTGACACCGCCTGCCGGATCCCATTCTGTTGAACTAAATTAAAAATTAAAATACTTTATTAATTTAAGATAAAAATTTAATTCATGCACTATTTACAATAAATTTTTTTTGAAAAGTATATGTCAAAAATATTAATATAGAATTAAAAATTTTTTGTCATAAAGCTTAAAAAAAACTTGAAAAACAATAATAATTTACTGTTTAAATAATTCATACTTAAAGTTTAAATATTTTGTAGACCAAACGTTCTTAAATGATATTTTTGGTATTAAAACATTAAATATACAAAATAATCAGTTAATTTATTCCGATGTTTGCTATTTTTTTTAAAAAATTTTAATATTCAAAAAAAATATTTTTTATACTGTTCACACACTCAATTCATTTATTAATTTTGTTTTTTTACAAATGTAATAACTCCTTATAATTAAAAATAACGAGTAGATATTGATATTTCTTTTTCAATTTACTATACAAACATTTTAATTTTTTTGCATATAGTAAAACAGCAACGATTAAAATAAAAACTGTTCTTGTCACACAATTTAAAATGTCATTGAACAAACTAATATATAACCGTTTTATGTCATCTAAATTTTATTTAGTTTAGTTTTGAGCTACATATCCATTGCTGTATTCAATTCTTAATTAATTAATATTGTTTAGTTCTAGTAACGCATATAGGATTCTAGTAACGTCCATAAGGAGTTAGTAAAAATAATAAAATTTGTATTATGGTATGTAAACGGCAATGAGATTTTAAAATAATAAAATTTAGGTGGCCACTATTGTTTTTATAATCTCATTAATTTTTATAATAAAAATTTTTACTATCTTGTACATACGCACCACTAAAACTTCTTAAAAATTTTACTAATATAAATAAATTTAAGTTCTTTCTTTAAAATTTATATTTTTTAGTACTTATATATAACATTCTTATATAGATGTAATTTTTTCAGTTTGTTTTCAAAGGCTTTCTTATATAAAGTTTGTAGATATATTTCCATAAATGTTTATGTGATTCTTGCAATTAGACAGTTCTCAATGAAGCAATGTATATTCCTTCTAAATATTATAAATTATGATACATTAAAATTTTTAAAAGAAAATTATACTAATGAATCTTAACAAGGGGAGACTGAATTGCAATTTGACTGCGCAGAGAGAAAAAGCCATCATTTTTCGTCAAATTGGTGATATTATTCGAAACTGCATATTTTAAATAATAAAAACAAACATTTAACTGTTGACTTAATCAAAAAAATTATCTAACAAAAAAATCATCGTTTAAGAATAACTAATGCTATAAAACTAGAAAAATACAAAATGATTTCAATGTAAAAATAAATTTAAAAAACGACGGAGAATAATAGGTGTTTCTTTGTTTGGACAAAAAAAAACTTAATCATTAGAAATGATGAACAGTATTTTCTAAAATAATTTATGTATCTTAACAAGGTTGTTCATACACAAAAAATGTGATACAAATTTAATTAAAATATAATAGATTGCCCTACCCAATGAAATTTCAATTTCCTTGATCTGCGATTAATTTTATTTCAAATATTTCGTACAAAAAAAAACCAACAATTATAATAAGTTTCTATTTTTTTTACAATATTATTGTTATTTTAAAACTTAAGATATTTTTTACAATACATTTTATAATACAATATTAGAATTTAACATTATAATAGATTATAAATGCTTTTATAATAAGTATTATTTAACATATAACAGTATATTTTTTAATTCTTTTCAACTGTTTGAATTACTATAAATTAGATCTTTACATAAAGTTATACTCATATAATGAATCATCTTTTTTATACTTTGACATAAATGAAATTTAAAAAAAGTAATTATTATATTTTGAATATGAATTTTAATTATTATTTTAAATAGTATGTTATTATATTTTATATAAGTCTTTTATTTTTAAGATGGATACATAAAATTTTAAAGTTATTATCATGTTGATGTCAAGAAAAAAAGCTCTTAATAAAAAATTTTAATCATATGTTGAGATTAATTTTTTCTACCTACATTCTTAATAATCGATGAAAAAATTATTCTAAGTAGTAATTTTAAAGAGTTTAATAAATTAATAAATAAATATTTTGATACAATAGAAAGAAAAATAATTATTTAATATGAAGAAATTTATAATACAATATTGGACAACTTAAATGTTCTTAAAAAATGTTACATCAAATTCTAAATATTTTTGAAAACATAATTTAACAGAATAATCAAATATAAAAAATTAGTTTTGCAATTTTGAATCACCAATGAATTTTTAGTCAATGATATTTGAGTATTTTCATAATAAACGTAATTTCAAGAAATAAACATTCAAAAAAACTTATAATGAAGTAATCGACGATTAAAAATTAAAGTAAGAAAATATGTGATCGTTTAAGAAATTTATAATATGCTTAATAGAGTAAACAAACTCAAATTAAATTGATATTGTTAAAATGTATCTATGTAATTTATTCTAAAATTATTTAATAAAATAAGTTTTTAGTTTACACCGGAGATTTTTAAATCAAATTCTACAAAATGTAAAGTTTTTGTTTGAAACTTTGATAAAAGAAATTTTATAAGATAAAAAAGAAAAACAACACATTATGGAAGAGAAATAACGTTATTACAATAATGTATATTAAATTTAACCTCATTAATACAATTTCCAATAAACAGTTTTCACTACTAAATTCTAACCTACATGTTTATAAGCATAAAAAATTTATTAATTTACTAACAAAAGTTATAATTTTAATTAGAAAAAGTATAAGCCGAATTATTTTTAAATACCTTATAGTATACAAAATTTTTTGTTCTAGTTAGAATAGTTTATTAAACTCAATATTTACCAAATTATAAAAAAACAAGTATTAAATATTTTTAAAACCTATACATCTTCATTTAAAGAATTAATTAAAATTAATATATTAATGTTGGTATCATACAAGCAATTCTTAACATTTCTTAAAGACGAGGAATATTAATTAAAAATTGAAACAACAAAAGTTAACGAACAATATGAAAAATTATATTTCGTGATTTTATCGTAAAAATAAATAATTCACACGTGGAAATGTAAATAATTTTATTATCCATTGTTTGAAATAATAAATCTCTCGTATGAATTTTGCCTCAAATTATAAAATAATTAATGTACACTTTTCAACAAAACATTACTATTTGCCAATAATCCATGATATGATAATCTATATAAAAAGCTCCAACAAAGGTATATTATCACTAAAGTTTTTACTTTATAAAAAAAAATCATTAAAAATGATTTTTAAGATATATTTCACTATATTAATTTCGTTTTTGGTTGCATTTATTGAAGGTGCAGAAAAAAAACCAAAGTGTGGAGCAAATATGGTAGCAAAAAAATGTCGTACTTGTTCTAATACGTGCAGTTTTACTAAATCTCTCCCTCCAAAACCACTTAAAAAATGTTATGAGAAAAAAGACTGCGAAAAGAATAAGTATTATGCATGTGTCTGTAAGAAAGGTTATTACTTGAATGATAAAGACAAATGTGTCAGAAAGGATAAATGTTACAGCAAACCCAAAACAACTAAAAAACCAACAACACCCAAATGTCCGGAGAACGAGTACTACACTACATGCGGATCTGTTTGTGAACCCAAATGCTCCACTTATAAATATTCAACAAAAAAATGCACCAAACAGTGTTTCATTGGTTGTACATGCAAAGATGGTTTCGTGCGTAATGATATCACTAAAAAATGCGTTCCTAAAAAAAAATGTCCAAAATCTATACCTTATTGTAAAGATAACGAGGTATTTACTACATGTGGATCTGTTTGTGAACCAAGATGTTCTACTTATAAAAACGTTACACAGAAATGCACCAAACAGTGTGTTTTTGGTTGTGTTTGCGCTCCTGGGTTTGTCCGAAATGATACTACCAGTAACTGCATTCCTCCTGAACAATGTCCAACAACTAAACCAACATGTCCAAAGAACGAGCATTTCGACGAATGTGGAACTGCTTGTCCAATTACATGCAATAATTACTACAATCAACCAAAAGTATGCACTATGCAATGTGTAATTGGTTGTGTGTGTAATGAGGGATATATCCGGGACAAACAAACTAATCAATGCGTTCTTCCTATACAATGTTCACGTAATACAACATACGAATGTCCAGAGAACGAACATTTCGAAGCATGTTCAACTGATTGTCCAATTACATGCTCCAACCACAAGAATCCACCAGAAGTATGTAATAAAATGTGCCGTGTAGGTTGTGTATGTGACAGAGATTATGTTCGTGACGAAGCTTCTGACAAATGCGTTAAACGTAGTGAATGTCCAACTAGAACAACAGTTGAACCTGAAACTACTCCAGTTTGTCCAGCGAACATGGTTTACACAAATTGCAAGTCTGCTTGTCCACCAAGATGTGAAATTCCTCGAAATGTAACAAGCGTTTGTACTTTTGAATGTGCTGGAGAAGGTTGTGAATGCCGTGAGCCGTTTGCCTTGGATGAATTTAATAATTGTGTTGAGAGAGAAAAATGCAAAAAACCTTTAAGAGGGGGATATTATATTATTCATATGTTACGCAAAACTGTTACAACTATGTACACACTTATATTTAGACATTAATTTATTTAAAAAAATTAATTTTATATCTTTTCCTTCTATCTAAGATAAAATAAACGTTTTCATTCTATTAGTCTTATCTATCCAATTTTTATTTGTTAAAAATTCGTAAACGAGATTTTATTCCACTAATTTCATCACCTTTGATATCGTGTTTACTATGTGTCAACATTCTCAATTAAATACTTTTAAACTCTTTAACTATAATGGAAATTACAATAAGATTGTATGTCAAGTTAAAAAATTAATATAAAGGTGTTAGTAAATATTATAGTTAACTGCACACAAAAAATGAAACAAATTTTAGCAATTTTACATAAAATGCAGTAAAAATGCCTCACAGTTAAAAAATTAATTATTTTTACATTTGTTTTTATGTATGTGTGTAAATTTGCATCATAAAATTATTTTTTGTAACATAATAAGTTTTTGACTTAATCCATGGTAAATTCGATACTCTGGGGTTTCATCTCCCCCTAGATTTTTTTATCTATAAAAGAAAAATGTGATGATGTTAAAAGTGTTCACTCATATTGAATAATGGTAATTTATAAAATTAACTGGAAAAATTTGAAAACTATTCATATCGTTGGTAAAATATATTATAAACATAGAATTTATAATAAGTAGGGAATTTATGAAAATTAAAGGTATTTAAGATTGAATTTAATTTGCATAAAGAGAAAGAAAAAAGAATGATACATTTTACTGTACTTAAACCGATTCACAAACATTTGTTATTAAAATTAAATAATGGCTCTGTAATAGATTTATTTTTACTTTATTACCAAATTTAAAGTTTCAAAAAAAACTTAATTGATTTTTTAATGTTTTGAATGATGTATTTTAAAGATGTTAATAAAGTTGTTGTATTTATTATATATAAATTCAATACTTAATCAGAAGTAAAACCATTTAACATACATTTAAAATCATTTTATAATTTTATATCATATATTTTTGTATATGCGATAATTTGACGACATTATAACTCTAAACGATTAAATAAATTGAGGAAAAAATTAAATTTCAAAAATTATACCGACCAAAATGTAAAATAAGTCAAAAAAGCGCAAAATGAACAAATAAGACGGAAAACGATATAATAAATTGTGATTGCATTAACAATATTTTATTTTTAATTAGATCAAAACAACCACAATTTTGGCAAAATTTCGTGGTTTTTTCAAAATTAAAGCTTATTGAGAACATCATCATAAATGTTTTATTACTATGATGATAAAATTAACGAAGCTCTATCGAACAAGCATAATTACATTAATTTATATTATGTTACAAGAAAGTTATGACAATTGAAAGTAGTCCAATTTTTTTAGAAATTAAAAAAATATGCTATTTTTAATTTCCAACATCGATAATGATTCTTTATTAAAAGTAATTGAAATATTATTTTATTTTACATTTCTAACTATTTATGTTTTAAGTATAAATTCTATGAGAACAAGATCAAACAAACAATATTTTTGAAAAATACGTAAAAATGATCTTATAGGGTAATAATTATGTAAAACGGTGCGAAATAAAAATAATGAACAATATTTTTACAAAAATAATTTTTCAAGAATTAAGTGATCAAAATTACTGAAATTATTTAAGCCACATATGATCAAATAAACAATATTTTTTGAATTAGCATACTTTTTTGATGATAATAATGCTATTAGGTATAAAATATGCTTTAAAACGGTGTTTTTATCATGATTTTTTTATCAAAAGTACAAAATTGACAATATTCAGTAAATAAAAACTTTCGTCAATCTTATTTTATTTTAATGATACTATACTCATTCGATAGAGTTTCGTTATCTCTGCCATAATAAAAATAATCCATTTGCTACGATTTTTTCAGTAAGCTTTAATTTTGAAAAAACTACGAAATTTTGCCATAAATCATGATTCTTAGTTTTAATTAAAAATAATAAAGTTAATGAACTTTCATATTTACGATATAGTAAAATCTAGTTCAAAAGAAGATTAAGCTTTCAATCTGTAAAAAAAATCGTATCAATATTTTTCCATATAAAAAAATTATATTCATACAAAAACAAAAAAAAAACATATTTTTTTAATGGCATAAGTCCCGATGATACCATAATTTTTTAATAAGATGAAAAGTATTGTTTCTTAGATCTACTAAATTCTATAATCTCACGTTTTTAACTCAAGAAAGAAAAAGATTATTAGTACTCAAATTTTAGGGTTACTTAATGGACACCTTGTAAATAGTAAAGTTTTATTTTTATCATTCAGTTTTATTTTGTTCACTAAACTATTTTATTGTTTATTAATAATTTAAATTTATCAATTAACATTTACAAATTTATTAGATAAATGATTTAATATTTTATTTAAAAAAAATATTAATGTATCTTTTTTTTATATTTTGAATTAATTAAAAAATAGACTTATGAATATTAGATTAAACTATGAATGCCATTCAAAGTGAAATTTTAATAATTATCATAATTACTCGACTTTTTATTGTTTACTTTTACATATTATTTAGTTAAATAACCATCACTAAGAAACTTTTCTAATCCATTTACTATTTTCAGTCCTACTCTATAAGCTTTAGTATCTACCTGTAAAAAAAGTAAAAATAACTTCCACTGTAACTTACAAAATCTTTTTTTGTTTTTTTTTTCTTTTCATCAACATCATTTTTAGATTCATCTTTTGTCAGTAGATTTTTTGTCTTTACAAGTGACATATCATCACCGATTTCTGCAGAGCCAATTTTTATTAATTCTACATAAGAAAAGAAGTGAAGAACCAAAAGTAAAAGAATAGCCAAATACTTTATAGTGTACATTTTTCTGATAACGTTCTATTCATATTCTTGATATTTATACTTGATTTAATATATTTAAACAAGAAAAAAACAATTTTCATATTTGAAATATAAACACGTTTGTTTTATGTGAAATTAAAAGCTAATACAATTTTTTTAAAAATTATTTATATTATTTAAGCATAAGATATAATTTTTTATTTTAAATCTATATAACATAAATTTATCTAAAAAGAAAAGTTATTTTTATAAAATGTATTCTTTTATTAAAAAAATTACTATTTTAAATATACAAAATTATTATTTATTTTATAAATATTGGGCAAATATTTAAGATAAATTAAATTGTTTAAAAAAAGTATTTTTAATGTTTTTTACCTACATATCCGCCTATACAAATCATATTTTATCTTTCAAAGAATATATTAAATATAAAAGATATTATGTTTGAAAATATTTTTCAGCCGTTTTACGAGTACAATATCGATTAAAGTTTAGATGAAATTGGCGGGAAACATAATTTTATGTTTGTCTCAATGCTAATGCCAATTAGATTATATAGACTTAGTTAATGAGGTAATTTTATTGATTGATATACGATCTTAAAGAGAAAAGATCTTTTTAAACAGAGATGAGAAATAATAAAGTACTAAATAGTAAAACAGTAAAAGTTAAAATAAAATAAACTATTTTGTCAAGTAATTTTCAAAAGTCATCGAAAACTAATATATATAATTGTCGTGTCACCGAAATTTTATTTAGTTTTGTTTAGAGTTAATTATCCATTGCTGCGTGTTTATTAAAAATTAATTAATCTAGTCTAGTTCTAGGAACACGTATAGGATTCTTGTAACGACTATAAGGAGTTAGTAAAAATAATAATTTTGTATAATAGTAAGTAAACGGCAATGCGATTTTAAATAAATAAAATTTAGGTGGCCACTATTGTTTTTGTAATTTTATTAATTTTTATAATAAAAGCTTCTACTAATTGTGTTTATCGCACCACTAAAACTTTCTTAAAATTTTTACTGGACTGAAGTGAAGGGTGTTCTCCATTAATCATGGTTAAAACAAGAAGTAGAAGTGCTCCGAAACCAATACCAATTACTGGGAAAGACCGACGTGTGATAACGAAATCTGAGGAGTTTGATGAGATTGTTTGAAAAGCTCGTAGAGATGCTAAGGAGGAAAGCACAGTTAAAGCAGATGATGATGATGATCCTAGTGATAATGTGCCCCCGATTAAAGAGTATGATGAATCCATTGGTAGGATGGCTACTTATGATGAGATGAAAATATTATGCTATCAGGTACGTAACATGGGTGAATGTTTTGAGAATACGCAGGTTTTAAATAATAGTAAAGATGATGATCAATGTATGATGATCAAGAATGTTGATGCTAGAAGATTTGTTGAAAGTATAGGATATCAATATAATTGCTTCATTGAAAATGATATGAAGAGATACTCTATTCCGCCATGTGAAAAGAAATCAGTCGATTTACGTCATGTTGAAATTTTAAAAATTAATAAGAGATTTTGTGAAAGTAAATTTAATAGATATGGAATTAATTCATATGCTAAGAATGATAATGGAAGTATTGTTGGTAATGATAAAGGTTCTGGAAGTCCTAATCAACAGAGATGCTTAATGAATGTAAGGCAATCCAAGTTTGGAAGAGATTATCCGAACATTTCTAAGTCTGAACGAATAAAAAGGAACACGCGTATGAGTCAATATGAATCTAGTGAGAATGAAAGCTATCGTCGATTTGAGGAAACGAGACAATATCCTGTATACCCGCAATATGGTTCCTATCGACACATGCCAATGATGCCTGTTTACAACTCAAATGTAAAGATTGATGTGTATGATCCAAACGAGAGCTTCAAACTGTTCTATGAGAGGTTTGAAAGCATGCTGTTATTGAATGGAGTACCTTCCCACTTGAAGCTTCCAATGCTCAAGTTACATTTGAAAGGAAGGGTAGCTAACGATGTTCAGACGCAACGCGAGATCAAGAATGATTATAAGAGATTGGTGGACTATCTGAAGCGTAATTACACAGGTGAAGAAAGCATAGCTGCAGCCCGCCATAAGCTATCGTCGTTGAAAATTAATAGAAGTGTTGATCTTATTAATGTTGGCAATGAGATATCAAGGTTAATTGATGTTATTTATGTTGAAGAATCTCATGAAGATAGGTTGAGAAGGAAGAGACGACACTTTGCTGAATTGTTACCAGTTGGAATAATTAGAAGCTTAATCAAAGACAATAGACCGCTTTGTGAGCCTTTTGACCATACAATTTTTGTAGCAAAAGATTACTGGGATGATATGAATGCAGGTAGCAAGATGGTTAAAGACGATAAAGGTAGAAATGAAAGAACTGGTAAATTCCAAGGAAC
The DNA here is from genome assembly GCA_005656395.1 of Strongyloides papillosus. NCBI lineage: Eukaryota > Metazoa > Nematoda > Chromadorea > Rhabditida > Strongyloididae > Strongyloides > Strongyloides papillosus. The sequence goes on from SRSI01000007.1 coordinate 713,551, forward strand.
TTGTAATTTCTGTTCAAAGAAAGGCCATAAGGAAATAGATTGTAGAGACAAGAAGAAGAAAGAAAGATCGTCATTGAGAGAAGTTAATTTTATCAATAAAGATGATAAACATAGCGATGAGAAGGAAACAAATGCTACTGATATGATGAAAGGAGAGGTAAATTTGGTTAAACCGAGTAACAATAAGTTACCAATCATACAAGTAAAAATTAACGATGGTGAGTCTATTAAAATGTTAGTTGATACGGGTTCAGAGATTACCATTTTACCTATGAAGTTTAAGAATGATAATTGCTATGTGAATGATGATGATGTTATGTATGTTAAAACATTGAACGATAATGGTGCTATCAAATCATATAAGACAAATAAAGAGGTGGAATTCAAAGTAGGAAATCAGATCATAAAATGCCATGCGTACTTATGTGACATATATTCTTCAAAACGTTCTTATGATGGTATCTTAGGATGGAATATTTTCAAACAGTTGATTGTTATTTTTAATGAAAAGAATGATAAGATTGTATTCCATGATGCAGATGAGAAATCAGCTGAAATAAATGTTTCTATCATAAATGAAGTTGAAAAAACGCATTGGGAAGTACAAAAATTATAGAAACAGTTTCATGATATCATTGTAAAGAATGAGTTTGACCTTGGGAGTTGAAAGATTAAATGTCAAAGTATTGTCTTGAAGAATGGTTGTAAATTTCCTAAACCCGCTATGATACCAGTACAAGAGGTTTCTAAACCGAAGTTAAAAGAATTTTTAAATAGTTTAGAAGCTAGTAGAGTGATTGAGAGGAAACCTAGCCCATATGCGATGCCGATTATGATTTTGAACAAGTCTGATGGAAGGAAGAAAATTATAGGCGATATGAGGTCAATAAATTCAATTGTACAACCCATATACTATTCTCCTCCATTAATCAATCATGCTATATTGAAGATGAGAAATTGTAATTTTTATACGAAACTGGATTGCAATAATGCTTACTTTCAAATTGGTGTACCCGCTGAGAGTCAAAAATATCTTGCAGTTAAAACTCCATTTGGTGTTTATCAATTTAAACGTATGGTGCAAGGATATATTAATAGCAGCAGTGAGTTTCAAAGATTGGGAGAAGAGATTCTACATGGTTTAGAAGAGTTTTGTACAAACTACATTGATGATATAGTCATACATACTGTTGGAAGTTTGGAATTTCATATAAGTAAGGTTAAAGAAGTATTACTTCGAATTCGCGATGCGGATCTTAGAATCTCGTTTGATAAATGTAGTTTCTTTGGTAGATCAATTAAATATCTTGGATTTTGCATAAATGAAAATGGTAGTACTCCACATGAAGGAAATATCAAATCATTTCTACGTAGACCGTTCCCTGAGTCAAAGAAAGCATTAAAATCGCTTGTTGTATCAGCTAATTACTACAGAAATTATATTGAAAATTTTGCTGAAATTACGTATCATTTAGATAATCTACTTAAGAAGAAGTATAGAAAATTAATATGGAATGATAATGCTAAAGAATCTTATAAGAAATTAATAAATGCCATGTCAAATCCTAAATTTTGTCATTATTCTGTTCTCGAAGATGACTTTATTCTGACAACTGCTTCTAGTAATCATTCTATAGGTAGTGCATTATCTCAAATAAGAAATGGTGAAGAAGTTTCAATATCATTCTATAGTAAACAATTATTTTCAACTAAAAAAAACGATGTGCTACGTATAAAAAATTAATGGCTATAAGTAGATGTTAGTACAGCACTTGGAGCGGATAGTTGACTATCCGGAGCAGATCAGTATTGAGAATTTTACTATCCGCCCCGATCCATATAAGTATTCGCGGATACTTGTAAATTCAAATATCTTAAAATGTAGTTATACAAAAATATAATTATACAGCGTTTTAATATTTGTTATAATGTTTAGTATATTTTAAAATCTTTTGAAATTAACTAGCACGAAAAATTTATTAAAGAAACACCAAAAATATTTAAATTATATTTTCGAACATACAGTAGAAAATACAATTTATTTTTTTTTAAAAATTTTACTATTCCATCTAATCTTCACTAGATTTAACACTCGCGTCCCCTTACTAATTCTAAATACTAAAATTCTTAGAATACCTTAATAACTTCTTTTGGAGTAAGTATAGAACACTTGTCATTTTATTCTTTGTTATAATAATTTGCACTACGCTTTTAGGCAAATTATTTGAATTGATATTTCTTAGGTTTCTTTTAAAGGTTAAAGTACACGTCATTTTTAAAAAAATTAGAAAAAACACATAATGAAAAGAAATTTTTTTAGTATATTTATCAACGACAAAGTACCAATAAAAATTCTAGCTCTTTTTTTTAACATTGCTACAATTTTTATCATATTATTTTAACTACTACACAGTTAGATCTTAACCTCATTTTATAATACTCCAAAAAGAGTTTTAGTGTACCAAAGAGTTAAAGCTTTGCAATCAAGAGATTCTGATAAGAACACAACATTAATTTACTGTTAATATACATGCTTTATATTTTTTTAGACGTCACATTAGTTTACTACTGCGGCAATTTTTCCTATCTGCGGGTCTGGTCTGTATCCGCTCCGGAGCACCATATAAACTTTTTTAAGTATTCGCTTCGCCTTGCTCCGGATCTCCGTACTAGTAGCAATTTTTCATTGGATTTAGCTATTTTGAAAGCTAAGTATGATAAAGGGGTTATTAAAAATCTTCTTAGTCAAAGAAGTACGGGTTTAAAAAAATTTATTTTCGAAAATTTTGATAGTGATTTTTTTGCAATTAAAGGAAAACGTTTTATAAAAGTCGATGTTGTCATTGTCGTTCAATTTATGATAAAGAAATAAAGACAGATAGCAATTCTCAATTATGTCCTACTGGTGTTCATCACCCCGAATATGAAAGTGTTTTTTTATACACAGTTATTACGGAATCTTTGTTTTTAATTCTTACAAAAGAGGCAATAGATAGTAGATTGCTTTCAACCAAAGCTTATCAAAAGTTTTTGAAACATATTGTAAATTTTTGTAGTTCCAACAGTATACATACATTAGCTTTTACTAAAAAAAAACATTTTTGTCTTTTGCACAATTTAAGAATTCTTATTCCAAGAGAAAAAGAATATTTGATTCAAAAGTTGTTTTAGAAAAATTAAAGTCATTGAATAATGAACCATGTTTTCATAATTTTGGCGATGATGTTGATATTGAATATTGTATACTATCAATGGCAAAACAAGTAAAATATGCTAAATTTTTACTTCTTGACAGGACTTTTTAAAAATTATGTAAAGGGTTTTCACAGTTGTATACTATGCATATTTGTAATAGTTTTGGAAGATCTCTGCCAGTTTTTTTTGATTTTTTGAAGTCAAAAAAGACGAATACATACAAAATTTTCTTTAATTATGTTTGTACTTTTTTTGATAATCAAAATGTTGATGAAAAATAGACTGGAGTGAAATTACTGTGATGTCTGATAAAGAAATAGCAGTATTGAAAACATTTAAAAATATACGTCTTATAAAATGTCACAAGTTATGTTTATTTCATTTCAACCAATTTATACAACGTAATTTGAAAAAAAAGAGGATTTACAACTTCGGTACAAAAAAAAATCTATATCCCATAATCTTCGTTCTGATGTAAATATGAAAAAGCTACGAAATATTGTACAAATAATTTATTTGGTACCACATTTACCTTAATCAAAAATAAATTAAGGATTTGAATATGTTATTTTTAAGTTGCAAGAATATTCTGGTAGTAATTCCCATAATCAAGGAATAAATGCCTTTCTTGAATATTTACGAAATGAATAGTGTAAGAAGAAAAATAGTGGCTCTTATAAGATTGATAATTTTTCAGTTTTTAAACAAGATCTTAGAACATCCAATATTTATGAAACTTTTCATTCATTCATAAATAGGATTCCGTCTTTCAAAAAAAACGGTACGATAGGGGAAGCATTTAAGGCACTTTTGACTGTAGAACTTCAGTTATCATCAGATTTTTTTAGAACTCATGATACGCCTAAGATTTTACAAAAAAATGAGTGTTTAAGTGAAATTTACAATAATTTCAATTTTGAGGAAAAATCAATCGTAGAATATCTTAGTTTAATTAGGAAGATTATATGATACGAGAAAATTTTTCTATTTGTAGGATTTTTTGAATGTTTTATTGTAATATTTAAAATTTAAATTTTTTTTTTAAATTCATTGTTAATAATATTAAAAATTCAGAAAATTTTTTTTGTTCATACACTAAAGTCATTAAAATATAGTAAAATTGAATTTTATATATATAAACTACTTTAAATTTGTCGTATTTAATATAAATATCCTAAAACGAAAAAATAACCGTCATGCGGTATTGTAATTATTGCACCAAATGATCGCAGGTTGAGATTACCCCAAGTCAGTAATGAATGTGAGAAGTTAATAAGCGGATAAAGCTAAATGTTCTAAGAAGGAAAAAGATACGGAAGGTTAATGATACTGAAGAAAATTATCAAAAAAATGACCAAGTATATGAAAATCTAGTTTCTTTGTAAAGTTTCAGAGATAAAAGAGACGAGATACGCTTTTATTGCAGTGAAATAATAACTATCAAAGTAAACTAACGTATCCAAGATATTTCTTCTACAAGCCTTGCTAAATTCATCGAAATAGTAAAAATACAAATATTACCTTGACAAAAGCCTAAGATGAAAATTTGACCGTATGAATCATAATTACAAAAGTGCAACCTATATCCAACGACATTCGTAAGAATAATAAAAATGATAAGCCTAGATATACAAGATACAATCATCTTTCTTATGCTGCTGAGAAGTGCAAATCCAAGTATAAATAAAATAACACAACAAATAATAAAATCGTATTACTGTATTACTCCTCTATGTTTTATGAATAATATCTATATAGTCTATCAAGACTTGCGATAAAAGAATCTGAAATGATAATTAATTCTCATGCCGAAAATCTATCTCCTGGTAGTAACTCTATTTTAACTAAAATGACTGCTATTGATAACAAAAAATGTTTTGTTGGATTAGATACTTGTTCCATCATCGACGTAATTAGTCCAAAATTACTAAAACTTTTGGATCTCGATGATTAAGATATAAAAATAAATATTGCAGCTTTACAAGATGATAAATGGTGCAAACGTAAAAACAAAGAAATTATTATTAATCCCAAGGCTCATACTACATTGTTAATAAACCTATTGATATCAAAGATAATCTATCCGATTTTGATTTATTGTTAGTCAGAAAGTTTTAAAGCAAACGTTATCTTATTTTATCGATCTTAAATGTAGCCAACTCATTCATGTTTATCAGTTTAACGAAAAGGAAGCTATTGATAAAAGGTCCAATGAAATGTCACTAATGAAATTTCTAAGACAATTCAATTTGAATCTAAAAAAATCCTACGAGTAATATATATTTATTGCCAAAGAAAAATAGTCCTATTATAGAGATGAAAATAATTTGTGGTCTCCCAAATAAACGTTTACTTACGAATTTGAAAAAGCAACGCGGTCGCTTCAAGAAAATCATTATTCCAGATTTAATACTGTTTTCTAATAAACTTGGTGGTGTAGAATTAGCTACTAGTGACTTTATCTACACTAAATTCGTTAGTACTAGCAGTATTCTTTATACTAAGATTGCGATACAGGATTTTTTACATATAAACTAATATTTTAGAGGTACGGAGACGATCTTTTAATAATTTGGAAGCATTAAATTTGTCACGAAAAAAATCTTTGGATCTAATCATTTAATCTGTACTTGTGAATAAATTCTTAATTAACATGCCAGCTTTTAATGTGAATGATGTTGTTGAAATAGAAAATTGCCAAAACAAAGAGAAAAGACATGTTGTTTTTAATTCCATAATTCACTACTCCAACATTAGTTGAAATTTGTCATAAACGTGAAGGTCATTCCTCGTATCTCAAACTTTAGAATCACATTGCTCAATTTGTATACTTTTCCAACTTAAAAATTTTATCAAACATTCGGTAAAATTTTGTGTCGTATGTTCTCAATTCAATCCCAAACCAGTTGCATCTCTTCTGACTCGCAAAATATCTACTGTAGATAAATCAATAACTGATGCTACATGGAAATGTTAAGACCAGTACAAATGTGTAATCGTGGATTCAAATGCGTTCTAGTATTGACTGACAACACCACATGCTTCATATTAATTTTTCTAAGACGCTCTTCGAACCATCCTAAAGTTGACATAGATTACAGAAAATCTATCTTAACTTTGACGTTTCAAAAGTTTCTCGCTCGCGAAATGTTAACATAATAAAACTATACTAATACCGTGAAAGAAATAAAGTACGCCCACAAAATAAGGGGTATAAAAAGAAAAAGATATTAATAAGAAGACAGTTCCTAATGAGTTCCTAATTAGTTCCTAGTCAGTTCTCCTAAGATAGCTCTCTGTAGCTTCCTGTAAGATGCCGTTATAATAATATTAATGTATTTTCCTCACTATTATTGTTTACTCTATTTTTGTTATAAATAAATTATTTCATCAACACACCGCTACACACGCACCATAACGCTCGAATAAAGATAAGGTCTTCAACATTTCAACTTTTAAAGTGTATGACAAAGCTAATTATGCTAATGTCTGTTTATTTAAACCTCTTAAACTTGAGTGGAGGAAGAATCTCTCTTTTAACTTGAAAATACTAAGAGAATATGAAATGATTATATCTAAAATGGATGTTTTTGTAAGAAGTGATGAAACGCCTAATTTTCTAGATAAAAGAGAGAATTTTTTTATTAAAATTATTATTCCGTTAAGTTAAATTTGTTTTAAAATCGGCTCGTGATTTCGTGGCTACTTTACACTGAAAAAATTTTGTTACAATATTTCAATAAATTCGACAAACATGCATAGTTTGTTAATGGTTACAAATTGAATTTAAATTCAAATTTTTTTTGATAATGCAATCATAATATTGTTACCAAAATGAATATTTCAGACTGTTTTAATAAAATATTTTATATTGTAATCAGTCAAACAAACTATAGTGTTTTGTGCAACGGTTACAGACCGTTTTATTCAGAAAAACATAATTAATAATAAAAATTATAACAATAATGATTTTATATAAATTAAATATATATTTTATTTCAATTGCATTTTTAAGTAATGCAAATCTTAGAATATAAATTTTTCTTTATAATATATTATTAATTACTTTATTAAAAGTCGAATTTGTGTAAACATAAAAATATTTTAACAAAAATTATTTTTTTAAACAATCAAAAAAACAACAATAACATTTTATTTATTTGATTACTTTTTTTCCTAAATTTTTGGGTAAATTAACTAAAAAAATTTATTTGAGTTTATGTTTGTTTTCATTTTTCTAGCTAACCTTTATAAACTTATTTTTTCTTGAGTTGTAATTTTAAATAAATTAATTGACAATTTTTTTAATGTTGATAACGTATGATATAAATTTTATTTAACAACAAATGATATATTTGATCTTTAAAAATTTCTCTTCAACTTAAATTTAAAAAAACATTAAACAAAAAAACAATATACACAAAAAACAACAATCTTTTTAAAATGGTTTTAAAAGATAATATAAAAAAGTAATTTATAGTAATTCGAATTATAAAAGCACATTAATAAATATACTATTATAAATTAATAAATGCTCTGTATAAAAATTCTCACAATTTTACTTAAGATTAATTTCTATATTGTATTTTGAAATGTGTTGTAGATAACAACTTAAATATCAAGAAAAAACAATAACAAAAAAACATCAATACAGACAAAAATACACATAAAATAACACAAATCTGTGAACAGTGTAGTAATATGCTATTTTGTAAACACAGATCATTGCCAATGCCATTTGTAGAACATATGCATAAAACTTTTTTTAATATTCATTAATAAAATAAATGATTTTATTAGGTAAAATCTTTTATATTTAAAAATATTTTACGTACATGTTCTACAAATGGCATTGGCAATGATCTGTGTTTACAAAATAACAGATCTTTTTGGTAAGTAAAACACCCTAAAAACTGATAAAGTTGTTTATCTAATCCATTCATCTTCATTTTAGGGCATAAACTATTAACCATATACCAGTCTAAAAGTATATTTTTCATACTATAAGAACTTGAGTATGTAGCTCCAGCTATTTTAAAATAATACTTTTTTTGTGTTTTTTCAATTTCAGTATATATGCCATTGCTAGAAATATCAACCTAAAAAAAAACTTTATGAGTTTTAATAATTTTTAGTGTAACATACTTTTTTTACAGATGGCAATTCCATTTCAATTGATATTTTTTTAAATAGAAATATTATTGCATTTTCTAAAGGATCATTGAAAGAGTTTTTTATTAAACTATTTTTTTGATAATAATTTAAAATTATTTCAAAACTCTTTTTTATTTCCTCTACAAAAATAATATCCTCCATTCCAAGTTGATCTCTAGATCTTAAATAGTAATATAATTCATTTTGACGCTGCTTCATTCCTGGCCATAAATTTCTATCCATATCAAAAATAAGATGCTGGTAATCTTTAGGTTCTTTTATGCTTAAGCATACTTCAAGTGGTCTCTAAATTACAAAATAATAATTTTTCTAAATATACTTTATTGCATTATTTTAATTTCTAGAGAAAAAAAATAGTCTTTTATACAAATTAAAAAAAATAAATATCAAAAATTACATATTTACGTTATTTGAAGATAATTTGATAAATATTATTTTGTTTAATTTTACTAGTTATCTTTCTTCATATTTACCATTTTCATTTTATTTTTGGAAAAAAATATAAAAATGTTTCTATAAAGTAATATTGCAGAAGAAATTTTCTAGTATTTATAGGTACTTTAAAATGGGATTAAATAGTTATTTCTAACAACAACTTAAATGATCATATAGTTGAAAGCTTTTATTTTAGTTTATCAAACATATAAATATCATTTTGTTGATTGTTGCCTTATATTAATGTTAGTACTAATTTTTATAGTAAAATTTATAAATATCTCTTAATTTATATACTAATTATATTTATAATAGATCATAAACATTAAGATTCTTGTCAAATATGAGAATGTTTTTCTTCATAATTATGTTAGAAGCTGTTATTATTATTTTTTGATTACACTAGTTAAATATTGTTGGTTATTAATTTTTATGATATTATATTTTTAGCTATCACTGAAAAAAATATAACTTTTGACAAAAAGTGTTATAGTTTTGAAGAAATATATTAATCAAATTATAAATATAATATTTTTAAAATTTTAAGGCATATTTTATTTTTAATTTTTACGTTATAAATTTTTTCAGTGATTCCGTATTAAAATATAGGCATATAATTTTTTAAATGTAACCCTTTTTGAATTAACTTATATATTAAAGAAGTCAAACATACATCTAATGGATTTGAAGGTTCATTGATAATCCTGGTTTCTTGAATTTTTGCTTTCTTTTTATCTCTGGAACGTTTTGTTTTCCACATATTTTTGAATTGATCTACATTAAGTTTCAACTCAAAATTTAATCTGTTTTGAACAAATTTCAGCATAGCGTTTACAAAATGTTTATCTTCTTGTACACTTAATGGGACATATTTACTAAAACATTTGATAAATTTTCTAACTTTTTAAACATACTCTATTAAATCAATGATAAATCTATTTAAAACATTATGATGTTTATCTAAAATAAATTTTTTTTTAAAAATATCGAAAGAAAATAATTACCATTGTAATATTTAACGTGATCTTCAGTATTTTTACTAGTAACAAGATTTAATGCAGCTTCAAGATTTTTGTAACTTTCATCTCTTTTGAATATTTCCACCAATAAAACTAAATCATTTCTACCATTAAAAATACGTGTTATAACTGTTTCAATTAAGTCTAATTCAGTTTCATCAATATCATCATTCGCTTTTGAAAAACTTCTTTTCATGTTATCTCTAATTTTATACGATAATGTATCACTTGAATTATTGTGATTTCCTACCGGAAATGTGGTAGTCGGTGATGAATTGATATTATTATGCAAATTAAAATTTAAAGTTTCTGATGTTCTATTGTTTAAAGAAGCATTAACTTCTATAGTTTGATTAACATTATTTTTTGTTAAAAGGAATGACATTGTTGAATCAATGTTCTTTTTGTCAACAGGTCCCGTTTTTTTCACATTTGGAGATTCAATTTGAGAAATTTTACGTTCTTCACTATAGTTTCTTAAAATATTAACAATATTATTGCCAATATGCTCTTGATCAAAACTGGTGTTTGTTTCAATAGATTCTAGATTATATTGTTTTTTATTCTGAGAATTGTTCATTTTAAAAATTTAACAGTACTAGCTATAAATAAAATAAATTATCTAATAATAGATTTTAGCAATGCGCAATCGAGATATTGAATCACATTTTTAAAAAAATTTAACTACATTAGCTAGAAGTAATACAAATTATCTGATAATAAACTTTAGCGACGTGTAATTGGAACATAGAATCAAATTTTTTTATATTTAAATTTTAAGGCTTATTAAATCAGAAGAAAATTAAATAAAATTTTCAATAAAATTATTATATGCACATATATTAATTTTTAGCATAATGAATTTTTATATATCACCTATCACAAAAGTCAAATGTCAATTTTGCCAGTATGAATGTTGCTTAGAAAATATTTTGGAACATTTTGCTTTTGTACACAACTGGAATGAAACCAGCTCAAACAATTTAACTCACTCCTGTTTAATAGATAATTGTGATATATCAAATTTATCTTATTGTAATTTTATCAATCATCTTAAAAATGACCATTCCTTTGATATTATTTCATCACGGTGTATAATTAATGATAGACCTCTTAATTGTGTTAACGGCATAGATGACGTGGGTCATACTTTAGAAGATATAATTGATATTATTGATCTTGAACTTGCTAAATTTTTATCATGCACCGGTAATATTAACATGAAAACAGCAAAATCATTACAAACAATGCTTCATTCAATTTTTCTGAAGACGTCAAACTATCAATTATTAAATGCGGTAAAGAACAGCAAAATTTTCGAGTATCTTAAAGATCTTGACTGCCTTAGAATTCCATTTACATCTAATGCAGAACTTTATAAAAGACTTCGAATAAAAAGTGAATTACCTGCAATTTATATGATTAATATAAAATATGATATGGAATTGTATTTAAAACAAGAAATATTAATGAGTGACAAATTCAATGAATGGTTGTCCCAAGTGAATCAACTAGAAGTAATACTTTATTGTGACGATATTTGTGCTGGAAATACTTTACGTGCGTCTTCTAAAAATGTTAATATAACTAATTTCTGTTATCGCATTTATTGTCCTGTGCTTGCAAATTCATCAAAGCTTAGACATTACAGAGTTTTAGCTTGTACCAAAGCCAGATTTGCTAAAACAAATTCATATAAAGAAGTAACAAAAATAGTTGTGAATAAAATCGAAGAAACAATCTTGAATATTCAGAATAGATCAGTTACACTTAATGTTAAATTCATAACAGGTACAAAAATATTAAATAACAGTTATTTAATTGTTACAACAACAAATGTATAATCTTTTTTCTATAACATATTTTTTACGAATACCGATTAATGACTTTTTTTTGAATACATACATACCCTGAAAATGAATTATCATATCAATCAAAGTTAATTTTTTATTTCGATTTGCACACATTGATAAAGAGTTATCATATATATCAATATCAATTTTTGTATTTTTCGTTTTGACTTATACACATTGATTGAGAATTGTCATTTCAGTGTAAAAAGCTGTTAATGACTTTTTTTTCAAACATACATACTTTAAAAAAGAAATATCATATTTATCAATAATTAATTTTCGCATTCTTTATTTTAACATTTTTTTAGGAGATAATGTTTTTATGATGACCTTGTTTAATGTAAATCTTTGCTACAGAGCCATGGGAAATAATAATTGCCGCATATGCCATATTGGTGGCAGACTATGGTCTTTATACAAAACATCAAATGATTTAATTCACTTTTATCGTGGTTCTATAGATATTCCTTTCTTAAAACCATACAATAATATGGTACTTGATGGGTTTCATGACATCGTTGTAGGCATTTTAAAAAAAGCATTATCAAACATTTTACCATCATTTCAAAAATGTAGTTCTATGACAAATGTTCAAATGCGTAATTCAATTCTTCAATACGCAGAAGCAAATAATTGTTTTCATTATTTGAATACGCTTTTACATGAGACAGTATTTGATAAATATGTTTCTGGTGGCACTTTAAACAAGTTAACTGGTAGCCAAATAAATGCTATGTCATTTTCACTGTATAATCTTATGAAAGATTATATTAACGATAATAATGTAGAAGTAAATAGATTAAAAAAGGTTAAAAATATGATTGGAATTTTAAAATCACTACTTAATTTAGTTGTTATTCTTAGTAATGGAGAATTAGATTATAAAACTGCAGCACGATATTGGGAACAAAGTGCAAATAATTTTATAGCTGGGTTTGATGTAGAAACAGGATTCAAATTAAAGTGGAGTATCAAAGTACATAACATACTTCATTACAACGAAATGATTTTACATTTTAAAATTCCTCCTTATTGGATGAGTACTATGCGCTTTGAAAATGCAAATTTTAAATTAAAACAAGTACTTGCTTCTACATCCTCAAGAATAAACAGTCCTAAAACAATAGTAAAAAAAATAAAATGGATGTCTTTTTTACAATCTTATACAAATGTCAAGGAGACGTATTCTAATTTAAGAACATGGAATTATGATATTCCATTATATGAATATTAAAGCGATTTTTCAAATATATTTGTGTTTTTAATGATTATATTCAAATAAGACGTTATAAAAATTAATATTTTAATTAAAATATTTCTGAAAACATTTGTTTAATATTTGTCTTGTATTTTTTATAGTAATGAATATTAATTTGCAACTTCCATTTATTATTGATTCAGAAACAGTCATAACTGATATTCTTAAGAAAGGAGGATTTGCTACTATTTACAAAGGAACTCGTAAAAATAAAATTGTTGCAGTAAAAGCTGAGTGTATGTATAATGAATCATCAACAAATGAAATAAAGCACATGGCTCTTTTTGTCGATAGTACAATAAGTGCTTTACCATCTTTTTTCAGTTGTGTTCTTAACGTTGAAAAGGAAATACGGTTTATTACTATGGAATATTATGATACATCTTTGGCTGAATTTGTTAACAAGCGTCCATCAAAAAAACTTACATTTAATGAAATTCTTCTAATATCCTATGATATTTTATATGCATTGAAGTTTCTTAATTTGTTTCAAATAATCCATAATGATATCAAGGAATCAAATATTATGGTTTTGAAGGATATAATTGATTCAAATGGCATTAAACTCATTGACTATGGATCGTCCTTGACTTTTGGACAACCAATTAGTAGATCAGTAAATATCACGCCGTCATATGCTGGTCTTTGGATTCATGAAGATTTCGTTTGCACCTATCGATGTGATTTATTTTCTTTGACAGTAATGGCT